>CM070599.1:49939886-50657262 GCA_036346395.1 Hsuehochloa calcarea
ATCGCGAAGAGGTCAAGAAATTGATTCTCAATTAGTAGGTAAGAAATGCTTTTACCTACAAATATCTTTGTGTTATGTTCCTCTAGAAGTATTTTTGTTTGACCGTATTATTCTTTTTAGAACAAGTGGTCGAGAACAAAAGCCGTGAGGCTTCGACTTGTACCCAACAGAGATGGAGTCGATGAAGACTAGTCTTCAAGGCAACATCACTCTCTGAACAATGTGCTTAGTGAGCTACATTCGAGGGAAAACTCCTCGAGAAGATACTATAGCCGCTCACACAAGTACTATTGGAGAACAAGTCGGAAAATTGCAAGAAATGGTGACCACTCAAGGCTAATCTGTTGAATCAATAAGGGAGGCAATCGAAGGCTGCTGTAAGTTACGCTTTGGCGAAACTTAAAGCTCAAGATCCCCGCCTTAATGTTAAACCAATCGGCCGACTTCGATCGTCTCCGAATCGAGGCAAGTCGTCCGATTGTGGAAATGCAATCGATTGGCAAAAGGTGTATGAGGAAATGCGGCTAGGCTCTCCTTCGTGAGTAATCTTGTAACTACTTTGTAAAGGCGATAATTTTTGTTGATGAGTAATATATGATCCGCCTTATTTCTCGAAAATCATCTTGTCGAGTAGTTAGTAACTCAAAAGATAATAAACGAATGAAAGACGAATGAAAGACTAAGAATTGAAGTCAAATTAATAACTTTATCCTAGCCTCGACTATTTGTTTAGATTGTTTAGACAATCTAAATAAATAGTGTTTGAAACAGTTTTTTCAAAACAAAGAGAGGTTTATTTAACTTATAGCTTTTGTTACGGGTGTCAAGCACTGGTCGAAAGAGTTAAAAACGACTCGTCACTAGGAAGTTCCTTCTAGTGGGCGTGACCACGTCGTAAAGGAAAGGCTTCGACTAGGTGATGTTTTCATTTCCGACTAGTTTAATTGAACCAAGAACAAGAACTTGAGTTAAACAGACGCCTTAGAGGACTTTAGTAATTCGTTCGTCCTTTTTGGTGGACTTCGATAAGTCTTTTCCAAAGAGCAAAAGTAGGAGGCGAGCGGCTAGGAAGTTTCCTTCTAGTGGGCGGGACCACATGCAGAGAGGAAAGACTTCGACTAGGTGTGTCTCTTCCTTCACAGTTAAAACAAATCGAGTACATCAAAGGTAGTCGAACAAATGTAAGAAAGTGTACTCTACTTAGAATATTTTTGAATTGGTCAAAAAATAGACTAAGATTGAGAGAGTTGGCTTTGAGAACATTTCGATGGATAGAACCGGGCTCTTTGTATGGCAAACAAAAATGAGTAACGAGTCAATGCTTGAAATTCCTTCTAGTGGGCGTAACCACATGCGAGAGGAGAAGTTTCGTCCGGATGACGTTTCTCGCCGCCAAAGTGTAAAGAAAAGCGGGTGTTCTCATATCATAGTCGAAAGATTAAAAAGCACTACTCAAAATAAGGCAAAAAGAGGTAGAAAGAACTCGGACTTTTATTGCTTGAGAAATCGGTCACACATAGAATTTGCGAATCGGTCGATGTTCCAAGAGTTTGAGAGAACTCGTCCATCTTCCATTGCTAGTCGTGATCGACCTCGCCGAAGTTACTTCGACCATCGTAAGGACCTTCCCATTTAGGGAAAGTTTATTCCAGTTAGACTTGGATTGGCAGAGCCTCAATACCAAGTCACCTCAAAGAAGGTCAGCGAGGTTGGACCTACGATCATAGTATCTGCGCAGGCTTGTTGGTAGACCGCCGAACGAATTAAGGCTAGGTTTCTCCTCTCTCGAGTAGGTTAATGTCATCCGCTCGAAGTTGTTCTCGGTCCGAGTTGTTGAAGGTTTCAACTCGTGTCGATCGCATTTTAGCTCCGAGGAAGCATGGCTTCGCCCAACACTAGAAAATGGTGTTTCTCTGTTGCTCGATTGGTGGTTGTACGAATCGCCCATAATATGGAAGGTAATTCTTGTACCCAAGCCCCGAGCGCTAACAAGTCGGGTCGAGACTCGAGTTTTAATTCCTCGCATTATTTGGCCGCTTGCACGCTCAACCGCCCCATTACTTTGGGGATGTGCAATGCGAAGCATAGCATAACTTGGTACCAACTCGTCGCAAAATTCACGAAATTTTGCACTTGCGAATTGTTTACCATTGTCTCGTAATTATCCGACTTGGTACTCCAAATCGACTAATTACGCTTCTCATCATGAACCTTTTGTTGCTTGTTGTTATCCGATTCATGAGTTCACTTCGATCCATTTTGTGAACGTGTCAATAGCCACAAAAGGAATTCAAACCTCCCGGAGCTTTGGGAAACGGTCCTAGGATATCAAGCCCCAGTCGCAAAAGGCCAAGAAAGAGGTATTGTTTGTAATGCTTGAAATGGTTGGTGTATCCGTCTACCATGAAATTGTACTCGACACACTTTTTAACCACCTCTTTAGCATCGCATGTAGGTCAGAGGCCAAGAAAACCTTGTCGAAAGGCTTTACCAACTAATGTTCAGAGGAAGCATCGTCCCACAGATGCCATGTGTATATCGTGAAGGAGTGTTATTCCTTCATTTTGCGGAATGCATCGCATGAGTATCCCTTGGGTTCCTCGCTTATAGAGAACTCCTTCAACCAAAGTATACATTTTGGCTTTTCGGGATAATCGACCGCCTCAAGATCATCTTGGTGCGGAACCCTTGCAAAGATACTCGTAGATGGGAGTCATCCGGTATCCTCGTAATCTAATGAGGCCATCTCAAGAGGAGGTGCCTCGGTTCTTCGACAGAGCGGTTTTGGAGTTGCTCCAAGAAAACTCCTTTGGTACTATGGATCGGGAAGAAGCCATCCGAGCAAGTTGGTCTCATGAGAAATTATCCTTCGAGGGATAAATTGTACCTCGAAACCTAAAAATGTTTTTCTAGCTTACGATTCGATAAGTACCGAGCCATTGTTGAGTTAGAGCACGGTACTCTTTCCCAATTTGATTCACGACTAGTTGAGAGTCTCCTCTTACGAGTAGTCGATTTAATCGAGAGTGCTTCGCGACTCGTATGCCGCCTAGCAAACCTTCGATTCTCGCCACATTGTTAGTGGCACGAAAGTTTAATTGTATGGCATACTTTAAGGTTTCTCCGGTAGGAGATACCAGACCACCCGACTTCGAGCCACTTAAAGTGAGTGACCGTCAAAGTACATCATCCATCGGGTCGTGGGAATCAGATCGGGATCTGAACAGTTCAGATTTGTCCATTCGGCGACAAAGTCCGCCAAGATCCGGGATTTTATGGCCGTTCGACACGAAATGGAGGTCGAACTCCCAAGTTCGACCGACCATTTTGCCATGCGCCCCATTGCTTCCTTATTATGGAGGATTGCTCCCAAAGGAAACTCGACAACGCGACTATTTTGTGCGCCAAAATAATGCCGCAGATTTCTCAAGACATGAGGAGGGCATACGAAGTTTTGGACCTCGAGGGTAACGCGCTCCTTAGGCCCGTAAAACTTCGCACGAGTAAACCGGTCGTGTATGCGTTTTCACGCTCTACGACCAAGATCGCGCTTCTTCGCTCGTGGCGTGGCGACTAGGTAAATTAAGAGCGTCTCTTCCGCTTTGGAGAAACCGAGCAGAGCACTCGAAAGATACCTCTTGACATCCTCAAAGGCAATGTTTGCCTCGCTCGACCACTCAAAACCTTCATGTCTCCCGAGAAGTTTAAAGAAAGGTAGTCCTTTTCTCCTAGTCGTATGCGATGAAACGACTTAAAGCCGCCATGCACCCAAAGGAGTTTGGACTTCCTTTTTGTGTTTGGAGGTCGATCCGAGGATGGCCTTTATTTTTTCAGATTTGCTTCGATTCCTCGCTCGGATACTAGGAATCCAAGCAATTTTCCAAGAAATTCCAAACACACACTTCTCTGGATTAAGTTTTAAATGGTGCTTTCGAGGTTGTCGAATGTTTCTTGTAGGTCGCTGATATGATTAAGTCTCTTAATGCTTTTTACGACTAGGTCATCAACATAGGCTTCCAAATTCGGCCTAATTGAGATGAAAAGTCGATTGCATTAAGCGTTGAAAAGAAGCACCGCATTCTTTAGACCAAATGGCATTTTGATATAACAAAAGGTACCAAATGGAGTAATGAATGCGGTCTTTTCTTCATCGCTTAGACACATATTGATCCGGTGATATCCGTAATATGCATCTAAAAACTTAATATTTCACAACCCGCAGAGAATCAACCAAATTGATCAATACGAGGTAAAGGAAATCATCTTTTGGACAAGCTTTATTAAGATCGGTAAAGTCTACGCACATACGCCATTTGCCGCTTGACTTTTTGACCATTACAGGTTAGCCAACCACTCGGGTGATTGACTTCTCTTATAAAGCCCGCTTTAAGTAGCTTATCCAATTCGATTTAATAGCATCTCGTCTATCAGGCAAATCTCGTAATTTTTGTTTTACGGTACTTTATCGGCCGTAAAGCTAGCCTGTGCTCGATCACCTCACTCCCCGGGACTCCGGGCATGTCGGATGCTTGCCACGCGAAGACATCTGCGTTAGCTCTGAGGAAGGTAATGAGGCGTCTTCCTATTTGGGATCGAAGTCTCCCCAATGCGAAGCAGTCTTGAGGGTTTCTGCGTCGGAGGAACCTCTTTGACTTGGTCGTTCGGCTTTGGTGTGACTTTAGGCTTCGACTTGCTAGTCGGTCGACTTTCATCTCGAGTTGGTATTTGACCAACCATCTCGAGGATCGTGATCGTGACTATACGCCATCTTTTGTCACATTGAATTGTGATCACTCCTTTGGGACTCGCATCTTAAGACATTGATACCCATAATGAGTAGCCATTAAGAATTTTGCCAAAGTTGGTCGTCCGAGTATGGCGTTATATGCCGATCGAAATCGACCACATCAAAGGAGACTTTCTCTCGTCTCAAATTACTTGGCGAGCCAAATGTTAAAGGAAGAGAAACTTGGCCAATGGGTTTGGTCGAAGACCCCAGACGATTCCATGGAAGGAATATCGCATCGCCTTACCTTTGTCCCGGTACTTGCATCTCATCCGGGCTTTGGTAAATAATATGTTCAAAGAATCGCCACCATCAACCAACACTGACGATCGACGCTTGTTGATGGTGGGTTCGACCACAATCGAAATCGACTGATCGACTCATAGTGATCGGGCAATCGTCCTTCTCAAAAGAGATGGTAACTTCCGACCACTTCGTAATTTATTGACAAGAGGAGTATGTATGGAATTTACCTCTCGTCCGCAGACTTTAAGTTGTCGTTTGGAGTCGATGCCGATGATCCTCCATAGATATGCTCAACGGTATGGTGCGGATCTTGGAATGGCATCTCCTCATCATCCGACGACTTCGACCACTCGTATGTCCCACCCGCCGAGTAGGAGCGGTGCTTTGCCGTAGTAGTCCTCGAGCTTTCTTTGGAAAACTTCGGCGATGAGGTCATGTCCTTCCTTTTATGAAAAGGACACCATCTTGGTTTGTCGTTCCTACGATCGTGGCGCTTACCTTTGCCTTGATCGGGTTCGACTTGGTGGTTTGGGCTCTCTATCTTTACTACTAAAACCTCCTTGAAACCACTAGTTTGTGGCTTTTGACTTTTATTTTCTTCTTGGACTTTTTGCTTTTTGTCCTTACCAACCTCACCGGCTCTCAAGAGCGTGTGTTTCTCGATCGATAGTGTTATTCCACCGACCGCCTCGTAGCGCTTGCATATCGATCGCCATCTCAAAGAGTTCTACAGAACGGTGTTGGGAGGATTTAAAGCAATATCCTCTCGTTATTCTTCTACTACGGACTCCTTGCTTAAAAGCCCCGATCACGAGGAGTCGAAATTTCCTAATTGAGTTACGAACCCGACTAAAGCGTTTGATGAATTGACGCAAAGTCTCGTTGTTGTTCTGCTTGATCCGTGCAAGTCGCCTTCCTTTCCGTATGGTTGTATGTGCCTTGGAAATTTGCTGTAGAAGATCACGAGGTGTTGCCAAGAGTAGATCGACTCGAGTGGTTGGTTTAATAACCACGATCGAGCGGATCCTTCGAGCACGATTGGAAGGTAATTCGCCATTACGTGTTTCCTCCTCCTCCCGCCGCCGGACATTTGTTGTATAGATCTCAAGAAACTCGATGGGATTTTGAGATCCATCAAATTTCTCCATGTTCACCGGTCGAAAATGAGGTGGCAAATAATCGCTCGAAGGTCGGCGAAAATGCCAGATCCGTAATTACTTCTTGACGCCTTCTTTGTAGGAAAGAAGGGTTAATGTCGCCAGTGATCGATACGACGATACCGACAACAGTGACTGCTACATTGTAGGTCTCAGTTCTTGAGGAATACTCCTCGTAATCCACCCGTTGTGAATTTCTTTGCCGAGTAGTGATTGATCACCTCCTGAGGGCTACTTGATCATCACCGATCGAAAAGTATTTCTCGAATAGGAGATCGATGTGACTTATGACCGTGTCGATTCCTACGCAGAGAAATATTCGATTGATCGTAGTGAAGAAGTCGCATTGCTACGACTACCGAATGTTGTTGACGAGGTACTTCGATCTTGTCATCACGATTGAAGCCTTTGCGCAATCTCCTCAAAGAAAGAGATCGATCTCCGCGCTCGAGCAAGCTCTTGATTGGGATTCTCAAGCAAGTCGTTGATGTCCCGGAGTTCTTGTACCTCCTGTGGATCGATATTGAATGCGCCAGCGAGTTCTTACGGTCGCAATTTTCTTTCTTGGATGACCTCAAAATCCTCCCGTCCGATCTTTGAGGCCTTCTCGATGGAGTGCGAGAATGTCGAGGATTTCTCTCGCTCATCGAGTGTTGGTTCTCTCTGTCACGGTGGTTCCCTTGCCATTACTACGAGGAGGCGCAGCGGGCGTGATCTTCGGGAGGGTTCTCATTTCGTCCTCCATGAGGTTGACTCGATTTGAGGGAAGGACGAAGACCTCCCGCTGATGATTCTCACTTGCGCTTGAGGCCTCCCGCTTGAGGAGTGCTCGAGAGACACCATCTGGCGACTTGGAGTAATCCTCCGTAGGGGAACTCCGGTTATAATCGTCTCCATCCGCAAATGAGATCTGCGGAGAGACGGTCGATTCGTAGGAAAAGCATGCTTGATCCCACTATCTCTGGAGTTACCCCGAGAGATAGGATCACAAGATCTTGGTGGAGTCCTCGAATGGTGGCTTCGGGACTTGTCTCACCTGTGTCGGACCGCCTTAAGGGAACTTGGACACTTAGAGGAAAACTCTCATTGTGTCGTGAGTCCTCCAGGTGCGGTTACGGTCGGATTGACCCTTGTCCTTGGAGGGAATTGGCTCCTCTGTTGGACGATCGTTGTGGAGGATAAGGATCCTCCTCAACTCCATTGATGGGATGGTTTCTGGAGAATAATCTCGGAGGCAACATCACCATCACGGATGCATCACTCGGCTCGTAGTCAAAACCGCATCCATGTCGACGTCACAGACCGCCAAGTCGAACCAGTTCTCCTCGCTCCATTCTCCGCCATGCTTGCATGAGATTGGAAAAAGAGAGTATGTTGACAAGAGATTACGGAAGATCCCCACGGTCGGCGCCAACCGCGGTGTATTAGAACCGATCTTACGTAAAGATTATTTGATTGGGGTCTCCTAAGGATGAGATCACGCAGAGTGGATTGACACGGATGTTTAGACAGTTCAGCCTTCTCAGGAGAGAATAATAACCCTAATCCGTGTGTATGGTATTGTTGATGATCTAGCAAAGGACTAAAACTATTACAGAGAATAGTGCTTGTGTTTCTACTTGACTAGCCCTTGTTTTCCGTTGTTCTTCTCCGTCCCCTTTGTCTCTCTCGCTTGATGCCCTTATATAGTCGTGAAGAAGTAGCCGTTTTGCCTCGCTGAGATGTGCCTAATTAATGTAGTAATCGGCGATGATGGCGAATTACCGACGCCTTGACTTCTTCACGCCATCCGCAATTATCTTCCGTAGATAATGGGGTATTTACACACCATTAATACGCGGAATAATAGTGCGTGTAGACCGTTCGGATTCCTTAATCAATTGGACCTACTCGTCTGTAGGTTTGATTATAAGGTGGTCGTAGTTTTCCTGGTCGTAGAGGGACTTACGACCAGGTAGCAGTCGTAGAAGAACTTACGACTATGTAGTGGTCGTAGAAGGACTTACGACTATGTAGTGGTCGTAGAAGGACTTACGACCATGATATAGTCGTAGCAAGGCTTACGACTATGGGGGTGATTGTAGAAGAACTTACAATCACTTGTTAGGCCTCTCCCTTATAGATATAAGGGGTACTTCTGGGGACTATGTGACATCATATTTACCCATAATAAGAATTATAGATAAAAGATAAAATGAGGATTATTAGATCCTCGTCAAGTTGTTTTGGCATGTAGGAAAATTTAGATTAAGTAGTGCAAACTATTCAGGTGATCGTGTTTAAATAAAATGTTTAGCACATATTTTGCATAAATTTATTAGCTTGTTAATTAGCCACTAATTAGGTTACATTTTTAGATAAGGATTACCAAAGTGTAGCTGCTTTGGACATGTATGGAAATGTATATTAAATAGTGCAAACTGTTTAGCTGATTGTGTACAGATAAAATGCATAGCACATATTGTGTAAATTTAACAGTGCAGTGTGTCTGATTTTTTTTGGGTAAATGCCGCGTGAACGTGTTTTGCACGATTGCTGGCTATGTAGGGAGAATTTGTTGGCTATGTAGGGAAAATATGTGAATTGTCGAGCAGCTAGTTTTATTCATAGGTAGTAAAAAACACTGAATTATCGAAAACATGGATATTTAAGTGTATTGAGTTATTGTGGTTGTAGGTAGTGACTAACATACAAGACTTGCTTGTGTTTTTTTAGTGATGGTCTTGTACAGGGCGGACTGGGCGGGTGGGACATGTCAAGATGCCAATTTAAGGTGGTGGTCCGGGCGGAGGCCCCGAATGAGATTAGTATTCACGAGTTGAGGAGCTGCATCCGGAGGGAGTTCAACACGGAGACATCGACGAAGAAGCTTGTGATCGAGGCGGTAGCCTGCAGGAATAGGGGAGGGCAAGGTGTATGGGAGTTACACAAGGTGGATGGCAGCATTGAATGGGGCTAGTACACACAGATTGCTACAAATCCTAAGATGGCGATATACGGAAGACCAATTGTGTATGTGCAGTTCGTACATAGGGTGCCAACAAATATTGATGATACTGGTGCCAGTGGGACAAGGAAGTGTAGGCGGTGCATGAAGACAAGAGCATGTGATGTGCTAATTTTGAGGAAGACTTTGGTAGAAAACTTAGGCAAATCACAAATAAAATAAATAAAGACTATGATGGATTGCGAGCAATCCATAAACACATTTTGAAGACAACATGAGTTGCTATGGCACTGAGAAAAGGGTGCAAAACAGTAAATAGATTAATATGAGTAGAAGGCATCAAGGATATCGTTCAATTAAACAACGAACAATTCATCCTTGTATCTCGTGGGCCACCGTCATCAGATGAGTGACATCCTAAAAGTATACCCATTTGCCATTGGGTTGTAAGCCAGGAAACTGGTTTTGGAAATGTCACATTTTAATAAATGGAAGTTCTGGAAATAATTATACAAAGAGTGATTGTTGACTCCATGTTGAAAAGTATCATCACTCATAAGAACTACATGCTGACACAGCATTACTTACACCCATAAAAACAGCTAAGTGAAGATCCTATTACTGTGCTCCAACTGCCACCTGGTACCGCACACTTATGCTGCCAATATTGCCTCAGACAGCCATGGTCACCTTCCAACGCGTCATAGCCCTAGGTCACGCCCCGACTGCCACCACCCAGTTGAGAAAATGCATGTGGATTAGGGAGGAGGAGGAGGCAGAGGGTAGGCACGACATCTGCGTTGCAAAGAGGAGGGGTCGTGGCCGGGATGGAAGAGAAGGGGAGGGCGAGGGGAGGAGGCACGGAGGTCGAGCGAGGAGGACATGCCCACGAGCGTGCGAGGAGGGGCGTGTAGCTAGGACGTCGTATAGTGTTGGGAGGAGCGATGAGTTCTTGGAAGGCGAGGAGGCACGAGGGTGGTAGGTCATGGAGGGTGGCGACGGCGGAGGTCTCTGGCCCGACCTGTCCCTCTCCTACCTGCTCTAGACCACCACCACCGACCACGTTCCACATCCCCAGTCGCTCACTACCGCGGACGTTCCGCCTCCCCGACCACCCGCACGCCGCTACCTTGTCCATCCTGGTGTCAATTCCCTGTCCCCTCCCCTCTCCATCCCAGGCCCGATTCGCTCTCACCTCCCCGATCTACGCATCCACTATGGCCGCTCCACCACTGGTCCCAGTGCCCTTACCGATGATACCGATGGTGGCGGCCTAAGTGGGTGCAAGGTGAGGGATAGAAGGGAGGGGAGGCGCCGAGGCGATGGCTGGGGAGGGAGACCGAGAGGGCGGCAGGGGGAAGAAGGAGGGAGCAACAGGGCGATTAGGGAGGAAGACCGAGAAGGCGGCGGGAGAGGAAGAGGGAGGGAGCGGCGGCAGCTAGGGAGAAGGAGTCAACGACGAATAACCCAAATCGTTCCCCAAATCCTCCGAAAAAGAAATCCTCAAAACGCCCTCAGCGAGTTGAACAGAGACACCCTCGATAAGGAAATTTGTCATTTTGCCACACCTTATAGTTGGTTTCTATAAAATATCATTATGTTAGTTGCAGTTGATTATTTGCCATATATTTCCTTATCGCTTTGTTATTTTGCCACTTGCCACTTTGGATATTTCTACCATTGTCTTCTTCTTCTTCCTCTTCCACCTCTTCTCTTCCCCTTCTTCCTTGCTCCTGTCAACGCATGCGACCATGGCGACGACCGCCGCCTGCTCCCCCCTCCTCTTCACCCACCCCCAATCTCGTTGCTCCTCCTCCACCCCCGACGCTTCTCCTCCCCTCACGCCCCACTTCTCCTTCTCCATCTCCCAATTCTCTATCAACTTTCCTCTCCTTTTCTCACTGTTGGCCACTAGATCCTGTCGCCTCCCACTGCCGCCACTGCTTGTGTTGTCGCTTCCCTCGTCTGCCGCTCCATCTCTCGAAGAGGCAGCCCTCCTATGCGCAACAGGGTCCGAGGGGATGCGAAGACAACGACCGACGAAGGAGGTGGCCGCGAGGGGGGTGAAGCTGGCGGCCATGAGGCTGAGCCGAAAGCCGCACAAGGGGTTGTCGGGCAGCGGAGGCGTGGGCCCACAGGGGGTCACTGGGGTCAGGGGTGGCCGCGGTTGTGAGGGGCGCCGAAGCGAGGGTCACCGGGGGGCGGGGGCGGTGTGGGTGCATGGGGCTCACCGTTTTCTTGTCTCCGTGTCCGACCCCACCTCGGCCTACCGCTGCCACCTCCGCCTCTGTGCGTGCGCCATTGTCACTGGGGAGGTGACGTACTGAGCAAGGAAGAAGATATGGCAAAATTGATATTTTTTCCCCAAAAGGATAAATGATCAATTGGCTAATAAAACATATGGCATTAGATCTATTAACAGGGAGCTCGATCCGAAACGATTGTAACGAGTGGCAAATAATCAGTCCCCTTACGCAAAAAATGATTTTTTATTATTAATTATCTATTTTTAAAATTTTATTTTAAAGTTAACCCCCGTGAACTTTATTTTCAATTCAGACCTCTTTGGTCACGCCATTACCCGTGGCGTGACAGTACAACACTGTCATGTCAGCTTATATCTGGACAAACTCTTGTTACGTACTGTTTGGTCGCACTACCACCAGTGGGGTGATTAAAAAGTGATATTTTAGCGAATTTATCCTATAACATGACAATATTATTTTATCACACCACGATTAGTGGCGTGACCAAATGGATCAAAATTAGAAATAAAATTCACGGAGGTTAACTTTAAAATAAAATTTTTAAAAGTGTTATTTAATAATAAAAAAAAAGTTCCAAAAAAACGGGGCATCGCGCAGAGATCGGGCGAGATGGTGATGCGGCGGCTCGGCCCGTGCCGCTCTCCCGCGACGTGCTCTCGCTCCCCAATATCCGCAGGCGGGTGTCCAACTCCTTGGCCGCCGTCCGCGACACCTTCTTCTCCACCAAGGTTAGGTGATCTAATCGAAATCAAACCCCATCCCTCCCTTCCACTGTCCCCGTCTCTCGTGATTGGCTGACGCGTGTGATCTCCCGATGCCCGCAGCAAGTGTTCGAGAGCCACCGCGTCGTGTTCACCGTCGGCACGTCCATCGCCTCCGTCCTCACGGCATGGGCCGGTACGCTAGGATTCCCCTGTTTCCGCAGTTCATAGTTTCATATGGTATTTTCGGTCTCAACATTGGTGCGTGATGCGTGAATGCAAGTGCGCCAAGTTTCAATCCAATTGATTAGGTCTGTCGCTGAGGGAGCGAGTGCTACAATTTTGCTACTGCTATGCTGCTAAACCTTTTATTTGTTGGCGTATATAAAGTCTTTAGCCTGTAGGGAACACCTCAAGTGGAAGTTGATTTTTTTCGCAATGTGGTTGGAGCTTGACTCTATTTGTTTTCCATCTTTTCCGTGACTGTTGTTTAGGTTTATGGTAATTGGAATGTATTTATTCACTTTTGGTGCTGGATTATTAGATGATTCTCAGTTTAGCTGACATGAAACATTTCATCTAAATTGAGATGTAAAACTGCTTTCCGCGCTTCCTTTATTAAATGTTAAGCAATTCCAACATATAATGCTTAATTTGAAGTCAGCCTACTCACTTTTCCATCAAATAGTTTCACTTTCGTGTGCTGCAATTAACAAAGGATGAGGCCTTTTTTTGGGTATTGTTTTGGTTCTTGTTTGCATCCCTAATGTGTGCCCTGTGGAGTATATGTTGTACTGTTACTTAAGTTGGAATTTGTTCGTAAGATTTACAATTTTCTAGTAGAGACTGTGAATTTCTTGTTACAGGTTATTATTTTCGTCATATGCAACAATCAAGGATTGACAGCAGGCTTCACTCAATTGAGCAATCTGTAAGCAATTTGGAAATAGTCTGTTAGTAGCATATTTTACTTAACTTTGTGAATACATCACTGTGTTTTTCCCTTTGTTATGTGCATTTGTTAGTGTGTGACTGACATTTAAAATGCTAATAGCCACTCTGTAAAAGTTCGAGATTGCTCCATGGCAGGCGTTAAAAGGCAGGGTATAAGACATTAAAACCCATGTGCTTACGTGCTACTCCTACGTTGTTATTCCAGTGCAACATGCTTGCTGCTTTGTTGATGACAATATTAAGATGCTTTTTTTGTTGCTCGTTGCATCTCTTTATCTATTTTGAGTTGATGCTTTTTTAGTTTCTGAAATGAGTCATGTTGAGTTTGTGACAGTGGACTTATACAATCTGATGGTGCTCGCGGCTTCTATAGACCACAGGCATTGCTTTTGTCCAAATGGCAGACTGGATCCATGGCAATGGTTGGACCGTCTGCTTTCATTTTCCCCTTCATTCTTGATTGCTTATTGACTACCAGTAATGCTTTCAGTGTTTTTCTTGTTACTTTTACTGATATGTACCTTGAATAATTTTTTATATCCTTTTTTTGTTGTTGTGGTGAACAGTTGAAGGATAATCACAAAGCTGAACATGAAGAGATTAAAAAGATTGTCACTTCCAGTAACATTAGCACTCCAGCCTGTGTAGCCACTGCATTGACAGCTTCGGTTGTTGGGTATGTTCTTGCTGTTAATATTAATTTTCTACTCTAGGAATTCACTATTACCAGGTTGGATTGTACTACCTTTCGAGCTTATATAATTTCTTGTATCACCAGGCATGTTACTTGCTTTGTACATAAGGTTCTAATGCCCTAGTCAAGCCTATATCGATATGTTCTGTATTTGACACATTCAGTCCATGCTGATCAAATTGTCCCAATCAAGGATATTGATCTATCACAAGGTTATTAAGTCGTAAAGTCGAGTCGAGTCGAGTCGCAAGGGGGCCGACTTGTCGACTTGGCCGACTAGTCGCTAGACTAGGACCAATATAAACAGGGCATGTAATGTACTAAGTTGTAGCAACAAGTATACACATATACATATTGTACATCATGAAATCAAGAGAAAAACATAAGCACGATGATGAGTTGATGACTTACTTGTTTTGATCCTAACATATATTTCTTGATGAATGTCTTTCTTTGAAATTGAAAAGCAACACCCTCAAGTTGAAGAAAAAAAATCAACAAATTGTAATGAACAAAATATTGATAATATGATATAACAAGTAAATAACATAACTATAGGACAACAAATAAAAAAAACATAACACGAGTTACATCACAGCATAATGAACTAAGTTCTTGTCATGTACGGTATTCCGTATCTCGCCGCCGGCTTCATGACAACGAACCCACAAAATAATAGTCCTAGTTGGTTCCGTTAATGTCATTAGAAGGAAGGTTTGCTCTAGGAAATCAGAGTTAATATTTATTAGGAGATAAGAGTTATATTAGGAATGTAGAGTTTGAGTTAGATACAATTGTTAGGGGCTGTTGCCTAGCTATAAAAGGGCCAACCGAATCAGTCAAAGGAATCAATGAGAAAACGTATCAACTCCCTCGCCCTCTGTTTTCTAGCCTAACCTCTTTCTTCTTCTTTAACCCTGCGCCATCTTCCCCTGCGCCTGCTCTTCAACTATCCAGTACGACGACTGGTCGAAGACTCCGACTAGTGTTCCCTGTGCTACACGAATATAACCTTCGACCAAGATCTGGTCGTGACAGATCTGAATAAGAGTTACAAGCATTAAGTGCATAACTTAATAGGAAACAAGTTCTGAATGAGAAACAACAAAAATTGATAGCTAGGACATCAAATTGCTAAGTTTTAAGTCTGAAAGTAGCAAAAGTAGGCACAATGGTCATTCATGATTCAAATCAGCTATCCAAGTCATCAGTGGTGGATCTAGGATTTGACCACGTCTCGGGCTAAATTCTAATAGGCTAACATATTAAAACTAACGTTAATTTCTACCCACACTAGGACATAACAATTCAAGAATTCAAGAAACATACCCACTTGGTCATTAACAAATGCCATGGCAATAATGTGGAGATTATTTGGATGTTATGCTGTTCTATTTGTCATTTTGCATGGAAGTTTTCCTGCCTTCTGTTTGGCAATGTCTTGGTTCTCCATATTTTATCTAATCTGAATGATGTTAGTTTATAGCCACTATAATAGCTAAGTACTATGCTCATTGACCCATGACACTGATCCTTAGCCGAACCAAATTGAATGGTTGAATTACCACCTATGGTACCTTAACACATCAATGAATCAGCATCTGGGGAACAAAATTGGACTTCTAAATGTATTTTATAAGATAACAAACGGGACGAAATTGACGACAACCGCGAAACAGGGTAAGCTATAGCCCGAGGTATAACAAAAATTTCAGTGAAAATTTTGTTGTGATATAGGTCTAACAAATTTATTGATATAGATGGACTATAATGAGAGGTGGTCGACAAACAGTCCATGTTTGAGAATACAAACCTTCAAACCAAGGAAGTAGGTTCATGCGACTGGTAGCCAGTCCGATGGTGGATAATTTTGTAGCATTGAAGTTGTAATGCACTTTCAAATGCGGATGCGGATGTGAGAGCGAGGAAAATAATACACGGGGAACCTGTCTACGTTGACTGGTGTACCATTTACTAGTCCTGGTGATATCTGTCTTTTCGCCATGTTGTTTCGAGAACTTAGAATGTGATTGCCTCGTCGAGCCATGTTATGAATCCCCGATTAACACATGAGACTGTACAAACATTTTGTCTGAAGAAATCAGCGATGGAAAATCATATTATTTTGCATTTATACAGTTTATGTGAACGACCCCCAACAAGGCATAGGGAAATGGATCCTCTGAATTAGCATATGCTAATGAAAAGAATACAGTGATATGCATTAAGACATTGGCTCCATCTGTATTAGCATATGCTAATGGAAGGAGTACAGTGATATGCATTAGGACATTGGCTCCATCGTACATCTAAAATCAACAGTATAGATCGAGTGTAGATCGAGCGTTACAGCACTAAAGGTGCAGTAAAATTTGATACAATATTTTGTGTTACAGTAAACGCAGCGCATCGCTCCTTGCAGAAATATTATTGGTGAGCACTGTTTAGTCAGACTTAAACCACTGTTTGCACAGTATTACATCAGAAGAGCATATTACCGCCTGCAGATAAGAGAAGGCTTGTATGGCCAAACCTGTTACCCGCCTGGCCAGGCCGGCAGGGCCGGTGGTGGGCATTTGGGAAAGTCGGGCCGATCGGATGTCTTGGTTCAAGCGAGGATACACAGGAAGAATGAAACACGAAGTGAGAGGCCGCACCATGACGCATGGACTCATGGCAAGCAGCATTCACTTCACTGATTCCGCGCACCGCCCTCGCCCGCGACCGCGAGCCCACAACAAAGCACCAACAACGCACATGCCGAAACGGCAAAAAAACGGCAAGCAATTACTACTAACTTGCAGAAGTTGAATCCAAACACCCTCAAAACAGCCAAAACCTACAAGACTAGAGTTTGTGGCGCGTTTCGCCTCTTCCTGTTGCTAAGCCCACAACTACACTGCAGCAGTAAGTAAAACAGAAACGGACGACTTTCGGAGTGAACATGGCACGGGCGACACCGCCGAAAAGGGGCGAAGTGCGTCGTGCCACGACGCGAACCCAGCACTAACGATCAATCAACGAAGCCTCCCGGCGCCGGCCCACCGGTTCCGTTCTTTTTTGGTTTAATCCCTTCGCTCGTTGAATCCTTTTTTATTATTTATTTTTTTAAAAAATATATTTGAAAGATAATCTATTCTTATATTTATTTTTAATTCTGATCTATTTGGTTAGGTCATGATATGTGACGTGATCAAACTACACTGTCACGCCACCGACCGCGATACGATCAAACTGTACTATCACACCACTCCTTTTGGCGTGACAGAATTTAACCCAGAAAATATATGTGTCCAAAGCGGTCGGTGGCGTGACAGCACAGTTTAATTATGTCACAGGTCATGACATGATCAGGTAGATCAGAATTAGAAATAAAGTTAGATATGGATTATCTTACAAATATTTTAAAAAAAAATTAAAAAAATGCTCTCGCTGGTTCACTATACAGTCACCTCCTCCTGGCTCCGACTCGTTGACACTGCCGCGTGGAGTGCGGAGCCGGAGCCCTCCCACTCAACCGCGGGTGCGTGGGCGGCCCCTCCGAAAAGCCACGACAAACACGGGAAGCGCCTTGCGGGAGCGCGAATATACCGCCAACTTCCTTCCCGGCTCTCCTCCCTCCCGCGCCGCTCCTCCTATTTCCACACGACCAGCCCCCCAAGCCCACAAAAATATCACTCACCATGGTGTCGGCCGCCTCCGCCTCCCCTGTCCCCGCCGCGCTCTCCTCCAAGGCCACCGCGCGCTCGCCACCGCCCCCTCCCGCCTCCCTCCCTCTCCGCACCCACCGCCTTCGCGCCGCGCGCCTCGGGCCCGTCGTCACCGGGTACGCGCACGATCCCTCCTTCTCGCACCTCTCCGCTTGTGTTTCTCCGCAACTTTGGCTTGTTTCGGCTTGCGCAGGAGGAGGTTTCGCGCGGAGGCGATAAAGACGCAGCGGGAGAAGGAGCAGACCGAGGTGGCCGTCGAGGAGTCCTTCCCCGTCAGGGAGGCGGCCCCTCCGGAAGGAGCCGACGACCCGCTGGTTCCCACGGAGGAGAGTTGGGTGGTGAAGCTTGAGCAATCGGTGAACATTTTCCTTACGGTAATGCAGATAACACCAGATTCCCAATAGATTTGAGCTCAAATTTAACCCATAAGGCCTGTAGCCGTCGGCCACATGTTGTTCGATCTATACATCCGCAGGAGTCAGTCATCAACTCATCATAGTACCTGATGGTTTTACATTTTGCTCTATCTGCAGGAGTCGGTCATCATGATACTTGATGGTTTTTACCGTGACCGCAACTATGCCAGATTTTTCGTATTGGAAACAATTGCTAGGGTGCCGTATTTTGGTGAGGGTCTCGTCTTACATATGATTTTTTTTTTTGTATGGTTCTCACATACTCCATTTTCGTGCCTTTTTTTTATATCGACTGCTGCTTGATTATTGAACAGCGTTTATATCGGTGCTTCACATGTACGAGACCTTTGGCTGGTGGAGAAGAGCTGATTATATAAAGGTGCACTTTGCCGAAAGCTGGAATGAGTTACATCACCTCTTAATCATGGAAGTATGTCTTCATCTTTATCTGTCTGCCCATTAGTAACTTCATGTATGCATGCCCTACTGCTTATTGAACCTTAAGCTGATTTGTAAATAGCTTTCTGTCAGATTATGGTATTGCATATTTCTTACTTTCTTCCACCTCTCGGTTCATATCAGGAATTAGGTGGCAACTCTTTATGGGTTGATCGTTTCCTTGCGCGGTTTGTTGCATTCTTTTACTACTTCATGACTGTTGCGATGTACATGCTGAGCCCAAGAATGGCATGTAAGTACACATATTACTTGCCAATTGTGAAGTGAGTGTTTGTTTTTTTATTGCCGTGCTCTTTTGATATGATAATGCTTGAACTCGCTTATCTTATATGCAGACCACTTCTCTGAATGTGTTGAGAGGCATGCATACTCAACTTATGACAAGTTTATTAAGCTCCATGAAGGTAAGACAGCCTTAATGGGCTAATATTCTTCCTGTTGTGCAAAATTTTATCATGTTGACTAGTACAATAGCTAACCATCTACTTCTGTGCTGTGCGACATGTGTTTAATTTTATCTCTCTTGGATTTAATGGAGCAATAGTTCCTTAGCTATTGAATGTTAGCTTACATCATCATGTTGGTAACCTCTTGCTTCACATGTTTGAACTACCTTCTGTTCAGAATTTATTGAGGTGAGGGACTGAGGGACAAATCATTGTAATTTTATACCATTATCCTTCAAACTATTTTTGAATTCCTACCAACAATCTAACGGCTATAAAGCATTTTGGACCATTGACTGCTCTTATTCAATCATTCTTACATAGCTTTGATATCTACCTGGGCACCGGAAAGCTGCTAAATCATTTGATCTGTTTTCCAAATTGGACATGTGTTTTCTTTCTTATGACACTTCCAATTCCATGATGTAAAGTATTTGTTTCTTTTTAACAGAGGAGCTGAAAAAACTACCAGCTCCAGAGGTGGCATTAAACTATTACCTGAATGAGGATCTTTACTTATTTGGTAACCTTGTGTTGGCTTATTTTTCTATTAATTATTACTCCCTTCGTTTCGCTATATTTGTCTATGGTCTCGGGAGTATCCGTTTTAATATATTTGTCTATTGAGGGAATATAGAGTGTAGTTATTGCAATTTTTCTATTCTACCCGTACTTAAATGCTTTGGAAGGGGTTAAATTGTCGTGGTATGCCATTTAATAGGGGGTGTATGGTCATTTCCCATTAAATATTTCTTAGATTTAGTGCTTTCTTGTTATGTGCACATGGTGGGCTGTAGACATATAGCGAAACAGAGAGGGTAATACCTATACTTATTGCTTACATGGCTTGTTTTTCTCAGATGAGTTCCAAACAGCAAGAGTCCCATGTTCTAGGAGGCCTAAAATTGGTATAATTGTCCTTCCCTATTTATTCCCCTTAACAGCTTTCTTGACTTGATGTTTTCAGAAGGCTGGGGTTTAATAAGTTAGTTTGTCAAATTAGTTTCACCGATCCATCATGAATTTATTGGAAAAGTCTGCTGGTTATTACCTGAGTTACTGGCTCCGGGCCTTCTGGTTTTAACTGTTTGTACCTATGTTATTCTGCCTATAAACGAGAAGTTGAATTCTCCCCTTCATTGCTTGGCTAATTTATGAAGTTCTCACTGTTTCCCATATCCCGTTTCAGATAATTTATATGATGTATTCGTCAATATACGCGATGATGAGGCAGAGCATTGCAAGACCATGAAGGCCTGTCAAACACATGGAAATCTTCGTTCTCCTCACTCCATGCAGAACTGCTTAGAAACTGATACGGAATGTGTAATACCTGAAGATGATTGCGAAGGCATCATGGATTGTGTTAAAAAATCTCTTGGAAGTAAAGATTGACCAATTGTATCTGCACAATAATCATAGGATAGAATGCAAAATTTTGATGATATTCTCTTCCATTTTCTTTTCTTGTTAAGAAAACATTACCCATCCAGTGGAATGTGCACTGTGGATTAGATTCTAACGCAGGCTGTGTGAAATGTTGTAATCTAGCCGTGTAACGTTAAGATCTTGATACTTTGTGAGTTCAAGTTTGCTGTCGCAATGACGTTGGCAAATCCGCTCCCCAAAAGCACTGTGGATAACTCCGTGATCAGGAGGCACGGCACGGAGATGGTCAGTGTAGCTAAGAAAACGAAAATGATGACAGCCACATACGTAGAAGGTCATCATCGAAGGTCATGAAGACAATCGACTTATCGACTAGCTCACTGCAACACTGAAGGCAGCAACGCGGAATGAACAATTAACCAAAGCCACTTGTCTTCTCCTTTGAATCGGTGTACAGATGATTACATTATTTACTCTCCAACAAATCATTGTATCGTCATTCTCAGACTTGTTTGTACGGTAAGACTAGCTACATATGTGTGCCAATCTAAGCGTATATCTAGAAGTGAAATGTGCAGCACATATCTAAGCGTATCTAGAAGTGAAACGTGCAGCAGAGCGGACCAGCGCTTTGTTGCTCACATCTTGCATACTTTATCATCTTTACATTCACCCTGCGGAAAGGCAACGCGGTCAGCAAGCTCAACCTATTATTGCTATGTTCATCCACGTGCAAGCAGTATGAATGTATGATTATTATAGAAAGTTTCAGGAGCTATTATTGCTATGTTCATCCACATGCAAGCAGTATGAATGTATGTTTATTATAGAAAGCTTCAGGTAGAGGAGATGAACTCTTGACCAAAAGTAAGGCGAACTAACCGCTTGTTTTCGGGATGCCATAATTTCCTCCAGTGGTGGTCGACCTATCATAGAAAGAAAAATTGTCCAATTATACCGGCACGTTTCGTTAAAATGGTTTTCACATGACTACCAAAATAAATGGAACAAGAACACTATCAGAGCCATCATATAAGAAATTCTTAGTGGCCAAACCTGTAATTTGCATACGGTATTTGGCCCATACACCATATATTGCATTTCCTATGGTAGCCACCTGCAGAAAATCAGAAAAAGATTAATAAAATAAGTACAAATAACATAAGATTAAGTTAACATCGTTAGAAGAACAAAATGAACTCCATAATTCTTCAGGTTGATGTAGCAAATGTTCCAATATATCAAAAGTCGTTAGAAGATTAAGTTAATGTCGTTAGAAGAACAAAATGAACTCCATAATTCTTCAGGTTGATGTAGCAAATGTTGCAATATATCAAAAGTATACAACTCTCTGAAATGAACGAAACAAGCTGATCCTTTGATTTGCTCTCTGTAAGTGTGCACTTACAGGTTTGTACTTAGTAACAGCATAAACCCATCCAAGTCCCACTTCCTCATAAAGCCTTCTAAATGCCTGCAATCATAATTAGCCATAGTTACTATCTTTCAAAAATATATAAAAAAAACCCTATTCATAACCAGAATGTAACTATATTCTGCATAGGTATCAGAATCTCATGCTTTGTTAGCTTGGAACTACAATATGGAATGGTTATTTTGTAACTTAGGCCAAACTAACTCCAAAGGCAAGTTCTTTAGTGTATGATTCACTCTTTGTAACATTGTGATGATAAAAAGCTCTGTACTTAATAATACTTACATGTCATCAAGAAACATAATACTAAAGTAACATTACTATTTGTGCCTCATGCCTTTCATTAGATCATTCAAGAAACAAAATATTGGTTTCTGAAATTTGAAGCACCTCACGCACACGAACACGAAAGCATGAACTGATGCACAAATGCTGAGTATTCAAGCGACCACAGGAGAACTAGATGCATTACAGGTTTGTGGTAGTGAAACATTGGATCATTCATTAGTTCCATGTGTAACTCATGCCTTTCATTAGCTGCCAAATATGTTCCAACTATTCTATTTTAATAGCCCAACAGTTTACCTGACAGTAACTTCTGCATTTTAAAAAGGAAAATCCCTGAAAATTTCAGTAGGAGGGGATATGAATGCCATACCTCAACATCTGTGACGACAGTTCCATCTGAAAGAATGGCATGTATCCTCCCCATGGCCTGAAAACAGAAAATAAGTTTATTTAAAAAAGATAAACACATGTATACTATAATTAAGCACCTCTTATATTTACCGAATTGGCTATGAAACATAACTTTACCATGCAACTTGGTTCCAGGAAACAAGTAATTAATTAAGCACTATCAAGAAATAACAAACTTAAGTAGCTGCAGTAACAGAAAATGGTGAATAGTACAAAATGGCAGCCATGAAAGATTCAAAATCAAGTACTTAAGGAAAAACACACCATTTTTTTGGGGTCAGTGGACATGAAGAAATTCATTAGTCTTTGGTGCATACCAAAAATTGCTAGAGATGGTCTATATGTGTATCACTACTATTGCTAAGTATGTTTTGTACCAGTAGCCTTTAAGAAATCAAACAGATCATGGGGATTTTGGACATTGAGGTGATAAATCTTCAAACAATACCAATGTCATTCCTTCCCTGTAAGCAGGCGTGAAAGTAAGTAGCAAGTTAATCGGTAGTACAAAGTAATACACACAGTTTCGTAATCAAGACCCTGGTTGTCCTCCGGAGAGTAATCTTTTGAGCTTATGTCAACAAACTTTATAGCTCCATATGACTTGTTTCTTTCCCTCAGCATGTTTACCTGTAGAGACACAAGAGTTAGCACACGCAAATTTAGTTGCTGCAAATCACTACAGTCGGTCTCTATTGTTTTGCCCATAACTAAAACTATCAATGAAGAAAATTCATTCAAATTCAAATAAAAACGAGTATGCAATTTTCAGAAGATAGTGCTGCACATAGAGTTTGTAGCATGGCTAACACTTGTCTCAGGCTCCTAAAATATGAAAGACTTAAAGGTTCATGGCGGAGGACTCTGGTGGAGTCCGAACTCCAAACTGTGTGTTCCGGAAGACACGAAGTTCAGAGATCTCAGCAAAAGCTAAGTGGATGTAAGGTCTCTATCGCTGATGGCAAATTCCAAGCAAACAAATTATGCTTCATGGACAAAGTATAAGATTATGGCACAGAAGTTCTACCCAGGAATACAAATTGATAGAAAACAGCACTTTTTAGAACACAAAAGTCACATGGTTGTCAGAGCCTAAATATCTCGAGGCGTATTGATGACCGGTTGCGGACGACGCCTGCCCGTCGACGACCAGCGTTGCTGGAACTTGCGGCCAGCAGATAGGTGTAATACAGAGAGTAGATGTGAAACTATAATCTCTTTATTTTTCTTCTTAAACAAACGTATACCTCTCCTTTAAATAGAGATTAGATACTAGGAAACGGAATCGAACACTAAAACGATTACAGGATTCCGAAACCAATTCTAAAACTGAAAACGGAAACTGACATCAAAGAGTACTATTCCGATTCCGACATAGTCGCAGGACCCTGGGAAGCCATCTTCTTCCGGCGGTGATAGACTATAACATCTCTCCCCTCCTCGCGAAGCAGCTCATCCTCGAGCTGAAAATTGGGGTAATGATCTTGGAATTGGACGAACGGAATCCAGGATGCATCTGATAAAGACGTTCCTTCCCACTGTACTAGGACATGCTTCGTATTTTGGCGCCAGTCTGTTTTCAAGACACGTAATGGTTGAGGGAGCACTCGACCTTGATGAAGTGGTGGTAAAGGAGGCAGAACGTTAGGAGAACCCTGAAACTTTTTTAATAAGCCAACATGAAAGCCATCACAAAGTTTTGCTTTCGGCAATTCCAGTCTGTAAGCAACAGAGCCAATGCACTCTGTGATTTTATAGGGCCCAAAATATTTTGGTGCCAATTTCCCAAAGGTGTTGAACTCCCAAAGAAGCCACTGACCGATGAAAGAGTCGCACCCATACTAAATCTCCCACAGCAAACGAGATGTCACGATGGTTGTTATCATAGTACTTCTTCGCATATGCCTATGCTTGAAGAAGGTGATCTCGTATATCACGAAGAAGTTGATCACGAGCTAACAGAGTAATTTCCACAGCCTGAACCGTAGTTTCCCCCTTCTCATAAGAGCGTAAAGAAGGAACATCTCTACCATAGACCACTTTGAAAGGAGTTTCCCGAAGTACCGAATGATAAGAAGTGTTATAACAATACTCTGCCCAGGGTAACCACTCTAACCATTGACGAGGTCGATCACCCGTTAAACAACACAAATACATTGAAATCACCTTATTAACATCCTCAATTTGACCGACAGATTGGGGATGATAAGCGGAGCTGAGATACATACGAATCCCGACTAAACGAAACAAATCTTTCCAAAAATTGCTTGTGAATATAGGATCCCGGTCACTCACAATTGATGTAGGTATCCCATGAAGATGCACTATCTCCTGAAAAAAGACTCGGGCAATGGTGGTAGCAGAGTAGGGATGAGACAGGGGAATAAAATGAGTGTATTTAGAAAAACGGTCAATGACGGATAAAATGACTGATTTTCCATGAACACGGGGAAGGCCCTCGATAAAATCCATTGTGATATCAGACCATGGTTGGTAAGGAACGTCCAGGGGTTGAAGTAGTCCAGCGGGGTGTAGATGCTCAGTTTTGTTGCGCTGACAAACAAGACAAGCCTTCACAAAATCTTGAACAATTTGTTTGGCACCTGGAAGATGAAAATCCCGACGCAAACGACACAACATTTTCTGGATGCCCTCATGGGTTGCATGAGCCGAGGTGAAAATCATGGGTAATGAATGGAGGACGGTGGAAGATAGATCTTGCCTTTGTATGCGATCATACCATCTTGAAGGGACCATGGTGCGCCCAACTGCCCTGAACTAATCTGAGCTCGGATGTGCTGCATATCAGAATTTGATGCAGATTCGTTTCTCAATTCTGTAAAAGTAGACATGGCAGGAGATGAGATCGCCATTAAATTGGTCAGAGGACAATCACAGCGGGATAAAGCATCAGCCATCAGATTGAGACGGCCCAGCCGAAACTCCACTATAAAATCATACCCAAATAATTTACTCACCCAAAGATGCTGTGGAATTGTTGAAAGACGCTGATCCAACAAAAAATTTAAACTATAATGATCCGTGCGGATGAGAAAAATTCTGCCCCAATGGCGAACTGCCTGAACTAGGCCAATTAATTCGCGCTCATAAGCTGACAATTTAGAATGATGTAGTACCGCAGGTCTACTAAAAAATGCAATTGGTCCGAGACCCTGGTGAAGAACAGCCCCAATTCCCGACCCTGATGCATCGCATTTGACGATAAACCGTGTGAAATCGGCATATGAAGAATCGTGCGTAAGAGAGCCCTTTAAGTCGTCGCAAAGCGTCTTTGTGCTTCCGAGACCAACCAAAAGCATCTTTTTTCAATAAATTGGTGAGAGGTGCTGCGATTTTCCCGAAATCGCAAATAAATTTGCGATAATAGCCAGCGAGTCCTAAAAACCCCTATAATGCTTTGATCGTCTTTTGTTGAGGCCATTCTGAAATTGTCTGTACTTTAGAAGGACCCATGGCAACTCCACCTTCAGAAATAATGTGTCAAGATAGGAAACAGAAGCTAAACATAGGAAACACTTCGATCTCTTGAGAAACAAAACGTGCTGATGGATAAGCATAAAAACCATGCGGATGTGTTGTAAATGCTCCGACCATGAGGAACTATAAATCAAGATATCATCGAAAAATACCAGGACGAAATGTCGCAAATACGGACGGAGAATGTCGTGCATTAAAGCCTGAAAGGTGGCCGACGCATTAGATAA
This sequence comes from Hsuehochloa calcarea, assembly GCA_036346395.1. Taxonomy (NCBI): domain Eukaryota; kingdom Viridiplantae; phylum Streptophyta; class Magnoliopsida; order Poales; family Poaceae; genus Hsuehochloa; species Hsuehochloa calcarea. Next base: position 49,965,918 of record CM070599.1, read on the forward strand.
CCCGAAAGGCATGATCAAGAACTCAAAAAGGCTTCATGTATTCTGAATGCCGTCTTGAAGATATCATCAGGGTGCATGCACACTTGGTGGTACCCTGACCAGAGATCGAGCATGGTGAAAAAACGGGCACCTTGCAGTTCGTCCAACAGTTCATCTACCACGGGAATTGGGAATTTATCCTTGATTGTCAACTCATTGAGCGCACGATAATCAACACAGAAGCGCCATGTATGATCTTGTCTCTTAACCAATAAAACAGGAGATGAAAAACAGGATGTGCCGCGGCGGATGATACCTCGACGGAGCATGTCTTTACATTGATGCTCCAATTCGTCCTTCTGATGATGGGGATAACGGTATGGTCGAACGGATACAAGCGGTGCACCTGGTCGCAGGTTGATACGATGATCCTGCTGTCTCGCTAGAGGAAGCCCGGATGGTTCAACGAATAGATCGACAAACTCATCTAGAAGGGCGGCAGCAGTTCTTGTCCTGAGTGCACATGAGTTTGCATGGAATGATCCGTCGAAAGACCTTGCCATTGAATGCGTCATCTCGCCAACCAGAGCGTCATCGTCAAGTCGTCGAAATCCCAGAGAATTGGTCCCAGTGTTTCGAGCCATTGTACGCCGAGAACGACGTCAAAACCGTTAAGAGGTATTGCGTATGCCGTAATCTCAAACTATTTGTGATTGATTTGGAGAGGCAGCCCACAACACACTCCGACACAGGTGACCTGTTCTCCATTGGCGATCTTGACGCTGAGTCCGTGTCGCGGGGGCAGATCCACTGCTGTTGCTTGTATCGCCCGAGCACTTAAGAAATTGTGCGTGGAACCGGAGTCCACCAAAGTGATGAGGTTAGTTTTTCCGATGGTTACCCGGAGCTGCATGGTGCTTCCCGTACACGTACCTATGACTGCATGCAGAGATATTTATGGAGTGGTGTCCTTAGCTTCCATGGCACGCAATCCCATGTCGTCATCTCCTTCCGCCACTTCGCTGCCCATATCAATATATGTCATGAAAGGCTACTTACAGCGGTGTCCCGGTTGGAATTTGTCGTTGCAATTGTAGCATAGCCCTTTTGAACGACGTTCCGCCAATTCCGTCGTTGTGAGTTGACGAAAAGGTTTATTAGGGCGAGGACCCGACGTGGACAGGGTTGTGGCCGCTGTGTCCAGGGAACGTTGTGTGCCTGGAAACGGGGTGGACGGACGCTATGGTGGCCGCTAAGGGTGTGGCTGTGGGTTTGAAGCAGTTGCAGAATCTTGTGCATGCCTTTCATAAGCGCGAGCTAAACTCATTGCAATTTGTAAATTGGGTGGTTGTTGGAGTTCAACGTCGGTCCGGAGAGGTTCTGTGAGACCCGCTGTGAAGATTTGTACCTGCTGCATTGGTAGTAATCGATCGGCGCGACAGAGCAACGAGAGGAACTTGTCCCAATACTCACCAATGGATCCAGCCTGCTGAAGGCGTGTTAATTCACCCAAAGGGTTGCTCCGTATAGGCGGTCCAAATCTCATGTGGCAAGATTCTTTGAATTGTTCCCAAGTTGGTTGTCCTTCATCCCGTTCTAGCTGAAAGTACCACCGTTGTGCGATATTGGTGAGATGATACGATGCTAGCCAGACCTTATCACACTCCATTCTTTGCCCTCGAAAAAACTGTTCACGTCTATTTAACCAAGACAAAGGATCTTCAGTACTGTCGCAAGTTGGAAACTCGAGTTTGTGGTATCTCGGTGCACTTGAGTGGGAAGGAGTATAACCGGTGGCCATATGGTGTTGGGGGGAAACGAATATTGGTGTGGCAGGGATGGTTGTGGAATAGAGTAATATGGCGCTGTTGATTGATGTTGTGGGCGGAAGTTTGCTGCTGACGCTTCGTATCCAGGGTATGTGGTCATTGGCGGTGTATGAACTGCGGTGGATGCATCGACAAAGTGAAGTCTTGTGATCGTGGGCGGAAACACCGCTGATCGGGATGGAGGTTGAGGACGATGATGGTGGTGGCAGTAATCTAGGCACTAAGAAAGAGAAAGCTCCACCCGACTCCCAGGTGGCGATTTTCGTGTTGGTGACGATGCTTTGACGAGTTAAATCTGCGATCTTGGATTTCATATCAGCGTTTTGTTGGACAATCCCCGCCATCTGTTCTTGAATTGCTTGAAACATCGCGCTTACGTAGCTTGCGTCCTCCCTGGAATCAGAACCCATCATATCTGATACCAAGTTGTCTGAGCCTAAAGATCTCAAGGCGTATTGATGACCGGTTCTCGGACGTATCGCCTGTCGACGACCCACCACGGAACTTGCGAATCCAGAGATGCGAGGCGTAATCTGAGAGAATAGATGTGAAGCTAGAATCTCTTTATTTTTCTTCTTAAACAAACGTATACCTCGCCTTTAAATAGAGAGTAGATACTAGGAAACGGAATCGAACACTAAAACGACTACAGGATTCTGAAACCAATTCTAAAATTGAAAAAGGAAACTAACAACAAAGAGTACTATTCCGATTCCGACATAGTCGCAGGACCCTGTGAAACCATCTTCTTCTGGCGTTGATAGACTATAACATGGTTATTCAACAAGAATTTATCTACATCATGGGATGGTTCAGAATCCAAACAATAACATGTCCTCTTCATTTGTCACATGTCATCACTCAATTATGGCACTAGTTGAAATGCTCAAGTAACTATTGGAAAACAAAAGGTTGTGTTCTTATTAAGCTTCATCGTAGATTATAGTGCCACATTGATTATACAATGACTATGTTAGAAATCGACGGGCAAATAACAAAGCAGATCAAGAACAGGGAGACACCGATTTTTACGTAAAAAACCATTTTAGGAAAAAAACACGGGCGCACGATGGTGATTTTCACTATATCAGAAAAAGTGTTTACAAAACGCAAAGATTTTCATGAGTCGTCAACTCTTCCCGAGTGGCTTACAAGGGGTATATATATGGTGGTATAAAACTGACTCGAGTCGAAGAAGGAAACAAATCCGAAAAAGTATAAAAACACTCTGCGTCTCCAGACCTTGGCCTCTTTAGAATTCAGATCATATATCAACGGGCTAATTATAACAAGTCCTACCCATCATAGATTATGCAACATACCTCACGCATACAGAGTGGGCAATCGCCATCATAGAGCATCTTGATCTTCCAATTTTTAGATGAATTTTCCCCATCCTTCAATTCTGATGCAGGGTCTACTTCGACACCGGAGTGAACCTGGCATCTGCAGGCTGAAGTGTAATTCGCAGTTAATAATATAAGCCATGTAAAAACACAAACATAACAACAAGGTATTTTTGCCCTTTTGATACGAGAGGACAAAACGCAGCATAGCATCCTCCCACTAAACTTCGTGGGCTTCCTCAACCCTGAAAAATCTACCCCTCTGTACTATTATATCTCAACCACCTAAAATTTACAAGCGCGATCTCCTAACGACACAATGCAGCAGAAAACTTGAGACATCAAGCGATGCAGCATTGCAACCTAGCAGTTTTGATGTGGAGTATGCGGCTTGATCACCAGAATTGATGCTCAGAGTATACAGGCTATAGCCGCAACCCTGCAAGGCCCCATCCGCCCCCCTCAGAAAACGAAACGAAAGCCACCGAAACTGCTATGCTTGCTCACCATACAGCGAAGCGCGGCGGGGGGCGCCGAGCGCGGCGGAGTCCCACCGACCCGGTGGCAGAATCCGCACCGCCGCAAGCGGGCGCGCGCGGGGCAGCACCGCTCCCAGGCGGGCCAGAGAGCTCGCCATCGATGCCTCCCTCCCTCGCGAGTTGCGACGTCTCTGCGTGAGTGGGTGGTGAGCGAGGAGGCTTCGGGGCCCAGTAGTGGCCTCCGATTCAAATGGGTTTGCTCCTGGTCGGCCTTGCTCCACCGCGACCGCTCGAATTTCGCTAGAATGTCATTTTTTTAAATAAAAAAAGAGCAAAATCAGTCCGGTTGAATGAAACGATAAAAATAATCTTTTATCGTGCGATTTTACTTTTAGAAGCCACATATCATGATCTCGAACTATAGTAGACGACGTGCAGCACTCCCATATCATGACACATGGTCTGTTACACACCTAGTCAGCTGTAGAAATGTATACTGACCACTTACCGTACAAATCATCATGTTGCGCTAGCATGACATCCCACTGCTAATCAGGATCACAGTATATGGGTTTCTACGGCACATTTATACTATAGAGATGATATTTTTATCATTTCGATTATGATAAACTAATTTTACTATTTCATTTTCATTTCAAAAAGAGGCTAGTGAGCCAAAACTCAGTTCCTCTGTCTCGCTCGTGCTCCGCACCACAGGTTTCCCCCTTTTTTTTATATATCACTCCCGATTTTGCTCCACCAGTTTCCTTACCATTAATTATCACATAGGTAGATAATACACTATCCTTGTGTACAGGATCCCATTTAATACCTTCCGGGACTCATTTCGAAACCACCCCCCCCCCCTATCTAATAGTTCATGATATTCTAGCATTCCAGTTCTAGCTTTTAACCTTTTTCGCACTTTGACGGTTGAATCAGAAAAACCCGGATCTAAAGACTTTGTCGAGCCAGGTATACTCATAGGACTGGAGATGTAATTGATCCGGAAAAACTTGGCCGGCCCGATTGGGTTTTCGTCGTCCCGACTGACCCAGCCAATTTTTCTTAACCCGACTGGGTTTTGCTCGTTAACCAATAGAAAAAAAAACCCCTCAAATGAAATAGCATCTCAAGATAAAAACTGAAGGTCATGTTCGTACTTTAGGTGTTACTAGAGTTTTAGTAGGAATTACCTTGTGAAATTGGCAGCCATAAAAAAAATCATCTTTCTCACTCTCTCCGTTCCAGCCGCAACTCCTCTCTCTGTTCTATGCTTAGCTTCGTCTCTATAATACCATAATAAATTAACAAAAATAGAATATTTAATCGCTTTATGCTATGTTAATTAGAATCATATATTTACAAAGGATTAACATTTTTTGTTCATACATATATTTTTTAGTAATATACATACTAAAATACATTTTAATAATCAGTGATCCAGTAAGACGACACCTCAGTTGGATCGATGACCAACCGGGCCGAATTTAATAATTAAACTCTCGTCCTTGTGCGGGTGAAAAGATTCCATATGCTATGCATTTCTCCTGCGTCAATCAACCGGATACACATCTCTACTACTTAAAAAAAGAAATTGGTAATGGTCCGTCCTCCCACTATCAATTACGTCCGTCAGATTAATCACGTCTGTCAAATTAATCATCAACCAACGGTTCGGATTATCTCGCAGTAACAAACCGCCAAACCCTAGCGGACCGACGTCAAAAATCGTGCACAGCGCACTCACGATAAACCCTAACGGATATGCGTTCATCTCACAAAAATTTATTTTCCGCAAAGCATGGATATATGACTAGTTAGCCTAAAAACCAGAAGAGGACCCACGCCATCCGGCGCGGGCTGTTTTGGCGTGCCGAAGTACCAACATGGGCCGGGCCGCAGGAGCGACAGACAAAGCGCAGCTGTTGGAATCCGGACCTCCACGCGATCCGAAGTGTCCAGCGACGATCCAAGCGGGCAGCCTCTCCAGGGCGACGTGGATGCGCGAGCGCCATGGCTTCGGACAACGCGCAGCGGCTCCGATCGGGCGGCGCGGAGCGCGCGCGATCCAACGGCCGGCGATTTGCTGCCGACGTAGCGTGCGTGGGTGAGCCCTGTTTCTCCCAGCTTTAAAGTATAGTAATAGTAATGCCTATCAAAACACTGTTTAGCTGATCCAAATGCTAAAGCGTCCCTTGGAATATCAACGAGAAAAATAAATATTGCAATGGCGCACAGAAAAAGTTGCAGGAGCTTTCTCTTTCTCAGAAACCAGCTAGTGTTAAAATGTCTCGGAAATATTAATGTAGACGGCCGCAAGGGTCCACACACGTCATCCGGCTGCGGCCAATCCCTCTTAATCCAGATCGCCGTCGTCCGGAGGGCCAAGTCCTCGTGATTTCAACGGCTGGCGATTTCCCCTATCCACCATCGGACGGTGCCCCAGAGCTCCTTCTAGAGCTTTCCACGCGGTGGGGAAAATGTGATCCGGGTTCTTATCCTGCGCTGTAAAACCGTCCCCGAGAAGCCTTCCATTAATCTGGACCGTCCAGATCGAGATCAACGGGGCGTGCACGTTGCGAGCACAGATTGCCCATCCGATTCCCCGTCTGCACGAGTCATCATGCCGTCGAGCTTTATTTTTCGCAAATAGACCCTTACAAGTTTTCCATTTCAGACCATCCTCTGTAAACACTTGGCTCTGAATTAGCATGGCAGAGACATGTTCAAATACTATACTAATGCAGGGGGCTCTTTGATAAAAATACATTTTCTTTCGCCTTTTCCCGGATGAGGTAGAAAACAAACCAGCGGAATTAGTTGGGAGCTGGTGCGGGGGCAGTAGAGGACAGGCAGGACTCGGGCCTTGGGGAGCGAGAGGTAGATGGCATGAGGAATCCGGCTCTGCTCCGCCGCTAGCCTGGCGCTGCGCCGCCCCGGCCGATCCCCGCACCCGCCTCTCCACCCGCACCTCACCCCCTCATGGTGAGAGCCGAGAGTTCCCATCTGTCTTCTGTTGCATCTGACTATCGAAGTCTTGGTTTCCATGCTCGAGCCAATCCAATTGATGCTGAGTTTGTAGCAAGGCTGTGATTCCGAGGTGTTTAGTGGAGAGAATCGAGTGAAATTTTTTGTTTTTTTTTTGTTGTTGGTTCGCAGGCGTGATCCGATGATAGCAACAAGAGCGCGGCTTCCCCTCTCCCTGACGGCGTCGGCCCCCCTGTACGGCGCACGCACCAAGAAGAGGAGGAAGCTGCCATGTCCCCCAACCTGGAGAGCCCCATCAAGAGCCAGGTGCCGGCGCTGCTCCTGAGGCGCCTCTTCGGCGCGGGGCGGCGGGATGAGGCCAAGCAGCTCCCGCGGCCGCCCGCGCCTCCGATGCCCGCGCTGATGGGGAGGCGGCGGGTGTTCGTGCAGACGGAGACCGGCTGCGTGCTGGGCATGGACCTGGACCGCGGGGACAGCGCGCACACCGTGAAGCGCCGCCTGCAGCTCGCGCTCAACGTGCCCACTGGCGAGACCTCGCTCACCTTCGGCGACCGCGTCCTGGAGAACGACCTCTCCTTCATTCGTCCGGACTCGCCGCTGCTGCTCACCCGGAACAGCATCCACCGGAGCTGCTCCACCCCGTGCCTCTGCCCTGTCTCCAAGGACTTTCAGCACAAGGACTGCAGCGGCCTGGTCGAGATACTCGGGTGCTCCAGCAGCTGCGCCCGCGTGAAGCGCCTCGTCGACGACGTTGTGTCTGCCATCGGGAGCGGCGTGGATCCGGTCCCCATTGACAGTGGCCTTGGCGGCTCCTACTACTTCAGGAATGTCGTTGGCGACAGGGTTGCCATTGTGAAGCCGACGGACGAGGAACCTTTTGCCCCGAATAACCCAAAGGGGTTCGTCGGTAGAGCACTTGGCCAGCCGGGACTGAAGAAGTCTGTGCGGGTAGGGGAGACAGGGTTCAGGGAGGTCGCAGCGTACCTGCTGGACCATGAAAATTTTGCAAATGTTCCTGCAACGGCGCTGGTGAAGATAACACACTCCGTTTTCAATATCAATTGTCCGATGAATGGTGGCAATCCGGCTCATGACCAGAAGCAGCAAGTTAACAGTAAGATTGCTTCATTCCAGCAGTTCATCGCCCATGACTTCGATGCCAGTGATCATGGCACGTCAAGTTTCCCGGTTGCTGCCGTTCATCGGATCGGCATACTAGATATCAGAATTTTTAACACCGACAGGCATGCAGGCAATGTGTTGGTGAGGAAGCTTGATGGTGGCACTGGCCGCTTTGGTTGCTCGACGGAGCTGTTCCCTATTGATCATGGCTTGTGCTTGCCAGAGAACTTGGAGGACCCTTATTTCGAGTGGATACATTGGGCACAGGCGTCAATCCCGTTCTCTGAGGAAGAGCTCGAGTACATCAGGAATCTTAATCCAATGAGGGAGGCTGCAATGCTGCGCCGAGAGCTTCCAATGATTCGCGAGGCCTGTCTTCGTGTCCTGGTCTTGTGCACTATTTTCCTTAAGGATGCTGCTGCTTTCGGGCTCTGCTTGGCAGAGATAGGCGAGATGATGACTAGGGAGTTCAGAGGGATGGAGGAGGAACCAAGCAAGCTGGAGGTTGTCTGCATGGAAGCTAGGAGGAGGGTAGCAGAATGGGAACCATTCTCCCCAGCGGCTGAACAAGGGGAGGATGTGGATTTCCTGTTCTCAATGGATATATTAGGAGAATATAATGATGCGATTCGATCGCCAAGATTCAATGGATCAGGCATGAAGGGGCCTGGTTTCAGAAGCCCTCTGTCGAAGCTCGTGGAGAGCGTCGATGAGGGCTATGTCGATGAGGGCAATGATGATGAAGACCGAAAGGAGTCTGCCATGCAACCATCTAATTGGCCCCCATCTGCTGGATCGAATCCTCCCAGTGTTTCTAACAAAGCTACAGGTCAAAATGGTAATGTGCATGCCCTGAATAGGAGTGCAGACGAACAGCTTCCATCAAGTATGTGCTTTGTCAGGCTGTCGGACATGAATACAGAAGAATGGAGTATCTTCCTTGAGAAGTTCCAGGAGCTGTTGAAAGAAGCCTTGCACGACCGCATGGCAGCTGCAGGGCAGCGGATGAAGCAACGGCTGGGCACTTCTTGCAAATTTTGAGTAGGACCATAGAGCAGCATGGAAGAAATAATGTATTGCCACTTGTGTTGCTTATGGAGTGAGCACATAAAGGAGATATATGATCATATGAGACACCTACAACTTCGTGCATCGTTGCAGTGTAACTAGTTATGTTCATCAGGTAGATGGGACCAAAGGCTGGTGATGGGTGTGGGCTGTGGAGAATTGCTACGCATATTAATTATGTTCAAAAAGTACTGCCTAATAAATGCTTGTCAGCTTGTGTATATTGTGTTAGATGCTAAATACTTCAGTGTGCGATTTGTTAGCTGTTGCTGAACATTCTTTGCGTTGTGAGCAGTGTAAATATGCACTTCTGATGTAAATGCTTACCTGGTGTTAAAACATCTTCGATGCGCACTTGTTTTGCGTTGGTTCTGATATCCAAATTTCTTGATATTCCAGATCTGACAAGATTAAAGGTGTTGGTCTGAAGTGGCCAAATTAATACTCAACTCAAAAGAGAAGTTTGTAAGAACTAAGAAATGAGCTCCTTCTCACCTCCAGTTACCTCATATAATTGCACATACGGGGAACAAACTAGCTTAATGAGAGTTACATTATGCTTTCCGTTAGCAACACTAAGGTTCATACAAACACCCAAGCCAATTCCAGCTGCCAAAGCTGGACTCCTGTACTCCATGTTTGGAAGAATACACTGCGGAGAATCTGCTGGATTCAGTCAAGCCATCCTTATCTGCCAGGATGGAAACTACCTTCAATTGCTTCTGTTGTAATAAGGAAAAATAGTCAGGTGCAGCAGTATTTAGTAGTGGATGGCAACTCTATCATCATAGATTCATAGTTGTTCATACAATTTGCACTACAACTAGTTTGAGCATTTGACATAACCAGTTATGAAGCTAGTTACAGATTGACAACATATGCTTAGCCAACATGGATGTTGTATCCTGAACAAGATGACATGGTATATGAATGAATGTTGATCATGAATACTATTCATCTTATTTAGTATCTTGTTTAGCGCTTTAGCAGCATTCAAAGTAAATAAGAGGGAGTGACAAAGTAGATTTTGCGAAAAATTGGATTGCTCCATCTGTGCGATCATGGTGGTTGATCTGTTAAAGATATAGCATTATCAACCCTCAAGCATAGTTTCCCTATGAATGGCAGTAGAACTTACCAAATCCATTTTTCAATCAACAGCTTGACTATTGTCAAAAACTTTGTCCAGAGAGATAGTACAATTTACCATACCAGAGAGTGTTGTTAACAAGAGTTTTCTACCTTTTCCAAAAGGAAAAAAATCATATAACTCCCTAAACTTTGCTTGAAAGTTTGTCCAGCACCCCAAACTATGAAATCAGATATTTAACTTCCCGAACTATGAAATCCAATTCAAATAACACCCTGATCCTGTTTCACGTTGCGGTATTGTCCGTGTGGTACGATGAGTGGATGGTTTTGCCACGTAGGATGATACTTTGGCCAAGTTTAGGTAAATGATAGGTGAGACCCACGTAGGCTTCTCCCCCGAATCGAAACTGAGAGGGAAGGAACCACAGGGGAAGCAGCCATGGAAGTGTGGTTGGCAGCTCAGTGGGGAGAGAAACCCCTATGGGTCCTACCTATTAATGACTCAAATTGGTCAGTGTGTCATCCTACGTGGCAAAACCACCCTTCGGAACCGGGTCATAGTGTTATTTGAACCGGATTGCAAAGTTCAAATATCTGGTTTCATAGTTTGAGATGTTAGATGGACTTTCAAGCAAAGTTTAGAGTGTTATATTGACCTCTTCCTTTCCAAAATAATGAAAATGAGAAACAAATCCAACCATGGAATATGTTCCAAAGCATTTGCAGGATTGGACTAAGAATGACCGATAGCATGCCGTGATCTGAACACTGGCACCAGTATCACAATCTTATTTGAGGGTTACCAGACTCTGAAAAGTCATTTTCAAACTGATTGTGTGTTTACATTTTTAGCAAACGAAGTGGAAAAGGCAGATCTGCACTTACATAACATTGTATCTTTGTCTATCTTTCCATATGCAACTAGTGAATTACTACAGACTACACAGTACACACTACAGTATAACTTTATCTCTCCATTTCAGACTCAGTGGCACAACACAGGAATCGTATGTCCGTATGCATTTCAGTAGCCAAAATCATTGAAAGCCTTTCAATTGAAAAACCTCAGCGAGTGAACACATATGGTACATCATCTTAGCAACAATACAACCAACTGACGAAGGTCATGCCAAAAACTCCCAGAGGACACTACCTCCAATAATTATTATTTATTTGGCCATGTCACTCTCACAAGAAATACCAGCTTAAGAGAGTTACGTAAATCAGTAGGTATTAAGTGGAACAGTGTTTATGAACTCAAGGGCACTCTGCACTGATATATTTGTTCATTTATTCTTTAAGAAATCGTACTGCGTTATATTTGTTCTGAACTAGCAAATTGCAGAAGCAACTACAGTTAGTTACTGCTGCACAAATGGGAAATTGTGTATTGTGCTTGGGAGTAGATGACCCTGAAAGTTGCAGCTTTATATGTCATTGGAGTATTCGCTTTTAGGGGCTCATCTGTAGCTCGTATAACATTGTGCTTCAGTGCTTGCATTGAATGATGCCAGAAACTAGTGAAACAATGTGCCTGCACAGAATGACGCAGGAAATTTGTGATGGTGTTTGGTTCATTGGTTGGGTAATGCATAGCTAAGTAATGACACTACCTAGGACTCCCTCATGGAACCAAAGTATACGTATCGATATTATCAGCCATCCAAAAAGGCAAAAACCATCTCGGCACATCCAGCACCAACTCAAACAACTAAACTACACACCAAGCTTAAATACATCTATTCAGGATTACTTAATTCAACCATGCACCCATCCATACAGAATAAGTAGCTTCATTCTGTCAATAGGTCACCAATAGACAAAACGAAAATACCGTGCGTCTCAAATAAGAAATAACTGAATTCCCAAACCTAAAAATGTTGTCTCACCAATAAAATGAAGTAAATATAAACTATTAAAAAGAAAATGATGATAAACACTACTAGTAATGTCACAAACGGGATTGGATCGAATGGGGGTAATTGTGATAAGTCGCTGGACGCGGAACTGGACCCCGACAGCCGTGGCTACGGCGGCTGCACGACAAGGGCAGGTCACGTGAATAGGGGGGAGAGAGAGAGAGAGATTTGGTTTTCTGATTTTCTACCCCATACCGAATAGACGTGTCTCTTTAAATAGAGACTTAGGTCTAACAATTGGAATCTAATTCTATCTCTTAAGGAGATCAATTGGAAACTAATTCTATCTCTGATGGAGATCTAATCAATCTGAACTATCCTAACACACATGCCTTTCCGAAGCAGACTTGGAGTTCTGCTGCAACACGCCAAGCTGCCGCTGCTGTGCGCTGGCTCCGGTTGCATGCTGCTGCTGCCGTCACCCTTGATCGTTTTCTTGCGCCATGAATATGTTAAGCCCCACATGACATCTCTCCCCTTCTCGAGCAGCAGCTTGTCCTCGAGCTGGAAAAGAGGAAATAGTTGCTGGATTTTCTCCAAATCTTCGCAAGCAGCATTGGTTGCTGAAGCACCTTTCCATTGAACTAGAAGTTGTAGCTGACCGCGAGCCAGACAGGACTTGAGAACGTTAGCCGGTAATGGACACACCCTTCCATGCAGCAAAGTCGACAATGCTGGAAGGCTCGCTGGAGGAGTACCTACAAATGGCTTCAACAAGCTAACGTGGAAGACATCATGAATCTTGGGTCGGCAACTCAAGGTGATAAGCTACCAAACCAACGCGTTGAAGCACTTTGTATGGTCCAAAATAACGCGGTCCCAACTTTCCGCGATTGGGTAGAGACAATGATGCCGCTTGACGATGATGAAGACGGAGCCAAACTCATTGCCCTTCAACCAACTCCAGGTCACGATGTCCTTTGTCATACTGACGCACGTAAAGTTGTTGTGCCTGGAGGAGGTCATGGGCCTCTAGCAAGAATTCATAACGGTCGCGTACTAACTGCTCCACGGTAGGAAGACGCGTAATGGCAGTGGTTCCTTGCCATACACCACTTTGAACGGAGAAGTATGAAGTGATGTTTGGAAAGAGGTGTTGTAGCAGTATTCCGGCCAAGGCAACCATCGAAGCCACTGTTTAGGGCGATCGCCAGTCATGCAACGAAGGTACATAACAATGATCTTGTTAACCACTTCAGACTGACCATCCGATTGAGGATGAAAAGCGGCACTGAGGCAAAGCTTAACAACAGTTAAACGAAATAGTTTGGTCCAAAAGTGCTAGTGAATATCAGATCGCGATCACTGACAATGGAAGTAGGCACCCCATATAGTCGAACAATCTCACTGAAAAACACCTAGGCAACCAAGTGTGTTGTGTAGGGATGAGCCAACGGAACGAAGTGAGCATACTTCAAGAAACGGTCCACTACCATGAGGATGACCGTTTTGCCATGTACATGAGGCAGCCCCTCAATGAAATCCATAGCGATGCCAGTCCGTACCGTGGATGGTACATCCAAGGGTTGAAGAAGGCAAGCTGGGTGTAATTGATCACCCTTATTTCGCTAACACGTATCACACGCGCGAACAAAATCCTGCACCACCAAGCGAGCATTAGGTACATGAAAATCAGCACGTAAACGGTGGAGCGTCTTTTGTACTCCTTCGTGGCCACTGCCGTGAGTTGCCTGAAGAAGGCGAGGCAAAAATGTGGTTGTAGAGGGAACATAGATCCGCTGGTTGAACATGACCAGGCCATCGACGAGTGCCCACGACCCTCGCTGATTGCCGGCCATGACGGACGTACAGAGTTGCGTCATGGCTGGATCATGTGTCAATTCAAGGTGCAGTTCATCAAAAACAACAAAGATAAAGCCATAACCGCGACGTGAAGCTCGGTGTCACACCGGGACACTGCATCTGCAACCACGTTAGTGCGGTCCAGTTTGTATTCCACACAAAATCATATCCCAAGAGCATGCTAACCCATTGGTGCTGAGGAATTGTAGGCAGTCGCTGGTCAAGCAAAAACTTCAAGCTATAATGGTCGGTACGTACAAAAAAATTGTGACCTCATAAATAAGGTTGCCAATCTTGAACTGCTTGGACGAGACCGATGAGCTCTCGTTCATAGGACGCCGAGAGAGCATGGCGAGGCACAATAGATCGTCTAAAATATGCAATGGCGCCCGTGTTCTCAAAGCGAGTACTACCCCAAAGCCATGACCAGAAGCATCACACACAACAATAAATTCGGCGGAAAAATCCGGCAATTGCAAAATCAGAGCTTGTGTGAGCATCGCCTTGAGTTGTGCGAAGGCATTGTGGGCTGTCTCAGCCCAATGAAATGCTTCGCGTTTGAGTAGCTGTGTAAGAGGGGGCACGAGTGAGCTGAAATCCCAAATAAACTTGCGGTAATAACCCACAAGGCCAAGAAATCCACGAACCGCCCATACTGACTTCGGAACTGGCCAGGAGGTAACTGCACTGATTTTTGCTTGGTCAGCGGCGATGCCGACAACTGACACCACATGGCCCAAGTATGCGACCGCCTCCTCCGCAAAAAAAAAACTTGGAACGTGTCAGGAAGAAGCAATTGTACTGTAGTGTGCGAAGAACAACATGGATATGACGGAGATGCTCGGACCATGAAAGATTGTAGATGAGGATGTCGTCGAAGAAGACCAACACGAAACGTCGAAGGAATGGTTGGAGGACCGAGTTCATCAGGGCTTGAAATGTGGTCGGCGCGTTGGTGAGTCCGATCAACATAACGAGGAACTCGAAGAGCCCTTGATAAGTGTGGAATGCCATGTCCTCAACATCGGTCGGGTGCATTAGTACTTGATGATAGCCGGAGCGCAAATCCAGTTTAGTAAAAAATCTAGCGCCACAGAGTTCATCAAGTAATTCCTTCACAATCGGAATCGAAAATTTGTCCTTGATTGTTCGGAGAGCACGGTAGTCGACACAAAAATGCCAAGACCAATATGTCTTCTTGACGAGTAAGACCGGTGAGGCAAAAGCTGAAGTACCGTGGCGAATAGTCCCTTGTTGAAGCATCTCAGCACATTGTTTTTCAAGCTCATCCTTTTGCAATTGTGCGTAGCGATATGGTCGAACAGCAATGGCGTCAATGCCATACTTCAAGTGGATGCGATGATATCGGTCCCAAGCTGACGACAGCCTGTCACAGCGATTGAGCCATGGCAATGGATCTTCGTGACCGTCGAACGTCGGGAAGTTCAGCTCGTGGAAGAGAGGGACACCCCCAAGACCGGCGGCGCGCCCTTCTCCCATTGGATGATGAGTCGGGGGGACCCTCCATGTCAACGCCATGGTGCGCCCCTCCTGCTGGTGCCTGAAATCCATGCGCAACTCGGCGAGGGCTAGGGAGCAGTCCCTTTGTAGCCCAAAGGCCAACGTCGGCGATGGAGTCGCGGTCGAAGTCGGGAGCCGGCTGATGGGGGCCTTGCTCGAGGCGTGTGATGACGAGATGATGGGCACGGTGTTGGTTGTCGATGTCGCGGATGGAGCCGGCCAGCATGTCGATCTTGTCGCAGAGCTTGAGTCGATTGAGCTCCATCTGCTGCAACATGGCATCTAGCTTCTTGTTAACCGCATCTGAACTATCTCCTTTCGACATGGTTGGCGAAGCAACAGATATCTCTGATACCAAGTTGTCACGGACGAGATTTGATCGGATGGGGTGTTAGAGATATATTACGATAGGGTATTAGAGATATGTTGAGATAGAATCTATCTCTAACATATCCTTATCTATACCTCTTGTACCCTATATATATTGCCCTTTAAGCCTCTTCAATATACACACAATATTCCTAACATGGTATCGAGCGGGTTGCGAAACCCTAGCTACCGGCCACTCATCTTCCGCGCCACGCCCGGAGGAGCAATCTCCGCTCCCCGGCGCCTTCGAGCAAAGAAGAATGGGTTGTTGCGCCTTCCTCGTTGTCGTCATGACCGCTCGGCCACCAGATCGCTTCGAGTAGGAGCATCCGGTCATTGTTGCCACCGATGAGCTTGGTTCACCGCCAAGCTTGGTCCTTGTCTTCATCGCTCGTCGTCGCGTGAACCGCCGCCTCGTCTTCTTCGACGACGCCGGCCCCCGCTTCGACATCTCCTCGTGTGAGGAGAAGGGGAGAGAGCACTCGTGTGAAGTCGATCCAGATCCCAGATCGATCCGGTGGCTAGAGGCGGGAGCGCCGATCGAGCCGCCGCCACGCCACCTCGATCCTTTGCATCTCTCCCACGCCGTCGCCGTCGGCTCGGATCCGCGTCTCTCCCCGCCTCGAGGTCTCGGCCTCCTTGGCCGTGTCGTTCAAGCCCGACGGTTGTCGTTGCGGGCGATCACGTGGTCCAGCCGCGCATGGGAGCGGAGCCAGTCGACGCCGGCCGACCGGAGCAGCCACTTCATCCGGTTAACCAGATCTTGAGCTACTCCGGCTTCAACAACCAGCTTTGGATTTTCTACTGGCTTCGGCTTTGTTTTCTACTTTGGTTTCTCTAGCTCCGGCTTCTCGCAGCTTCTTTCGCTGTTAAAGCTATCTGCTGCTAGTTATCATTAGTTTTTTTTTATTTGTGTCGTTGCTTCTGTTGCGTCCATCCAAGTCCGTAAAATTTTATCTTTGAGTTCGTCTAATCCATGCGAGTCCACAAATTTATTGTCAGACTAGAAGCATAGGAATTGCCTTATGCATGGCAGCAGCCGCCGCACCCACTACTATTTTCTTTGAGCCGCTGCAGATCCGCCGCCCCAAGCTTTCAAGGCCGCCACGCTTCTTCCACACTGCGTCTTTATTGTACTTCTTGTGCATTGCATGCGCGCTTTTTTCTCGTGATCGCTCTCTTGCGCTTCTTGTGCATTGCGTTGTGCTTCTTTTGCCTTGTGCATTCGTTGCGCTTGTGCTTCTTGCGCCGCGCCGCCTTGGGCTACGATCGCGCTGGCCATGCTTCCACCTATTCCTATTCGACTTGATTTGACAGCTCTCTCTATTCATGTCGGTTTCATCATCTTCTTCGACCTATTGCCGTGGTCGACTTTGCTCCCGCACCTTGTGCTTTATGAGCCGTCGCACGACACCGGATGGGAGGAGGTCTTTTGATACTCGACATATTTTCCAAGAGCTGCATGCTACGACGACATTATCAAGACTCGGATTTTGGATTTTTTTATATATATTTTAGTGTCAACCCTTTCCAAATGCAATGCTATTGCATACGCTTTGCATTTGAGGGGGAGTGTTAGAGATATATTAGAGATAGGTACTAGAGATATGTTAGAGATAGATTCTATCTCTAACATATCCTTATCTATACCTCTTGTACCCTATATATATTGCCCTTTGGGCCTCTTCAATATACACACAATATTCCTAACAGGGGGTAATTGTGATAAGTCGCTGGAAGCGAACCTAGACCCCGACGGCGCGGTGGAGGAGCCGTGGCTACGGCGGCTGCGCGGCAAGGTCATGTCACGTGAACAGGAGAGAGAGAGATTTGGTTTTATGATTTTCTTCCATCCCGTACCGAATAGATGTGTCTCTTTAAATAGAGACTTAGGCCTACCAATTGGAATCTAATTCTATCTCTTAAGGAGATCAATTGGAAAACTAATTCTATCTCTTATGGAGATCTAATAAATCTGAACTATCCTAATACAGATGCCTTCCAAGAAGACTTGGAGTCCTGCTGCGCTGCCGGCGCTGGCTCGGTTGCATGCTGCCGCCCGCCGCCTTTGATCGCTTTCTTACGCCGTGAATATGTTAAGCCCCACATGACAAGTAAGAAGCTAAAAGCTATGGAAATGTGTTTGGACTTAAAGAAGAATCATGGTACAAACTACAAACATACATTCAAAACAGGGGGTGGATAAGCTGTTTGGACAACAAAGAACGATATCATATGGCGTTATTCAAATGACAATATGCAGGCATACAGTTATCATAAGAAAGCGTGCAGTGATCACTTAGATGGTGAAATACCATCACAGATACAGTTGAATTCGGTTTTAATTTAAAGCAATAAGCAATTGGAACTGTACATATAGAACTGCATGAATCAAAAGAACATACCCCATCCTCATAATAGCATAAGATATATTTTTTTCATTTCAGAGATGGAAATGGAATCATTTACAAGTCACTGTTTGCTAACAAAATGGAAATGGGAACAAGCGGACCTACATTTGTGACGACACTTCTAGCTGCTGGAGTAGTGAAGGATCCCCAATGGCATGACTTGAGAAGATTGGTGGCTGAAGTCAACTGTTAGAAATGTTTCAAATTTGTCTCGCAGAAGAAGCACTATTCACCAGCACTTGATACAGCTGACAGCTATGATTCAATAGGACATCACAAAAGCATCTGGATACTGAACCCAGAACCTAGAAGCATTTGAGCTCAGACCTTCACAATGCAGGTCATATTGCCCACCATCAATAGATTGATGTGTCGAATCTTGGCTCGTAAAAGCAGACCTGGCTATTGCACAGCTGGCTTGCACAACTAGCAATCCATGACCAAGCCTTCCTATCCACGTCGTATAAAAGACCTTTGCCCTGGTTCCACGACGTGAAACAGATCAAGTTGTCCTGCCCAAAGCACTCGAATCTCTCAGCTGACAACCTCAACAGCGCCCTGAAGTACTTGGGCGGCATCCTGCTTATCTCCACCCAGACTGTCCTACCATGATCCAGCTCCCAGATCTTCATACTCTGCAGCGTGCTGTACAGCCCGATCCTCCCCACCAAGAACAACCTTGTGCGAGCTCCAGCCACTAGATATCCATCCAGCAGCGACCGTGGGAACTTGGCCGGTATATGCTCCCAATGCCCGGCATCCACTCTATACATCATCAGCCCAAGCGGCGAGAGCGTCTCCAGGTACAGCCTGGAGTCGCAGAACGCCATCTTCGACGAGCACAGGTTCGCGGCAGGCATCATCTGGTGCACCGACCATCTATCCTTCTTGGAATCATAGACCTCAGTGGGGAGCGTCTTGTCCCCATACACATCGCTCGCAGCGATTACCTTGAACGACCGGCGCTTCTTATCGACTGCAAGCACCAGCTGCCGTTGCTGGTTGTAATGCATGTCCGGGAGCATCCGCCAGGCCTGCATGAGCGGGTTGCAGACGACGGTGCGGAATCCGGAGCCGTCGAAGCCGGAGAAGCAGACGAGGCCGCCCGATGAGCCGACGAGCCAGAGGTCCCAGGCGGGGAGGAAGCCGAATGGGAGCTTGTAGCGGGCGCGGAGGGGCAGGCTGAGCACGCTGCACTGAGGCGGGGAGTGCGCGACGCCCCTCCAGAAGGTGAGGAGGCAGGGCCCGTGGGAGGGGACCCCGGCGTGCGCGGCGAGGAAGGCGGGGTCGTGGAGGATGGAGTCCCAGCGACGGGAGACGGGGCGGAGGCGGAAGAGGAGGAAGGGCGGGACGCGGGCGAGCACCTCGAGGAGGAGGTCGTCGGGGAGCGCGGCCCAGACGCGGGCGTCCATCCGGACGTCGGCCTGGAGAAGCGACGCGGCGGAGGGGGCCTTGATGGAGGGGAACGTGGCGGCCGCGGTCTCCTCGTCGAGACCCCGCGGCTTGGTGCTGCGGATCGCCTTGGGCGGCCGCGCCGCCCGCGCCGGCGCGGCAGCGTCCATCGCGCGGTTCGGCCGCGAGATGGGGGTGATTCGAGAGGAAATCTCAAATATGGGGGATTTCAAGAGGCGGTAGCACCTGCCTCAGTTGCTGCTCTCTTTTTGTTTTCTCTGCCCCCTCCGCTCCTATTTTTGGACGGAGTCCGGCATCCACTGTCTACTCCCTGTATCACTGGAGCGCAGCTACGAAATGGGGAAGACGCCGTCGGGGCAAATGGGGGGAGCGGGTTCGGCTACTTTTGGTTTTGGGTGTTTTCGGGGCCGTTCGGGCGGAGGAGAGAACGGGTGTGGTTGCTCGCTTGTCGCCTGGGCCAACCGATTGGGCTCTCCCCCGGATCAGGCAGCACCGGCTGGAATTTCACTTCGCTTGCCGGAGCAAACCAGAAACTAGTGCATCTGACATGACCCGGAAACAGAAAATCATGGGCAGAAAACGGAACAGGAGATCTCAAATGAAAAAAAAAAGTTTTCAGAAAAAGAGAAGAAAAAATACAGGCATAGCTCACACACACAGCATGCGAAAATTCAGTGCAGTGTCATCAATGCATAATAAATCGCACTAAGAAATCTTAGTTTGGGATTTTTTAAAAAAACTTAGCTTGAATCCAATTGCTGGATTATAAGTGAATTACCTGTCTTTTCTCGTAAGTTTAAGCTTTTAGTGATTTGGTCGGTACATGTAACTTAATATGGTATCAGATCCAAGACGTTTGAGTTCAAGATTCGATTGGCGCAATTATAGAAAAATAATTGCTTAGCACTTTTATTCAACATCTTAAATCCGAGGGAACCTACGCGTGAATAGATTTCAGTAGCTCCTTCGAATCAGTTTTTTAAACATTGTTGATGGCCAAAAGGCTATCTTTATCTTGAGGGGGAGAAATGCTGATAGGAAAGTTCAAATTTTATTCAGCTCGAGGATTAGGCCTTGCACCCAATAAGAAAAAATAGAATTCAAATTCGACCAACATTTGAAGTCATACAGTGAGCGAGTCGAAAAACTTTTTTATCCACTTAAATATCTCTTTTAAAAAGTAGGATATTCTACAAGGAGGTGTGTGGTTTGGGATGTGAGTTTATAAAGTGCCAAACATGAGGGAATTCCGACCTGAATACGCATTTGGATTAGTGGTGGCCAAAAATATGGTACTTGATACTACTGGTTGTGATTCGTGAATGCTTTGGTTAGAATATGATGTGATTGTTCTGATTTTTTTGTGCTGGTGCGTTGCATTGATCGATCTGCCTGGAGTGGATTTTCTTGCACCGGGCAGATGTGATTTTTTTGTGCTGCTGTGAGTTTCATGCTTTGCAAATGTGAAGACTACATTATGAGATTTGCTGTATAGCAAATTCATGAGTAGTTTGCAGTGAATTTTGGTTGGAATGGATTGGAGTATAAGACTGGAACCTTGTTATAGCTGGTTGTGATTTCTGGATGCTTTGTCGAATGCAATGATTTTAACCTGAAAATTCTTGTGCTGGTTAAAAGTGATTGCTACGCTTGCCTCATTCTGAATGTGTTGCTGTGAGTTCC
Source organism: Hsuehochloa calcarea (assembly GCA_036346395.1). Taxonomy (NCBI): domain Eukaryota; kingdom Viridiplantae; phylum Streptophyta; class Magnoliopsida; order Poales; family Poaceae; genus Hsuehochloa; species Hsuehochloa calcarea. Next base: position 49,986,943 of record CM070599.1, read on the forward strand.
TTTGTGTTCATTGATTCATTCTCGGGTTCAGATGATTCATTGGTTCAGAAACCTACAGCTCTGAAGCAGTACACAAATATACATGTCAAGCAGAAGGGAAACTGGTTTGCTCTCATTTCATTGTTTGCTCTTTCCACGGTAGGGGATGCTACATAGAAATCGATTTCCTTTGCTGATTTGAAGCATTGCATCTGCTCTTGGGAGAATTCTCTCGTCGGTTTGCTCGATTTCGCACAAAGTTTGCGCGGAAATTACCCTGGTTTGTGCTTGACTTCTGCGATTCCCAACATTCGGAACTGTTAGAACGGGGTTGGTGCGACCGATTGTAAAAGAGACATTTCACGTGGTTGGTAACGGGAAAAAGCAGAAATAATTAACAAAGGAAAGGAGGCAAATAGCGAAGAAACTGACTAAGTAGGAGGTAAAAATAATAATGTGAGGGCAGTGCTAATAACGAATTCCCCCTGTATAACGTGTGGCAAATGTGTCCCTGATCCAAACTCCACCAAATCGTTATCGTTTCTGTTCTGAATTCTGAAACCACCCACCCCTTTGCCGTCCTGTTGGGCTCGCCGCGGCGGCGCCGCTCCGCCAGTACATCTGCCAGCCGCGAGGTGAAGAAGACGCCCCTGAACCCGTCCTAATGGGGTGGGGCGTACCCCCGCGGCCGTCGTCGTCGCGGGTGCAGGCCCTCTACGAGCTCTGCAAGCGCACCTTCCCCTCCCCTTCCGCCGCCTCATCCTCTCGTCCGCCTGCCAACTCCATCCGCAGCATCTCCTCTCTCATGGGTAACCTCTGCCTCTCCGCGATTTATTTTAACTTGTTCACCATCTACCTAGCTATGGTTGTTCCGTGCTTGCACAATCTTTGGTTCCTTCCTATGCTCCTGCAATAAGAATGAATGTGCATGCTTATGTTCAGATACAATCAGTCCTGCGGATGTTGGACTCAGAGATGATAATCTTGAGGACGACAGAGGGCATGGTTTTTTTGAATCAAACTTTCTAAAGGGTTCAGCAAGGGCGGCTAGATGGGCGCAGCCTATCACATATCTGCATATCTACGAATGCGATGCCTTTTCTGTAAGTTCACTTGGTTATCTTCTTTAAACTCTTCTGTGACTAGAGTTTCGCTAATTGCAACCACTACTTCTGGACAGCCATCGCCTCTAAATTACCCAATTTATTGCATAAACCCTCTTGAGCCCTATAGACTAACAAGCAATAACCATTCTGCAAAGTGTTTCTTATGTACTCATTGCTCCTGCTTCGTGAACCATACAACTCAAGCATATGAAGCTTATTCTAGTGGGCTGGTGGTTAATTGTGCAATTCCAAGTATATTTCCCCTTTCTCTCTTTCTAACAGTCAAAGTGCATCTCCATTTGGGTGTTCCTCTGCAGTTCATAAGTGATATTTACTTGTTAATGGTTAACATGTGTAGTTACTAGCAATGTTTACCGTTGTGGCTCCATGCTTCAGCTTTGACAAATTATCCTAACAAGCTTATAATTCCATATTGTACTGTGTTTTTTTCTTCATGATTAGTTTCGCTTGACTGCAATCCACATGTTTTTACCAAAACTACAAGGTACCTGCTACTTATAGCTTGTAGCGGTTATTTAACATCTACAGTGCGTTTCCTATATGTTTTTGCAGATTGGAATATTCTGCTTACCAACATCAGCAGTCATTCCTCTTCATGATCATCCAGGAATGACTGTATTGAGCAAAATCCTTTATGGTTCCATGCACGTGAAATCATATGATTGGATAGAGCCTACTGTTCTAGCAAGTAGCCAGCCAGGTTATTTTCGTGCTCTGTTTCAAATATTTATTCTTTCTATTTATTCATTATGTGTTATAAATACTGCAGTGCGGAGTTCTGACCTTTTTGTTTCTAAGAATAAATCATTTCTTTTGCATGGTTTCCAGAGTAGCAAGTTATTGGGCAATGGTGGTTGTAACGTAGTATCGATACCGCATTCAGTTAACTCTATTACTTACCAGTGTTACTGAGGAATCGTTTTACATTGATTATTTCCATGCCTTCATGATTTTTTCGAAGTCTAGTCTTCTAAAAAGGATTTTTGATAGCCTGAAAGATTTTTCCCTTCTCCTGATATACAGTGAAACTGGCCAAGTTACATACGGATGATGTTTTGACCGCCCCCTGTCCAACTACCATTTTGTATCCCCAAAGTGGTGGGAACCTACACTGCTTCACTTCAGTAACTTCTTGTGCTGTTCTTGATGTCCTTGCCCCACCATACTCCGAAGATGCTGGTCGGATCTGCACTTATTTTCATGATTATCCATTTTCTAGCTTCTGTAAGTGAAACCCCTTGCTGTCATCATTTTACATGTTTGTTCTTATGAGAAGTTCATTGAATAACTGCTTAACTAAGTCCACTTAATTGGTGGAAGCAACATTTCAACAATCGTATATGTTTGTCGTTTGAAGCGTCTATTATTAGTTACTTTTTTATATTTGTTGGTCTTAGAAATAACAATTACCTTGGGAATCTGGTTTACGAGAAGGTTGGTACCATTCAGGAGAACAAATCATCTGTTTTGTTTCATTGATTCCCAGTTGATTTCAATTGAAGAGTGCTTTTCTGGTTGATTGTTTTGGTCATACTCATGGATATTGTTGTAGGTGTAAAAACCAAACATGAGTGAGGGGGTGGACGTCGGCGACATCCGTCAGACGGACCATCATCCACGAGAGTAAAAATGACACGAGGGTTTATACAGGTTCGGGGTCCGAGGTGACCGCCTTACTCCTGTCGGTGAGCCAACGGGGGTTACCTCCGGAGAGGGAGCCCCCGAGGGCTCACCAGTTTTAATATGATTCTTTATTGCTCAAGAGAGTTCTCTCCCAAAATGAGAGATACATGGGGTATTTATAGGCTTTTGGGCCTGCACAAATGACAGGAATACCCTTCAGTGAGATTGTTAGCATATGAGTGCAAGCGAGGGGTATTACAGTCTTTTATAAGTACAATAGTATTTCTTGGGTTTGTACGTGTGTCTTCTGCAAGGTGGACCTGCCAGTGTGATAGTTGAATTATTCTTACAACACTAGCCCTCTTGCCCCTTGGCGTTTCAGGAGGAACGCCAAAAGGGGCAGTCTTGGATTGTGCTTTTCATGCGGATGTTGATATTTCAGAGAGTACTGGCAGATTTGAACCATGGTTGCATCCGAAAATACACTCCAAAAATACCGTAGTATGTCCAACTGAATTGTTGGTTCGACACTTTGAAAATATCAAAGTGCTACAAGTTGTTAGCACATAGTCACAACATTGACCAGACATGAGATTCTCGAAATTTCTTTTTGGACGTGGGCCAGCTGCCATGTTCCTCTATCTTGATGAAGTGACTTTGCCTTTTGCTTTTTTCACGTGAGTGCTACCTTATCACGTGATGTTGGCCAGCACACTTTATTCCGTTCAGCCGAATGCGGCAGACACCATTTCTTGCTTTTTCTCCTAGTGGCCTACTTCTTGGCTGAAGCTTCTCATGGCGCCATGGCTTCCTCCGGCCAACTCTCCTCCAGGCGCCACCTCCGACTCTCCCTACTCTGTCGTCACCTTCGCTGGGCTCAGCCCGGTCTACCGCCACCTCTGCGCTCGGCTTGGCCCCTATGCTCCCGCAGCCGTGTGCTTTGCCTACGCCTCCTACGCTCGGCCTCTGGTCCCCCTGGCTCCCTTGCTCGGCCAGGCTGCCACCTGTGGAACACCCAACCGCCACCGCACCTTGCTCGCCTCGGCTATGCGGGTTCGTGAGGACGCAGGGGCGCTCGGGTGCGCAGGGGTGCTCGTAGGGCGCCATGAGGGAGTTGGGCCCGCGGGAGCGCCGGATGGCTGCGAGGGCGCAGGGCGCCGCGGGGGTTGCAGGGCGCCATGAGGGCGCTAGGCATGCGGGCATCTGCAGGGCTCCGCAAGGGTGCTAGGGGTGTGGCTGCCAGGCCGAGGTATAGCCTTCGAGGCGGGCGGCGCGTCGGAGCGATGCCTATATAGGCGAAGTCGTGGACGCGAGGCCGCCGAGCCGAGGCATAGCCTTCGAGGCGGGCGGCGCGTCGAAGCGAATCCTTTGTAGGCGAAGTCGTGGATGTGAGCATGGTTATTAAGGCGGTAAGGCGAGGCAAGGCGACCCACCCCCCTCACACCTTTTAAGCGCTAAGGTGTGAGGCGAGGCGACGCCTTATAAATCCTAAGGCGACAGTGCAGAGCGGCGGCAGAAGATCCTGGCAGCAGCAATCTTTGGCCGCAGAAGATCCCCGCTACCGGTGCCTGCCTGCCCGCTGCCCGTAGCAGCAGCCAGCAGCATAAAGCGTTCGGCTGTCGGTCTCCTTCGCGCGACCAAGGCACAACGCACAAGCTCCTCGCCGACTTCGCCGACGCTCCAGATGGCGACCCGGCTCCGCCTTCTCCCCGTCAGCCGCCCCCTCCCTTCTCCCCACCTCCCCCTCCCTCCCTTCTCCGCGGCTCCGCTGACTCCGCTGATGCTCCCGATGGCGACCGACGATGCGGGGAGAAGGGAGGGAGGAGGCCGCGTGGGGGGCCGTGGAGGAAGGGAGCGAGTGGCGAGTGGGACGCCTTCTGCCGCCTTGGAGACGCCTTATCCTTGAGGCGGACGCCTTAAGCATCCATGCCAAGGCGACGGCGAGGCGACGCGCTGCCGACCGCCTTACCGCCTAAGCGTCGCTTAGGTCCTTGATATCCATGGACGTGAGGCTACCGAGCCGATGCATAGCCTTCGAGGCGGGCGGCGTGTCGGAGCGATGCCTGTGTAGGTGAAGTCGTGGATGCGAGGCCGTCAAGCCGAGGAATAGCCTTCGAGGCGGGCGGCGCGTCGGAGCGATGCCTGTGTAGGCGAAGTCGTGGACACGAGGCCGCCGAGCCGAGGCATAGCCTTCAAGGCGGGCAGTGCGTCGGAGCGAAGCCTTTGTAGGCGAAGTCGTGGACACGAGGCCGCCGAGTCGAGGCATAGCCTTCGAGGCAAGCAGTGCGACAGCGCGAAGACATGGTCGAAGTAGTCCTCCCCTTGCTCCGCGGTTTGATGAGAGTTGTCGAAGTAGAACCCCTCAGAATCATCGCAGTTCGAGCTAGAAACGTTGCGGGGACAGGTAGATAACACGAACGTCTCTGTGTGAAAGAGAAAATGATCAACAATTGTTTCTTGTAGCAAGATAACATCCGTTCGACGTGACAGATAATCGAAGTCGTTGTCATGGGACAAGTAGGGTCCCATGAGATCTTTAGATACTAAGATCTCCGGGGTGATAGCCTTATGTAGGCATGATAGTCACAGTCGAGCCAGGTCGATGGTAGATGAATCGAGCTGCCTGGAAGAAGTGTTCATGTGTTGTTGAGGAGCAACACAAAGCTATTAGGGGTTGCATTCTTCGATAGGCTTGAGGTGCGCCTATGAGACTGAGTCATGGACATATCGGAGGGGCGCCCACGAGACTAAGTCGTGGGGCACCGAATAGCCACTAGGGGTGGTAGCCCCTAGTGGACTTGGAGGTGCCCATAAGGCTAACTCATGGGCACCTTGGAGGTGTGCCCACGACTGGAAGTCACGGGCACACCGGTGGCGCCGACGAGGCTAAGTCGTGGGGCATCGAATAGCCACTAGGGGTGGTAGCCCCTAGTGGACTTGGAGGTGCCCATAAGGCTAACTCATGGGCACCTTGGAGGTGTGCCCACGACTGGAAGTCACGGGCACACCGGTGGCGCCCACGAGGCTAAGTCGTGGGGCACTGAATGGCCACTAGAGGTGGTAACTATAGTGGGTTTGGAGGTGCCCATGAAACTAACTCATAGGCACCTTGGAATGGTTCCCCTGATAGTAAGTCACGGGCACACCAGTGGCGCACACGAGGCTAAGTCGTGGGGCACCGAATGGCCACTAGGGGTGGTAACCTCTGGTGGGCTTGGAGGTGCCCATGAGGCTAACTCATGGGCACCTTGGACGTGTGCTCGGCGAAGTCACGGCACACTAGTGGCACCCACGAGGCTAAGTCGTCGGGCACTGAATTATGAGGGCGATGCAACCCTTTTACCCCGTAGGCGGGTTTTTTTGTAGTGATCGGGGAATGCATGAGAATGGTTAACCCTTGCCAAGCAATGGAGCTAGGCATGCGGGGCCCGGAGGTCGTTCGGCGCGTGGCCTGGAGTCTGAGGGGGACAAGTCCTCAGCACATCCATCAACTTGGTACTGGGCCTAAGTTGTCGCTCATGCCCTAGGTCGAGTAGGACACGAGCTACCATGGTGGAGGCGACGACGCCCAAGCCACCATGGACATTTTCTAGGGAGACCGCGAGGTCGTACACCCTATGAACCACGAGGTTGTCGCCATGCCCTAGGTCAAGTAAGACATGAGCCGCCATGGTGGAGGCGATGGGACGCCAAGCCACCATAGACTTTTGCTAGGGAGACCGCGAAGGTTGTACACCCTATGAACTATGAGGGTTGTCGCTCATGCCGTAGGTCCGATGGGACACGAGCCGCCTGGTGAGGCGACGGACACCAAGCCACCTTACACCTTTGCTACGGAGACCATGGAGGTCGTACACCCTATGCACTACAAGGGTGGTCACTCATGCCCTAGGTTTAGTAGGACACGAGTCGCCATGGTGGAGGCAACGGACGCCCAAGCCACCATGGACTTTTGCTAGGGGAGACCGTGGAGATCGTACGCCCTATGCACCACGAGGTGAAATCCCTTGGAGGGAAAGTGTCTTGAGAGCTCATACGAGATTTATATGTCGGGACTGTCCCCTAATAGTAGCGCGTTAGGGGAAACCTCGTAGCGAACCTTTATCGCTCGGCCGCATGGACGTCATGCGTCCTGGGGGTGATGGTTGGCCTCAAAACCCTTAGCCCTCTGGCTGCGAGGGTGCCTTGAACTGCTTGCCCTTGGCTGGGCCTTACATCGTCCCGCACATGGGAGGAGGACGCGCATGGGATCCCCAGGGCATGTAGGATTTGTCCATCCTGGGGTGGATGGCCCTAATCCCCGACGAGGGTGCTCGGCTGGGGCTCCTTCAAAGAGTGGATGGCCCGTCCACGAGATCATTGCCCTCTGGAGCTGGAGGAGGCTTCGTGAAGTTATAGTATTTTTTGGTAGGAGACATAGCCTTTCGTCAATTAGCTACGTCCCCACGGACGGCGCCAATGTTGTAGGTGTAAAAACCAAACACGAGTGAGGGGGTGGACGTCGGCCGTCTGGCGGGCCATCGTCCACGAGAGTAAAAAATAACACGAGAGTTTATACAGGTTCGGGGGTCCGAGAGGACCGCCTTACTCCTGTCGGTGAGCCAACGGGGGTTACCTCCGGAGAGGGAGCCCTTGAGGGCTTACCAGTTTTAATATGATTCTTTGTTGCTCAAGAGAGTTCTTTCCCAAAATGGGAGATACATGGGGTATTTATAGGTTCTTGAGCCTGTACAAATGACGGGAATACCCTTCAGTGAGATAGTTAGCCTATGAGGACATACGAGGGGTATTACAGTCTTTTATAAGTACAATAGTATTTATTGGGTCTGTATGTATGTCTTCTGCAAGGTGGACCCGTCAGTGTGATAGTTGAATTATTCTTACAACAGATATCCATGAGAGTATTGGTGTAGGCGTAAGATTACTCTTGGTTTATTGAAGTGAGATTATACATACACCAGGCTGACAGCAACTAATGACTTGATTTCACTTCAAACTAGAGACTGGAGGCATCAAACACCAGTATGGTGGCTCATCTGCACCAAGTAACTTGTGGAACCGTAATTTGTCTTTGGAGCATTTGTAAATACTCCTGTACACTGTACAACGCAATGAAACATGGTCAAACATAGCTCTCGCATTCTGTAGAAGCCCTATTAACAAATCCAACAGCCCACCATTTTCAGAAGTAGCCCTCAGTAGTATTCATATGACAGTTTGGAAGGGAGATAGATCTGCAGGACCACCTATGCCCTCTCGTGTGACTCAAGATTGCCATAATTGGTGTGACTCAAGATCTGCATGGCATACCTGCCCCTATGGGGAGTGACATTTTGATCCTGTTGCCTCAGGTTGGTGACAAATCAGGATTTAGCATATTGCCTTTAGTATCAGGCTGAGGTATATCAACTATAATTTTTAGAGACATGACATTTAGTGTTTTAAGTCTGGTATATAGTTCAGATAAACATTCTCTTGTGCTTTGTTCATTTATCCCCATTTTGCGAAAACTTTCTTCATAGAGATGCTGTAGTAGTGTTCTGAACACCCTATAGTTGTTTGTCGCTTTTTCACTATTTCTGGATAGCGTTACTTTTTAATCTGGTCTACCGCATGTTTGATTTTCTCATGGTCACTTGATGCTCCAACTGCAGCAGCTGCACACACAAAGGTAGCCGATAGCCCAGATAATTATGCCTGGCTTGAGGCCATAAACACACCAGTGAATATTTACATGCGCCCTGGCATGTATACCGGTCCAACTGTACAGGTATCCCCTAACTTCTTCATGTTGCTGTTGTCTGCCATAGCAATTGCCAAGATGCTTGCGACAGTTCCTGATGGAAGTAATGTTTGTGCTTTCTAGGATCGTCTGCCGTAACCAGTGCACAATGGACTGGAGCACCAAGCAGTGATCCGGGTGCCACCCCGCTGATACAGTTCTTCTAATGTAGTGTTGTAAATGTACTATTTTTTATGTTTGCCTTTTGCCTCTCTATTCACCGTGGAAAAGCTGTTCGGCTACAGTGAAGATATGGTCGGTTATTTATCTTAGTTCGTTTAGTGGAGGCCGGAGTTCAGATTCGGTGGCTTGAGCTTGTGGCTTATTCATGTTTTTGCGCCGATGGTAAATTATGTTGTTGACGGTGTTACCATGTATTCTGAGTTAGTTGCGAGATCATGTGAACTCTGACATATGCATAAGCATGGAGAAAACATCTGAATGTTTGGAACGCAAGATTTTTTGCTGATTCCTGCGGGAATTAGACTATGTACCGCGGAATTCTTGTGTTCCAAATAGGCCCTAAAGTAACTAAAATGATGCGGTGACTTTTTGGCCAACATGTAGTCGTCGCTGCTCCCAAATCGGTAAACAAACATAATCATTTGCGCCAAACGTTTTATTCCGAAAATAAATAAATGCAACAAATGTCATTGTAAGATCAACGTAGGTTGAAATACTTGAATTGCACCATCTTTGTTTGGAGATTGGAGGAACAGACATGCTTTTGGGCCAGTAGGGATTTGGTATTCGCTCCAGCAATCAAATCTATCGTGCAGAAGAGGAGGATCATTTGCTCTCAGAGGGCATTCTCAAACAGATTTGCTTGGTAAACTAGTACCAAGAAAAGAGAGGCATGATGATCGGACCAGACCGGGTCCAAGGGGAGACTTGCCACACGTCAAAACCACCACCTTTGTTGGGCTTGGCTACTACCTCAAAACATGGCAATGCATGTAGCACCGGTGCACCACCCAAAAATAGCCACCACCCCATGTATAAAACCACCGCCTCACCGGCCTCCTCGTATCAGTCACTCACCACACCCCAAGCACGTACTGAAGTACAGCACAACACCACAGCGAAGGCACATACTGCTGCTAATTAAGCTCACAGGCACCGAAGCGGCCATGGCACGCGCGCTCGCTCTCGCCGTGATCCTCCTTGCCGCCGTCGCGGTGGCGCCGTTCGCCGAGGCCAAGTCCAAGATCTTCACCACCTCCGTCAGCTCCTCGGGGGTCTCCGCATCCGTGGCGGATGCGCCCGCCGAGGGGCCTGGCGGCCCGGCGGCAGCCCCCGGCCCGGCCGATGATTCGGCGGACGGGCCAAGCGCCGCTAGCCCGTCTGAATGACGGACCAAGCGCCGCTGCCCGCTGACGCGTAAGAAGATGCGCAGTGAATTTGATCTTGAAAAATGAAATGATTTATCCACCAGAGGAATAACGTACGCTGTCTTCTGATCCTATCAATGTCGGGAACAACGATCAAACACCGACTAGAGATGGTGATCCTTAAGGCTAGTACTGGAGCTGTTTTTTTAAATAATTTTCCTGTGTTCTGATGATTCGTAATGCTGTCAATGCAATCTGTGTTCCTGTTTAATTTGCGTTTTTGCATTTGAAATTTGGTGCAACCTGCAACGTATGCTCCGCAGCACCGGCCGCTAGCCGGCCATTGCTTGGGCGAGGCGAACGCTCACCGCCGGCCGTGACAAAGGTGAAACCAGCGAGTGGCGAAGTTACACGGAAAGTTTACCACAACTTAGCGAAGCTACTTGGCTAAGTCGAAAAATCCGCGTCAGGGATTGAACAGTCATGCGATTCCTAGTGAGTAAAAGTAAAGCTCGATCGCTGGAAACAACTCATCACCAAAACGCAGGGAGAGTGCGAGCCCCGCTCCCACCGCCCCCGCCTCCTCCTTCTCTGTGCGCGGTGCGCCGCTGCCAGGAAGAGGCAAGCGTGCGGACAGCGACCGGGTTTGTGACGGCAGCGGCGAGAGGGAGGAGGTGCGTGTGTGCGCAGGGTTCGTGACGGCACGGCAAACCACGGAGAGGGGTGCCGCGTTCACCGTCCGATCGAATATAGGTGATCCAAATCACGGTGGGAACCGCAATCTTTTCGTCACAACTGTCTGATTAATGTCGGGCGGCCCAGATTAATCACCGCAGGAGAAGAGTGGCGCGGTACAATTTGCATAAACAGCCCTTGTGAGATGCTATTTCACAAGATAAGCTCTTGACCTGGTTGGCGAATAAAATCTGAGATCCTAGTTGGGTTCACTTGTGACCGTTAGATCAACTATAGGTGGTCCTGATCTGGAACCTACGTAAGCGTGAGTAGTAGTTTGGCATATAGGACCCTAGAATTGTTTTGTATCACACACTCCCGGTGCCGGCGAGACACCGACACAAAGAACCGACGACGTGGACGGAGCACGCTACGATCTGCGAGAAACACGGCCGCGTCGCCGGGGCGGGGCTTGCCATCCCGCCTCACGCGAGGTGCTCGACGTAACGGCCTGGAAGGAGCGGCGTTGCGGCCATTGCCACGTTGAAATGATCCATCAGAGGAATAGCGGCGTCTTCTGTTCCTCTCTTTTCTAGTATTATACATGACGCATTCCACTGGGGAAAAAATCCCCTTTCAAAAACTTGAGGATGACTGGACAATAATGCTCTTTTTCTTGTTTAATTTGCATTTTGCATTTGATGCTATTCATTTTATGCGATTTCACATATATCATGTTTTCCTGATTAATCTTTGATTCGGATGTGAAAGCGATCATCATCTTGTCTCATTGTTTAAAGATCACGTTAATCAGAAACCAGGTACGGCACACAGAGGCTACCGCAATAGCAGGTACTTGCCAAACTAACTTGCAACAAAAATAGCAGGTACTTGCCAAACTAACTTGCAACAAAAATAGCAGAGAAGGCTCAGGGAGGGTGCTGTGCCTCCAGCTTCCTGACAATGGCGTTGGTCACAGCCCAGTTGAACCCTCTGTACTGAAGCCACCTCACTACGCGTGCGCGGCGGTTCTCCAGGGGCAACCTTTGCCCTCTCTGCCACTGTTTAGATGCTTGAGCAAAGAGATGATCCATTGAAGCTTCTGAGATCCCATACATTGTATGGTTTGCATGGCCATGACCATCCAGGAACACTCTCCTTGTCGCCTGGTCTACTTCTGCCTCTGGCACCCCTTTTTGGCGAAGTGCCTAATTTTAGCAGACAGATAATGTTCTTCAGTTCTTTTTTTTGGGGGGGGGGGGGTAAATCTGTTTGATTGGTATGAAAAATAAACACGAGATACTTAATGCATGTTTCATATTAGTTGCATCATCTCCATGAAATTAACCACATAGCTAAATTGTCAATGTGAATCCATGCTTTGCCTAACAGCTACACATAGGCACAGCCAATATAAATTTGCTTGAGAAAATTACGCTGTAGGTTCCTAAACTTGTGAGGTTGTACCACTTAGCTCATTGAACTTGCATTTTACTTTCATGACTCTGAACTTGCGATTTTATGCCACTTAGCTCCCTGAATTTGCATTTTACTTTCTCAGCCCCCTGAACTTTCGAGATTGTACCACTTAGCTCGCAACCTCGCAAGTTCAAAGAGCTAAGTGATATAACCTCGCAAGTTCAGGAGACTAATAAAGTAAAATGCAAATTCAAGGAGCTAAGTAATATAACATCGCAAGTTCAGGGGACTGAGAAAGTAAAATGCAAATACAGGGAGCTAAGTGGCACAACCTCGCAAGTTCGGAGGGCTGAAAAGTAAAATACGAGTTCAAAGAACTAAGTGACACAACCTCACAAGTTCAGTGACCTACAGTGCAATTTTCTCAATTTGTTTTCAGAAGGCATTCACAAAATTAATTTTCTTTCACCTCATTGAACCTTTAGGCATGGAAATTATGTTTACCATAGGAATCTATGAAAATTCAAGCAAATGTGCAATGCAGTAATTGACAATTAACGAATCATGGAGAATGATTCCTAGCAAGTTTATACACAGATGTCAACTCATGAGTCATGACAAAGGACTTCGGTAAACAAATCAGGGATGGATGTGTCGAATGTTTCGTTTGGAACAATAGGACGGGGGAGAAAAGGGGAAAAAAATACTAACCTGTTTTATACGCCTTGGACCCCAAGTTGATGATAGCCACCGGGATCGTGAAAATGATTCCGCATAATAACCATCATTCAACAGACCCCTTCAGGAACAAAGGTACAAAGATATCGTAACTAAGAAAAGCAAGGGGCTAGGCACAGAGAAGATATATTGTTAGAATGAAAATATTAATGCCTTACTGTAGCATCTACAAGTGCTAGTTAAACCTAACACTAAAATTCCCTTCACAAAATTTTTGGGGATTCCCCAGCCCAAAGTAATTGGATCATCGAATGCAGTCCAGTTGTAGGACTTTTCATACGTAAGTTCTAAGAATGGATAATTACCACCATGGGTGAGCATGAAGAGTTACGTGCATCTACAATTCTACGCTAGTTGATTCGACTAGGATGATGATCCACTGTATTAATGTACACTTGCATTTTATTGTCAGCATATCAGGAAAACGGTCTTACCTTGATTTGAAATCAGCAATCACATAATCAACTGTATCAGAAGGATACTTCTTACCACATAGTTTCTTCCTAAGCTCAGAAACCGTGAATGCTCTGCTCAACATAAACAAGAAGGCACATTTCAGTGTTCAGTTTCAACAGTGATATACAAGACGCTAACGGTACAAGTGAACAGAACAACTTTATACTATGTATGCTACTTAAAATAAAACAAAACCATAACACAATAAATTGGGAAATTGAACAGAATAATTAGTGGATTGGCATATGATCTATTATGGACTTATGGTACTTTGGCTTCCTGACCATCATGCATAAAACACACTTGTCCAGGATAAAGGTTTACATTTTTACACAGAAGAAAGTGTATTATATTGTTTCTTCAATTCTAATTCATATCAAGTTCGTGACTATCACAGTGAGTAAGATTAACAAGTAAAACGAGATCTTTGCATTGTTCAAATGAGACATATGTATACATCACCTGCAGAACATTCATTAGACTCGATAAGCAGTGAATACCACGGACTAAACAATAACATTTCGAGCACCACATTGCTTCTAAGAAACTTTTCAGTTTGATTCCTCCAATATTTCTAGGTGGACATCTATAGAACAGCATCTATCAGTTCTGACTTCTGACCTGGCAGCAAGCAACTCGATTGCGGTCTTCTCCACATCCTGCGCTATGCTTTCGCTTGTTCCACACACCAAATCAGCACTTTCCTCCTCTTCCAAGGAAAGCTGCACAAACTCATTGGAGAAGTTCTTTTCCAAGGGCTCCAGGGCCCTGCCATCCTTGCAACGATTTAATTGTTCCTCCGGGCTCGACATAGCCTTGTTCTTCGCTGTCAGGCAAGAACCAAGAAGCAAGGTTACACACTTACACACAAGTCTAACGAACACGATCCAAATTTTCTGCAGCTCTCTCGCGGTCTCACCGGCATTCCCCTCTCCGTAAGCACCTTGCCGGTAGCTCACGAGCCTCCGGCGTGGAGGCTCGTGCCGGAAAAGACCCATCCCCTTTGCGCTGGAAAACCATTCGAGGATAATGTGAATTCGAGTGCTGAGAAATCAAGAAGGGTTGGGATGCTGCGGAGGGGGAACTAGGTCGAGAGAGAGGTACCAGGAAGAGTAGATGATAAGGGCACGGGAGCGCAGGCACAGCTCCAGCTCCGGCCGGATATGGAGGAGGCGGCGGCTCGCGGCCAGGGCCGCCATCCTTTGCGGCTGGTGTCTGCCGCCGCAGCGCAGTGTGTGGGCGAAAATTTACTTCAAGGCTATTTCTCGCTAGGACATTTTTGTTTAGCCGCAACTTTCTTTTACACTGGGAAACTGATGGTTGTTTGGATGACGATATGTCACAGAACTTTGCTAGGAATTTCGTAGAAAATATAGAATTTTTATAGGATCATTACGAAGTTCCTGTGTTACAAGTAGGACGGTAGGAGTTAAAATTGTTTGCTCGATGGTTTAGGTTATTTGGTTCAAGCAAATGCTTAATTTGCTTATTCATTAAATATTACACTTTAGAGTTTGGGCTCATTACTTTATGCAAATGTAATAATGGTCAGGAAAAAGATAGATGAAAATACTTAATACTCTTTTCCTATAAAAAATGTAAATATAAATATTGGTCATGAAATAAGCATGGTCAATTGGTCTGGATACCAGTCAACTGCTTTCTTTCTTCCCCTTTTTAGGGGGGAAATGGAACAACTGGCATTTAGTTGTCGTACGCTTCTTTTCATCGTCGGATCTAACTTTAAATGTTCAATTTTAACCATACAACTGGACGCAACAAAATTAGTGAGACGAAATAATTATTTAATAAGCCTGCAACAAACCCATTCGATGCAACAAAACATACACAAAAATCCCAACTCGATGCAACAAGCACGATTCACGGATTTCTCGGTGCAACAAATAGACATCCCCACCACAATAAAAGTTTACTTTTATGCAACAAATCAAAACACGATTGCAACAAACACATCTTGCTGCAAGATTTGAAAAGAGACATTCGATAATAAAAATTTTACTCTTGTGCAACAAAATACATCTTGCAACAATATTTGGTAAACCACATTGTGCAACAAATTAGAACTACTGATGCAACAAATACAAGAAACTACTTCAACAAGAATTAAATATTGTTATGACAATGAAAAGCCATCAGAACACCTGTAACATTTTAAAAAAAAAGACTAGCACCACAAACTCGACTTGCCTTCTGCAACATTTGAGAAAGAGCTCGGAGGAGCCGAGCCAACCAACCCATCTCCTCGTCACTAGCGAGCATAGATCCGGTGAGGGCGAGGCCGGACCACACCATTACCTCCTCTTAGCTTTGGAATGTCTTGCCACCCTCATTGTGGACCTTCATCACCACCTCCTACCCCCAAGCTCAAGAGGTCTTGCTGCCCCATCGTGGAGCTTGGTGGCAGCGATCACCACCAAATCAAACCCTCCTCCTCGGCTTGTTGGTGGCGACGAAGTGAGTGCTGCAGGTGCTCTTTAGTTTTGAGATCAGATTCATGGCCGCGCTTCCTGGAGGCGCTAAGGACTTGTGCGCGACTCCATCGAGAGCTCACTCGGCCTCTCCGTCTCTGACCGCTCCTTTCACCTCAAATTGCTCGCCTCCGAGGACTGTCGCCGCCACCTCCATGACCACATCTTCTTCCTAGAGGAGGACCTCCGCATAGAATGAGTCAGTGAGGAAGATGTGCGGTTTGTGTGGTGTGGAATATATAAATTTAGTGGTGAGAAATATCAGAAAAATAAATGCAACGTGAGAATGGATGATGAAAACATCATCCGATTTTTCTATAACGCCTCGGACGGTCGGACACTATCGTTACCCAAAAAAGAAGCAATTTCATGGAAGAGGATATAAGTTTTTTTATCCACATATGTAACAAGAAGCACATATATCTGCGTTGCTAATGGTTTTTACAACGCCGTACACCAAATACCAATTGAGCTTCGAGCATGGCACAAACTCCATAGTTATCTATTTGCAATTATTAGAGCGTTAATCCAGCACATTCTTGTAGCAAAATTGTAATCGAGTGAGAGAAACTACGGTTTTCCTCTCTCCTTTTTCTCCTTCAAGGAAACCCAAAAGGCACCGAAAGGCGAATCTGTGCGCGTCCAGCCAGCGTAAGCATCACGCGAGTCGTCGGCGCCCGCAGATCCCCGATCGGACGGCCCACGTCGCTCCCTGGCCCTATATATTGGGCCCCTGTTCCCCCACCCGAATCCCTCGACTCCTCGCTTCCTCTTGTTTTGTGGCCGATCCCCTCGACACGCCGTCGCCGCGGAGCGCCCCCACGAAGGGAGGGAGCTGGACGCTGCAGCACCGACCCAATCATCCCACCCGAGCTCCCCTCGCCGATCGGTATGCGGCTCCCAAATCCCCCCTGTCGATTCGATCGATTTCGCCTCTTTATGTGCTATCAGGTTTGATCTGTGGAGGTTTTTTCTGGGGATTAGGGTTTGATCGATGGCGTCCAAGAGGATCCTCAAGGAGTTGAAGGACCTGCAGAAGGACCCTCCCACCTCCTGCAGCGCAGGTGATTTGATCTCTAGCGCCATGGATTCCATCTAGATCTTGCCGAATTCTATTGCGATGAACACGTTGTTTGTGTGGTACTTGCTGTAGGTGGATGTTTGATTCTCACTTTTTAATTACGAATGTTAAACTGTTAGGTGCTTAGTTGTGGTCGTACAAGTTGTACGTGCCATGGTTTGCTGAATTGATTGGTAGAGATTAGAGAATACCTGGGAACATATATAGCCTATGATGATGATGTGTATGATGTTCTGTAGGATGATTAAAAAATACTTGCATGATTGTGATGGTCAAATGAGTACGTATGCACACGATGGCTATGTTTTGCACTGTGTTTCTTCTTTTGGAAGTGAAAGATGTCAAATCTGTTTACGGTTTGCACTTAAAATGCCCTCGAGGATATCACCACACAAGAACCAACTATGTACTAGTTTATCACATCATATACTCTCCAGCTACCCTTTAACCAAAGCCATTAAAATCACAGCATTGGCAATCAGCAGAAGCCGTCATGGACTCAAAAGAGAGTTGTGTTTGATATAGACAAGTCATGATCAAGGACCAGAAAACACAGAAAGCTAAACAGTGCCTACTAGGATACCACGCCAACAAGAAGATCTGCCAAGAGAGGGCTGTCTTTTACCAGCTGAAAATTGCAATATGACACCTTTTGTAGCTAGTCTGTGTCTTGAAAGGAATAGAAATGCTCAAGAAGCAACATTAGAATTCTTTTTAGCATTATTCGTGTGTAAATGCATTGAAAACCCTTCGGCACACCTTACTAATTACCTGATGTTCTGTGTTTTTTGAGAGATCTGGCTCCAGCAAATGTCTTCGATGTTTTAATATTCTCTGCACAGCAATTTCATTATGAGTTCCTTTGTTACAATATCAATTGGTGAACTTCTTCATTTGTAACAATCCTATATTTTTTTTCAGATGCCATTGGCGCGTCTGCTTGAATTGAATCTTTCGATCCGCATTGGATAAAAGATCTCACTGAACTTGTTCAAATAATTAAAACGTTTTAGTGGTTGTAGCTTTGGACAAATAACCCTAAAAAATATTTTCCTAAATCCTGATCTGAACTAGTATGGAGTTCCTTAGCACTGACTGTTTATGTTGTCAGGTCCTGTGGGTGAGGACATGTTCCATTGGCAAGCCACTATCATGGGGCCCTCGGACAGCCCATTTGCTGGTGGGGTATTCTTGGTGAACATTCATTTCCCACCGGATTATCCTTTCAAACCACCGAAGGTTATTTTCTTGAGCTGGAACAGCTGGAACTGCAATTACACAAATGCTTGGCGTCCTCAAATGAACATATCATTTGCTGCCTGTTCTCTTATTTAGTGGATTCTAACGTTCAGATGATGAACTTATATCCAGGTCTCTTTCCGCACCAAGGTTTTTCACCCGAATATCAATAGCAACGGCAGCATTTGCCTTGACATTCTCAAGGAACAGTGGAGCCCTGCTCTGACCATATCGAAGGTAACCATCCACATTCCCTGCTTTGGTTGAAGTTTAACTCTTCCATCCCCATTCTCTTTGTGCCTTGAGCTGATTGCTCAGATATTGCAGCTGGGTTACTTAAGCAATCTATATTCCAAAAGAAATTTTGCAATTATCCTCCTGAGTATTGTGTGCTCTAACGTGCCTGTGTTAATAGGTACTCCTGTCCATCTGTTCGCTGCTCACGGACCCGAACCCTGACGACCCGCTGGTGCCTGAGATCGCTCACATGTACAAGACTGATAGGGCCAAGTACGAGTCCACTGCGCGCTCCTGGACGCAGAAGTACGCCATGGGCTAGAAGACAGCCAACTGGTCAATGTGTGCCGAACCCAAAACGTTATCACCTAAATAACCGGCCAAGTCTCTACCCCCAATGAAGTGAATTATGAATAGACTCTTGAGGGCTATTGTGCCCGTTGAACTCATATGAATGTACTCTACCTTGTGAAGTCCGTTAAAGCCTGGTAGACTGTTCTACCTGACTGTTTCATTATCTCAAGTTGCTTCCTAAATCATTTATTATATGATGCGTGCCATCCGTCTGCGGTGCCTTGATTATGAGTAACTTCATTGTTGCTCCTAACCGGGTGCTAATAGAAAGGGGAACAGTTGTCCCTGCTGGTCGTCGCATCCATCTGCCGTTGCTCTTTCACTGGCGTTGCCGCATCCAGTTCTGCCGTTCCAGATTTTAAGATTTGAGGCTTTCCATTATAGTCGGAACACGAGGGAAACATCAGAAATCAGTAGTGCACTAGGGCCGCAGATCACTATGCCATAGCGCAGACGACCTCAAGAGCGGCAACTTTTATCTTCTACAATCTACATTGTATTTTTTTAAAAAAAAATGCATGTGGTTCAAAGTATCCAATCCCATCGTTGAGTTTATTTTCCAGGGATCTTACTCCTACTCTACAGTCCTTCCGTGTAATGGTGCAGGGTAGGACCAACCATGGCGCCTGTGGCAAGCTCCGACCATGAATAAGACTATTGAGGAATATGTCCAGTAGGCATTATTGTAGCATCAACGAAAAAAATGCACACATTATCTCATCTACAAAATGATTTATTGCGTATAACAACAGTTCGTACTGTACCAATAGACAACAACAAATACTTACATATGAAGACTTTCAGTCCAAGTAAGAAAAGAATAGTTCCGCTGTACATGGCGCGATGCATTCCCTTGCGCGACATCCTATAACAACAATAACCTATTATGTATTTACCCATAATCCATTTGTACACAGTATGGACTTCATTTGTTCTATACACCGGATGCTGTATTGTTGTGTGTACCATATTTTGGATCTGAAGAATAACCAATGGACAATCCCATGTTTATTTTTCTTGCTCGCGGACCATAACTGTAGTGACGAGGTTCTATTACCACGCGCTCACAAAAGATGGACCATTGCGGTGTATCTTCTGGCGGAACAGCTTCTTCTTTATGCACCATGCCTCAGTGAAAGTGCTCACCTAAAATTAGGGACAGCCATTAGTAAAACTAAAACATCAATAAACTGGTCACAATAATCAAACGCTTAAGGTGGCATATGCTATCCTTACAGTGCTAATCATTTTTGCACCAAACCAGGCAGAATCGGTGCCAAATGAAGGAGAAAGAACTCTTATTCCTTCTGAAATGTATGCAGGAAGAAGTTTGTGGAGCTCTTTCTCCAGCCTCTCTGTTATATTAAAAAGGTATGTGTCATGATGACACCAACCATAGACATAATCCAGAAAATGTAGCATTATCCATCATTATTGCAGCTTTACTGTGATACCCATTAATATCCAACCAGCAGTTCATGCAATAGGTAAGCATACCTGGCAAACCAGGTAGGCACGAGGATCCACCAGCTAAAACGACTGTCTTGAACCAGCTGTCGTCACTGAACACCTCGGAACTGTAACAGTGATCCATACATAGAGATACTGCTTTATGCAAGCCCATAGCACGACTGCAAGGTCAACATTGACCAAGCATAAGTAAACCATATTTAAAGGCACAAAACAGGCTATGTCACAGAGAAGATAGCATACATTCCTCCAATCTGGGGCTGGAAAAGGATTTCTGCCGTCTTGAATCTTTCTTCCGATAGAGTGAACCACCCTTCACCATCCACCTCACAGGAAGCCTTTGTGTCTTTACGTAGTTCAGCTTCATAATCAGCTGCTACGTAACAGAGTTTCTTTACATATGGAATAGAAAAGAGAGATAGTCATGTGTCAGATACCATCTCCAATGTGTGATGTTCACAGTTAAATAGGTACCATAGGCTCCAAGCACAGTTAGGTGAGATTTATGGGAAGAATGTCAGATACACCAAATAACATTAGCTATCGTGGAATAAACATAGCTTTACCTCCTTGATGGTTCGAACAGTGTAAAGTGACTCAAAAGGTATATTTCTTCGCTGCATTAGCTCCTTCAGAAACGCAGTAAGTTTGATGGCACCTTGCCCCACAGTTTCAACACCTATCTCATGCATCACCCTACCTTGAAAAACTGTTGCAAGCAAAATACATAAGAATGACAACATCAAATGAGTAGTCTGGTATTTAAAGTATGGTAGTATCATTAGATCTAGTTTCATGTGCTAGAATGACACGTGCAGGCTTCGGTTGACGTCGCAGGGGAGATACAAGATGAGCGCTGGACTCTGGCTTAGAACACAGAGGGTACGGTGAACGTGGAAGTTCACCGGACGTCGTTGGACAGGGTTTGTCCTCGGCCAGAGCTGTGTTCTTGTGGAGGGAGAAAAGATAACTAAAACTGATATATTTATTGTTGACGGAATACAATCTGTTGGTGCCTTTTTAAATGGAGGACTAACCAGTGGTATCTGGAAGGGATACGCCCTAGCGATATGGTCTAGTATCCGAAAAGGATACCCCTAACGAAAGTTACTGTAAGCGAGGAAAGTGACGCTCAGGGGCGGATCCAGAATGAAAATGACCGGGTGTCCCATACATATCACACATATCTAATAATGAAGTAATGTTGTATTAAAATTAGAATAATAAATTAATAATGCGTTAAACAATTCTACGTGACGACATGACATATAAAGAAAATAAGAAATAACCACAATTGTAAACCACAATCCTAGAGGGTTTGAGAAAATCAACCAATGATTTGCAAATTGAATCCCTAAAACACAAAATTAGTGAATAGTAATTGTGCTTGATAGTTGATACAAATCGTATTACTGAATACTGACTACCGCCACCCGGCATGTTTGATGTCCTGTTTCTATATATCTCAGATCGATATGCAGAGATATACGTGCCTGGGACTTACCAGTCACTCAGTCAGGCAGTCACTGCAATTAAGCAAGTAGCTAGCTAGCTCATTATGCATTTATGCTCATATATCATATATGCACTAGTAAGTAGTAACAATTAACAAAGTAACAAACTAACAATGAGCCATGAGGGATCCACGTCGCAGCGTGAGGTCATCGGGTCGTGCAAGCAGATGAAGCAGAAGCAGACTAGAGGTTCGCACTTCGCACAGCACAGCAGGCCAGGATGGTTCGCGGTTCGCCGGCTCGCCGCTAGAAATCGTGTGGGCGTGTGCGTGTTGTTAGAGTAGGACTCTAGATATGGTTTGGTTTCCTTATCTGTAACCTGTACTTGTGTATATATACTGGCCCATTGACCCATTGATAATACAAGCACTATTCCTAACATGGTATCAGAGCGTACCTAGGGTTTCGCTTCGCTTGTCGCCCCTCCACCGCCGCATTTCGGCGGCATCGTCTCTTGTCGTCGCCTCGACGACTCCCGATCGGATCGCGCCGCTCCGGTCTCAGACGCATCGTCTCGCTCCGGCCGGCTACTCGGCTACTCATTCTTTGCCGCCGCTTGCCGCGTCTCGAGCGCGCCGCGACCTCCTTGACCTCGCTTGACTGCGCCGCTCAGACCCGCCACCTCGGGACCCGACCACCTCGGATCCGCGGCGACGCCGACAATACCGCCGTGTCCTCCGCTCGGGAAGAAGCGCAAGGGAGGCGAGGAGGCCCAGGCTCGATCGCCGCCTCACATTGAGAGGAGGATTGCACGGCCGTGGTGGGCTCCGCCGCTTCGGTTGCCGTCACCGCCGCGGTGGGCTCCGCGACTCGAGCTCTGTCGCGCCGCTCGCGTTGTTCGGAGATCCACTCGACACCACCGCCGTGACCCGCCGCCATCGCGATGGCCGGCTGTTTAAAGCCCTTGCCCTTGCGTGTTAGGGTTCCCTGCGTGTGCGCGTGATCGCTTCATCGCCAGTGGGCCGACTTGTTTAAAGCAGTAGGTTAAGTACTCGCGAAAAAACATCGGTCGATCGCGCCGCGCCGCCTACCAATGGGCACCGTTTCTCTCCCTCGCTGCCCGGTGATCTTTGACGGTATTAATTACACCGACTTCGTGTCTCACATGCGCATCCACATGCGTGGTCTTCGTCTCTGGGGCGTCCTCTCTGGCGATGTCACCTGCCCGCCATGTCCTACACCTCCGACGGAGACCTCGTTTCTTGCGCTATCCTCGACGGTAAACAAGGCCGCTGTTGAGGCTCTTGTCCCTGGCGATGAGAAGGCGCCTCGCCTACCAAGAGGCTCTGGATTTCTACATGGATCGCTTGACTAGCTACACTCAGTGGTGCGACGACGACGATCGGGCTGCTGCTGTCTTCATCGCTAGTGTCTAGCCTCAGTTCTCTTCCGAGGTTGTGGGATTTTCTTCGGCTGTCCAGATGTGGACCCACCTTCGTAAGTGCTACGAACCCTCTGGAGATGCCCTCTACCTATCAGTGGTTCGCCACGAGCACTCTCTTCAGCAGGGTGACGCTACTGTTGACACCTTCTATACTCAGAGTTCTGGCATGCGGCGTCAATGGACTCTCTTCGCTTCTTGGCCGTCGCTCCTGCTTGTCTTTGCTGGGCCAGACATCCGATCTGGAGTTTCAGCGTGTCCACAAGTTCCTTACTCGCCGCCCCGAGTTCGAGCGAGTGTGCCCGACTTCTTGCACGCCGCCTCGTGTCACTCTTCGGAGGCCCTTACCGAGATACGTGCAGAGGAGACTCGTCGAGTGGTCTTTGGTGCGATGCCACTCCCTCCGTGCTCGCCGCCCATCCACCGCTACACCGGCGCTTCACGCTTTGAGACGCTACCTCCTCCGTGGCCGCCACAGTGGTGGTGGTCGCCTCCATCTGGCGGTGGCCGTCCTCGCCGCTCCTCTTGTGACAAGGTCGGCCACATTGAGTCCCGGTGCTACAAGAAGCGGCGGCATCTTTCACGTCGTTCTTCTCCTAGCTTGCACCGGTATTTCTACATCGGCGTCGTGATCGACTACTTCGCGATTTCTCTCGCTGAGCGGGAGATAGCGGACTTCGGCGCTGCTGCCGCTTGTGTTCTTCCTCGGCGAGTTCTGCGAGTTACGCTCATCGACTCTTCGCAACGCGAAACCACCTCCTACGATCGGTACCTCCGTGGATCCTTGATTCCGAGCATCATTTCACATGACTTCGATTCTTCCACTCTGTCTTTTGTTACACCTCTTGATTCCCCTGTCAGTTTGTTTACTGCTGATGGTACCTCTCTTTCTGTCTCTGGTCGAGGACCTCTTAGCAACCCATCATTTCATGTTCCTTCTGTTGCTCATGTTTCTCGTCTAACCATGCATCTTCTTTCTGCTGGACAGATTACTGACTTTGGTTGTCGGGTCAATCTTGACTCTGACTCTTGTTGTGTTCAAGACCGCCACACGGGGGCTCTGGTTGGTTCTGGCCCTCGGCGCCTTGACTCTCAACGTCTCTGGGAGCTTGACTGGCTTCATCTTCCTTTCGTTGCCACCATCACCGCCAGTCTCTCCGCTTCTACCCTCCGTCTACCAGCTCTTTCCAGCAGTGGCACCACCGTCTTGGTCATCTGTGGATCTCGTTTGTCATCTTTAGTCCATCGTGGTCTTCCGGGGTCTGTCTCAGGAGACGTATCTTTAGATTGTCAGGGATGTAAGTTAGGGAAACAGATTCAGCTTCCCTATTCTCATAGTGAGTCCGTGTCTCAGCGTCCTTTTGATCTTGTTCATTCAGATGTTTAGGGTCCGGCTCCCTTCCTTTCGAAAGGGGGCCATCGATATTATATAATTTTTATAAATGACTTCTCTCGTCACACTTGGATATACTTTATGTCTTCCCGTAGTGAGGCTTTGTCTATCTATAAATAATTTTCCACTATGGTTCGCATACGTTCTCCACTCCTATTCGAGTCTTCGTCTTGACTTTCTTGGCGAGTACCTCTCTCATTACGCGCTTTCTTGCTAAGCGAGGCACTCTCGCTTCGATTCTCTGTCCCGGTGCTCATGCTCGAATGGTGTCGCCGGCGCAAGCATCGTCACCTCCTTGAGGCGGCTCGTATAATCGATGATTGCCGCTCTATTCTACCTCATTTTTGGCCGAGGTCGTCTCCATCGCCACCTATCTCGTCAACATCCGACCTCTTCGCTCTTGAGGTGAGATCCGGTTGAGCGCCTCTGTGATCTTTCTCGGACTAATCGCCTTCGTGCATTTGGCTGCGTTTGCTACGTTCTCCTTGCACCTCGAGAACGCACCAAACCGATCGCTCGATCTGTTGAGTGTGTTTTATGGGATCTGATCACGAGCACAAGGGCTATCGGTCTTTGGGATCTGTTGGACGACGGATGCGTATTTCTCGGGATGTGACTTTTGATGAGTCTCGTCCCTTCTACCCACGCCCCGCCTCCTTCGGTTTCCTCTGTGGAGTCCCCGTCTTTTTGACCTTTCGGATACACCCATCTCTGTCTTGCCTCGTCCATCCGTCCCACCGAGTCTCCACATATATCTCCTGAGGCCTCTCCACCGTTGTCCCCTCCTGCTTCGTCGCCTGTGGCTCCTCAGGCTCCTCTCACTCTCTTTTACACTGGTCGACCTCGTATTGAGGCTCTTCCAGATGAACCATCTTCCCCTGATGTTTCATCTTCTCCTGATGCTCCATCTTCCTCTGATGGGCCATCATCTCCTCGCTACGGTCTCCGCGATCGTCGGTCGATTCGGCCTCCTGCCCGTTTTGGTCTTGCTGGTGCAGCTACCCATGAGTCCGTCTCCTACCGGGATGCTGTTACTCATCCTGAGTGGCAGCATGCTATGGCCGAGGAGATTCTTTGCTCGAGCGTCCTGGTACTTGGGATCTTGTTCCTTTTCCATCTCACTCTCGTCCCATCACGTGTAAGTGGGTCTATAAGATTACGACACGCTCTGATGGCTCTCTTGAGCGCTATAAGGCGCGTCTTGTTGCTCGTGGCTTCCAGCAGGAGCATGGTCGTGACCAGGGATAAAAAAACCGTCGGGTAACTGGTAAAAAAAATACCGGTCGAAATTTTTAAAATTTGAATTTGAATTTTTGACTCCATAATGTCCTTCCCTAGTTGGTTTAGGCATTCTTATGCTAGATTATGTATTGAAACATTAGTTTTTAAGTATATTTAGCACTATTAAAACATAAATGAGGACTTTTTATATACAACTTGAAACACTTTCTCATTAATTGGATTGCATGCAACTATGAGAGAATTGGATTGCATCATTATTTGCTCAAGATTGGATTGATTATTTAATCCTATACTTTCAAATCATTTAGTGACGCGATATGATTAATAAGAGATACAAAAAAATATTTGCTAATAGTTTGTTCAGCGACACAGGTTTCATATGTATGATTACTAGTATCAATATACTGGCATTTGTTTGGCAGATGGTGACTAAGTCCAACTTTCATATTTTTGTTAAAAATACTAGCTCCTAAGGGTAGCTCATGTAACTAGAAAGCTATCCTTCTAGGAGGTGGGGTCATGTAACTAGAAAGCTATCCTTGGAAAATCAAGCTTTTTATGTACAACTTGAAACATTTTCTCATTAATATTTGCATTATTCCAAATTTAAATTTGCTAATTACCATTTTCACCATTTTTCGATTTTTCCCGGTTTTTTAGCCGATTTTTCCGGTTACCGGTTGGTAACCGGTCTGGAGAAAATCCAGATTCAAATTTTGAAATTTGAATTGGGCGTTTTTTTAATTTGATCGATCGCCATCGGTAGGATGTTCCCGCATCGAGATTTCAATCCCTGGTCGTGACTACGGCGAGACTTTTGCTCCTATGGCTCACATGACCACTGTCCGCACTCTTCTTTCGGTGGCGTCTGCTCGCCATTGGTCCGTTTCTCAGCTTGATGTAAAGAATGCCTTTCTTAATGGCGAGTTGCGTGAGGAGATCTACATGCATCCGCCACCTGGGTATTCTGTTCCTGAGGGTATGGTCTGTCGTCTTCGTCGCTCTCTCTATGGCCTTAAACAAGCTCCTCGTGCTTGGTTTGAGCGTTTCTCCTCTGTGGTCACTGCTGCTGGCTTCTCAGCTAGTGATCATGATCCTGCTCTTTTTGTCCACACTTCGTCTCGTGGTCGGACTCTTCTTCTTCTATATGTTGATGATATGATCATCACCGGAGATGATTCTGAGTACATTGCCTTTGTCAAGGCTCGTCTGAGTGAGCAGTTCCTTATGTCAGATCTTGGTCCTCTTCGTTACTTCCTTACATTTGAGGTTACTTCCACTCCAGATGGTTTCTTTATGTCCCAAGAGAAGTATATTCAGGATCTTCTTGATCGCGCTTCTCTCACTGATCAGCGTACTGTTGAGACTCCATGGAGCTCAACGTTCATCTCCGGCCTTCTGATGGCGAGCCTCTTTCTGATCCGACTCGCTATCGTCATCTTGTTGGGAGTCTTGTCTACCTTGCTGTTACTCGTCCGGATATCACTTATCCAGTTCATGTTCTGAGTCAGTTCGTTTCCACTCCCACTCAGGTCCACTATAGCCACCTTCTTCGAGTTCTGCGATACCTTCGTGGGACTGTCTCTCGCCGTCTCTTCTTTCCACGCTCTAGCTCGTTACAGCTTCAGGCTTATTCGGATGCTACTTGGGCCAGCGATCCCTCTGATCGCCGGTCTATCTCTGCTTACTGTGTTTTTCTTGGTGGTTCTCTCGTTGCCTGGAAGACGAAGAAACAGACTGCAGTGTCCCGTTCGAGTGCAGAGGCTGAGTTGCGAGCTATGGCTCTCTTGACAGCAGAGATTACTTGGCTACGGTGGTTACTTGAGAATTTTGGTGTTTCTGTCACTACACCGACTCCTCTCTTGTCAGACAGTACAGATGCTATCAGTATTGCCCGTGATCTTGTAAGCATGAGCTCACCAAGCATATTGGTGTTGATGCTTCCTTCACGGGGTCTTGTGTGCATGATCAGGTGATTGCTCTTCAGTATGTGCCTTCAGAGCTTCAGATAGCGGATTTCTTCACGAAGGTCCAGACTCGAGCACAGCACGGCTTCTACCTTTCCAAACGCAGTGTTGTTGATCCACCATGAGTTTGAGGGGGGGGTGTTAGAGATATATATATGTTAGAGATATATGTGTTAGAGTAGGACTCTAGATATGATTTGGTTTCCTTATCTGTAACATGTACTTGTGTATATATACTGGCTCATTGGCCCCTTGATAATACAAGCACTATTCCTAACACGTGTGACTAGCTAGAGCAGTGTCGATGTCGCCGACTCGCCAGCGGCCCAGCACACCGCACGACCGACGGTTCGAGTGACCGACGATTCGACTTCGAGTGACGCTGCACTCACACCTGAAACCTCCTTAACTAGTTAATTATCTCATTGGGCTCCCGCGCGCATTTCAGGCTCCTCGGCTTTTTGCCGCTCGGCACGCTCGCCCCACGCCCACGCCTGGGTGCCCGCCTTCGCCTCCCCACGCTTGGCCGCTCCTCCCACGCCGCACCTAGTTTGGGCGGTGGCCGCTTCCCACGCGCAAGACGCGCAGACCGCTATGGGCCGCCATTTCCTCCCCACGCACAACTTCGGTGGGCTTGCGCTTATCTTTGTCTTGCCATGACACTGCTCGCCACCGCCACGTGGTGTCCTTCATTTCGTCTCGAGAGGTATATATATATATATATATATATATATATATATATATATATATATATATATATAACCCGATTTTCGACCCGGTGTCCTGTGCACCCTGCTGGGCCTTACTGGATCCGCCCCTAGTGACGCTATCTTTAATTGTTGAAATCAGAGTACATGAGTTACATATATAGATTACAACTATCATGTGAACGCGTACAGCTAGCATGTGAACGCGTGATCCCTCGAAAGAGAAGGCGTCATGCATGTAGGAAGCCGAGACACCATCCTGTCTAACACGCCCCCGCAGTCGGAACATCGCCAAGGCGGACATTCAGACTGGACCTAAATTCGGTGAAGACGGAAGTCTCGCGGGCGACGGTCCGGCGATGATGATCCGGCATGATGACGATGGTAGACGGGGCGCTCGGACGGCCGTGGAGGGAAGGCCGTGTCGACGAGCGCGCCGCGTCACGCCACGACGTCATCGGAAGAGAGGAGACGCCGGAGAGGTCGAAGCCGAGACGGTGAAGTCCGGAGCCGAGGAACGTTGACAGGTCGGCAGGGCGATGCAAACCGATCTATGATCGGCAAAAATAGAGAAAACCCGATTTGAAGATGGCCGAGGAAAACTCTAATTGGTAGCCGATTGGATGATCAGTGACACGACTTAAATTATGGGTTGCGCAGCCCCCGGGAGAGATCATGGAGATGATATCATCTCCCAGGGGCGGGGCGGCGGCTCAGGAGCGGCACCGCTCTGATACCATGTAAGCGGGGAAAGTGACACTATCTTTGATTGTTGAAATCAGAGTACATGAGTTACACATATATAGATTACAACTATCATGTGAACGCGTACAACTATCATGTGTACACGTACAACTAGCATGTGAACGCGTGATCCCTCGGAAGAGAAGGCATCATGCATGTAGGAAGCCGAGGCACCATCTTATCTAACAGTTACTACTATACTAAAGGGACATTCCTAATTAAAGCTTACCTAATAACTGATGCAATCTATCTGAATATTATCTATTACAAAAGCATATGGATAGTTACGAAGCTGTTACATCATCTTCGCTGGGACATTCGCTGGAATGTGCATTTGTTGGATTCTGCACAGCCGAAACAGACAATGGCTTAACCCTCCGTGAATATTTCCTTCCAAAGAAAGAGTCCATAACATATAATCATTCGGGACAAAGCGTGACCGCGAAAAAGTTATGTCAGTCCACACATAATCTTAGTCTCCCACCCTATGTCTCCCTCTGTGATGTGCACTCCTGAATGCCCATGTATTTCAGGAACTTGTCATATTTATCAAGCACTCCTGCAACTGTCCTTTTTATAATAGGGAAAGGACACATCTACGATTAGCTTTACCCGAGCAGGTTATTTTTATTAACTTCATATTGCACACTGTGGAAACTCTCCTCAGTTTGTAGAGTATACTCCATATGTTAAATATCAAATATACAACCACCGTTCCACATTATCATGTGTTGTTCCATATTGGGAAACGTCATTTGCATCTTCACACCCCAAAATTTAAAAGAAACAAAATTAATTTCTGAAGAAAACATTAAGTGTGGTCAAGTGCATTGAACCTTACAAAAAAAATCATGAACTAACCCATGGTAAATACTTACTGGGAACAATAGATGTGGCATTGAATCCAATGTTGACAACAATACCAGAGGTCCGTTTAGCAGCATACAAAGCTAGAAGTGCCTGGAAAGCAAATGGCAAAATGATCACAAAAGTGTTCCTCAGAAAAAGAAGTAAAATTAATGAATCATACATGAAATGAACATAAACATAAAAAGTGGTTTGGTTCTACAATTACATCAAAGCTCTGTTTTAATTTGCGGCCAAAATATTGAATACATATTTTACATACAACCCCTGGTTGAGGAGCTCCAGCTTGAATCACAACTCATGATTCTGATGTAATATAATTATGTGAACCTTATAATTTTCCAAAAGCTAAACCCAAATGACAAAATTGTTTCAAATCTAACTCTCCCAACAAAATTAATTAAAGGGACAGTGGCACAGAAGCAGATAATGAAGTACCATAAATATCAAGAGGTGCAAAATGTAAGCATTTGACTGAACAGAATCATCAAAGGGAACATAAGAACACATACTTGATCAACAGCACAAATAGCAGGAACATTCATATCGAACAAAACTGAGTACAATGTCTCCTTGTATTGCTTTCTCGAGGCCCTAGCAGACTCAGTATCTGTGACAAATTGAATTAGAGACAAATTGAATTAGAGATTTACAGGCAGCCAGTTGGAAATAGTTTATCAACCATAGTGACCAATTCAACTTTCAAATGAAAAAAAAATGAATGTAAGAGTTGGTGGGCAGACAGCTTTGAATTATATTTCAGGAGCACCACATAATAATATTGATGAACATAAGTAATATGGCCAAAATGTAGAACAATAAAATAGAAAGTGCGATCAACTAAAAATACTAACCATCAGAGTGGCAGAGTGGAAGGACAACAATAATTGGTTGAGTGGAAGGCTTTACTTGCATCCTGTAAAAGGCGAGAATATCAAAAATAAATATATGTTATGACAAACATTCAAAACTAAACATGACATTAGATGATTAATCAGAAAAAATTAAATAGACTTATAGCTCATAGTTACTGCAAGCTAAATCAGCGGCCAAGAGAAAAGGAACTAAAGTACGATGTTCAAATTTCCTTCTTGTGTGAAACAGATTAGCATTGTTTTCAATAATTGAAAAACAGAATTCAGAGCAGATCAGTACTTTAAGTTGAACACATAATCATATATCCTAATACAGCAAAGGATCAGTACTTTATAGCTCATGATTACTCTGGCTGATTATGGTGTTATCTAGAATGTAAAACATGGCATATCTAGAATGGCCATCCCCTCTCCCTAAGTGTATATTTTCAAACATGCTGTCTCTTAAAATCAGTTCAAAATATCCTACACCACCACAGCAATACATGGTTGCTGAGATAACCCGTCACGGAATTTTGGAGAGTTATCTCCCAACATGTGCTAGAAGCAGATTTGAAAAGCGTGCCATCAACTGCAAGTGTGCAAGCAGCAATAAAAATGGGTACACACATCCTAGAATACTTGGGTATGCACGCTGATTGCTCATGTTCGAGCAAGAGATGGTGTAATCAGCGTAACAGTCGGCAATCTAATCAGACAAAGCCATCATAATATAAACAAATTTATGTCTCAATTGAATTCACCATGCCAATTCAGATCATTAATAAAAACCCCTTCAAGAAAAAAAGGGTCATATCATGACAAATTTTCTCTAGGCATGTTTTCTGTTGTGCAAGACAGCTAAGGCTGAAATGTTTAATCAGTACTACAAAATATGAACATCCTACAGCGGAAGCTAAAGATTTTAAGAACCTGGTGTAGATTGTAGAGAAGAAGTGACGAAGCCTAGCATACATAGGGGACTCAATATTACCAAATTCCTGCATGATGATCCCAGCAGAAATAGCAAATAAATGATATCCCTTTATGGATTCAATTAACACAAATCTTGAAATTATTAAATCAACATTGGCCATGATGATGTACATTCGCATCATATGCATTAAGATTTGACCACTGATCACCACAGCTTACCAAAAACGTTGCACAACGCCCAGAAGGAGCACCATACTTGCTCCAGCCATACTTGCAATAGCCCGATCCACCTTTAATAAAACAAACAACAAGGAATGCACCATTTAAAGGAGACCACAAAGTTGAAACAACTGAGATCAATAAAACGATGCCCATTCCGTCGAACAAGCAAAGAGCCAGATACGATCAGCCTACCATGGCGATCTAATGCAGATATATAATAGTTGCCTGGTTGCCCAAGACCGAATATCAGAGATACAAACATACCAATTTTTTTGGTCGTAGAAGTCCCTAACGAAGTAATTAATGCACATATGACATACCTATCCCACTCTCTACTGTTCGACTTGATTAAGCAATCGCTGGCTATCTAGAACATGCACAAACTTGTACAGCACGCATGTCAGGGAGATGCTAGCCCTTACCGTCGACTATAATAGAACCCGGAACCACCGCTCGGCGTCCGTAAACCTGCTTGAATGAGAGCTGCGGCGAGCTGCCGTAGTACACGCTGCATAAGTACGGCAATGTTAGGTAGGTGAAATACCAAATGCGAATCTTCGGCGCTGTGAAATGGGAAAGGAGGTGGTACGGACCTGGGGTGCGGGGCGGGGCCGGCGGCGAGGTGGGTCTCCGCGAAGACGACGAGGTCCCAGGGGTCGGGGCCGAGGCGGAGGAAGAAGGCCCAGAGGCCGTTGTCGGAGGCGAGGAGGCGCCAGGTGCGGCATACGGCGCTGGAGCGCGCGGCGTCGGCGGGGCCGAGCAGGCGCAAGATCTGGACGAGCACGTCGATCGGGACGGCGTCGAGCGCGCCCAGCGAGGCGTACTCGCCGGCGGCCGCAGCCGCCGGGGCGCGGCTACGTGGGGATGCCGCCGGGGGGGGCGGCGCCGCGCGGGCGAGCACGGAGTCCCACACCTTGCGGAGGAGCAGCGCCATATCTCGTTTGGACACTGGTTGTCCGGTGGCGCTACATGCGGACAAGACAACAAGAGCTTGGGATCGAGGAGGCCGAAGCCACCACCAGAAATTTTTGGAAACGGGTTGGGGGACGGGACGACGGGGTCTGGGGATACTCGCGTGTGGCTGCGAGTGGGCCGCGCGACCGCGTACGTGGCCGCGGTCGCATTGTTCTCGGTGAACTGTGTCGCCTACCGGTTGATCGGCCCGGCTCGAGTCGGTGTCTCCCTGAGTTAGGTTCCAATTACTCGTATTAATATCAGTCGATTATAAAGGTAAGCAATCAAATTCTCGTGAGATAAGCACAGATAATAATTAGTACGAACTCAAGCATGTGTTAACGTATGTATGCAATTGTATAAAAATAGTAATAAGCAATCAAATCCTTGTGCACGTATTTGGTTCGAAAGAGAGGTAAAAAAAGTAACTCATCTGGACTGCACCACCTGTGTTTTATTTTGAGTTCTTTTACGGTACATTTAATTTGATATAAGCTATTTTTTTATCTAATAGTTCAGATTAGTTAGAATTTAGTTATATTATATTTGATAGTATGAGTAGCAGAATCCCGATATATAGAATTGTAATTGTTCATGTGGATATCGTATGTTATAAGAGTAATATTTTCAATCATAGTTGGAGAAGTCCATAATATCCCCACAAAAAATTTATAAAGACAACGAAATCTTAACAAATCACTAGTTATATTTGATTTATACTATCAACATATACTTACCAGAATAATATACCGTCAAATTTATCTTTATTTATTACTTTATCTTATTTTCCCATTCAGTTTCCTCTTCTTACTTTTTCTAGTTCTAGATCATCGGAGAGCGCGTGTCTTAATTTCACTTAACATTACCAGTTTCATAAATAGTTCGACACCATTTACACTACTTCAAATACTACATTTGAAAGCAGTAGTTAATTCATGCGTAGTGCTCTGAAATTCTTACTGTAGTTCCATATATGCATATTACAAAATACAAACTCAGCAGTTGCATATGCACTGCATCCCAAAAAAAAGCCCAACAGCTACCTTGTTTTTTGTTTAAACGCGTCCAACAGCTACCTTGTGGATCACCGGTACAAATTCTTACACGGCTATATAACGCACGCCGTCGCTGTAGCAACGAGCCGCCCAAGCAACCGAAGAATAGGAAGGAGTACAACAGCCAACCACCACCACCACCTCCAGACCGGGTCCCGATCAGTGATCAGTGATCTCTGATGAGCTGAGCTACAGGTAGGCAGGCAGGCCAGCTACAAATGTACAAGGCGGACCACCAAATCCGCAAATCGGCCTCAGCATATGACGCACGAGTTGGGGTCCTCCTCGGAGCTGCGGACGACGTAGTACCACGGCGGGTACAGCATGTGCTTGGCCGTCTCCGGTTTCTTGTCGCCGTCGTCCTTCTTCTCGTCCTTCTTCTCCTCCTTGGCCGGCCCGACGGAGACGACGTTCGCCCCGGGGCAGAGCTTGCGCAGCTTGTTCACAACGGCGACGGGGTCGGCGGAACCGATGACCGTCATCTTCTCATCCTTCATGTCCACGGACATCGAGTCGATATCTGAGGTTTTGTTGCAGTGATTCGTGGTCGTCAGAACGAATTCAGATATGGATGGCAAACTGGAAATTAAGGACTGGTGTGTTACAGTGAAATTTTGGCCAATAATCGCTTAAAAGTCGAAACACGTCACACTACGGCAGATTGAACCGATGCTAAATGGTTGGTCTAACAAAGTTTCTTCCACATAAGTACGACTTTGCAAGACCCATGCCCATCAGTTACCATCAAAGTGTTGAAGTCTTTGCTTTGGCCATGCCTACGACTCGAATAAGCGGAGTGTAAAAGAGAAGGGAAGGGGAGAAACATACCATGGAGAGTGGAGACTGCTCTGAACGCCTTCTGCTTCTCCTTGTCGTCGTGCAGGTCTAGCTTCAGCACAACCTTCTGCGGTCGTCAGAGCAACAAACCAGTTAATCAACTATTGATCGAGTAATCAAGGCATCACTGCAACGACACACAGAAAAAACCAAAACAAGAGTTCGCAATTCGGTGATGATTATCTACCTGCATGGTGGTACGCCGACCGGGACTGATCCTTCTGCTGTGCCGAACCAAGCAAAGACTCTTACGACCGGCGAGCAGGCGGGCACGAAATCACCAAGGTGGCGAACTTGTTTTTGTCTCGGCGATGGATTCTATGGCCAACGAACAAAGCTTAGTATAATTGGGGAGGCAAGGGAGGAGGCGACTCAGTTTATAGCGAGACGCCGTGGCCCGGGGCACCGCGGGGCCGGCGCGCACACGGACCGACGACTCGGCCCCCTAGTGCGGCTGACATGCGGAGGCCCGCGTCGAGCGTGAGTTTTTCGAAAAGCGGTGTGGTACCGTCGCGGACAAGGAAGCCGCGGCGAAGGCTGGTTGATCGGATCGGGCCGAATCGTGTGACGCGCGACAGAATCGTGTGACGAGGTTGGATCACGCGCGGTCAGCGCGTCAACCGGCACAGTGGCGTCGACGCGACGACCCGCCGAGTCTCTGTCCTCGTCTGTGCTTGCTTTTTCCGAGCATCTTGACTAACTTGGGAAGTAGCCAATCTGGGGTTGGATTGACAATGCTGTCGCTAGCTACAGCTATTAATGGAGGTGCTTCCGGGTCCGGTATAATTGTTACTACTACTGCAGTGGTAGTAAATTGTTGTTAGTCCAGGCAGCACTCCAGCCGCCAACCATGCATGGTCGGAAATTAAAAGAAGAGTTTAGTGCACGCCTACGATTGTTCCTGAATGCTACATCTCGATATATTTCTTCCTTGGAAATGTTACAGTCTAGTAGTTCTAAGAGAAAAGTAGACTGCTACATTACACTCGAGAGAAATTAACGATTACTAGTAGTTAATAATTCGATTGATGATTGCTAGTCGCTTTTTAGAGTTTTTAAAACCTTTTATAAAGCAACAAAGATGTTATCCGGTATTTATTACCCTACCTCTCCCTTAGTTATAGAATATATTTGGTTAATTGTAGATAAGATTGACAAATCTAGGAATGATCCACTTTTAGTTCATCTTCGTCGCACTAATGCGGGAAAAATTTATTAAATATTTTGGCTCTATTTCACACGTGTATTGCTTTGTTATCATTTTCGATCCTACGAAAAAGTTACTCGAGAGAATTAACGAGTAGCAAGTACTTTGTAGCGAAGGATGCATGCACTTGTTCGTTACTACTACTGCAGTGGTAGTAAATTGTTGTTAGTCCAGGCAGCACTCCAGCCGCCAACCATGCATGGTCGGAAATTAAAAGAAGAGGTTAGTCTAGCGCATTGTACATACAGTACGGGCACTCCAATAGCTTAAGCAGGTACTACTACATGTCTCACGTTGGCACGTTGCCTGTTGCCGAGTTGAATTGGATCTCCCAGTATCGATCTGCGTAAGAAAGCAGCGCGCGCCTTGCGGTGCATGAAAACACAGGGCGTTACATAGGATGATGCCTTAGCTTTTTATATGTATAACATTTTCTCTTTTAAGAGATCACGTATTCACATAATAGATATACGTGTTCACATAATAGTTGTAATATATATATGAGTGTAACTCATATACTTTGTTTTCAACAATAAAAAATAGTGTTACTTTCCTCGCTTACATGGTATCAGAGCGATGCCGCTCCTAAGTCGTCGCCTCTACAGCTTCCGCCGCGCCTTCCCTGGGAGATGATCTCATCTACATGATCTCTCCCGGGAGCTGTGCAACCCATAGTTTAGGTCGTGTCACCGATCAGCTACCAATTAAAGTTTTCCCCGGTCATCTTCAAATCGGGTTTTCTCTATTTTTTCCGATCATAGATCGGTTTGCGTCGCCCTGCCGATCTGTCGACGTTCCTCGGCTCCGGACTTCACCGCATCGGCTTCGACCTCTCCGGCGCCTCCTCTCTTCCGATGACGCCGTGGCGTGACGCGGCGCGCTCGTCGACACGGTCCTCCCTCCACGGCCTTCCGAGCGCCCCATCTACCATCGTCATCATGCCGGATCATCATCGTCGGACCGTCGTCTGCGAGACTTTCGTCTTCACCGAATTTAGGTCCAATCTGAATGTCCGCCTTGGCAACGTTCCGACTGCAGGAGCGTGTTAGACAGGATGGTACCTCGGCTTCTTACATATATGACGCCTTCTCTTCCGAGGAATCACGCGTTCACATAATAGTTGTACGCATTTACATAGCTGTACGCGTTCACATGATAGTTATAATCTATATATGTATAACTCATATACTCTGCTTTTAACAATTAAAGATAGCGTTACTTTCCTCGCTTACCAAAAAAAAAAAAAACATCGATTGATCACATGTTCAAACCTAGCTAGCATCAGGCGCGTCAGCCCAGAATAGCGTCCATGCGCGTCTTGGCTTTCTGGCTTCGTCGTGCGTTCATTCATCAGCGCACCGATCGGCGTCGTATTTAGAAACCAAACTTTATTACGTCTAAACATGCTCAGGCCAGTGGCTTTCGAAAATTCGCGACAGAAGAAAAATAGTCGAGGAAAACCTAGCTACTTTCAAGCTCCAACCTTTTTGCCTTTCGAAAAGCCGTATCCTGACGAAAACCGCCGATCGAGAACGTGGCAACGTGCACGGGAAAAACTATCAATCGCGTGCGTAATCGGAATCAAGTAAACACCGGAGAAGATCCTCGCCGCGTGGAGTTCAGAAACGGTTCATTCGATTTGTCCTCGATTCGTTTAAATACCTTCGTGTGAACGACTAACCGTCGGACGTGTGTCATGGGAGTTTTTTTCCACTACTTTTCTCTACAACGTCAAATTTAACTTGAAAGGTTCGATCTTAATTATCTGATTAGACGTAACAAATTAACGAGACACGATAATTATTTAGTAAATCTACAACAAACCCCATCCGATGCAACGAAGCTACAACATATGTTTCTCATTTTACAGACAAAAAAAGATTCCCTGTCCCATTTTTTTCGTATACTTTTCCACCTGACCTGTGTTCTATTTTTCGTATAGCAACGTCTACCGAGTATGATCATATGACACAGCGTGTGTTTTGCTTCTCGCCTACACGCTTATGTTATAGTCCACACAACGACGTCTGTAGCCTACAAAATCTACAGTTTCGTTTGAATCAGTCTTATGTCGTCTTTATATGTATATTTTTCATACTATCGACTTTAGAACAATATAGACATACTGTTCTTTTAAGAACTTAAGCAAACGATAGGCAACTACGCCTGTAGGCAGCTAGATACATAGCATCGGCTCTATATCCATTTCTGATATGTTGCATATGGTCTATCTCCGACAATCTCTTCGTCCTGATTACAGTCACACGTTTTCAACTCCGTGAACCAATCACGCGCAGGGGTTTCTAGTAGAATTAATAGTCAGCTAACCAGCTCTAACTTGGCATGCATGCCCGGATTGCTATATTTATTATGCTACTCCTCTGTATTACGTCCGCGATGACAGTCCAGTATATGATAGTACTAAAGCTGATTATTACTAGTGAAAGCTCCTGCAATTAGAGTAAAAAGGACGATTAAGACCTGCAATTATTTTCGTGTTAGGACACGTGAACGGAGCACCAAGTGGGATTTAAGGAGAGGAGCAGAACATAACCATATATAACGGCGTGTGCCACATGACGATCGATGCGGCGATCGTAGTAGTATTAGTATTTTTTCCCCCTTCTTGAACTCTGAAGTGGAGAAGAACAAGCGTGCTGGTAGAAGTTGAGATACACCGGGGGACAGCCGGCACGGCATGGGCCCGTCGTGCTTTGAGTCGTGTGCGGTTCGGCCCGGTCACCCCATCGTGTCATGTCGTGCTGGTCCACCCCGCCTCCGGTTAGGCCCAAGTACTATTCAAAGTCCGTTGTGTCGGGGTCGTGCCGTGCCAGCCCAAGCCCAACCCTAAGTAACTATAGACGACGGAGACGAATGCGTTGATGGCGGCGGCGATCGTCATCTTCATTTCTCTCGTGTTCACCTCATAAAAACTAGTTAAAATTGAATTAATAGTGTAAAAACATGGGCACGTAAATATTTCAAGGAAAAAGTGAATTTTTCTTGATATTTTACATATACAATGTTACTACCTCGTTAAAAACCTTACGCCCCAGAGTGGGGTTCTCCGAGTAAGAAAAAGAGTACAATAACAACATGCGTATATACTAACTACTCATCAATGTCGAGATCGTTCATGCGTTCGAAGTCAGTGTATGCCTGCACGATCTCAAGATCCTCTAGTTGATGTTATTGTCGCTCTTTAGCCAATTCTCAGTCCTTAGCGTATGTGATTGTTTCCACCATTCTAGGCGTGAGGATGATCTTCTTTCTTCAATTATTCCCACTACCATGTTGAACGTTGTTTTTGAAGAGACAGTGGGCACCGACACTATCAGAACATACCGTACGAAATATGACAGCACAGGAAATATCCGCTTATTGTTCTTCCACCACTCGAGCAAGTTTGCCAGGATCGATATTTGCAAAATCATACTCTAGGTAGTGGTTTAGTTCTGAGATAAAATTCCACAAGGGGGGCTGCCTGAGATTGAGAGGACGAAGAACTAGACTTGCCCTTTAGCTTCTTCAACAGGTGGGATGTCAAGCTTTTCTTTTGTGTCTGCTGTGAGGCCTCTGATCTCACGTTGCTGCCAAATTTATCATGATACATGCAAAAAAACACAAAAAAAAAATCATCTTTGACATGTGCGAAAGCTTCCGAGTAATCAAGACTAAGACATTCACCTATTCCCTCCATACCGATCTGCAAACCTGACAACTTTTTCGTATGATCGAAAATAATAGCAAAGCAATACACGTGTAAAATAGAAATAAAATATTTAATAAATTTTTCCTCTATTAGTGCGACAGCATGACCTAAAAGGCGATCCCCCTAGATTTGGCATTTTTGTCTGCAATGAACAAAATAAATTATATAACTAAGGAAAAGGTAGAGTAACGAACACCATAAAATATTTTGTTGCTTACAAAAAGGTTTTAAAAACTCTAAAAAATGACTAGCAATCTGCTAATCTGAATTAGTAACTACCAATTCATTGTTGTGAGAGTTAGCATTGACAAAAATAGATATGACATGTCCGTACCTTTGTAACTTCTTTAACATGATGTAGGCCGAGTTCCACCTCATCTTCATGTCAAGACCGGATTTTCTTGGCTCCTTCCCATTGGCTGCGCAGTAGTACGTGAACCTGGCTGCCACTTGTGGGGAGTTTGTGAGGTAGCGAACGACGTCGCGGACACTGTTCAAATATCCGCCAATCGCTTGCATACCGTCTTAAACAACAAGGTTCAAGATACGACATACGCATCTCTGGTAGAGAACATAACCACCAATATACGTCTGCAATCTTGGGATGAGGATGTTCATAGCAGTCGTGTTCACTGATGCGTTATCAAGAGTTATATAAGTAATTTTATTATCTATCTTAAAATCATCAAGTGCGTGTAGTATGCGCTCAGCAGTGGCCTCTCCCGTGTGTGATTCGTTAATTACCTTAAACCATATGACTATCTTGTTTAGCTTGTAATTGTCGTCTCAATAATGAGCTAAAACACTAAGGTAGACACTTCTATGGTGTGATGATGTCCAAATATCTGAAGTTATAGCAAAAGAGAACAGAATTTGTAGGAATAGTTTTTTTAGCTCTCCTAGTTCCTTATGATACACCCGTAAAATATCAGATGTAGTGGTTCTCCTACTAACATGCTAGTACTGTGGACAAAAGCCGTGTTGGATCATTCTTTCGAACGCGCGACTTTCACCCATCTTAATCGGTTGATCTTCCGCAACAATATATCTAGCAATTTTCTCACGGGCAGGAAGTGGGTTGTATACCCAAGTACTTACAGAGCTATCGGCCTCGAAGTTTAGCTACGTTTGTACTCCTCCCCCTCGGCTCTGCGCTCCGATCTTGCGCAAGCATGCTTTGTAGTGTCGATTCAAGTGTCTTGTCCCTGCAGCTGTACGAGCAGTTAATTTAGCTTGGCAATAAATACAGATTGCGATATCTACCGTTTGGTCGTCTTGAATTTTCTGGCTCCAGGTCATGTGCTTCAAGCAATTCGTCCTTCGTCTAGACCGGCCAATGTTGCCGTCCGTGGACGCGGGAGAGAACTCTGGAGTGCACATTGGCTCCGAACAGCCCTGGTACTCCCCGTAGCCCTCTGTATTGTCCATATGATGGTCATCCATGTTGTAGTCTCCCATGCTTGGCGAGAACTGACGAGCATCAACGGGAGTTGGGCCGGGAGGAGGACTAGGTAAGCGGCGGCGAGAGCTTACACTAAGTCGCCATGCTGCTCTTTTCGTGCTACGACTCCTCGGTAGCATACCGCTTGGGAGCTCTGACTCCTTGGTAGTATATTTGATGGATGGATGGTGAATAAATGGAGAGAGTGGATGGATGTTGAAGAAATAGAGATATTTGATAGATGTTGAAGAAATGAGGTGAGCTGAGAGTGGATGAATGAATGAGCACAGAGCTTCGCTTTATAAGCACAGTCGCGCGGAGCGTCGGAGAGAAGAAACACTTGTAGAGCTGTTGCTTCTTTGTGCTTATCACATCAAATTTATGTTATGTCATGTCTCGCGTCTCACGATTTGCGTAGAGCCGTTATCACTCTGTCTCTCGAAGCTTGCCCGTTGTCTCCCACGATTGAAAAAAAGACATGACTGTTGTGACCCGAATGTTGTGAGCGTTGCTAATAACCCGTACACCAGTCACTCGCT
This sequence comes from Hsuehochloa calcarea, assembly GCA_036346395.1. Classification (NCBI taxonomy): domain Eukaryota; kingdom Viridiplantae; phylum Streptophyta; class Magnoliopsida; order Poales; family Poaceae; genus Hsuehochloa; species Hsuehochloa calcarea. Next base: position 50,028,515 of record CM070599.1, read on the forward strand.
GTCTCCCTCTATCTCCCCCCTCCCGATTCCCTCTGCCTGTCTCTCTCAATTTGAAAGAAAGCCAAAGCCTCGGTCCTCACCACCACCCTGATTCCCTCTATTCCTTATTTCTTTCCTAATCTTCTCTCTCTCTCTCTTTCCCGATCAGCTCGGTTACCGGTTCCCCCAAATCCCAATCTCCCGAGCGCCTCCCCAATCGCATCCCCTTCCGAGCGCCTCCCCCTCCAGCCATCCCCCATCGCCTCCCTCCTCGCCCCCATCTCCAACATCGTCTCCCCCATCCCCCTATCGCCTCCCCATCCGACCCTCCCTCATCGTCCCCCCCTCCGGCCCTCCCCATCCCCCCATCTCCTCCTTCTATTCCCTCCTCCTGGAGCTTCTTCGGCGCCACCGATGGAGCGGTGAGGCGGAGGAGGCGAGGTGGCGCAGCGGGGTCGAGCGGAGGAGGAGGCGTGGTGTTGCGTCTGCCCGGTCGGGGACTGTGCACTGGAGCCGAACCCGAGCGCCAACGGCAAGGAGGACGTCGGGCTCCGGTCCCTCATTGAGCGCAATGACTTCTACTCCGACGACTGCAACCCGCACGTAGCAGCGGCACATCCTCCTCGTAGCAAGCCCGCCACCCATTTTGATTGAGTAGGTGACGTTAATACACCATTACTACACATTGTTGTACATAATTTTACAAAGAAAAATGGAGTATTTTCGTTGGAGGTGTTCGGTTGTGTTCTTGATTCCATCCTTTTTCTTCTTGTACTTCTTTGTCATCATCTGTATGTACTTTGAGAGACATGGACATGGAGTGGAATGAAATGATGCCATGATGGGCGTGGGAGGCATGTCCGCCGTGTCCGTCGGGCCGTGCCTGCCCGAGCACGGTGCGATTTGGCTTGCTGTGCCGCCCGACGAGTCGGCTTTTCAGGCCCAGATTGGCCCACCGTTCATGTCGTGCCAGTCTAACCTACCACGTGTTGGATCGTATCGTGTTTGGACCATGCTGGGCCGGCCGGGCCTCAGGTTGGCCCGGAAAAGCACGACTCCCAGATCTAGTCGCGTTATTTAAAACTAAGGAAGTGTGTCACTCTCACCTGACGTTAAAAAATTGACAATATGGAGACTTTTTTTGAGACAGGGAACATAGGCATAAAACGTCTTATGTGTTGTGTGTCCTTGCCCTGCAAGTAACCATGATTACAAACTTTAGAGCTTTGCGGGATGAAAGAATGATATATCTGCATCAATGAATTGACAAAAAAAAAGAAATCATTATTTGAAGAGTATTATGCAAGCAAGTGGTTCTCGATTAGGCAAAAGGTAGAAAGCTACGTGACGGCGGTACATTCCTCATTGGACTTGAATCCTTCATGTTACTGTAAGGTCAACCTTATAAACAATTTTTTAGATGTAAACAATGTTATGATGTAGTACCACAGTATAATACTGTAGTAACAGCGGAAAAATCACTATAGCAAAAACACGATAGCAATCGATCTCGTCATTCATTTTTTTTATCAACAGTGAAGATCAATCATAATACACCATAAATCTTCTTTGTTGACTACTTCAATACAGTAGATCCGATGATGCAGTGGATCCCTAGTAGATGAGTGAGCCAAACCGGTAGCCTTCTCAGCACTGCTTGTGGTGGTGGTCAGTCAAACTCCCCGTTGGCCCATTCACGCGTGGATGCCATCTAATTCAGCTCAACGACTGACTGGGAATAGTTATCCAATACCATTTCTTGGCATATAAGAAAAAACTGCAAAATACCTAGCCAGCCCGTGGAAGAAAAGGAAGGCTGAATGAGAAGAAAAGAAACGAGAACAGAAGGAATTTCTGATGGGCACATCGAAATGTTTGACCCTCGGCCGACTTGTGTAATGAGTACTATTCATTCTGTATCTGCCATCCACGGCCGTGGTCCCGTGGATATGTGAAATCTAATTGTTGAGATTTAAACTATATCCTGACAACAGATAATTATATTAATTACAGTTATCAATCTCCACCTATTATTTTCCGAACCCATCGGCCATCGCTCCCCTTTTCAAACAATCGAGAGTGAAAACCTCCCTACCACCCTGATTACTCGCCTCCCCACCACACGTTTCCCCAATGCCACAGCTCTTGGATCGTCGCTAGAAATAGGTCTCTAATATCATTAGGGAGGTGTGCTCGAAATTTGGTCAAGTTTCATTGGTTGAATCAAAAGTTGGATCAAATTTCGTTTTGGAGTTGGACTTGATTTTGATCTTGGGTGAACCGGTCGACCCGGTTGTGCAGCGGCGGTCCGACCGCCCGCTTTTCGAACCGCTAATCTGCTAGGGTCGAACCGATGTCCAACGGTCCGACCGCTTGATTAATAGCCGGTCCGGCCGTGATTATTGTCGGTCGGACCGCCGCGTAGTAGCGGTCGATTGCCGATACCGATTGAAACAGTGAGTTCTTTTCTCCATTTGTGTCGTGTGGTTGAGTGGTTTATCAAATCCAACACAAGGCTTCCAATGTGTGCTTACTGATCTTCTTAGCTTTCATAGCTAAAGGAGTAAAGTTCGTGTTGTATTTGATTTAGGCGAGAAAGTTGAGAAAACGCCTATTCACCCCCCTAGTCGCCTTTACGGTCCTACAGACTTATACTCCGACGACTGCAACCCGCACGTAGCAGCGGCACATCCTCATCGTAGCAAGCCCGCCACCCATTTTGATTGAGTAGGTGACATTAATACACCATTACTGCACATTGTTGTACACAATTTTACAAACAAAAATGGTGTATTTTCGTTGGAGGCGTTCGATTGTGTTCTTGATTCCATCCTTTTTCTTCTTGTACTTCTTTGTCATCATCTGTATGTACTTTGAGAGACATGGACATGGAGTGGAATGAAATGATGCCATGATGGGTGTGGGAGGCGTGTCCGCCGTGTCCGCCGGGCCGTGCCGGCCCGAGCACGGCGCGATTTGGCTTGCTGTGCCGCTCGACGGGTCGGCTTTCCAGGCCCAGCTTGGCCCACCGTTCATGTCGTGCTAGCCTAACATATCACGTGTCGGGTCGTGCCGTGTTTGGGCCATGCCGGGCCGATCGGGTCTCAGGTTGGCCCGAAAAAGCACGAGTCCCAGATCTAGTCGCGTTGTTTAAAAATAAGGAAGTGTGTCACTCTCACCTGACGTTAAAAAATTGACAATATGGAGACTTTTTTTGAGACAGGGAACATAGACATAAAACGTCTTATGTGTTGTCTGTTCTTGCCCTCCAAGTTACCATGATTACAAACTTTAGAGCTTTGCAGGGATGAAAGAATGATATATCTGCATCAATGAATTGACAAAAAAGAAATCATTATTTGAAGAGTATTATGCAAGCAAGTGGTTCTCGATTAGGCAAAAGGTAGAAAGCTACGTGTGACGACTGTACATTCCTCACTGAACTTGGATCCTCCGTATTACTGTAAAGTCAACCTTATAGACAGTTTTTTACATGTAAACAATGTTATGATGTAGTACTGCAGTACAATACTGTAGCACCAGCGGGAAAATCACTATAGCGAAAACACGATAGCAATCGATCTCGTCATTCATTTTTTTTATCAACAATGAAGATCAATCGTACACAATAAATCTTCTGCGTTGACTACTTCAATGCAGTGGATCCCTAGTAGATGAGTGAGCCAAACCGGTAGCCTTCTCAGCACTGCTTGTGGTGGTGGTCAGTCAAACTCCCCGTTGGCCCATTCACGCGTGGATGCCATCTAATTCAGCTCAACGACTGACTGGGAATAGTTATCCAATACCATTTCTTGGCATATAAGAAAAAACTGCAAAATACCTAGCCAGCCCGTGGAAGAAAAGGAAGGCTGAATGAGAAGAAAAGAAACGAGAACAGAAGGAATTTCTGATGGGCACATCGAAATGTTTGACCCTCGGCCGACTTGTGTAATGAGTACTATTCATTCTGTATCTGCCATCCACGGCCGTGGTCCCGTGGATATGTGAAATCTAATTGTTGAGATTTAAACTATATCCTGACAACAGATAATTATATTAATTACAGTAATCAATCTCCACCTATTATTTTCCGAACCCATCGGCCATCCCTCCCCTTTTCAAACAATCGAGAGTGAAAACCTCCCTACCACCCTGATTACTCGCCTCCCCACCACACGTTTCCCCACTGGTCCATTTCACCGCCGGCATCCATGGTGGCATCGGCGGGAGCAGCGAGGAGAAAGCTGCAGGCAGCGATTCGCGTCCGGCCACGCACCACCGGATGATTCCGAGGTTGACGCCTTCGAGCCGCCGCCTGCCTCTACGCCGCGGGCTACCATCGTTCTCGCCCAAGCCGCCACCTTCCTTGTCGGCCGTCGTGCTTTCTGGCGCCGCCAACCAACAACACGCCTGAGTGGCCGTCACCCTCGCCCGAGACGCCACTGCCCTCGCCTGACGTCAACCCTGGTCCACAGCCCTAGCGACGCTGACCCTCATACGCAACTCAGACGCAATGGCAGGTCAGCGAGTGAGGAGCCCCGTCGCTGCCAACTGCAACGCCGCCCAGCTTCACGACAATGGGAGGTAGTCTCGCTTAAGTTTTATTGTAGTTTATGTCAATTTGATGTCAGTATTTGCTTGGATCAATCCAAAATGGATTAGTTTAGTTAACTGTCTCTGAAGTTGTTCTTGTTCTTCCCGATTCAGCAATCATCCCTCTAATAACTGAGCTCTCAAAACCCCATGCAACAAAGATGGCCTATAGTCGCATCCCCTATGTTAGGCACACCAGCTATTTGATGAGATGCCTTGTAAGGTATTTGATGATTGCTTAGCTTCGACCGGCGCTGCTCAGGCGAGCACGGAGCCCCACACCATGCGGAGCAGTAGCCCGTTGATTCTCACCGGTTCTCGCTAAGTATGGGATACTAAGCTACTAGGAGTATCAGAGCGGTCCAGAACCAATGCGCGTTACCAACATGTATCGAACCAAATTTTAGTAATGCCGATGAAAATTATCTATCGTTTGATTTGCTATCAATATTTGATAATACTAACAAAATTTTGGTAACAACAGCGAAATTTAATATCACACGTAGACAATCCGACGACGAGAAAATCGCTTATCAAAATTTTGATAACGCCGAAATTCAGCTCGGACGCAATCCAAACAAATTTTTTATACCCAATTTTAACTTTGCTTAATTTTGACTATGCCAATCATTTGGGCCTTGACGTCTTCGATTTTGACGTCATTGCCATCGGATAGAGCAGGTGTAATGGCGGCTGGTGCTTCCATGGGGACGAAGTCCCGCAAGGACGTGGGACCTACGTTTAATTTCAACCAATATTGCACCGGAACGCCGATAGGAACAGGAAACGGGGAACATGGAAGGCGCGTCCCACTTAAATGCCTACACAAGACGGCATTTTTTTGACATACCTTATGACCATTGCAGAGAAATGGTATGCAGTTACAAGTGAAATAAAGAAAATAAAGCAAGAGCAAAGCAAAAGAAATTGAAAAGCTGTACTGTAACATCCATTTTTGGTAAATGAATAGTAATTTCAAAATTTAAGTTTTTAATTTCAAAAGCTTCCCAAAAATTATTTTATTTGAGGTAAAATTAAATTAAAAAAAATGCAAAACTATTTTATTTGGTCTATTCAAGTTCCAAAGTATTTTCTAAAACTCTCTTGAATTTTTGGATTTTTCCGGATTTTTTTCCTTTTCTTTTTCCTTTGAAAGATTCAGAAGGATCAATTCAGCTATTCCCTGAACGCTGGAACCGAAAACTCTGAAAAACTCTGAAGAATTTCGGACGATGAGCGAGTGGTACGACACAACTCTGTTTCTTTCTGAGCAAGAAACAAAGCTGAGTGCTAAAGCAATTTTGATGCCGTGCAAGCTGCTTGCGGCTTTTCTCGCTTGATTCCTTTTATACTTCATTGAATACAGAAGTGGTTACATGCAAAGTAGTGACCGAAATTCACTCGGGACATCTCCACGATGCGAGAAGAATCGGTCTCTTGAACAACAACCTAACATCTTTGAACAACTTACGGAGATAACGACAATCCAAATGCGAATCGGACCACATGCAAACCGAAAAACCGGAAGAAAGAAAAAGCGCTAAGTGCGAAATGAAATTAACTAACAATCACTCCCTAATTTGAGTTCACCTCAATCAATCAGAGCTTGCTCATGATTCCAAAATTTAACTTCGCCCAAGTGGTTTAGTTAGGATGTACGCTGCCGATGCTCGAATCGATGAACTCAATCTCAATCTTCCCTTCTTCAACACACTGTCTAACAAAGTGATAGCGTGTGTCTATATGTTTGCTACGATCATGGAAAACCGGATTCTTGGACAATGCAATTGCAGATTTATTGTCCACCCACGACTTGATGCATCCGGCTCTTCCTTCATCATTTCACCAAGCAAGCGAGCAAGCCAAATGCCCCGACAAGGCTGCGGTAGTTCTTTGCTATGTATTCCGCCGCAAGGCGATAACGCAACCACTTTTTGTTTTGTGATTGCCAAGTGACCGGATCATCTCCCATCATGAACAACACTCCCAAGTGCTTTTAGATCATCTACATCTCGACCATATCACCGTCACTAAACCCAATTAGGTTCAACTCCTCAGTCGGATTCCTTCTAAAGCAAAGAACCAAGACTCATTTGTCCCTTGATGTAGCGCGATGATTCGCTTTCTGACCATATGCTCGCTAGTCGGTGCCTCCATGAACCGGCTTACATATCCAACCGAATAAGAGATATCCGGTCTTGTATGTACCAAATATCTGAGGCTGCCTATTAAACTTCTGTAGAGGATAACATCAGTGGGGGGTTGGTTGCTCACCTTACTCAATTTGAGCCTTGCATCCATTGGAACTTGGCATGAGTTGCAGTCATTCAACCCAGCCTTTTCCAAGACTTTTCGTGCATAAGCTGACTGGTGCACTGATATGGCTTCGTTGGTTTGATGTACTTCCATGCCTAGGTAGTAGCTTAACAAACCGAGATCACTCATACTGAAAAGCTTCTTCATCTCCTGTTTGAACTTGTGTATCTCTTGCAGGTGAGCTCCCATGATGATGAGGTCATCAACATAAACTCCTACAAGCAAACTTGATGATCCCATACCTCTTCTATACACAGCAGCTTTTGAAGAGCTGCTCTCAAACCCAAGTGAAAGAAGGCTGCTGTCAAGCTTCACGTTCCAAGCCCTTGGCGCTTGTCGCAAGCCATACAATGCTTTGTTGAGCCGAAAGACCTTGTGGGCAGCCTTCTTATCTATAAAACCAGGTGGTTGACATACGAAAACTTCCTCTTGGAGGTCTCCATTCAGAAAAGCCGATTTTACATCCATATGATGTACTTCCCACCCTTTTCTTCTCTGCGATAACGTGAAGCAATTGTCTCCATTCTAGCCACAGGAGCAAATACCTCTTCAAAATCAATACCTTGTTGTTGTACGAACCCCTTTGCCACCAACCGTGCTTTGTGCTTTACTACTTCTCCTTGGGCATTTCTTTTAATCTTGAAGATCCACCCGGTCAATTGGTAGAATCCTGCAGGAGGATCAACAAGTTGCCATGTTTGGTTTGACTCGATGGAATTGAGCTCCTCTTGCATTGCTTCTTGCCACCACATATGCTTCTCAGCTTCTGAAAAAGAAGAAGGTTCATCTGCTGCAAGGAGGCATAGTTCACTGAATGATTCAGTTAACTCATGCACCTCAGTATTGTCGTAGATGTTCTTCATGTGCGATAGCGCCGGGTTTCTTCAGATGCAGTGGTGAGTCGATGCTTGGAGGAGTCGCCATCGTTTGGTGTTATCGCCATGCGAGTTCGACGAATGAGGCGTCTGCGGCTCAGCTTCTTGAGGAGCTGCCAGTGCATCACCTCGCATCGGCATATCCACATCTTGAGAGCTCCTATACGAGGAGTGAACTCGAGAACAACACTTTGCATCGAAAATACATTGTCTTGTCTGAGAATACATCACCAAGCTTTGTGACTCGAATGGTTTTCTTCATTGCTCCGATCCCTTGACCTCTTCATCAAATATCACGTCGCGGGTGACATGGACCTTCTTGCCAACTGGATCATACATCCGGTATGCTTTGCTCCCTGCTTCATAGCCGATCAACACCATGAGTACGCTACGATCATCCAGTTTCTTTAGATTTGGCTTCACCACCTTAACATATCCCAAACAACCGAACGTACGGAAGTAATGCACATTCGGTCGTCTTCCATACCATGCTTCGTAAGGGGTCTTGTCGTCGACGCTCTTGGTGGGAGACCGGTTCAAGATGTGAACAGCCGTCGTGACTGCCTCACCCCAGAACCTCCCTGGCACTCCCTTTGCTTTCAAGAGACTCCGCGCCATTGCCACTACTGTCTGGTTCCGCCTCTCAACGACACCATTTTGCTGTGGTGAATAGGGTGCAGTGAGATGTCGCTTGACGCCTTGATCAGCCCAATACCGCCCAAACTCTATGGAAGTGAATTCACCACCACGATCAGTTCGGAACACCTTCAACTTGGCTCCGCTCTCCAACTCAGCACTGGCTTGGAATCGCTTGACTGCTTCTGCAGCCTCATCTTTGGTTTTCAGCAGTGTCACCCACATGTATCGAGAGTAGTCGTCGACAAGTAGCAGGAAATAGCTCCTCTCCCCTGGAGTGGCCGGCGAAATGGGACCACAAAGATCACCATGTACCAGTTCTAAAGTTGTCTTGGCTCGATAGTTTGCCTTTTCAGGGAATGAAGAACGACGTTGTTTCCCAACAAGACAGCTATCACAAATCTGTTCTACAACCTGCAGTTCTGGTAGCCCACGAACCATTCTTTGCTTGGCCAGCTTGCGAAGGGAATGGAAGTTCAGGTGGCCAAAACGAGCATGCCATATCCATGCCTCCTCAGTACATCGGGCCGCCAGACATATTGGTTCTACGATGTTAAGATTAAGCATGTATAAGCGGTTACTACTTTTCGTTACCTTGGCTAGAAGATTACTGTGCTTATCTCTCACAGTGAGTACACCTTCTTCAATGAGGATTTGGCAGCCATGTTCATCTAGCTGTCCAATGCTTACAATGTTGGTGCGAAGCTTCGGTATGTAGTAGACATCACTCAGTGTTCGGTGCTCTCCATTTTGACACTTGAACATCACTGAGCCCCTTCCACATATGTCAACCAGAGACCCGTCTCCAAACTTTACCGATCCTCGCACAGATGTGTCAAGTTCGGCAAAATTTGTTTTGGTTCCGGTCATGTGGTTTGTGGCACCTGTATCCAAATACCACAGACCGTCACTACTGTCACCTTCATGTCCAATATTCACCTGTGCATGAACCTCATTGAGGAAGATCTCAACAACATTGTCCTTCATGTCTTCCGGAGGTTCACACATTTGTACCATGAGTAGTGCAGGTTCTTCCTCCTGAACTTGGGACAAATGCACATACTCCTTGCGCTCTCGGCGAGGTTTTCGACATTCCCTGGCAAAATGTCCATAAATATTACAATTAAAACATTTCACCTTGGTTTTGTCTCGTTTGGTAGCTGGGGCATTGCTCTCCTTCTGCTCGGAACTGCCCTTCCAGTGACTACGGCTATGAGACCCATTTGTGCTGCTTCCGGCATTCCTCCAGTTACCTTGTTGCTTACTCTTTGTGCGTGCCACCCATTCTTCCTCAGTGAGCAATAGGCGTCCAGCACCATCTCCCTGTTGGCCATGACCCAACCGGTCTTCAACAGACTTCAGTCTCCCGGTGAGTTCCTCGATTGTCATGGTGCTCAGATCAAGAAGTTGTTCAATTGAAATGACCACTTGTGCATACTTGTCAGGCACCACCCGAAGGAACTTCTTTACCACCTTTTCTTCTTCGAGATCATCACCCAGTGTGCGCATGTTGTTGACAAGGCCAGAGAGGCGCATCGAGAAATCGTCGATGGTCTCGATCTCCTTCATGTGAACAGCCTCGAATTCCTTGCGCAAAGCTTGCAGTCGTGCCTCTCGGACGCGGTCGACTCCTATGCGCATGGTTCTGATGGCCTCCCACACCGACTTTGCTGTGTTCTTGGATGCTAGTGATGCCAGCATCTCTGGAGGAACCGCCTGGAGAATGGCAGCTAGCGCCATTCGATCAACTCGAAATTCAGCCCGCCCGGTTCAACCGCTTCCCAGACTCCCTGAGCCTGGAGGTTTACCCTCATGATCAGCGCCCAATCATTGTAATTGGTGCGCGTGAGGACGGGATATCTCAGAGAGACTCCAGTTTCTCTTGGCGCCGCCTGCGCCAGGACTCCATGGCCATGGCCGCTTCCCGTAACTGTCGCTCGACCGCTGCTGCCGCCTTGGGAGCCAGCGGAAGGAGGAGACGCCGATCTTGTACCCCTTGGCATCGTCGTAGGATCAGATGTTTACCGCTCTGATACCAATTGAAAGATTCAGAAGGATCAATTCAGCTATTCCCTGAACGCTGGAACCGAAAACTCTGAAAAACTCTGAAGAATTTCGGACGATGAACAGTGGGTACGACACAACTCTGTTTCTTTACAGAGCAAGAAACAAAACTGAGTGCTAAAGCAATTTTGATGCTGTGCAACTGCTTGCGGCTTTTCTGGCTTGATTCCTTTTATACTTCATTGAATACAGGAAGTGGTTACATGCAAAGTAGTGACCGAAATTCACTCGGGACATCTCCACGATGCAGAAGAATCGGTCTACTGAACAACAACCTAACATGCTGAACAACTTACAGAGATAACGACAATCCAAATGCAGATACAGACCACATGCAAACCGAAAAACCAGAAGAAAGAAAAACTGCTAAGTGCAGAAATGAAATTAACTAACATCCTTCTCTGTACTCCTCTTTCTAGCTACTGTTCTTCTTCCCGTCATCCGTGAGCAATTGCCGTCTGCTGCGCTGCCCCTCTGCAGCGTGGAGCCGTGTGCCCTGCCTCCCCGCCCATGCCCTGCTTCCCCAGGATTCCCGCTGCCCATTTTCTCGCTGCTGCCTCGAGCCCTTCCAACTGCAGCACTGCTCTCTCCCCTCCTCTATAAGCCGAAGCTTTCCCCACTGCCGAGCACACCTCCTCTCTCCTCCTCTCCCTCAGCCGAGCTCTCTCTCCCTCTTCTCCATGCAGGCCAGCCTGCGGTGCTCCCATGGCATCTCCCCTCCGGTTCTTGGCTCAGCCTCCTGGCGCCACCTCCATTTCTCCCCCTGCCGCCATGGTCACCCGTGCAGCTTCCAGCAGAAGCTCCACCCGAGCTGCCTTCGGCCGACCACCAGCTTGAGCCCCTTGTGCTGCTCTCCTCGCCGTCGCCCAGCTCCATGCTGCATGCCCCCTTGCCGATCCCCAGCAGCTCCCCGCACCGTCACCCCTAACTGGTGGCCATGCAGTCGGTTTTCCACATGCTGCCGCTCCATCCTTTCCTACCCATGCCGATCTCCAGTTTTCCCTGGTGCTGCTGCTGCTGCCGGCCTTGCTTCCCTGCTAGCTCCTTCTTCTCTCTCCAAAGTCGGCAGCGCCTTGCCCAGCCGCAGCTTCCCCGTGCTGCTGCTGCGTCTCCTCAGCACCACTGCCGAGCAGCCAGCAGTCCCACTGCATGTGTCCCCCAGTCAGCCGAGTGCCTTCATTTCCTTCATGCATGTGTGCGTATGAATAGCTATGAGAAGCCAAGTAGCTCATGCATAAGCAACCAAGCACGTACAAGCACCCATGCATACACTTCACATATTCATGCTGTAAATTGCTCTCCCTTGGTTCTCTCTCCTCGGCCATCCATTTCCCGAGCCGACTGCGTCGCCGCGTGCCCCTCGGCTTCCTCTTCCCATCCCTAGAATTTGACACTCTCTTTTCGCCGCAACAAAAAAATTTCTGTCGGCGGTCGAACCGCCTTCCGCCGTCGTTTCCGGCGTCATCTTTGATCCCACAGAGGTGTCGTCACCACCGTTAGCTTCGCCTCGCGATGCTCTACGTTGTGCTACCTTCTTTTTCTCCAAAACACCATCGGTTCATCGGCGCCACTATTCCGCACACACTGTTTTGTGTGCCGTCGCCGCACCGGACCTCCGCCGGCGACGCGACCACCACCATTGTGTCCGTCTCGCTCCCGGGATTCTATTTTGCTAGTTCGCCAGCCGCCCATCTCTTTCTCTTGCAGGCACTATCATTTTTACCCGGGCTAGCACTATTCATGTGTGAATTTTCTATATTTTTGCGAAGGCAACTTCCGGATATTCGTTCTCCTTCATACGAAATCCGATTCCATCGATTCTTGGTTCTAAATTCATCTAAATTCAGCCCCTTTCTTTCGCTACTAATTTCATAATTTTTGGATTTTATTGGATTTGTTGTATTTATTTGGTTCTTTTAGCGTGTGTAGATTTCGGCTTCTCTGAAGAATTATTGGAACCGTCTGCTGAAGCGCTTCAAACCTTCAACGAAGGCGAGTCAACACTTTGATCATATTGATCCTACATTTTATGCAAAACTATGTTTTTTTAAAATAACAAACTGCATGCTTAAATTTTTATGCAAATGTATGTTAAATGGTCCTAAGGTAGCTAAATGCCAGCTTGATTGTTAAGTAATTATTATACCTTGTCCTTGATAATTGAATTCCCTGATTCTTGTCACCCTAGTAATTATATGGTAACTTACTAGTTATAGTCTGTACTCAAGTGCCATGCTAGCCTTGCTTGAGTACTGGGGTGTTAATCATCCCAATCGTCATCCTTTAAGCATAAAGATTGTTTTGGGCAGTCATTGGGGTAAATGACTGAATTGGTATAGTTAATTTGTTTTGCACTTATCCAAAACCCTGAAAACTTGCTAATACTACGTCTGGGCGGATGGAAAGAATGGTGGGTGCCGTCGAGCACGAGAATGATTGGTATGTGGTATGAACCGTCTGGATGGATTAAGGACTTAATCTTGTCATGACCTCCGTGTAAAACAAATACACCACAAGTGCGCAAAGTGCAACTTGGCTTAGTAAAATTATCAAACTCTGAATGTCGTCTCGCATGGTGGGAGAGAGGGAATGTGCAAGTGGCAGGATGCGTTCCGGCTTGAAAGGGACACCGAGAAACAGTGAAGTTTGCCAGTCGCTGAGGGGTAGGTTGACACCACGTTCAACTACTCGATCGAGGTGAACATCCCGCACAGCGTATGGGCGTAACCCCATATGGGTGAGATGACGGAAGGCGAGATAGTTCGAAAAGTTCTTGTGACGATCGCTCAACTACATGACTACGGAATCATGTGGGGTAACGAGTATGATTGTCTCTTGTGGAGTACAGTGTACAAACTCTGCGAGTCAAAAGCATTTTTAAGCAGCCGCGCCTACGGTCATAGGCGGACATGGGAACTTAACTTGAGTTAGTTCTATTTCAAAAATCTTTGTTGGGTGGAAATGAAAACCGGTCGGCTCACCTAGCTTTGAGGTTGGGATGGTCCACAAACCAGTCGGCTCACCTAGCTTTGAGGTTTGCGGATGGTCAACAAAACCAGTCGGCTCACCTAGCTCGAGGTTTTAAGTTTTTCTGGATCGTCGTATCGGCATTGTTAAAATATGGGGTAGCCCCAACCAAAGATAAGCATAAGGTGGAGGTAGCCTCTGCTGTTAGTAATATTGCACAAATATTCTATTTACAAAATCATGTTTTTGGTTAAAATGCTAAGTCATAGGAATTTGTAATTATGATATTCACAAATATTGCTTTGCGCAAATAAAAGAACCCGAGCCACCCTTGTTTAGCCTTGCATGTATATTATTGCATCTGTTGTGTTGGCTCGCGAGCACGGTTGTTGTGCTCATCCTCGCTCTTTCCCAAACTCTCGAAGCAGAACCACGAGGTATCGGCGCAACAAGGATCCAGAAGTCTGAAGACCCAGGAATCGTTGAAGCGTAGTTTAGTGCTTAGCTGTTCTAGCCTCACCCCAATCTAGCTGACTCCGTCGGTTCTTGTGTGCTTCCTATATTGTTCGAAGTTTTCAGATAATATCGGGCGTACACGGTTCCCCAGTAACTTGCCTGTGGAGAGATATGCCCTCACCTCTTTGCTTCCGTTGTTGCTTCCGCTATCTTTGTAATGTATTCTTTTGGCCTGTTCGGCCCTTATTGTAAAAATTGGCCCGAAGCGGTCTATGTAAACTCCGATGTGTAAATTAACGAATGGAATAATTTTACGCCATATATGGTTTGATTCAGTATTGTGCCTGTGAAGTGCTATCTACTGATCCAGGGAATAGCACAGTGGTTTCACAGAGGATCCGGATGCTAAAATATGGGGTCCCACATGTACAAAAGTAAATACATAGGGAAGTGTTAAAACAAGAGTTGATTCCGCTGTCGAAGAGCATCCTGATACTTAGGTTTTAACTGATGTGTCCATAGATCACAAGACGGCATTAATGCAGTGCTTATTTCTTTTGAGCCCAATTTGTTCAGCCTGGTCCTGCTGTGCATACGTGCGTCACATGAGCTGCGAATCTTAGCTGGCCGGTATCTTTCATTAAATCAAAAGTTGTCTTCGATTATGCATGTTACCTATTTAAGTTTTCTTAGGTATCTCTAATAGTATATTTATTATCATCTCTTAACTATACTACTTCAGCAAAATTCTACGTAGAGGATAGAGAACATAGGTTGTTTCTTCTTGAAGAAACTGTCGTGCACGTAAAATAAAATATGATACATTAATCTACTCTAGTTGACATGTAGGTATATTTTAAAGGAAAATTATAAAATATAAATATTTTAGAGTGTGCTAGAGACTATCTATTGAAATATTGTCTCTAGCATATGTTAGAGATAAAGTTATCTCTCACTATTGGAAATGCCCTTAGTTGTATTGTACTTCTCTGTTTAGGACATGCACAATAGTTTGTCTCTACGGATTTCAACTTACCTAGAGACAACATATTCTTTCTTTCCTTTTTTCCCCACCAAATGTGAAAATAAATTTATGGGAGAGGGCATAAACTCCCACCTCTTATGGCCCTATTTTAGATTTACGACGCCCGGAAACACCAATCTCAAAACATCTCCTTCTTCCCCGTCTCATCCTCCAAAATTATTCTTGCCTCTCTCCCATCTTACCGCCGTATCCACCGTACCCTACATCCCGCCACCGCGGCCTACCCCCTGCTGGGCTCCCTTGACTGCAGGAACAATGTCAACGGCTGCAACCAAACAACATCGAGCCAAGGCTGCAACGTGCGACTCTGCCCAAGTCTAGGCCAGCATCAATGAAGTTGCCGCCACTATCGCCATACACATCCATGGTGGCTTTGCTCCGCCAGAGAATCCACCACCGCCATACACATCTCCTTTCACTTTCGTCGACCAGCATCCCCTCATTCTAATGCTCGCCGAGTCCGATGTGGAGGTGGATGCATGGGGTGTGGTCGCGATGTAGGAGATGGGAAGGACGAAGGGGAGGGAGGTGTATGAGACAGCGACAAAGAGGTAGGGGATGGCGGCGGCGACGAATGGGTCATGGGGGACAGGGGTGGGGTTGCAGGGGGTGACGGCCTCATACTGCACGCGGAAGAGTGGCGGCGGCAATGAGGAGAAGTGGAATGGTGGTGGTGCGTTGAGAATAGCATGGGAATGGTTGCTTTGCTTTCAGATTTGTGCTAGTGCCACATATCGCAATCTTGGGTAGGGCCTTGAGAGGATGAGGCTAAGCAAGGTTATCGATTCTAGTCATACTATCCTACGTTTCTATGACTCATATTGACTGGACTTATTTGATCCTATGGTAGAGTCTCAATTGGGTAAAATCTTAATATTATTACGATTCTAACAACAAAAAACTAGAACTATGATCAAAATTTTCATACGATCCTACTCGATTATACCGATTTATCATAAATAATTGTTTGCATATGTCTCTTTCATTGTAAACTTTTACGTTTTATTTCTTCATGTCCATTATAATTTGCATAAATAAGAAACTATCTTTCCTTTACACTGCATTTTGGCAAACAAAAGTTCTAAAAGTATTATTATTATTTTAAAAAATGTAGAAGTGTTAAAATACAAGGTAAATTTTTTTTAAAAAAAATTATTGTGTAGAATTAGATATGATATTAGATTTTACATCGATCCTACGATTCACGGTCTTGCTAAAGAACCTTTGATTCAATTCAAAATTGCGATTCTGACAACCTTGGAGCTAAGGCCCTGTTCGATTGAAGAATTTTCTTCCACCAAAGGCCCCTTTCTCACCACCAGAATATACTACAATATAATAGTATCCTACAAGTACTATATATCCAAGGCACAAAGGATTTGACAATCCTCTTCCATTGCATTGCCAATGACAATGGCAGGCGAGAACGGTGCCATGACATTCGGCATATCCGAGTCGTTCGATCCAGGAAGAACGATCGAGATCAACCGAAAGCGTGATGCTACAATATTCATAAATAGTGACTATACAACAATATTTTTGCTACACTATTCCATTGCAGTCGCAAGACACGACCTCATCCTTTCCTCTCCAATCCGACGGCCGCTACGCAATGTCACGTCATGACTGTAGCCCGTGACATTGCTACACAATGTTAGAGGATGCATTTCCAGGCACAGAGTGTCTCAGTCGGAAAGCCCATTTAGTTTGACAAATGTGACCCTGCTCATAAGAAAAGAGAGAAGAAAAAACTACAACTCACAAGACAACTGCAGCCACAAGAATACTGTAGTACTAGTCCAATGCTCGTGCTTTGCTACGGATTAAAAATCATATCTCGTCAACTGTCGTCGTGCTCAGCCTACAATGCAAGTGATTCATCGGTAATCGTTCTTGGAGAGATCGATGGAATTTTTGGGTTCTTGCGCACCAGCTTGGTTAGTTGGGGTGTGGGGGGAGTGGAGAGGAGGCTATGGATGGTCAACCGTACGCACGGGAGGAACCGAGAAAGAACGAGATCCAACGGCTCACATCTAACGAAGAAAGATAGATTTAACGGCTCACATCGCATGAGGGAGGATGGACCGCCACCAATTCCTTCGTCTAAGTAGTAGAGATACATGCATTCCGTGTATCGGTATCGGCGCTGCCCAGAGAGATGATTGTCCGGTCGCGAAGGCGGTTACGGTCGAAAAAGAGCAATTTTGGTGGCTACCGGCAAAAAAAAAACCGGAAACCACGCGGATGAGGCCCTCCTGACCCATTCATTCCCATGGCAGATTAATTCAACCGAACTGTACCGAACAAGTGAACAACCCTTTGAGAGAGAAAACTAAACATTATCTGGGAGAGAAGACTGGAGTGGCGATGCCCATGTATGATCCAAGAGGGATGCATGGACACCATATTTGACCTGCTGGTCCTGTTGATTTTCCTAGGCAAGGAAGGAATGGCATGCAATAACTGAAGGAAGCACTCCCAGTTCTAGTTGCTGGTCAGCTGGGCTCGAGTGTGGCTGGCTGTTCGTAGGATCCTGACATAATATCTCCGAGTCCGTACGCTAAGTACTCCTATGTCCTATCCTCTCGAAAGAAAAGAAAGCACTCCTAAGTCCCAATGGCAACTAGCATCATCACGAGCTCGGCTCGTAGCCGCAGTCTTTCCAGTCGAATCAGAATCATGCAGTAGTAAACTACCACACAGAGGGTCAGCCGGTTATAAAACTTCATCATATACGGTTTATAAACCGTCTAATTTATTATGATATGATAATATACGATTATTATAGACGATTTTTAAGTTATTTGTGATAATTCGCAACACAGACGATT
Source organism: Hsuehochloa calcarea (assembly GCA_036346395.1). NCBI lineage: Eukaryota > Viridiplantae > Streptophyta > Magnoliopsida > Poales > Poaceae > Hsuehochloa > Hsuehochloa calcarea. The sequence goes on from CM070599.1 coordinate 50,046,277, forward strand.
CGTATAAATAACCATTTATGAACGTAACTAGCACAGACGGGTTCAACCACGAAACAATATGCAATATGTCGTCAATCACATATTGTTCTGTGCACTAATCGTCTGTGATAGTAGGAGTTGGTGCACCAACAGACTATTATGTGCACAGACGGTTGGTGCACAGAACCGTCTGTGATAGTAGGAGTTCACATACAGTTTATACTATAAAACCGTCTGTGATATGTCGACTATTGTCTGTGATAGTAGTAGTTCATAGATGGTTTATACCACAAAATCGTCTGTGATAGTTCGCTCTATATATATAACCTTTTTTCTGTTTTTCGGCTAGCCTCAGAAAATAGTAGCCATACCCACTGAAAATAATATGCAGATAACAGATACAAACAAATACATAAATACATAGATATATCACAAATACACATATATATCATAGATAAACAAATTTACAGATTGATTATAGATGAATTGGCATAATGTTTTTACAACATGTTTACATAGATACACCAAGAAAACATTGTTTGTTACTAAATTTTTTATTCAATCCACGTGAAACCCTCCTTTTGTGTGAATGACCTCCAACATTAAGAAGGTGGTGAGCCGTCCCCGAATTTTATATAATTCATTCAATTGGACTGTACTCAAAGGGATGTTGATGCCCTGTCGCTAGGAAGAGTAAAGTCGTAAACACTTATATATATTAATTGACAAGTAGGAAATAATTATTGTGAGGTTGACAAACCTCTGGATCCTTGTGCCTACCACCCATGATTTCTTGCATATGACGGTAAACATAGAATCCACATACGTTGTCCTGTAGCTGCTGGTGGCTCTGCAAAAATAAAATTACATACATAGATTTGTTCAGCTAGAGTGGCATCATTATGAAGTGTGATATAAGATTATTGTGTACTAGAGGGTACCGAAAATTAAGTCATATGTCGCAGTGTGGTGTTCCCTTCCATGTGTCTCCCTCATTTGGCAATGTACGAGGCGAATGACCTACGTGATTCGAAAAAGTTAGTCTCAGTCATTGCAAACGAAGGGTACATAGAGTTATTTATGAATGAAATGAGTTTACCTGTCAATAATTGTTGCACAAGTGTGAAGTCGTGCTGGCTCTTGATTAGAGAATAATATATATATTACCTTGTTTCACTTGGTACAATGACAATTATAATCCAGTGACACCTACACATGTATGCTGCCATAGTCCTTAAAACTAAGTTTGTATTGCATATGAAGTACAAATCAATGAGTATAGTAATGAGTGAAGCACTTACCGCTGGTTGTAGGGTACAAGTATGTACTCCTTGTCATTGTTAGCATGCAGTCCCGTTATTACGTAATTCTCAACGTATGATGCATCATCGTTGATGCATTACTCAGAGATCAAGTGTGGGTCGAGAAAACTGACTGATTCTTTTTTCATTTGGATTCCAGGGTCATGTGTCTATACATAAGCAATGAGTTATGATATTTATCGGTATTACATGAATGTATACCGTAATTGTACACACTTGCAATGTCCAACATCTTAAAAGTGAGGCGTCGAGGGTGTCGAGGTTGAAGAGACCGAACAAGTCATCGAAGCCCACCACGAAGAAGTCGGACTCGTAGAGAAAATGACCCGCCGTGTACTTGGCGGTGAAACCCGAAGGACGTTTTGTCCTCGTCTCATTTTCCTATCTATGTACTACACATGCAAAGAAGCGACAGTCATTCCAAGGCTGGCTACGAGCGTATCCGGGACCAACGACTTTCCTATGGAGTATGTCCAGCGCTTTTGAGGTGGCTTAATTTTCTTCGATTTGGTCTTGGTGATACGCTGGTATGTGTTCTTCACGGGAGACGAATGAGCACACTGTTCGTATATGCTCGGTGTGGTCTTCATGGAAACCGATATGGCGTCCTGCCGATGCGGGTCAGGTGCACGTGGGGACATTGAAGGGAGGGTCGGAGAGGCTGTAGGTTGTGGATGGTCATGTGGAGAGGCCAGCTGTTCATGCTAGGTAGATGCCGACATGGAATGGTCCAGGGTGATGTTCCTCTTGGGACACTGGACGAATGTGTGGACGACATCCCCTAATGTCATGATCTCGTCGTTTGGAGGCTTCTCCAGTGGGGACATCGAAGGGAGGGTCGGAGAGGCAGCAGGCTGTAGATAGTCATGTGGAGAGGCCAACTGTTCATGCTGGGTAGATGCCGGCACAGAAGTGTCCAGGGCGATGTCCCTCTTGGGCCATTGGACGAATATGTGGACGACATCGCCTAGTGTCATGATCTTGTCGTTTGGGGGCTTCTCCAGTGGGACGGCCTTGCAAACGTTATGTATCATGTCCACCTGGACCTTCACGAAATCGGTCCCTAGTGGACACCGTGCACCAGCGTCCCTAGCGGGCATGGATACACCATCCTCCGCCCATCCTCAACGGGAATGGAGCCAACAGGCCTAACTGCGAGGTTGCACGGTGCGGACTCCTACATAACGATACATGATTAGCTAAAGAGTCAAACAGATCTATCTATGTAGCATTCTAGAGATGTACATTACCTGGATGTCGTCGATAGGTAATTGGACGTCGCTATATTCAGAAAGTGGTGTGGATGCGCAACTACTCCAACGTTGAGGGGGACTTGCAAATAGTTGAGGACTTGATCCATTCTTTCCTCCGATGATGCTATATGTCCTCGAAATTCTGCATGAATCTCCTCTTTCAACCGTTCTTCGCGCTCGACCTTAGATCTCTTCCTACTCCTATACACATCGGAGTTGTGTGGGAATTCCTACGTCCAAGATACGTTAACTCCAAGGCCTCGCGTGCTACCCGGGTGCTCCTTGTTTCCCAGGGCCGTTGATAGCATATCCCTCTCCCTGGCTGCTTCAAAGGAGCCTTTGGAAGATTTAGTATTCAATGTTTACTGCAAGAGGCCATCATGTTATTTTAGACTCTATGAAGTTATGAACTTATTAACAACTAGGTAGTTCGACATATCTTACCAGACGTTGGGACACTTCCTCGTTTGTCGGGTTTATGAAAGAGATGATGCTCAAATCGTGGTTGATGACATCGCTCTTAACCAGTTTCAGACGCGCTCATCTGTGATCCAAGCAAATAGCGGAGAGACCTCCCACCAGATTGCCTCCTCACCCCCCTCCTCCATTGCGGGATTTTACCTACGTCTGAGCGGTGACAAGTCTGTGGGGGTGAGTGTTTTGTGTCTGGATAGCCTTGTGCGCCACACTTTGCTCCTAAAATCACTGTCGTCTTCAACTGCATATAAGGTGTCCCATGTATCCAGTCACACGAAAGGATACTTCATGAAGGGCGTTCGATCCTTCTTCACATACTCTGTGACAAGTGTGTTCTTGAAGGTCTTCCACGCTTTTCCCATCACAAGGAACGCATGTCGTCGCACGAGTCCCTAGACTTCTACTGGGATCTCGAATGACCTTGAAATTTCATCCCACAACTGCTCTTTCTCTTCATCTGTCAGAGACTTCCAGCTTGGTGTGGTGATGGGGACCCGTTCCCTTGCAACTATCTCGCAGGTGGTCCGGAATGCTGTCGCTTCTTTCTTGGGATGTAGAGGGACCCCAACGAGAGTGACCTCCATGATGGTCATTCGGCCCTCATGCCTTTTCGATATTCCTCTGCCATCTTTCTTAGGTACCCCTTTCATCGAGTGCCAGACACACTCAGCGACGTCGATGACGGCGACGAAAACTGTGCGGACACCATCTTGCTTACTTGCTATCTATGAAAACTTTTCAACAAAAGACAAAAGAAAAGTTTCTTGATTGAAAATTTTCTTGTCTAAAACTAGGAATGTAATACAACTCAACATAGGAAGAAATCAACAGATGCCCTCCTCACAATAAACTTTGACTTCTTTATTAGAAATGTCAACAAGTCTCACACTAATAACTTGGCACTATCGTTTTATCCAAGCAACATATGTGTCAAGCAAAAATTACCAAACTTGCAGACAATACCTAGTGATTAGAAACGACCGTCTTGTACCCCAGACATAAGACTTGGTTGAGTGGGAAGTTGGGAGTTGGGACTACTATAGCACCCCATTGGATCAGTGCTAGACTAGTTATCAACAAGAGTACGGGAAAATTAACAATAGGATCCTAATCAAAATTAATTTCTTCATAAAAATGCTAATGATTTCCCCAATAGCTTTACCCAAGCAGCAAATTTGTTGAGAGTACAAACACAAGCAAAATCAGTGCTAATAACAAGAAAAGAACTTGGATAATTGTTTGATCACTATTAGTAATCATGTACTAACGTACTGAAGTAATAACACCAAAGTTTAATGTCAATTGGTTGTTCTTATGCTTGCACAGGTCCACTATACAACTCTTCTGCTCATTATAGTAAAGGTGGATTCCAAATAGACCAGAAGATGGATAGCATAGAAAACATCGAGATCTTACAAGCAATCAAAAACCACAAAAATGCTAGTCTACCTTTTCCACCATTGCATGCTACAAGGATCTACAAAGTCCGATAAAAAATAAAGCTAAATTTATTATGTCCAAATCTACAAACTAGAGCCTACTGAAAGTTACCATAAAGCCTAATTGCAGCACAACTTATATGTACTTCAAAGATGAACATCAAACGTTTAGAAATTCAAGGTCGCGACACTTGCACTTGTTCTTGGTGTACCTCACCCAACGACAACGAGGTCATCGACAAGTTCACCTTGGTTTGGACTTGATCCAACCTCTCCACTTGTTGCTCGTCGATCCCAACTCATTCAACCTCTATTTCACCGAATCTATTACTTCCACCTTCTCCCGCAAAACATTCAGCACCTCCAACTACTTCATCACCCTTTCTTCGAATCCATCCATTGCCGCTACTATCTACCTCACTTGAGCGCTCTGCTTAGTAGGCGTCGTGGTGACTCCTGCTCCAAAACGACTGAACTTGGATCAGGACTTACAACAATCGCTTGAGAGCAATCGCCACCCATCACTGTGGAATTTTACCAATCAAGGCCAAGAGATCACGTGGAATTTCCCACGGACCGAGCTAGCTCTGATACCATATGTCATATCCAACGATAATGCAACCCATTTGAGGTATAATTTCTCAACAGTGCAATGTAAAATCACAAAATTTGAAAAGGAACTCGGAAGAACATATGAAGAACGAGAGAGAGAGAGAGAGAGAGAGTCGGGGAACAAGATAACATAATGGTACTTTCTTGTCATAGCGAATGTGATTACAATCATTAACTTAGGGTGTGTTTGGTTCGTTGAATGGAGTGGTCTTGAACCATCCGGTACGGGAAATGAGCTCGTTCAGGTGTTTGGTTGGTTGAATAAAACCAAACCATTCGGGATGAGATGGTTCAAGAAAAAGGAATATTCTATGTTTATGATGTATCATCCCGTTCGGGAAAAAATCCCGAACCATACCGTTCACTCGAATACCAAGGCGCTTGGTGACGTGATAGCTTGATTTACGAGCTTCAAATGATCATATTTCCTAAACCGAGTATCCGATTTGTGATCCGATTGAACCGTTGTGTTCCTTGTCATTTAATCAACAAAACAAGACCACTCTTAGCATATTTTAGTACAAAAAATATCATACGGACCATCCTATCCCACCAATCGAACACCATCTTGAACCATCTTATTCCACCAACCAAACAAAATCATGTATCATCATATCCCACCAACCAAACACCATACTTGTAGCATCTCATTCAGGACGATCACATCCTACCTGTACCATCCTATCCCATTCAACCTCATCCCACCAACCAAATACACTTTTATACGCTACTCCACCGCGTTACAACCCATTTAACTTAACACATACGACCCATTTGGCGAAACTAATTCATTCAGTTAATTCATCTTGCCCCTTCGTGCCCTTTCTTCATCGGCTCTGGCCGGACCTATCCCATAGCTTTCTGGAGAGCTGTGACAGTGTACTGGGGAAGCAAAGCACTGCTCAAGGTAAGTTATAACCATGTGATACACAGTAAGACCTACCTGGATGAAGTGGAATCCCGGACCAACCGGGTCCATCGAAACAAGGCTTAAATGTATTTTTTAGACTTAAATGTGCATAGGAGGGTCCATGAATGGATATTTTTTTAGAGAGAACTACAATGGTAGTTTTTTTATAAAAAAAATCAACTACAATGGATAGTTAGTCCAGTATGTTCCGCTAGATTGCTAACTAATTGATAGAGTCGTTCCACAAATATTTTAACGTAATTACTAGAAAGTCTCTTAAATAATTACATACCGCAAATCAGCACAGCTGAACTCGGCAAATGCCAAGCTGGTCCTCAGATTGATGATTTTATACGCTGCAATAGGTTTATTTCTTGTTGTAATTATGCGAGTGTGACCCAGGTTTTACCTAGGACAATATACGGCACAACGCAACATATTGTAGCGCCAAATTGACAGTTAAGAGTGGTCATGTTTAGATACAGATTTATCTCCGTGGTCAAAATGCTCCCATTGTGACTTGTTTCTTTTTTTTTTCCGGGGGTAACGATAAAGTTTTTTAGTTTTTTCTTCAGAGAATACAAGATAGATATACACACTCAACATATAAATTATTTGGTGAGACACACCGAATTTCATCCTATGGATCGAAGCCGGGAACGCTGGTCACGGTTCTCAAGTTTTTTTAGTTTTACGCAGAGAGCTGGAGAGAAAACTGTGAACTCGTAATCGGGGGGAAAAAAACTTCAGCAATCGGTAACAGTCCAGAGTCAGGGCCCACTGAAGCCTGCGAGTGTCCCTACATCATCAGAGGAAGAGAGATACGCGACAAGAAAAAAAGGGGGGTAAACAATGGAGGCGTCCGCCGACGCGGGGGCGGCGGCGGCGGTGCGGACGCTGCGTTGGGCCGGCCGCGCGGGCCACCTGGGCGGCGTCCCGCGCGCCGCGGTGTTCGCGGCCGTCGGCGCGTTCGCCAAGGCGTACGCGTCGCTGCTCAACACCACCACCGTCCACAACGCCGACGCCCTCCTCCGCCTCGTCTCATCGCGGCCCCCCGGCACGCCGCTCCTCACCGTCAGTAACCACATGTCCACGTCCGTCCCCTCTACCCTTACCACTCATCTCGCTCCCCCATGTACCACTCTTGCTGTTTGTGGCTTTAAACTAGGTATATGAGGAGAGATCGGAGATGCTGTGTTGCTAAGTTGTGCTTGATCTGTCGTTGTTCCGGCCCCCTGGTTGCAAAAGCTGTGCAAACTATTTGTTCGATAGCCTGCAAATGGGATCCTGTCTTGATAACAATTACTCCAGGATTGATGCTGCGTAGCAATAGAACCTGTGTTCATCGGGGGTTTACAGCTTGTAGTGGATTTATATGCACTACTGTATTAAGCATATACGAATCTGTGAAGCGCTGGCAGTCTTGGAAGACATTGTGTTCGTGTTTCGTAGAGATACAATTCGGACACGCCTCACACACATGTTTGTGTTGGGATTTCCGCTTTACATTGTTGAAATTGTAGTTTGACACAGGCATTAGCTCGAACTAATGTTTGTTAAGTGTGCACATTGCTCTTTTCTTATCTTCATTTGCTGCTTCATTCCTTCCTGCGTCAACTTATTGTAGAATAGTGTAATCTGTGTTTCTTTGCCATCAACTGTGTATGCAACGGACAAAAAAGATCTACCTTAGTAATATGTGCCTGACATGTTGTCTTATTGTACACGTGTCATGTATCAGTGCTGGTGGTATATAGTTATGAATTTGTTAGCGCATGTAAGTTTGCTGTATATAATTTCTTTTGTCGACTGTTTTGGTAACCTTGAGTGTATACCGTACTTGGTTCTACAGGGTAGATGACCCGCTTATGTGGGGATTCAAGGGTTTTCCAACTACGGATGCAAAGCTTGGAAGATGGGTGCTGACAGCAGAGGATATCTGCTTCAAGAATGTATTCATGTCTTACATGTTTCGACTCGGTGAGGGTCCTTATGCTTCTTTGTTATTTCTGTTGCGTGATTTGTATGGTTGGCTGATTATCAGGATGGTAAATTGCGACAGGTTACCATGTAGAATGCTTGGTGTTTGGCTTGATTTTGCTTAGGAGCGTGTGTAGAAATTATTTCCTGTAACGGATGATGATCTACTAGCGTGTGTTTTGTGGATCTGAAAGTGGGAATTGTAGACATAGTGAGCTTCCCATAAGCTCGCCTTCATTCGTTAAAAACCTATGATGGTGGAACACCCTCCCAACTTAGGTAATAATTCATTTCAAGATATAGAACGTTGCCTTTAGTGGAGCCATTTAAGGCATTTTTCAGTGTAGAGTGTAAGAACCCTATTTAATCCAGTGACTTGTTCGCTTTCATAAAACACGTGGAGTGAGTTGCTCTAAACCTCTATAGATTTTGTGTCACCTAAGAGTTCATGTTCTATGGCACTCAGTTCACCGTGACCAATACTAGTGAATTGCTATTTTGCATTGGTGTTCAGGCATTCTGTATTGGTATTTCTTCCTGTTGGACTACGTTACTGCTGGGCATAGTATTTCTGTATTTTGCACTTAACCATGATATCCTGTCTCTCTTCAGTATCTCGTATAAAATGATATGAGCTGATACATGCCATGCTATGTGTGGTGGTGGTAATACAAGCAACAATGATATCCTATCTAACACCTCCATTATTTCTAGTTCAATTGTATTTTAAATGTTCAGCACTTGTGTTTTCATCCTATTTATTCTTTCGTTTTTCTTGTATTTTGCTTTTTGGAGGATTTCTTTTAAGGCGTAATTGGTATCACTGTGCATCTCACAACTTGACAATATTTTCCTTGACAAATAATTGTATACACAGGGAAATGCGTACCTATCACAAGAGGGGCTGGCATTTATCAAGACCATATGAACGAAGCCCTTGAAGTTCTTAGCACTGGAGGCTGGGTATGGAGATTTTCTTAATTTCAGCATCAATCATTCAGTTATTAACAGCTGCCGTATTTCTGTTTATAAATTCTGGCCTTTATTTAATTATAAATCTCGTCATGACATATTCAAACAGTTGCATTCATTCCCTGAAGGAAAAATAGCCCAAGATCATCAGCCAATTAGACGGTTGAAGTGGGGAACTGCCAGTCTTGTTGTTCGAGCACCTGTAACTCCATTAGTTGTGCCTATTGTTCACTCTGGTTTTGAAAAGGTATATGGTAATCTATATCTCTCTAATATATCATCTTTTTTATTTTTTGATTTGTGTATAGTTGCGCTACATTGGTGACAGCCATTTCAATTTACAATAAAAGGACAGACATGTCAAATAAAATGTTATATATATAGTACTATTTCTGAATATGAATATATTGCATTTCGGTTTTATCTTATTCAATGAACTTGACATCTCATAAGTGCTAGTCAATGTTACAAGTCAAAGAGCCAAGAGACGGGTGAAATTTGGGTTCTTTTCCACCAGTCAACTGAACGAGATTAAAAAAATTATGAAAAGGGTAGAATAACACAGGTACTAATTCCTGGGATCAATGGTCTGATAAGTTAAGGATTGATCCTTTTTTGCAGTTAGCTAGAGCTGTGTTCAAGATAAGTGAATTGGAGTGAACATTTAGATTCAATTGATGTAAACCAACTGAATCCTAGCGACCCGCGCATCAGCCATGTAGGCGCTAATGAGTGTACAGTACTGCATGACTATTGGCATTAGTTCGTTTGTGTTCCCTTTGATTTAACTAATATTGCTTTGGTATTACATGGTTTTGTTAACATTACCCCATTGGACTGTAGGTCATGCCAGAGAAATCATTTTTTGGACGTCGGCCACCAGTGCCTCTCTGCAACAAGGAGATACATATTATCGTTGGAGAGCCAGTAGAGTTTGATCTGCCAAGCTTGAAACAGGCAGCATCAACAATACCCCATGATTCATCCTTCGAAAGGAAGGGGTGGCCAACCATCATGCCAGACGGGCTAGACGAGGCAGCGCAGAGATGGCTTTACCAGAAGATGTCGGACAAGATCCAATCTGTGACGGAGAGATTGCAGAAAACGCTTCTGAACTTAAAGCAACATTGATATTTTTTTTTCTTCATCTATCGGGCAAGGGGGCACCTCCTTTTTTGTGCCAGTACCTTCTTGAATCGGTTAGGATATAGCTTCATTAACTAGTTGGAGTTGATGCGAACACAATTGGGCAATTGGGGGCAGGCAATGGACATTACAATTTACACCTGCTGAAATTAACGATTGAAGGGGCGGCGAGAATTAGTCTCGGAGTGTTATATGTTGAGTCTGTTTTTCAATAGTGTTAAAGAATTTTCAGGCAGCTACTTTCTTGATTGTTTGGACTGGATTGCCATTTTTAGCGAGGCATGAATAAAGCCATCGCCTATTCAACTGCATGTGTTTTATGCCCCGTCTTGTGGTTTATTGTTACCAGCATTACATTTCCCCCGTCCAATGCACCGCGTGATTGGAGCAAACGATCGTCCAGCAGCTAGCTTGGTTAAAACTTATTTGTGGTCAGGCAGAAAGGTGCCTAAACTGTATCTTGCAGTGAGATGACAGTTCTGCAAATGATTTATACGGCTTTGGATCCACCGATGAAGTGCCTACTACGACTAAGAGCATGTACAATGATTAAGAGCATGTACAATGCACAATGGTGTGATGTCATGTACCATGTACAATGGTGTGACGACGTCATGTGTCTGTAATCTGCAAGCCTTGATATCATGTGTGTCATGTGTCTGTAAGTCTTGACACATAGGATACGGGTCATGTTTGTAATCTGTAAGCTTTGACAAGTGCCTTTCATACATTTTTATCAAAAATGAACATAGGCAAGAATATTGTGAGCAAATATACAGGATTAAAACGATTCGGAGTCTTACATACAAATATCCTATTACTCATATGAAGGTTTAGGATAAACACTATTAGGGAGTAATATGTTTAACTTATCAAATACCACAATTTAATTACACAACACAAGTATATTCTCCTTGCAGAGGATACGGGGTAATACTAGTTGCAAAGTCGTATGCCCTCCGGATACGATTTATCAAAACCTTTCAAGGTCTTAATATTTTGTCACTATCTCTAGGTAGTTAAAGTTACAGTGAATAGTCTGTTATGCAGAACTATAAAGTATAGTTGTACCACTTTAGTGTAAAATTATTCAGTCTTAGTTTTAAAATTTAGGGGATTAATTGCCAATATCACATGTGTACGTCGTACCTTCATGGTACTAGGGGAAACAATCATTCCACTAACTTTTGGTGGAAGATGCACTTTATAAGTGCTTGTGTGACGCACTTCTAGTTTTTAGGTTTCTCATTTCATTCTTTCGAGTCTTGTTAGGTTTTTGTCCACTTCTAGGAATAATATAATCATTGGTGTGATTAAAAGATCGACTAGTAAGTTAATTTTCCTTCAATGAGATGCTCTCTCTTCCAAGAGATGCTCTTACTACAGATAAGAGACTATTGTGTATGAATTATATATATATTGTGATTTTGTTTCCTTTCTCACTATGAATTTTGAGTCCTTCGAGGATCCCATTAAGAATTTTTAGAACCCATTGACTGCATATTTTATATATTTGTTCATGCCATTTGCCATAATTATTATGCAACAAGACATTATATCATTTATAATAGGAGAGTAACTGTCTCTACGGGAACATTTGAACCATATGTTTCACCACAACATTATATTCATAATGACTCATCAAGTCTGAACTACATAGTTCCAATACTTTTATTTAGCAATTATGGTTCAACCTCGTATGCTTTCATTATGTGACTCGATATAAACGCTTTAAGCGCTTGACCATAAATTTTGGTTTCAGATCCGTGTTCTCATAAGAGAAACTTCAGCAATTGTAGAGGCAAAGTGATTGTTGACAAATTTTCTCCCATATCCTCCAAATCGAGGGTATCTCAGTATTAATCAAATCTTTGTCCTTTCCCAAACAAAAGATTCTTGGTCATTCTGTATTCCTAGTATTGTAATATATGCACATCAAATTGATGGGGCTTTCATCTTCACGATGAACCTCTTCATGAGGTATTTCACCTTCAAGGCGAGTTCTCTTCAAGAGAGTTAAAGGAATGATTAATAATTATTTTGACTAGTGTCATTAGATCTTAGACCCGCAGGCGTCCCCACAGATTTTAGATCAAGAAGCAATAAGTCAATTTCACAGAGGTGGATATACTATTCAACCCGGGGTATTCCACTCTTAGCGACATATTTACTGCAAGTAAATACTATGGTAACTCCTCCGTAATTGGAAAGTATCTGGCAGGCTCCCCGTTTCTGGCACATAAGTATAAACTAAACCATAAGTTTAGCTTGATAGGTGAAAAATATAGACTCATCATTATAAGTTAATGGAGTATTTTCGTAATTAATGACAATAGTCATGTGGACTAACATTTTTCATGAGTTGGTGAAACATGTTGAGTCCTATGATGATGAAGACTTATGATGTCATCATGTGTTGATAAGCATCGAGACAAGATCATGAAGTAAAGAAGATCATCATGTGTTGATAATATTCAAGTCAAGATCCCAGACTTACAGTGAAGATGTTCGTCATCAAGTGATCACTCTAAGATGAACGCTCAAGGCAAATGTATGACTAGCATAGGCTATGGATTTGTTTCTTAGTCATTTTATTGATCTCGGTGTTTGGTATAGAGACCGGATTGCTTGTATATGTTGTTGTATTATTAAGAGGGGTATTAACTAGTAGCTTGAGTGTGTCATGTGTTGATAGCTCTTAGTGCTTGCTCTAGCCCTATTTAGCATGTTGTCGATATTTACGAATGTGTTTTACAAATAGTTAAGGCTCATGCATAATCCTTGTAGTATGTGACTTTAGTTTGCAAATGTGTCTTGCAAATGGTTCAAGTCTATGTACCAAAATTGTTGTGGTGTAATTCTAAAAGTCGGTAAATGTGTTTTGCAACTTGTTGAGAATCATGCTTTCATACCTTGTTTGCATCACGCATCAATTAGCAAATATGTTTTACAAAATTGAGCTGAATCAAGATACAAAATCTATTTTTCTAGTCTATGGTGGTTTGACCGCAACCTAAGGGCGGTCTGACCGGCCCCTATTGGATGAGCCCGGGCTAAGTGCTGGTCCAATGGTCTTGGTGGTCTGACCGTCATGTTTGACCAGTCAGACCGGCCCCACGGCCAGAGTCCCCCGGTTTGCTTTTTCCAGAGAGGGGTGTTTTCCCCTCATCTTGACTCATTTGTGGAGCGGTTTGATCACCCAGCTGACGGTCTGACCGGCCTTAGTCCGGTCTAACCGGCCCTTGTGAGGGAGGTTAGTCCAGTTGAGTGTCCAACGACTAGTTTTTATAGCCGTTGGAGCTAGGGCAGTTTGATCGGACATTAGTTGGCGGTCAGACCTAAAATCCCTGTTTTTCTGCAGAATCTCCTCCAACGGCTAGCTTTCTTGTGTGGGTGTATAAATACCCCTTGTAGCTGGTTGTGGGAGGGTGCTGGTGCCATTTTGTTCCCCTTGAGCAAAGAGCAAGCCCTCTCCTCTCATTTGTGCATGTGTTGTACTTAGTGAGCTTAGAGAGCAAAATTCTAGTTCATGTGTTGCATTAGGTGTTAGATTTAATTTCCATTGAGCTTATAAACTTGATTCGTTCAAGTGAGCGTCTCCGACTTTTTACTCTTGGTGTGCGCCAACACCTAGATGGCTTGGAGGATTTGTGCTGGTAATCTTCTGAAAAAAGGTTGTGAGAAGACTCGGGCAGCTATGAGTGGCTTGGTGCTCACTATCTCTAGAGTAGAGAAAGAGCAACCCCGAGTGGATTCGAAGTGTAGGCTTAATTTGTGGAGCCGGTCCAATTCGTTCGGGCTTACCTCAATGTGGGCTAGGGGAAACCGGCAAGTTTCCGATCACCACCGGAAAAAGTTCAAGTGTTCTTATGGTTTGCTTTCTTGAGCTTTACTTTCATGCAATTTACATTTATAGAATTAAATTGCTTACTTGTCTCCTTAGGATTGTAATCATTGTCTTAGTCTTACCTTGTTGGTGCACTTAGTCAAGACTAGTTGATTTAGGTTTTAATTGAGCAAAACTGAATTGATTTACAATTCCGCATAAAACTCGGTTTTGGCCAAAAGAATTTTTGAAGCCGCATATTCACCCCCCTCTAGTCCGCCTCCTCAGTCTTACAACTAGTTCCTGTATCTTCATACTAAAGATCTTTTTCTTCTGGAAAATACGACGATATTCAAACTTTTGGGCATTTGTCTCCCATAATGCCGAGATTCGGTCTTTATTAATAGCATACAGCAAAATTACCCTATCATGGGCACATGACCGAATAAATTTTAGATCCAATATGATCTCCAACAACTAGTGGTGTCCTAAACGTGTATGCTACAGTGGTTATAACATGTGGGAAATGTTTGATTCCTCTAACACGCACTTATTTCAACAAGGGATTTGACAATTATATTGAGTGAGTTAGAGTTTTTCCAGTGCAGTGGCAAGAAAATTGCATGATCATGATATTCTGTAGGATATTCTAACTTCGGGTTAGTCATTAATCTGCGACAAAGGTCGCATATAGGGGTCCGAGAGTTGGCAGGCTTATTCTACAGACTAGCTTCTTTATTAGTTGCCCAAGTTTTGATCCAATTACTCATACCTTATTGCAAATAATTTTGGATCATTAAACTACAAGTTTATATGTACACAACATATTTTCTTATGGTCATATGCAGTGTGTTCTAACAACATAAAACTACATGATGCTCTTCAGGAACATAAATATAATGCTGGAACATAAATATTTGACCATAGTTAATCTGCACGAAAATACTAGATTTTCTTCTAGACTTCAAATATAGTTGGGTCACCCAAATAATATAATTATTCGACATAAATATTTATTGTTCAACAGGAACACCAAATTTAATTAAGGGTGATAAATTGTATGCCTTATTTTAATTTGTAATGCCAGAATTATCATGGCCACATTTAGACCATTCAAGATCAACAAAGTCCAATAGATCATCTTTCTTTCGTGGGCTATATTTGCTTCAAGCAAGTGATATGGCTTCTAGTGGTGATACAGTTGCAGACTGCACTTACCCTTTTATGCATGTGTCATTTCCGATGGTTATGGCATGATTCAGTGCATAGCCAAACATGGCATATGTGCAACTGCTTCAAGCAACCGTCGATTTGTCATGTGCATTTTTGCATGTTGGCGGTTAACATATTGCTAAAAATACAAATCAATTGCCCTTTGTGGGTTGTAATGATTATGGTTGCAAACAACATGGGTATCGGCAATGGTGTAAATGCCATTTTCCATATCAGTTGGATAAGGATAATAATGATATAATTTACTTTAATCATCTTCCAAAATAAACTAGGTTAGTTTATTGCTTATAGCTAATTTTCTTCTTACTTTGACCTAGGATATGCCACTGTGCTTACCATGACTATTGTTTTGAATATTTTTCTATGTCTCTTAACTTCCAATATCCCACACATGCCCAATTTTCTCTCCCTTTTCATATCAACTGTAAAATCTCAAGTGATTACGTGTGCATCTGGCATTTGTTTGAAATCAACTCGGAGTTAAAGATTTGCAATCATACTTCAACAGGAGTAAAATTTTGTTGGCGTGAAACCAAAATATACTATGTAATATTATGCTTGTAAAGTTCTTTAATTAAGAAATTAATGGTGGAGGATAGTGTTATATAAACTCCAAGTCTTTGGGCTGAAGTTATTATATACTTATTTGACAAATATGGTATTTTCTAGCCAAAATGGTCCATCAAAGATCAACATATGACTAGACTTGTTTTTGTGCCATTGAGAAAAATAGTCTCCCTTGCCGTCTAGGCATCCTTGCACTACAAGTTAGTGAATTGAAGCTTATTAGATATCAGGAGCACATGTACAAGATTTTATTAGCATAGAAAAATTGAAACATCCTTGCATTGCAGCTCGTCCCTGAGATGCACAGTTCTTCATTTAACAATGTCTTTGTGCCTTTTGGACTTATAGAACTTGACCATAAATTCGTCTCTGAAACCTTTCTTCCAGAAATGCCTATTTAGTTATACATGGAATGTTTAGTACTACTTTTGAGTGTTGTTTGTACCTATGGCATGCAGTACTGACTTTGTAATATTTTATTTGCATTGTTGGATATAGATGGATAAAGTTATACGTGTTTGTACTGGTGGGCCGGTTAGCCAAACAGGTAGTGGTGTGGACTTTGGTGGCATGGAAGTGACTGTTCTTGTGTTTGAGAATCACCAGTCTTTCTAACTCTTCTTACGAGGATTAAGCCGACCTTTAGATGGGATGAGCCTAGGGTCGTTGTCGGAATGCAGGGGCGATATGACGCTGGGTTGGGTTCGAAGGTGCACGCCTTGTTGATGCTAATCTCGTTCGATGATGATTGGGACACGTATAAGGAGGTTGTGCTCGCATCTCAGGTCCAGTCGTTGGAGGTTGTGGGTGAGAGGGCCATCGTTGATGAAGATTTGGGAATGAATTTGGATGTGGTGAATGACAACACGAAGGAACTCAAATCCGTTGTGGATCTTTCACAAGGCCCCCCAATGGAGGAGCAACCGTCCCAAGAGTTCATTGGCGTTGGTCTTAACAATGATGACCCCCATTGGTGGATCTGTCATATGTGCATGCTTCTTCACAGCACCATGTTAGTGACCTCGCGACTAATTTCAATTGTGCTGTAATGAACAACGAGCTTGACGAGGAGGTGTTCCAAGATGGAACAATTCGTGACGTTGAGTCCGAAGAAGGCTGGAGCTCGAGTGAAAACAACGCTCCCACTCCACTTTCTCGTCAGAGGAAGGTCGGGTTCTTCGTAGTGGATGAGGAGGGGGAGGAGGACGACGACGACATGGATGCCAAGTTGCTTGACGAGATGGTCCTCTTGGGCCTTGTTGGGGCACCGACCGCGACTCAGCCGACACTGGCCACGCCTCTGCACCATAAACGCAGTGATCATTGCGATGATATTAGTTCAGTCAATGTCGTCGATGGCACACGCGGCGAACATCCGGCTACGAGGTTCACACAGGGAACAGGTCCAAGAAAGCGCAATTGATGTAATGATATCATGTCAGGAATTAATAGAACATTGCAGTTTGAATGGATGGATGACAACATTTATGAATATATGCATATATCCCTGTACATGCTATTTCTGGTTGACTGAATGGATTGTATGGATGAATTAATCTCTCTTTCTTGTGTGAAATGATGTGTTCAATCATTGGATGACTTGATTATTTCTAATTGAATGAATGGATGATTACAATGAGTACATGACACACATCAACAGATTGGTGCTGCCACACCATAGCTCATGGCGTGGCAAAGCGGTCCTGTTATGCCCAGAGCTATGGCGTGACAGGATTTAGCCTCAGAAATCGAAGACGGGATGCAACTCCTCTAGAACTGCCCAAGCCCTGGCGTGGTAGCACAGTTATGCCACGCCATAGCTCATGGCGTGACAAAGCGATGCTGTCACGCCAGGATATATGCCGTGACAGGACTTAGCACCAGAGAGCGACGGCGTTTTTACAACTCCTCTAGAACTGGCCAAGCCCTGGCGTGGCAGCACAGTTATGCCACACCATTGCTCATGGCGTGACAAAGTGATTCTGCCACACTAGGTTGCATGGCGTGGCAAGACTTGGCCCCAAAAAGCCTCTACTCTCTATCTCTCTTTGTCACACACACACTCTCTCTCTCTTTGTCCCTCTCTCTCTCTCTCTGGCCCCTTCTTCCCTACATCACTCGTGAGAACATCCGATTGACCAACATCTCCCTTTTTTACTGCAGGATTTGATCGAGGGTGTAATGCAAAAGAAAGCAGTCTATGTAGCTATTTATCAGTATCCTATCACCAGTAAGGATCAATGTTTGCATTGCATAAAATATGCAACACACTTCACTCTAACATTGGCACATTCTCCCTATGCATTACCAGTATTTACCACCATTTATATTGTGTCGGCGCCCCGGGTGTCACACAACCCCGAGACCCTCTGTGCATACCAAGCTAGTCCCATGATCAGTAGCTAGCTTGCACAGTTGCAACAATGATGCATTCATAACCATTCAACGACGAACTAATGAAGCAGACAAAGTAATATTAATTAAAACAGCAAAGACCTTATGGTCAAGGTTCTTACAAAAGTCGCCTCACAGGGCTTAGCAACATCAGAGTATCTGGCAGCGGAAATCTCAAAAAATACGTGGAGACCAATCGACATGCCCACAGGCAATCGAGTGGAGGACGCGACCTAGTTCGCAAAGTCTTCAAAGTAGCCTTCTTCATAGTACTCAACATTTCTGGTTCTTCTTTGGGGTGATCAACAAAGGGCATAAAGCCGTGAGTACATAAAGTACTCGACAAGTCGTAGAAATGTATGCACTTAGTATTCATGTCGAGGCTTAAGCAAGGATGGCTTTATGGTTAATTTGCGAAAGCAAGTTTAACGATAAATACAATAATTAGATTGCAAAGCGAGATTTTAAAAGAATAATACATAAATAACCAAGTTCTTTTGAATCAAGCGGTGAACATCCGTTCACTTCCCAACCATTTCAACCAAGCGTTTCCATCGAACCAAACCACATTTTTGAAAATACTACCCCTGCGCGAAATCACCGGGCATGTCCGTAATCGGGACACGGCTATTCGAATAGATTTTGACACTCTGCAGAGGTTGTGCGACTTTACCCATAAGAGATAAATCACTTGTAATGTCCGTCGACACACTTCGAGGGTGTGCGACTAAGTGACTATCACAAGGCCTTTACAAAGTTCCATTTTGCCTCGGTTACGCTCGCTAAGGTTTCGCCATCACGGCCCCTCTTGCGCCAATAATCAACCCTACAGAACCGACTCAAAACTTCCTAATTAGTTGGCGGTCCGTCCCATACAGGACTTATGGTTGCACGAGGTGACCGGATCAATGACTTGCAAAGTTAAGTCCTTAGTTGGCTGCTCAGACAAGTCTACCACAACCCAATGTGCATCACACACCCACTCTAGCTTCCTACCTCAAGCCCGAGCATAAATCATTTTTGTTCAATCCCGACCAAATGGCAATCCCTGCCATGGCACAACATCTTTTAATAAAGTGGCCTCACACCACTGTTCCATAGTTCCATTAGTCAAATTTCAATAATCATTGAACATGTGATCGAAATCTGCGGGTAACTAGAGCATGTCTAAGCAATATCGCTCCCAAGTTGGTAATACAATTATGTCCAACTAGTATTAACCATCCTATGGTGTCCAAGGATATATGTCATTCAAGGAGACATTTCATTTCCAATTTATCAAGGAGGCATAATGGCAATTTGGTATTTATCTACTCCCAAAACCATTTTTAATAAAACTAGCCATGCATGATAATTTAATACAATATACATTTGTAAAATGGGTTCAACATGGTCAAAGGCCTACGACTTGCCTTCGTTGACGAGGAGAGGGTCTTGATCGTCGAATGGTGAAGAAATCTTAAAGCAGGAATCTACGTGCGAGAATAGCAACAAATAAATAAAACAGCACCAAATGAACTCCAAAAATTACAAAACCAGTACCAAATGAAAGAGGATGAATTTATATGAATTTAGAAATTTGGATCACCCAAATCGGAGTTCGGATGTGAAAGTTATAGCCAAAAGAAGTTTCAAAATTACATAAAATGATGGAATTGGATTTTTCTGATTTTCGGAATTATTTTTCAATTGAAAATCCCGGATTTGACGTCAGCGCACACGCAAGCACACACGTGGCAGCCACGCGGGCGAAATTGCTGACGCGGCGCCGACGTGGCGCCACGTGGGTGGCCACGTGGGCTCGGGCCCACGGGTCAGAGAGAGAGAGAGAGAGAGAGAGAGAGAGAGACGGGGGCGCGGTGGCGGCGGCGGCCGGAGCTGGGGAAGACGGCGGCGTTGGCGCGGGAGAAGCGGTGGCGAGAGAACGGCGACGCAGAGGCACCGAGCCGGGAAGACGACGGAGGAGCGGCGCGCACGCGAGAGAGAGAGAGAAAGAAGAGAGGAGAGGAAGCGCGGTGGATTTATAGAACTCGCGGCGGGGCGGGCAATGGAGTGGCGAGCGCGGGAGCGAGGGGACGAGGCGAACGCAGGCGTGGCGTGATCTGCGGAGGCGCGGGCGAGGCGAACGGATTCGCATGGCGGCGGAATCGCGCGCGTCGTGGAGAGAAGCGGCGGCGGCGGAGGCGACGATCGGACGCCGTCCGATTCCGTCGGACGGTGGGAGCGAGGAGGCGCACGCGAGAGAGCCGTCCGATTCAATCGACGGACGGGAGGAGAAGAGCGCGCGGCGGGAGACGAAGCGGGCGCCGTCCGATTCGTCGGACGGTGGGAGATGAAGGGCGCGAGCGTGCGGCCGTCGCGATGGCGTCGGACGGTCGTGATGAAAAGGAGACGCGGCGACGGAGCGAACGGCGCGGGCGAGCGGAAGCGGCGGATCTCGATCCAACGGCCCAAAGGCGCGGCGGAGCTGCGGCGATGTGGGCGCGCGAGACGACGGATGAAGATCCAAGGTGAGGTGATGGGGGGGCGCGAAGCGCGCGAAGCGGGCCGCACGAGGCGGGCGGCGGGAAGCAGGAGATGGGCGGAGGAATTCGGCCCACAAACGAAAAGGATTTTAAATTCATTTTGATTTGAAATTCAAATAAAACAAAAGGCAATTTAGAAAATAGCAAATAGACTCCAAAAATTTAGAAAAATTCACATAAATTCCTTGAATTATTCTAGACTTAATAAAAATACTTTTAACTTTAAATTTTCTTTTCTTTTGCAAATAAATTAATTTTTAATTTGGGAAGAAGGAAAATAAATTTCTAAAATCCAATAAATCCAAGGAAATTCTTAAAATAATAATTTTGATTTTAAATTCCAGAAAAATCAATCAAACCAACTTTAATTTAATTGAAGTTTGATTAACTCATATTAAACTGCAAATGAATTTCTGAAATTTCAAAATTAAGCTTTGGGCAAATAGAAACAAATAGCTCTCTTTTAAAATTTTCAAAAACTCTGAAAAACGGGATGCTACAAACCTACCCCTCTTAAAGGGAATCTCGACCCCGAGATTCAGGCTGACTAGAGAATAGGTGGGGAAACTCAGCCTTCAAGTCATCTTCTCGTTCCCAAGTGGCTTCTTCTTCGGTGTGGTTGCTCCACTAGACCTTGCAGAAACGGATGATCTTGCTTCTTGTCACTCGTTCTGCTACTTCCAAGATCTTGATGGGATGCTCCTTGTAGGTGAGGTCTTCTTGCAGGGCAATTGATTCCACTGGCATCTGCTCTTCGGGTACACGCAAACACTTCTTCAACTGCGACACGTGGAAGACATTATGCACATCGGCGGTGAGGTGGGAGCTCCAAGCCGTAGCGACTTCTCCTCTTGGGCTAGGAGCGGAAAGGTCAGATGTACCTTGGTGCAAGCTTTCCACTTACTCAAGCGACGCATCCCTTTGAGGCGACACCTTGGTACACATGATCACCAGTGCAAAAGCTAGATCTCGGCGGTTATCGGCATAACCCTTACACTGGTGCAGTTGTTTTGACCTTTCTCGATTGATCGAACTTGCTCTTGGCTTTTTCCAAAATATCAGCCCAAACACTTGTCTTTCGCCTACTTCATTCCAATACAACGGTGTTGCATTTTCTTCCATAAAGAGCTTCAAATGGAGACATCTGGAGGCTTGACTGTAGCGTTGTTATAAGAAAACTCGCATAAGGTAGCATTTGATCCCAATCGGTGCGATTTGCTAAGGCACAAGCCCTTAACATATCTTCTAGGATTTGATTTACTCTTTACATCATCCATCCGTGCAGGGATGATAAGTCAGATCTTGAAATTTAGATTAGTACCCAAAACAACGTGCAACTTCGCCAAAATCTTGAGGTGAATCTGGGTTCCTCGATCGACACGATCTTCTTGGCACTCCATCTTTGGCACACTATCTTTGCCATGTACAATTCTCGAGTCTATCACGAGTAAGTGGTCTTGGTGGGAGAAAGTGAGCAACTTTGGTTAGGCGATCCACAATTACCAGATAGAATCATAT
This sequence comes from Hsuehochloa calcarea, assembly GCA_036346395.1. Lineage (NCBI taxonomy): Eukaryota > Viridiplantae > Streptophyta > Magnoliopsida > Poales > Poaceae > Hsuehochloa > Hsuehochloa calcarea. Next base: position 50,068,430 of record CM070599.1, read on the forward strand.
CGACCTTGTCCTTGGCAAACCGGTGATAAAATCCATGCCAATTTCTTCCCATTTCCATTCGGGCACTTTCAAGGGTTGCAGAGTCCAAAGAGTCTTTGATGCTCGGCTTTAACTCATTGTGGACATCACATTGAGCTACATACTCGGCAATCTCACGCTTCATGCTAGGCCACCAATACATTTCTTTAAGGTCTTGGTACATCTTGGTGCTTCGAGGTGAATGGAATACAAAGTTTCATGGGCTTCCTTGAGTATCAGCTGCTTAAGCTCTTTCTGATCTGGAATACAAATTCGCTTGTCAAACCAGATGGTGCCTTGCTCATCTTCTGAAAATCTCAGGGCTTTACCTTTCTTCATGTTGCTCTTGATTTCCTTAATATTGGCATCTTCAACTTGAGCTTCCTTGATCTGATTCCGCAAAGTGGGTTGAACTTCTAGGCGACTAGATAACCTTCTTCAACCAACTCTAACTTGAGCTCGGAATTCTTCATGAAGGGTGGCTGATTTTCCTTGATCGACAGGGTATTGCAGTAGACTTTTCTGCTCAAGGCATCTGCCACAACATTAGCTTTGCCTGGATGGTAATGGATTCCAATATCATAATCCTTGATTAACTCCAACCATCTTCTTTGCCTCATATTGAGATCAGCTTGGGTGAAAATGTACTTCAAGCTCTTATGGTCCGTATAGACTTCACAGCGATTACCAATAAGGTAATGGCGCCATATCTTTAGAGCATGCACTCTGGCTAACTCCAAGTCATGAGTGGGGTAATTCACTTCATGAGGCCTCAATTGACGGAAGCATAAGCTACTACCTTCCTTTCTTGCATCAGACACAACCAAGTCCTTGGGATGCATCACGAAAATCTCAAAATCCTTAGGACATCCGCAAAATCAACACCGAGGCGTGGTCAAACGCTTCTTCAACTCTTGAAAACTTTGCTCACAATCTGTTGTCCAAGCAAATTTCTTTTCTTTCTTCAACGGTGAGTGAGGGTCTTGCTATCTTGGAGAATCCTTCTATGAATCGCGATAGTATCCGCCATTCCAAGAAAACTTCGACTGAGGCATCGACTTGGGTGACTCCCAATTAAGCACATCCTTAACCTTGCTAGGGTTAACAGATACTCCTTCTGCAGACATGACATGTCCCAAGAAAGTAACTTCTTTCATCCAAAACTCACACTTGCTGAATTTAGCATAGAGTTGATGATCTCTAAGCTTATTCGGGACCAAGCGGAGGTGCTCTTCATGCTCTTCTTCACTCTTGGAATACACCAAAATATCGTCAATGAAGACAATGACGAACTTATCCAAATACTCCATGAATACTTTATTCATCAAGTTCATAAAGTAGCGAGGGCATTGGTCAATCAAATGACATGACCGTGAACTCATACTGATCCATACCGGGTTGAGAAAGCTGTCTTGGGGATATCTTCTGGACGAATCTTCAACTGGTGGTAACCTGACCTCAAGTCTATTTTGGAGAACACACGGCTCCTTTCAAGCGATCAAACAAATCATCGATCACAGGCGGAGGGTACTTGTTCTTGATGGTGACCTCATTGAGGGCTCGGTAATCCACACACATCCGTTGGGTACCATCCTTCTTTGCAACAAAGATCCTTGGGGCTCCCAAGGTGAAGAACTTGGCGGACAAAACCTTTCTCTTGCATTTCTTCAATTTGCTTCTTTAGTTCAACCAAATCATTGTGAGCAATCTGTAGGGTCTCTTGAAAATAGGTGCGTTCTGGAACAAGATTGATGACAAACTCCAAGTCTCGATGCAGCGGCATTCGGGTAGGTCATCGGGAAAGACATCGAAAACTCTCGACTCTCGGCACTTCTTCCAAGGACACAACACGCGCTGCGGACTAAAGATCCGGCTAGCTTCTCTGGGAGGCTTCAAACTTTACCTTGGTTCCATCCGGATGACCAAAGTGATGCTTCTACCACCACAATCCAAGAGGGCTTGGTGATTGGCAAGCCAATCCATTCCCAAAATCACATCAAGAGACTTGGTGTCTATGATGATGAGATTAGCAAGGAATTCTACCCTTCTATGGTCACTTTAACCTTAGGGCAACCTTGGTTCGTACTCAATTCGAGCAGGAGATTGAACCAACAAAACACTTTTAAGAGGCAAAACTTCCAACCGGTGCCTTTCGGCAAAACTCAGAAACAAGCGAATCGAAGCTCCGAATCAAACAAAGCAAATGGCGGTCTTTGAATTGACAAGGAACTTACCCGACGACGTCCGGTCAGTCTCGGGCTTCCTCCACAGTGGTGTGGTTCACACGACCTCTTCCAAAAGGTGAGGAGACTTGGTAGTGCGGATGGAGTCCGAGGGCTCCACGTGCGACTCTGGAGCGGGGTCTGGTCGGAGTAGCTCCCATGTTGAAACGAGCAGGAGAGGGCCTTGCCTCTGCGAACAGCTATTGGCGAAGTGCCCGGTGATGGCACTTAAAGCGAGATGATCCGTGGCGCAGGTTGACATTCCTTGGTCTTTGGTTCTTTGAGCTATTGAAGCTGCGGGTCCTTTGAGGCTATTTGGCGAGTCTTTGCTCTGTGGGCTCAATGTGACAGTGGAGCAACACGGGCGGAGGCGGCACATTCATTTCGACTCTCTGGGAGTGAGGCCGATGGGCACCTTGTCTGCATCATCTTTCTCTTGCGGGATTCTTCAACTCACGGCGGGATTCTTCGATGAGCATGGCCTTGTTCACCAAGTCTTTGAAATCGCATAATCATTCCCAATGACTTGCACCTTCAAGCGGGGTTGAGTCCTCTCTTGAAGCGCTTGGCGGGCATCATCTGTGGCAACGCGTCCTCGGGCATAGCGGGATAGGCGAGTGAATCTGTTAAGGTATTCACTCATCGACGTGTTGCCTTCTTTGCGACTCACGGAACTCATTCTTCTTCATTTCCACCTTTCCATCGGGGATATGGGAGTGGCGGAAAGCTCAAAACTCGGCCCAAGTGATACTCTCATGGTTTCCATGGGCGGCACAATAGTTCTCCCACCATTCGCAGCGGTACCTTCAAGCCGGTGGGTGGCATCTGAGAACCTTCTCGCGATCATCACAGCGGGTGATAGCGAGCTTCTTTCCATGGGCGTAACGGTCATCTGCGTCCAATGGCTCCGAGGAGCTAGAGAAAGTGGGCGGATGGGTCCTCAAAACTCGCCAACTGGATGAGGAAAAGCGGGGTGGAAGCGGCGGAGGTGTGGCGGTGCTTGGCTATTACGATTCATCATTGCGAGAAGGGCAGAAGTGATGCAGTTCTGGCGATTCATCATCCGAGTCATATTCGCATCAAAGAACTCATCAGTGCGTCGGCCGCCATGAACCGACTCAAACCGGATCTGACCGGCGGCTCGGGAGGGGGGGCGCTGGCGCTTGGAGTCTCATCACGGCTTGCGGAGTTGCGGTGCGAACCATCTGCGACAAAGCTTCGGGTTTAATAGGCGAGAAGAAGAAAGCAATTTAGATGCGAGGGAAAGCACGGAGATGAGCGAGGAACAAGGGAGATAGATGGATCAACCTAATGCGGACAAAATTGGTTTTACCCAACGAACGGATAGCCGGAAAGCTATCAAGAAGCAAACCAAAAGGGACACTTAAGCACAAAAGCACTATTACGCAGACTAAACGACTCTAAAACTAGGGAGGCAGCTACCAATCTAATCTTTACGGAGGGGCAACTTGGAACAGACTGCGGATCTTGAACTTCCAAAACTTCCATTGCTTGATCTTGAAGGGCTCGATCCTAGGGATAATCCAGAGATGAGAGAGTCAAATTTGAATTTGAAAACCAAGTTCCAGAAAAGATAAGATGAAAGAACTCAAGAACGATATAAGAGGGTAAGATGATAAGATAAGAATAGAACAAGGCTAGAAAGAACAGAATAAGATGAGAGAAGAATATCTAGTCAAGTTAATTGCTTGGTTTGATTTAGAAAATATATTTTGAATTTTTGACTAAGGCGACCAATCTAGCTAAAGGTTACGTCCTACGATCGATATGGCTCGATACCATCTCTTGTCGGCGCCGGGTGTCACACAACCCCGAGACCCTCTGTGCATACCAAGCTAGTCCCATGATCGAGCTAGCTTGCAGGTTGCAACAATGATGCATTCATAACCATTCAACAACGAACTAATGAAGCGGACAAAGTAATATTAATTAAAGCAAGAAAGACCTTATGGTCAAGGTTCTTACAAAAGTCGCCTCACGGGGCTTAGCAACATCGAGTATCCGCAATGAAATCTCAAAATACGTGGAGACCAATCGACATGCCCACAGCAATCGAGTGGAGGACGCGACCTAGTTCATAAAGTCTTCAAAGTAGCCTTCTTCATAGTACTCAACATTTCTGGTTCTTCTCATTGGGTGATCAACAAAGGGCATAAAGCCGTGAGTACATAAAGTACTCAGCAAGTCGTAGAGAAATGTATGCACATAGTATTCATGTCAGGCTTAAGCAAGGATGGCTTTATGGTTAATTTGCAGAAAGCAAGTTTAACAATAAATACAATAATTTGAATGCAAAACCAGGATTTTAAAAGAATAATACATAGATAACCAAGTTCTTTTGAATCAAGCAGTGAACATCCCGTTCACTTCCCAACCATTTCAACCAAACGTTTCCATCGAACCAAACCACATTTTTGAAAATACTACCCCTTGCGCGAAATCACCAGGCATGTCCGTAACCGGGGACACGGCTATTGAATAGATTTTGACACTCTGCAGAGGTTATGCGACTTTACCCACAAGAGATAAATCACTTGTAATGTCCGTCGACACACTTAGGGTGTGCGACTAAGTGACTATCACAAGGCCTTTACAAAGTTCCATTTTGCCTCGGTTACGCTCGCTAAGGTTTCGCCATCACGGCCCCTCTTGCGCCAATAATCAACCCTATGAGTAACCGACTCAAAACTTCCTAATTAGTTGGCGGTCCGTCCCATACCGGACTTATGGTTGCACGAGGTGACCGGATCAATGACTTGCAAAGTTAAGTCCTTAGTTGGCTGCTCAGACAAGTCTACCACAACCCAATGTGCATCACACACCCACTCTAGCTTCCTACCTCAAGCCCGAGCATAAATCATTTTTGTTCAATCCCGACCAAATGGCAATCCCTGCCATGGCACAACATCTTTTAATAAAAGTGGCCTCACACCACTGTTCCATAGTTCCATTAGTCAAATTTCAATAATCATTGAACATGTGATCGAAAGTCTGCGGGTAACTAGAGCATGTCTAAGCAATATCGCTCCCAAGTTGGTAATACAATTATGTCCAACTAGTATTAACCATCCTATGGTGTCCAAGGATATATGTCATTCAAGGAGACATTTCATTTTCAATTTATCAAGGAGGCATAATGGCAATTTGGTAATTATCTACTCCCAAAACCATTTTTAATAAAACTAGCCATGCATGATAATTTAATACAATATACATTTGTAAAATGGGTTCAACATGGTCAAAGGCCTACGACTTGCCTTCGTTGACGAGGAGAGGGTCTTGATCGTCGGTCGAAGAAATCTTCCAAACAGCGGAATCTACGTGCGAGAATAGCAACAAATAAATAAAACAGCACCAAATGAACTCCAAAAATTACAAAACCAGTACCAAATGAAAGAGGATGAATTTATATGAATTTAGAAATTTGGATCACCCAAATCGGAGTTCGGATGTGAAAGTTATAGCCAAAAGAAGTTTCAAAATCACATAAAATGATGGAATTGGATTTTTCGATTTTGAATTATTTTTCAATTGAAAATCCCGATTTGACGTCGGCAAGACACGCAGTTAGCACACGTGGCGACCACGCTGGCGAATTCTTGACGCGGCGCGACGTGGCGCCACGTGGGTGGCCACGTGGGCTCGGGCCTGGTCGAGAGAGAGAGAGAGAGAGAGAGAGAGAAGCGGCGGCGGGGCGCGAGGCGGAAGAAGACGGCGGCGTTAGCGGGAGAAGGCGGATGGCGAGAACGGCGACGCAGAGGCGAGGCGGGAGCGGGAAGACGACGGAGGAGCGGCGGCAAGACGCGACCGAGAGAGAGAGAGAAAGAAGAGAGAGGAGAGGAAGGCGCGGTGGATTTATAGAACTCGCGGCGGACGGAGCAATGAGTGGCGGGCGCGGCGGAGGCGGACGAGACGAACGCAGGCGTGGCGGCGGATGCGGGCGAGGCGGGCGAGGCGAACGGATTCGCGGCGGCGGAATCGCGCGTCGTGGGGAGAGAGAAAGCGGCCAGCGAGACGACGACGGACGCCGTCCGATTCCGTCGGGACGGGAGCGAGCGAGGAGGCACGGCGACGAGAGCCGTCCGATTCAATCGGACGGTGAGGAGGAGAAGAAGCGCGGCGGGAGACGAAGCGGCGCCGTCCGATTCGTCGGACGGTGGGAGATGAAGGGCGCGGCGTCGCGGCCGTCGCGATGGCGTCGGACGGTCGTGATGAAAAGGAGACGCGGCGACGGAGACGAACGGCCGCGGCGAGCGGAGCGGCGGATCTCGATCCAACGGCCAAACGGCAGCGGGAGCGCGCGATGATGACGCCGAGGAGGGCCGGATGAAGATCCAACGGCTGAGGTGATGGGGAGGCGCGGGCGCGCGGAAACGGGCCGCACGGAAGCGGGCCGGCGCGGGGAACAGGAGATGGGCCGGAGGAATTCGGCCCACAAACAGAAAAAGGATTTTAAATTCATTTTTGATTTCAGAAATTCAAATAAAACAAAAGGCAATTTAGAAAATAGCAAATAGACTCCAAAAATTCTGGAAAAATTCACATAAATTCCTTGAATTATTCTAGACTTAATAAAAATACTTTTAACTTTAAATTTTCTTTTTCTTTTGCAAATAAATTAATTTTTAATTTCGGGAAGAAGGAAAATAAATTTCTAAAATCCAATAAATCCAAGGAAATTCTTAAAATAATAATTTTGATTTTAAATTCCAGAAAAATCAATCAAACCAACTTTAATTTAATTGAAGTTTGATTAACTCATATTAAACTGCAAATGAATTTCTGAAATTTCAAAATTAAGCTTTGGGCAAATAGAAACAAATGGCTCTCTTTTAAAATTTTCAAAAACTCTGAAAAACGGGATGCTACAAACCTACCCCTCTTAAAGGGAATCTCGACCCCGAGATTCAGGCTGACTAGAGAATAGGTGGGGAAACTCAGCCTTCAAGTCATCTTCTCGTTCCCAAGTGGCTTCTTCTTCGGTGTGGTTGCTCCACTAGACCTTGCAGAAACGGATGATCTTGCTTCTTGTCACTCGTTCTGCTACTTCCAAGATCTTGATGGGATGCTCCTTGTAGGTGAGGTCTTCTTGCAGGGCAATTGATTCCACTGCATCGCTCTTGGCACACGCAAACACTTCTTCAATCTGCGACACGTGGAAGACATTATGCACATCGGCGATACCGAGGTGGGAGCTCCAAGCGTAGCGACTTCTCCTCTTCGGGCTAGGACTGGGAAAGGTCCGATGTACCTTGGTGCAAGCTTTCCACTTACTCTGAAACGACGCATCCCTTTGAGAGGCGACACCTTCAGTACACATGATCACAGTGCAAAAGCTAGATCTCGCGACGGTTATCGGCATAACTCTTCTGCGTCGGTGCATCGTGTTTTCGACCTTTCTCGATTGATCGAACTTGCTCTTGGCTTTTTCCAAAATATCAGCCCAAACACTTGTCTTTCGCCTACTTCATTCCAATACAACGTGTTTCGCATTTTCTTCCATAAAGAGCTTCAAATGGAGACATCCGAGGCTTGATTGTGCTTGTTGTTATAAGAAAACTCGCATAAGGTAGCATTTGATCCCAATCGGTCGATTTGCTAAGGCACAAGCCCTTAACATATCTTCTAGGATTTGATTTACTCTTTACGTCTCATCCATCCGTCTGGGATGATAAGTCAGATCTTGAAATTTAGATTAGTACCCAAAACAACATGCAACTTCGCCAAAATCTTGAGGTGAACTGGGTTCCTCGATCGACACGATCTTCTTCTAAGACTCCATCTTTGGCACACTATCTTTGCCATGTACAATTCTGCCAGTCTATCACCAGAGTAAGTGGTCTTGACTGGGAGAAAGTGAGCAACTTTGGTTAGACGATCCACAATTACCCAGATAGAATCATATCCTGACCTTGTCCTTGGCAAACCAGTGATAAAATCCATGCCAATTTCTTCCCATTTCCATTCAGGCACTTTCAAGGGTTGCAGAGTCCAAAGAGTCTTTGATGCTCGGCTTTAACTCGCTGACAGACATCACATTGAGCTACATACTCGGCAATCTCACGCTTCATGCTAGGCCACCAATACATTTCTTTAAGGTCTTGGTACATCTTTGTGCTTCCAGGGTGAATGGAATACAAAGTTTCATGGGCTTCCTTGAGTATCAGCTGCTTAAGCTCTTTCTGATCTGGAATACAAATTCGCTTGTCAAACCAAATGGTGCCTTGCTCATCTTACGAAAATCTCGTGGCTTTACCTTTCTTCATGTTGCTCTTGATTTCCTTAATATTGGCATCTTCAACTTGAGCTTCCTTGATCGATTCCGCAAAGTGGGTTGAACTTCTAGGCGACTAGATAACCTTCTTCAACCAACTCTAACTTGAGCTTCTGGAATTCTTCATGAAGGGCTGGCTGATTTTCCTTGATCGACAGGGTATTGCAGTAGACTTTTCTGCTCAAGGCATCTGCCACAACATTAGCTTTGCCTGGATGGTAATGGATTCCAATATCATAATCCTTGATTAACTCTAACCATCTTCTTTGCCTCATATTGAGATCAGCTTGGGTGAAAATGTACTTCAAGCTCTTATGGTCCGTATAGACTTCACAGCGATTACCAATAAGGTAATGACGCCATATCTTTAGAGCATGCACTACGGCAGCTAACTCCAAGTCATGAGTGGGGTAATTCACTTCATGAGGCCTCACTTGCGGGAAGCATAAGCTACTACCTTCCTTTCTTGCATCAGGACACAACCAAGTCCTTGCCGGATGCATCACGAGAAAATCTCAAAATCCTTAGGACATCCGCAAAATCAACACCGAGTGTGGTCAAACGCTTCTTCAACTCTTGAAAACTTTGCTCACAACTGCTGTCCAAGCAAATTTCTTTTCTTTCTTCAACGGTGAGTGAGGGGTCTTGCTATCTTGGAGAATCCTTCTATGAATCGGCGATAGTATCCTGCCATTCCAAGAAAACTTCTGACCTGAGGCACCGACTTGGGTGACTCCCAATTAAGCACATCCTTAACCTTGCTAGGGTTAACAGATACTCCTTCGGCAGACATGACATGTCCCAAGAAAGTAACTTCTTTCATCCAAAACTCACACTTGCTGAATTTAGCATAGAGTTGATGATCTCTAAGCTTATTCGGGACCAAACGGAGGTGCTCTTCATGCTCTTCTTCACTCTTGGAATACACCAAAATATCGTCAATGAAGACAATGGCGAACTTATCCAAATACTCCATGAATACTTTATTCATCAAGTTCATAAAGTAGCGAGGGCATTGGTCAATCCAAATGACATGACCGTGAACTCATACAGATCCATACCGGTTGAGAAAGGCGTCTTGGGGATATCTTACGGGCGAATCTTCAATGGTGGTAACCTCGACCTCAAGTCTATTTTGGAGAACACACCGGCTCCTTTCAACCGATCAAACAAATCATCGATCCAGGCGGAGGGTACTTGTTCTTGATGGTGACCTCATTGAGGGCTCGGTAATCCACACACATCCGTTGGGTACCATCCTTCTTTGCAACAAAGATCTTTGGGGCTCCCAAGGTGAAGAACTTGGCCTCGGACAAAACCTTTCTCTTGCATTTCTTCAATTTGCTTCTTTAGTTCAACCAAATCATTGTGACAGCAATCTGTAGGGTCTCTTGAATATAGGTGCAGTTCCTGGAACAAGATTGATGACAAACTCCAAGTCTCGGTGTAGCGGCATTCCAGGTAGGTCATCAGGAAAGACATCTGAAAACTCTCTGACTACTGGCACTTCTTCCAAGGACACAACAGCGCTGCGGACTAAAGATCCGGCTAGCTTCTCCGGGAGGCTTCAAACTTTACCTTGGTTCCATCCGGACTGACCAAAGTGATGCTTCTACCACCACAATCCAAGAGGGCTTGGTGATTGGCAAGCCAATCCATTCCCAAAATCACATCAAGAGACTTGGTGTCTATGATGATGAGATTAGCAAGGAATTCTACCCTTCTATGGTCACTTTAACCTTAGGGCAACCTTGGTTCGTACTCAATTCGAGCAGGAGATTGAACCAACAAAACACTTTTAAGAGGCAAAACTTCCAACTGGTGCCTTTCGGCAAAACTCAGAAACAAGCGAATGCGAAGCTCGAATCAAACAAAGCATGGCGGTCTTTGAATTGACAAGGAACTTACCCAAGACGACGTCAGGCCGTGCAGGCTTCCTCCACAGTGGTGTGGTTCACACGACCTCTTCCAAAAGGCCGAGGAGACTTGGTAGTGCGGATGGAGTCCGAGGGCTCCACGTGCGACTCTCGGGCGGGGTCTGGCCGGAGTAGCTCCCATGTTGAAACGAGCAGAGAGGGGCCTTGCCTCTGCGGGCAGCTCTTGGCGAAGTGCCCGGTGATGGCACTTAAAGCGATGATCCGTGGCGAGGTTGACATTCCTTGGCTCTTTGGTTCTTTGGGCTATTGAAGGCTGCGGGTCACCGGGCTAGCGGGCGAGGTGTTGCTCTGGGGGCTCTGAATGTGACAGTGGAGCAACACGGCAGGAGGCGGCACATTCATTCGACTCTCGGGAGTGAGACCGATGGGCACCGTCTTTGCATCATCTTTCTCTTGCGGGATTCTTCAAGCTCACGGCGGGATTCTTCGATGAGCATGGCCTTGTTCACCAAGTCTTTGAAATCGCATAATCATTCCCAATGACTTGCACCTTCAAGCGGGGTTGAGTCCTCTCTTGAAGCGCTTGGCGGGCATCATCGTGGCAACGCGTCCTCGGGCATAACGGGATAGGTGAGTGAATCTGTTAAGGTATTCACTCACCGACGTGTTGCCTTGCTTTGCGACTCACGGAACTCATTCTTCTTCATTTCCACCTTTCCATCGGGGATATGGGAGTGGCGGAAAGCTCACGAAAACTTCGGCCCAAGTGATACTCTCATGGTTTCCATGGGCGGCACAATAGTTCTCCCACCATTCTGCAGGTACCTTCAAGGTGGTGGGTGGCATCTGTAACCTTCTCGCGATCATCACAGCGGGTGATAGCGAGCTTCTTTCCATGGAGCGCAACCGGTCATCTGCGTCCAATGGCTCGAGGAGCTAGAGAAAGTGGGCGGATGGGTCCTCAAAAACTCGCCAACTGGGACCGAGGAAAAAGCGGGGGTGGAGCGGCGGAGGTGTGGCGGTTGCTTGATCGCTACGATTCATCATTGCGAGAAGGGCGGCGTGATGCAGTTCTGGCGATTCATCATCTCGAGTCATAATCGCATCAAAGAACTCATCAGTGCGTCTGGCCGCCATGAATCGACTCAAACCCGGATCTGCAGCTGGCGGCACGGGAGGGCGGGCAGCGGCGCTTGAGTCTCATCACGGCTTGCGGAGTTGGTGCGAACCATCTGCGACAAAGCTTCTCAGGTTTAATAGACGAGAAGAAGAAAGCAATTTAGATGCGAGGGAAAGCACGGAGATGAGCGAGGAACAAGGGAGATAGATGGATCAACCTAATGCGGACAAAATTGGTTTTACCTAACGAGCGGATAGCGGAAAGCTATCAAGAAGCAAACCAAAGGGACACTTAAGCACAAAAGCACTATTACGCAGACTAAACGACTCTAAAACTAGGGAGGCAGCTACCAATCTAATCTTTACGGAGGGGCAACTTGGAACAGACTGCGGATCTTGAACTTCCAAAACTTCCATTGCTTGATCTTGAAGGGCTCGATCCTAGGGATAATCCAGAGATGAGAGAGTCAAATTTGAATTTGAAAACCAAGTTCCAGAAAAGATAAGATGAAAGAACTCAAGAACGATATAAGAGGGTAAGATGATAAGATAAGAATAGAACAAGGCTAGAAAGAACAGAATAAGATGAGAGAAGAATATCTAGTCAAGTTAATTGCTTGGTTTGATTTAGAAAATATATTTTGAATTTTTGACTAAGACGACCAATCTAGCTAAAGGTTACGTCCTACAGTCGATATGGCTCTGATACCATCTCTTGTCGGCGCCCCGGGTGTCACACAACCCCGAGACCCTCTGTGCATACCAAGCTAGTCCCATGATCAGTAGCTAGCTTGCACAGTTGCAACAATGATGCATTCATAACCATTCAACAACGAACTAATGAAGCAGACAAAGTAATATTAATTAAAACAGCAAAGACCTTATGGTCAAGGTTCTTACAAAAGTCGCCTCACAGGGCTTAGCAACATCAGAGTATCTGGCAGCGGAAATCTCAAAAAATACGTGGAGACCAATCGACATGCCCACAGGCAATCGAGTGGAGGACGCGACCTAGTTCGCAAAGTCTTCAAAGTAGCCTTCTTCATAGTACTCAACATTTCTGGTTCTTCATTGGGGTGATCAACAAAGGGCATAAAGCCGTGAGTACATAAAGTACTCAGCAAGTCGTAGAGAAATGTATGCACTTAGTATTCATGTCAGGCTTAAGCAAGGATGGCTTTATGGTTAATTTGCAGAAAGCAAGTTTAACAGTAAATACAGTAATTAGATTGCAAAGCAGGATTTTAAAAGAATAATACATAAATAACCAAGTTCTTTTGAATCAAACAGTGAACATCCCGTTCACTTCCCAACCATTTCAACCAAACGTTTCCATCGAACCAAACCACATTTTTGAAAATACTACCCCTGCGCGAAATCACTGGGCATGTCCGTAATCGGGACACGGCTATTGAATAGATTTTGACACTCTGCAGAGGTTATGCGGCTTTACCCATAAGAGATAAATCACTTGTAATGTCCGTCGACACACTTCCGGGTGTGCGACTAAGTGACTATCACAAGGCCTTTACAAAGTTCCATTTTGCCTCGGTTACGCTCGCTAAGGTTTCGCCATCACTGACCCCTCTTGCGCCAATAATCAACCCTAACAGAACCGACTCAAAACTTCCTAATTAGTTGGCGGTCAGTCCCATACCGGACTTATGGTTGCACGAGGTGACCGGATCAATGACTTGCAAAGTTAAGTCCTTAGTTGGTCGCTCGGACAAGTCTACCACAACCCAATGTGCATCACACACCCACTCTAGCTTCCTACCTCAAGCCCGAGCATAAATCATTTTTGTTCAATCCCACCAAATGGCAATCCTCGCCATGGCACAACATCTTTTAATAAAAGTGGCCTCACACCTTTGTTCCATAGTTCCATTAGTCAAATTTCAATAATCATTGAACATGTGATCGAAAGTCTTGCGGGTAACTAGAGCATGTCTAAGCAATAATACGCTCCCAAGTTGGTAATACAATTATGTCCAACTAGTATTAACCATCCTATGGTGTCCAAGGATATATGTCATTCAAGGAGACATTTCATTTCCAATTTATCAAGGAGGCATAATGGCAATTTGGTATTTATCTACTCCCAAAACCATTTTTAATAAAACTAGCCATGCATGATAATTTAATACAATATACATTTGTAAAATGGGTTCAACATGGTCAAAGGCCTACGACTTGCCTTCGTTGTGAGGAGAGGGTCTTGATCGTCGGTCGAAGAAATCTTAAAGCAGGAATCTACACGTGCGAGAATAGCAACAAATAAATAAAACAGCACCAAATGAACTCCAAAAATTACAAAACCAGTACCAAATGAAAGAGGATGAATTTATATGAATTTAGAAATTTGGATCACCCAAATCGGAGTTCGGATGTGAAAGTTATAGCCAAAAGAAGTTTCAAAATTACATAAAATGATGGAATTGGATTTTTCGATTTTGAATTATTTTCAATTGAAAATCCCGGATTTGACGTCGCGCGCTGCGCTAGCACACGCGGCAGCCACGCGGCGAATTGGCCGACGCTGGCGCCGACGTGGCGCCACGTGGGTGGCCACGTGGGCTCGGCCCACTGGAGAGAGAGAGAGAGAGAGAGAGAGAGCGAGAGCGGCGCGGCGGGCGGCGGCGGAGCTGGGAAAACGGCGGCGTTAGCGCGGAGAAGAAAAGCGAGAACGGCGAGCAGCAGAGGCGGCCGGAGCCGGGAAGACGACGGAGAGGAGGAAGCAGCGCGACCGAGAGAGAGAGAGAGAAAGAAAGAGAGGAGAGGAAGGCGCGGTGGATTTATAGAACTCGCGGCGGGACGGAGCAATGGAGTGGCGGGCGCGCGAGGCGGGGCGAGAGGCGAACGCAGGCGTGGCGGCCGATGCGGCGGAGGCGCTGGCGAGGCGAACGGATTCGCGGCGGCGGGAATCGCGGCGTCGTGAGAGAGAGAAGGCGGCGTGGCGAGAGCGGCGATCGGACGCCGTCCGATTCCGATCGGACGGTGGGGAGCGAGGAGGCGCGGCGAGCGGAGAGCCGTCCGATTTCAATCGGACGGTGAGGAGGAGAAGAGCGCGCGCGGGAGACGAGCGAGGCGCCGTCCGATTCGTCGGACGGTGGGAGATGAAGAAGCGCGAGCGTCGGCCGTCGCGATGGCGATCGGACGGTCGTGATGAAAAGGAGACGCGGCGACGGAGCGAGCGGCGCGGCGGCGGAGGCGGCGGATCTCGATCCAACGGCCAAACGGCGAGCGGAGGCGGCGGCGTGGGCGCGCGAGGCGCGGATGAAGATCCAACAGGCGAGGTGATGGGAGGAGGCGGCGCGGAGCGAAGCGAGCGCCGCAGGCGGCGGGCGCGGGAGCGAGGAGATGGGCGGAGGAATTCGGCCCAAACAGAAAAAGGATTTTAAATTCATTTTGATTTGAAATTCAAATAAAACAAAAGGCAATTTAGAAAATAGCAAATAGACTCCAAAATTTCTGGAAAAATTCACATAAATTCCTTGAATTATTCTAGACTTAATAAAAATACTTTTAACTTTAAATTTTCTTTTTCTTTTGCAAATAAATTAATTTTTAATTTCGGGAAGAAGGAAAATAAATTTCTAAAATCCAATAAATCCAAGGAAATTCTTAAAATAATAATTTTGATTTTAAATTCCAGAAAAATCAATCAAACCAACTTTAATTTAATTGAAGTTTGATTAACTCATATTAAACTGCAAATGAATTTCTGAAATTTCAAAATTAAGCTTTGGGCAAATAGAAACAAATGGCTCTCTTTTAAAATTTTCAAAAACTCCGAAAAACGGGATGCTACATATTGATAGTTGAATCTAGCAGTGAACTCAATTTACAAGCAAATGACTATTTTGTTCTTATTGATTTTGCTTTCGAAAAAGAATAAACTGAAACTGCCTCACCAGCTCATTAGAAAGACAAGACCATACTCTACCGCGAAGGCTACTCACATGCATTTAACCACACTATGACGCCAGCTTTTCAAATCAACATGACAACACTCTACCCCCTCGGCTTTTCAGACCGAAAAGACCGAACTCTAATGGACAAACTTTTCAGAGGGACATGAAAACACTCTGCCACACCAGCTTTTCAGATCGAACTCTGCCGCACAAACTTTTCAGATGGATATAACAACACTCTACCTCACCAGCTTTTCAAACCGAACAGACAACACACTTGGATTTAACCTTTTTAGATGAACGCAACATACACATCGATTTCTTGTGTATTCTCACTCCACCATGTGCATTACACCATATGACTTATAAAAAAGGTGGAAGAGATCTGGGAGAGAACACTACACAACCAAACCCAACACTATACTAGAGCTTGCTTCACCCAACTAGGAGGAAGGGATGGAGAACTCGACGAACATATACAAGAGGATAATGTAAAAGCGCAAGTGGCTAGCCGATAGGGCTAAACCCTACCCAGATAAGTCTACGAAGGATGCGTCGGTACCACCGTAGTTCCCAGTCCCACAATGTGTGTGCGAAGAACCGGTAAAGATCATCCGGTCCACACACACCCGGCGACGTCCGCTCGGGCGTACTACACATGCGACCACCACTCGTAAGCGTATCTTGCACACACAAAGATTTTTCACATTATATGTTACATTCCACAAATCCCTAATTACACACGCCCATAATGGCAGCTGGAGATGTAATGTAACTTCTTTCAATGGACTGACGGCCCGGAGATGTACGATAGGACGTTCATCCAGCAAAAGTACATGTTGAATTTTCCATGGCGAGCTGAGACCTTCTAGTGCTGGACACCTTACGTACCCGACCTTGACCCAACTGAAAAAGCATCGGACGGGTCCAAGAAAACAGATGAGTACGACAAGGCCAAGCAGGCAGCGGGCAAGGGGAAGGCTCCTGCAAGTGAGTCTGTGGGCCGTAATACCGCTCCCTGTCGCCGGGCGCACTCCGAATCGAAGAGATAAGTTATGTTCATTATGCATCATAATTATTAATTTGTCCCAACGTTGCATTATCATAACAACGTTCAAACGTCAAGCCCGTCTCGCAGAACATAGATGACTTCAAGACTGGATGCCACCGCCGCAGGCAGTAAGGGGACAAGGGGAAGGTTCCTGCAAGTGAGACCGTTGGCCGTACTACCGCTCCCCGTCGCCCGGCCGCATCCAAGAAGTAAGTTATGTTTAGTATGCATCATAATTATTAATTAGGCACGACGTTGTGTTATCCTAACATCATTAAACCGCCCACCTCGTCTCGTAGGACACGGATGACTTCAAGACCGACCGCCGCCGCCGCCGTGGGTAGAAAGGAGCGATGGGCCGCCGAAACTAATGATCTTTGTTTCAATCGACTTTATTTCTATTCCAACAAGGCGCATATGTATCGTAGGTATATTTCGGCTTATTACATCATGCACGATGTCGTTGCTTATGCACGTAACTAAACCCTGTGTGCTGTGTAATTTGCAATTTTATTATAAATTCTATTTCAATTCGCGACTGTGTTGTAAAGTTGACTTCAAATCTCGTTGTCTTTTTACATTCAATTCTTCGCGTAGCAACATAGGGAACAACTTAAAAATAAGGGTTCAAAATGTGTGTTTTGGAAGTAGGCACTAAATGGTCTTCGACCCCAAAGTGACGATGAGCACCACCTATCATTGCAATAGGATGGGATGTGCCTACTTAATCATCCATTTGTTCATTCAAACTAATAACATCGCATGTATGAAATAAAATCTACTGCATAGGATTGTGCATTCACTTAGCACCGTTCAATTCTTGCTATCTCAACTCAGGTTTAAATTTTTTGAAACAGACATCCGTGGAAAATCAAATGCTAAGAACAATGTACATGAGAGTGAACTTGTGCATTACATTATCATCTTTCATGCCAATTGATCCACAATTTATGCAACAAACGTAAGATTTCATTGTCTGAGAAGACCTTTAAATAAAGGTTGGCCTTGTCACGCCAACTATCGTGGCATAACAAGGCGGGCTTGTCATGCTATGGGTGCGGGCATGGCTACTGTCTTGGCTTGTATGGTAGATTTGGTCATGCTGAGAACGGTGACGTGACATAATAGTATGCTTACACCACAAGTTAAGGCGTGGCCAAAGAGGTTAGAATTTGAAATAAAGTTCACGAGGTATTAAATTCAAAATATTATTAAAAAGAATTAAATAAAAATCCTCAGTGGAGTGTGGGTCTACACTATGTAGACGCAGATGAAAGAACTGAGTAATAGAAAGAATACGTGTCTTCTTTTTTTCATAACAAGTAAAAGCTCTGCGTGTCATTCCATTGATAAGAGATACCTTGCACTTTTTACCATTAGAGACACAACTAGGGGTCTCCCGAGGTCGGTTGGTGGGCTCAAATCCTTCTTTCTTAAATACGAGTAAGTCTCATTCCTCCGCGCCATCGTTTAGTAGGGGTATAACTAAACTTGTTTGGTGCAAGCAAATAGTGCCCAAAATCATGTATTCGATTGGGGCTTGGGCTGTAGTTTCCCCACTTTGGTTGAAGGCAAGATCAAGGAGGAAACATGTAGGTGAGAGTACATATATACTCCACGTCTTCTTCTATGGAAACGGAAATGCCACGTCCAACTATCGCATACATTTACCCTCCCGAACACAAAGCGTGCGTACTAAACAATCCAATCGAGCAGGTCTCAGCTCCCCCTACGTACTGGAAGGGAATTCAATGCGGTACAAACCCCTCAGCCTACTGAACACTAATTCACCATTTGTCGGCTAAGCTGCCCAAGTTCAATTCCAAACTATACCACTTGATATGGATGAGCAGCTCTAACTGGCTAATTTAGCACGTGATGTGACAATATCACGCCAACAACCAGTCCAAAAACAATTCCAAACCATCCATAAAAGAGTGTGAAAAACTTAAAACCTGTAGTACCGGAAAGGCAATTAGAGGGAGGGGGGGTGAATAGACGCTTTCTCGATTTTCACCTCAATTAGATTCAACACGAACTTTTCTCCAATAGCTATGAAAGCTAAGAAGATCAGTAAATGCACAGAGGAAGTCTTGTGCTGAATTCTATTAACCCCTGAAGCAAAAGACCCAAAATATAGAGATCAAACTCACTGGAGTGGTCAGACCGACGACAAATTGGTGGTCTGAAGGCTTGGCGGTCTGACCGGCGTTATGAAACCGGTCCGACCGCCCCTGACCAGAAACAGTGCAGACTGCCCGAAACCAAAACAAAAATCGGTCTAACTTTTTATCTTCACGATGAAACTTGACCAAATTTGAAACACACATTCCTAAGGATATGTGGAACCTATACCAATCAACGATCGTCCATATCCATGTCAAAGTTTTGACCTTTTTCTGTTTTACCGAAGGAGGGTTCAAAACCGAGCAAAAACGAAAAACTTGATCCAAAACTTGCTCGTGGGGGATTGATGATCTATATGATCCTAGATGTATTCTCACACTTCATAGCAAGGTAAATGAGATCAATAAACCAATCAAAAACCACAGGATCAAGGAAGCACCAGAAATCATCAAAAGAGAAAGAAGAACACAATAAACCTCATCTTTGAATAATCATTCATAGATTGATTCATGATGTTTGCTGGTTACAGCCACTCCCTCAAGGAGGACAAGAGCTCAATCCATGAGCACACACCCAACACATCTTTCTAGGACCTAAGCCTCTCCTCCCCTCTCTAATCTCTAAGACAAACTAGGGTTTTTCCAAATGAAATGCTTGAGAGCTGTTTAACAGCAACTCCCTCCTATTTATAGCGAGGCCTAGCTTGTAGAAGAGTTCACTTAATGGGCTTCCGTTAAGGCTCAATACAAACGGGACACATACGCACGTATTCTAATGCGTTGTCTTCATCTTCGATTGACCTAGACCGCTTCTCCAAGCGCCGACCCGCGCCGTGGTTTAGTCAAGAGTCACAAAGGCGGTATTTGATGAAATTACCAAAATATCCCTTCTCGATCATTCTCCATGGACCAAGTCCGGTACAGTTGAAGCAATCGCCTACTTCGCCACGTGTAGGTTGATCAACGACTCTCATCATATCAGCAAGTCTCTCCCGTTCGAATCCCATCGAACTTCAAAGCACTTGCACCGATCTCCGTACATACTCCTATGATATCCACAAAACCGTACTCATCTGTTCAGTAAAAAAAGGTACAGGATGCTTCCAAACGCATCTGAAAAATGGCTAAAATGCACGGTCTAAAACGCGAGACTGATGAAACGGCAGGACTAGAGAATGCCACATTTATGAAAGGAGAAGGAAAATGAGCGAGATAACAAAGCGTCGCGATCCGAGCTCAGTCACTCCGTCGCTATTGGCGCAGCTCGGGGTCTGTCTGCATCCCCGTTGAACGCACGGCACGCGCCACGTCATTTTCTGAGTTTTTGCTGGGTTGTGCATGCATTGTCTGTCTATCCCGTCACCCCAAGTACACGATGGTTCATGACACCAGTAAATCAAGCTAAAATTTGGTATAATCAAAATTTAGTTAAAATTAAAATTTGATAAAAAAATATTGTTTGGATTGCGGTCAATTCGAATTTTGGTGAGTAATTTTTCACTCTTAAATTGTCCACATATGATATTTAATTTTAATGGTGGTACCAAATCAAACAATAACTAATTTTCATCAGTGTTAACAAATTTTAATTTGATTCACGTTGAAAACAAACCAAGCATGGCCGATTTCCCAGCGTGTGCTAGCTCTCCCTTCCATTCGGGGGCTCGATGGCGAGCCATTTTAATAGTAGTACATCATCCTTCTTAACAGTGCATATAAGCAGCTGAATTAATCGCCAGTTCTAGCAAGGAATTTACTGTACACACATCTTTTGTCTAAGGAATTACATTTTAATCATCTGCAACGCATCTTTGATTCAAACATTCAGAAGTCGCCAAGACGGCGACCAATCAGATTTGTTTCACACACAAATTTAAAACTATATTTTAAATACAGTAATTAATTGTAGGCCCCAGCAAAACCTATATAATCATACTACCGGTGCCAGCGGTGGAGTTAGGATTTCGACAATAGGGGTGTAAATTTTTTTTTGCAATTACAAGAAAGACACACATCACCATGCATGCACACCGCACACACGTGCGAGTGCGCCTCTTTAGCACACGTCTTTTATTGAAATCGCACTCGTGTGTGCATGAAGGTGCAAATTTAAATGACATATTTCAACATAAAAATTTAAATGACACAGTAAACGATCAAATGGAACAAATTATATATTTTTAGTGTTGTCGACATCACAAAATATAGCTTATGTTGGTGAGTAGCCGACTATTGATTGCCGACACCACAAATTTATTATATAGCTTATGTATTGTACTAGGTATATATACTGTATAGTAAGTTTACATGAATATTTCTGTGAGTGGTTGGCTCGGCCACTGAGCAGTGCCATCGTTGCTGGCTAGCGCTTGGCTTGTCCAGGCTTAAGCTAATAAATACATAGAGCGCCCTATAACTCTTTCGAGTTTTCTTGACTTGCTATCCATACTACGACCTGCAAGCTAGCTGCTAGCTGTAGATGATCTACGGCATGATGCTGACTTCGAACTAGTTCAGTTTGTTCTTTCAGGGAAACGAAAGTGGTACTAACAATATCATAATAGAGTTGTTGATTTGCTCTATCATGCTATATGTTTTTGTTACTCGACATATAGCTTTCGCTCTCAGTGCATCGTAGCCTCATCGGTCTTCTCGCCTGGCTTTTCACATGGTAGGCCTAGGTCCAAAAGGACCAGAACAAGCGAACAAAATAAAACCAAAGGGATTGTATGATCATCCACAGTTGCGTTGCCTAGATCTCGTCTGGGTCTTTTTTTCATCTCTGAGATGCTACCCTCGTGTGCAATCGACAAAAGGTGAAGTTAAGGACGTTCGCCGTGCTCGAGCACGAGCGAGCGCCCCCACTCTTCCGCTAGATTTCCTGTGGGTACTCGTGTATCAGCTGATCCATAAAACCCATGCAAGGCAAGAAATTTTTAATCTTATGCCCCGTTTGGAATGAGTTTTTTTTTGCTTCCTATATTCTTACAAGAGTATCTCGTATCTGTGAGCTTGGCTGTGAGGATACAATATAATGTTGTTTGGTTGTCTATATCCTTATAGACGGGCTTAGTAGAAAAGTTGTTTGGTTGCCCGAAGGTAGATATAAAATATGATGCAAGAGAAGTTGTTTGGTTGCCCGCATGAACCCAGTTATGGTCACCCTTTTCATAGGTGTGGTGAGAATAGCTCCCCTTTGCTTGAGTCCTTAGAATTTTGCTAAGTCCCGGATATTTAGGATTTTTAGTTAATTCTTATTACAAGCAGCTAATATTATAATGATACACATGGATAGTCAAATACTCAAATAGCAACTAACATTAATTTATGTGTCAAAATTATTATAATCACAAGCTGAACTGCAATTATAACATCTTTGTAGCTAAAAGCACCCTTCTTCCGTGACTTGGTATCAAGTTTGGTCATGAATTCGTTGACTTGCATAATTGCACGATTGTAGACCACAAAGCCTCTTGTTTTGATTGATATCCTTTGAAGCATGCTCCTTTGTACCCGCCAACTTCCGCGTGACATGCTTCCCAAGTAGAAAACAACCCGTTTTGTTGTCCACAGTGGGTAACATACCAAGTCATGGAAGACCTAGCCCAGCAAAAGAAATAACTCGTTGTTTCATCATTGAACATGACAAACTAGGGCAAGTATTTAGAGAACATGTCGCATTCTTTTTTCATTGGCCACAATCAAAGGCATGAACTAGTTAATATTGTCAAATTTGGCATCAGCAATTGACTACCATCAGTTGCACCAAAAGTACCAAAAATTTCCTTGGTGCATAAAAGTGCCTTAAGAAATCAGTTCACAAGTAAGGCCTCATGTTGTGATAGTATGACATCATTTGCACCATGACAGGTTGTTTGAGGTCTTGACTGGTAATGCCACTGCTGCTACCTCACAAGGAGGCACCTCCCAGTGGCAATCACAGAGTTAAGACAAAAAAGAGGAAATTTTGAATCATTCAGAAATGACTATAGTTCAGGGTGTATCAGACATAAATTATGTGCACAATCATCACATGCCTTTCCTTGCAACCAATACCTCAGACTCCTCACAAGTCACAACACAATGGTGCATCTAAAATTTGTGAAAAGCATAATTGGCTAGCCATCATCAAACCATGTGTCGACGATCGAAATCACCGAACTTACAAATATATAAGAAAAAAGAGGAAAATGACATGTATCTCCTGGAAAGTAATGAGGCTGCTCTTTATTGCTATGAACTGGCTATTACAATGGATGTCTGTAATCTAGACTAAAGACTGATTCTGGAATACAACGCTTGTTGTTGCTTGTGTTGCTCTTCTGAGAGTGTTTCCCAATCGATCTTTTCTATTCCGGCCTCCTTCACCGCCATCCGCGGTCCTCCTTATGTAGTTGATGAAGTGTTGGCAGTTATCCTTTGGAGAAATATCTGTTGAGAAGTGACGCGTCTGGTCGGAGAGAGGCGCCAGTTGACAATGTATCAACTGTCGTACGGTTGTATGTCAGTGAGCCATTTAACCGTATTCCAGTGTCTTAGAGTTACGCATCGTCGCGTGGTATGGAATATACAACACATGTTCCATTCGTCACACGGTAGAGGATATATCTGGCCCTAGATCCAGATACCAGTTCAAAGCTTTGTGGGTATTTGACTGGTCGGAGACAAGGTCAGGAACCTTCTCCGACTAGGTTAGATATTGTGTAACCTCTGGAATCCTCGCGACCAGTGAGGTCGCTAGCCTTAGGGGTTACGACCACGAAGACATATGGTCCTTATCTATTAAATAATAAATAATGAGGTTTTAATCCTCGTCACCATGCCATTAAATAAAATATTGGCAGCTAGAAGCATAGGTAAAAGGGACCAGTCAGAAAATACTGCCAGATTTTGATCCACAAGGTTTTCATGACATAAACCTAATCATTGCAGTTTTCATGACAAATGGTAGATGAACATAAACATGACACTGCAGTTTTCATGACAAATGATATGAACATGAAACTCAGCAGATGAACATAAACATGAACATTGCAGTTTTCATGACAAATGACATCTGAACATGAAACTTAGCAGGCGAACATACTGACCTGACATTGCAGTTTTCATGAGAAATGACAGAAATTCAGAATTGGCTCACTCATCAAGTAAATAGAGCCCGAAATTTAGAATTAGCTCACTAATCAAGTAAATAGAGCCAAGTATTCAGAATTAGCTCACTCATCAACTAATAAATAGAGTCAAGTATTCATAATTGACCCACTCATTAGGTAAATAATACCATAAATTCAGGATTAGCTCACTCATCAGGTAAATAAAGCTAGAATTGACTCACTCATCAAGTAAATAGAGTCAAAAATTCAGAATTAGCTTACTCATCAAGTAAATAGAGGCAAGTATTCAGAATTGGCTCGTTCATCAACTAAATAGAGCCAAGTATTCAGAATTGGCTCACTCATCAAGTAAATAGAGCCAGAAATTCAGAATTAGCTCACAACATATATAACCAGCTAAATGACTAATGCATCATACTAATTTATAAGAAACATCACATATAATTACCCACTACACCAACATGTCATCTTGCCATCCACAAACAACACCATAGCAAAAAAAAGGTGTCTCATTGTCGATGATCAAATCGCCGATCTTTTGAATATATAAAAATAGAGGAAAATGGAGCGTATCTCCTAGAATGGAATAAGGTCACTCTTTATTACTATGAACTGGCTATTACAAGGAATGCATGTTCTCAAACAAAAGGCTAATCCTAGTTACACTGGAATGCAATGCTTGCTATGGAAATCGGTTGCTAATCTTCTTAATTGCCTTCAATCCGCCCTTCTCTCCATCTTCCGCTGTCCTCCTTAAGTAGTTAATGAAGCGGTGACAGTTATCCTCTAGAGAGACGTCTGTTAGGAAGTGACGCGTCTGGTCGGAGAGAGGTGTCAGTTGACAGGATATCAACTACTGTGCGGTTATATGTCGGTAAGACATTCAACCGTAGTCCAGTGTCTTAAAATTATGTAACGTCATGTGGTATGGAATATACAACACATGTTCCATTCATCACATGGTAAGGATATATCTGGATTCTGATCCAGATGATACCAGTTCGTAGCCTTACGAGCAGTCAACTGGTCGGGGACTAGATACGGGACCTTGTCCGACCAGGGTATTTATTGTGTAACCTCTGGAATCCTTACGACCAGTGAGGTCGTTAGCCTTAGGGGTTACGGCCACGAAGTCGTATGGTCTTCTTTTATGTATTAGAATAATACATCGAGGTTTTAATCCTTCTCACCCACCAACCAGCACCCACTACCCTGACATCAGGCAATTGGAGAGTTCATCTAGCTCCCATCATAACAACAAAAGAAGAGGTGTCCCACTAGCACCTTCCCACAAAATGTACAACAACCAGCAAGACAACATCCTCATATGTAGTAGTTCTTAGCCAGGTAGGTCCTGAGCCACAACACACGGTGCTGGTCATTCATGCCCACAAATGCAGCACCACGAGGCTTGTTGTCAACCAAATGTTAGAATGCAACAATCAAACCTTCCTCAGGAAAGCCAGGCATGTACATCACAACACCATATAGGTCTGGATGCACCTCATCCACTACAGTTCACGAATGGCAGTAACAACATTATTCACTCATCTGTCATGTTGGTCAAGACAAGGCTCCCCTCCTCACTGATCATGGTCCTCTTTCTCTTGTGGTTTGCCCCTGAAGCACTAGTAGCTTCTCGGTTCTTGACAGTCTCTAGAAAAGTCTTGGCAAGGTCTTCTAATGACTTGGCAACATCAACTGTCTTTGTGGCCTCATGGGTCTCAACATTGATAGTTTCAATGTCAATTGTGTCAGCCTTCATGCAGCTATCTGCATAGTCAAATGGGGAACCAAGAAGCTCACTAGAGCTCATAGCAAACCTCCTAGTAGCCAAACCACTCCCAAATATGGTCATCATTGACACGTATTTCTCGTTGAGATTCTTTTGGAAGTTAGCATCCTTAGGGTGTGCCTAAGATGTAACCAGATGAGAAAAGCCAGGAAGCATGGCATGGAAATGAAAATCTAATCAAACAGATGTGCATCACAAGCCTTAATGTGGCCCTTATAGTGCCCCAGCTCCAGCACTATCATGTGGTTTTCCTCATCCCACAGTGCTCCACTCAACTCCCTAAGCCTACTCACCCTCACCCACCTCTGGCACCACTTACGCAGGTGGTTGTACACCTGCTTACCAGTGACCTCATTGCGGGTGAACTCATTAAGAGCCTTGGCAACTTGGTCCAAGTGGACCTCTTTGAACCCTTTGTTAGTTGTTACACCATAAGATATGAGTTGGCACATGCGACGAAGCACAAAGGAGGGCATGATGTTGGTCCATCTCATTGCATCCCTTTCACGTTACCCAACACCACCCCAACCTCCTCGATGCCCCGACAAGATCAACAAGCTCTTTAGCCATTGCCTACATCCATCAAGCAACCCAGATGAAAGGCAGATCCAGATGGAAAGCAACAAGAACCCACAACACCACCAAGATCAGACTTGAACCTAGATCAGAACCCATATCAGACTTGAAAAGGTAGCAAGAACCCACAACACAACCCAGATCAAACTTGAAAAGGTAGTAAGAAACCAGAACAATCTTTTAAAGGCAGGGAGAACCAAAGAAACATTGAAAGGAATCAAAGAACACTTAGAATGGTAGAAAGAAAGATAATCATTGAATATCTACATGTCTGGGTTTATAGCCATGCCATTCATATAGTCACAAGTTAAATTAATACAGTACCAACTCACAAGTGATCAACATGGGGAAATAATAAAATAGCATACATCAAGGGCACCAACAAAGTGTCATACACTAGTAAAGGATAGGAAATGGTAATGGTAGACTTGAGAATTGCATCTATTTTCCCACATTTCATTAGCCCACTCGTCCCTTTTATCTGCCCAGGCAGAGTTGTCATCCAAAGGAACACCATGACCATTAGAGGCACTGATGTTGGACACCCAATCTACCTCTAGAGGAAAGACCTCGTCTTGGCCATGCTTAAGTATCCAATTATGCAGAATGCAACATGCAAGGACTAACTTCACTTGGGTCTTGAATGGGTGGAAGAGTTTGTTGTCAAGAATGCGAAATCGATTCTTCCAAGCCCTAAAAGCCCTGTCAATTGTTACCCTAGGCTGGAATGTCTCAAATTGAACAATTCTTTAGGATTAGTGGGGTAGTTCCTTCCACCATACTCTCTTAGAGGTATCTAGTAGCTCGGTAAGGAGGAAGGAACCCCGAGCGACATGCATATCCAGCATCAACTAGGTAGAATTCGCCTAAAAAATTATGCACATACATTAGTTCTATAGTTTATGCAATGATATAATATTTGTGGCTACCATACGACATTGCTTACCTAGAGGAACCCTTAACCTTTCTTCCCTCTCTAATGTATCGGCAAGAATGAGGGCATCATGCGCTGAACCCTCCCAACCGGCTAAGATATAGGTGAACCTCATATCAAAGTCCACTGCAGCCAACACATTTTGAGTAGGATAGTGTTTCCTACCCCTAAAAGCTGCAGAAATCTCTTTTGGTACTCTAGCATGCACACGAGTCCCATCGATTGAGTCCACACAATCCTACGGCAAATAATAGCTATTGTTACATGCTACACATCCATATGACAACCCTGGCAGATTAAATGATAATTTTAGTACCTTAAAATAGGGATGCCATCTTGAACTCGTTTGGATCTTTAGGGGTGTCTCACTAGATGGGGGTCTAATCATCTCATTTCTTAGCTCACCAATGGCATACAAGACCTCCTTGAAGTATCAACTCACTGTCTCTATGGACCGCCTAAAGGTTTGATGGATTACTCTAAATCGTTGGTTATGACCGACCACATGGAGAAACATTGCAACTTGCTCTTCTACAGAGCTGTGTATGCTATCTCGCAATAAGTTCTTTTCTCTGAACAAGTTGCATAGGTGAAAAAATGGGGCTCTCCTCATGCGCAACATGTCTACACACAACATCATCACAATTGTATATTTTATTTAGGTTTGCTTGGCACTCACTGTCTCTCTCGGACATTGGGGCATATGTGATTGCAGGTTTTGACCGTCAAGATAGCCTAATCATACTCAGAAAGAAAGCGTACAAAACTATGACTAGAGCAGATTCCTTAATAATAAGCATGCATCGTTTTCTTTGCATATCCATCTAAACAAGTAAACAAAAACCCATTTATCATATTTATGTGAGTATAGCTGCAAGTACTGTATAATATGTAACATGTTCAAAAAGGCTATAGATTTCTAATGCCACGGCTGCTGCTTTACAAGGAAATGTCCCCTAGTGCCATTCAAACATCACCGACATGGAAAAATATGCTCAGATTTCATTGCATGATAGATTTGGAGCGCAATTTTTTTTTGAATAAGGCAATAGATCTCGACCACAAAAAAAATCTCATCAAGCAATAGATTGAACCACAAATAACATGATAAATCTGGACCTAAAAAAATCATGAATACATTGTAGATCTAGAACCAAAAAAAAAAACCAAAACAAATATCATATAGTGAAAGCACGAATACAAGATAGTATGGAGATGACTAGCATGAAATAGCAGTTGTCATCTATATCTTCAAAAGAGCCAAATCCATCACGTACGAACAAATCAAAACCACAAAACCGCACAAGAAGAAAGGGAGAGAAGGGGAGACATTTCGAGAGGGAAGGGAATGGGGAGCATCGGGCGTGGGAGAGGAACCATGCCTCCTTACCTCTGCACGAGTACAACAAGGAGTGCGGAGACAAGACCGGATCTACTAGGAGAAGACAGGGAGAGGAGAAGACGGGTGTAGTGAGTGAGAGCAGTGCGTAAGGATAAGGGAAGTGAGTGGCGCAGAGGCACACGCCTGCACCCGCGTGAGGCATGCCCCCGGAAAACGACCGCTTTTCTTGTTTTTCCGGAGCCAGACTTTGCGCCTCGCGTTGCACCCCACGGACGGGCCAGCCACACACACACACACACACACACACACACACACACATATATATATATATATATATATATATATATATATATATATATATATATATATGCCGCGCGCCTAATCGTTTGGAGATCGGAGCAGGCGAATTGCAGCAGCACATCGGCCATCTGCTCGCCTTAACCGGGCGCGCGGGACCGCGAGATGATAAGGACACGAATGGTTGGTGGCAGTACACTGCCGAGCAAGCAGACAGCAATGCCCTGTGGCCCAGCACAAAGGAGCCCGTCAGTGCACAGGATATATGTGCCTTGCCCTGCTGCTTTTCTTTACTACTTGTACTGTACCAGCTAGGGCTCAGTAGCTCGAAGCTTTACGCCGCAGCAACCGTTAAAAAAATGGCTCAGTACATGACTACATTGCTCATTGCTTTGCTTACCTTAGCACAGAGAACTGAGAGAAGGATCGAGGAGTAAGTATTCGGTGGCAAGATCATGCATCCACGCTGCAGGATAGTGGTAGAGGTTATCGTGGAGTATCTGGTGGGGAGAGGGAGTATCAGTAGCGACCGAGGACACGACGTTTTGCCGAAAGGCACGTTCACAGCTTTGTGTTTCAGGTAAATATTTTTACGGGGTTACTGCTAGGCTGGATGCAACGTTCCCTTCATACTTGACCAGAGCGGGGTGTGCGAATCGTTAGGACAAAGATGGTGGAATGGAATCGAAAGTGAGGATGTCTAGGGACGAAGCTAGAAAATTTATACGAGAGTCAATTGAGTAAAAAATTATGTGAGTGGGGCTAACTGAGTAAACATACAATATGTTTCATTTGGTTTCAAGTGAGAGTTCTAAACACCCAATATAACCATATATTGCTTGACATTCATCTACCTAGCAATCTAAAAAAAGCTCTATATTATTTTGATATTAAATAGTTGTATAAGAGAGACACAAAACGCAAGCCATGGCTCCCACTTACCCCTCTTTCCCTGGTCATATCCTACTCCATTTGTCAGCTTACTACTAGTTTTTTCTTCTTCCCGAAGAAGCTTACTACTAGTTGGTAGACGTGGAATTAGCAGGGGACATGGACATCCAAAGTCCAAAACTCCAGGTGGCTGAGCATCATGTTGGTGGTTAGTGCACTTATTTTACACACATTCACCGCATATAATATTTCTTAAAAAGAGATGCTATATCAAGCCTTACATCAATTAATAACAGAGATATATTACGTAAACGGTAAATAATACTGCTTTAGCAATATTAACTATCACGAATAAATACCAATATACCAGGATCTTTACTATTATAAAAGAATAATTTGGTAGTGGTTGTGGGTCTGTCATTTATCACTTTTCCTCTCTATATTTTGAGTTGGTAGGATCTTTTGTGAATAGATATGCATACATGTATAAATTATTTAAAGGATCTTATGTGGATAACTAAATTATTAGTGTTTGTTGCTTGTGATAAGATTATATATGACTTGTTGATTTGATACAAATTATATATGAAATTTTTATTTGTAGGATAATTACCTTATAGATTTTTGGTTTTCTAAGTTAATAACTTATACTATATTTACTTAAAACATGTTGCAATAAATGGGCACTCGGCTAGTGCTATGATATGTGTATCTTCGCGGACACTTTTTGGAACATAGTACTTCGTGGTACGAAATTTCGTATGAAACAACATAATTATTCCGGGAATCCCTAGAATTTTTGCATTTTTGGAGTTATTGTCTTACATACAGTACTTATATAAGACTAGATCTACCAATTTTCTCACCCCGATTTGTCCTCTACTGCACACTGTTCACTTGAGGCCCGTTGGCTTCAACCCCGTTCGGCCATGGGCAGCCTCGCACGTCACTCCCGGACACCGCACCACATGCCGCAACTGCCAATCGGCCCCCACCGACAGACCAGCCCCACCTTCTCTCTCCTCCTCCTCTTATTCTTCTCGTTTTCTTTCCCAGATTAAATTCAAACTCTTAATCCCCCTCGCTCTATATCTCCCTCGCCGAGCACACCCTCCCAAAATCACAAAACAAAACCGAAATGGAAGAGTAATTCCCTCGCCCCCTCTGCGTGATTTCATTAATGATTTAATCCGCCTCCTCCTCACCACTACCCTCTCGTGAGCTCCTCTCTCCTCTCGCCCCGCCCCGCCTCCTCGGTTTGGATCTCGTCCTGCCGGCCGCAGCCGGACGCGGCGGCGACCCGGTCCTCTCCTCTCCCCGCAACACCCACCGCGCTCCGCCTAGCTGTACTTATATCGCCCGCATTGCCGGGATCTGCTCCATTTGTCGAGCCGCTTGTAGGCGTCGGCACGCTATCTATCTCTATCTCTTCAGAGCTGGGAGTTGGGAGTTGGGAGTTGGGAGAGGGTTGGGAGCTTGGAACCGACGCTTCTGCTTGCGTTTCCCCGTTTCGCTGGATCGATCTGACTGGGGCCTCGCTGCTCCGCGCCGGTGGGGGTGGGCTTCTGGGCTTGCGGGTAGCGGCGGCGATTGGAGCTTGGTGGATGGGAGTTGACGCTTGAGAGGATGTGTCCCTGAGTTGCGGTAGGGAGAGGGAAGGAGAAGGGAGATGGCGGCCGGCGGCGTGGGGACCGCGCAGCAGCTCGGCGGCTCCGGGAGTGGCAGCAACGGCGGGGCCGCCGCCGCTCCAGCCGCGCCGCTGCCCAGCTCCGCGGCGACCTCCAGCGTGAATGGCGCTGGCGCTGGCGACGGGTATGACAGCGATGGCTACAGCTTCGCGCCGCCGTGAGTACTAGCCTCCTCCGCCTTCTCGAGTGTCTGTTTCGATTTTGGTGTAGCGAGTTGATTTCGTGTTGCGGCTTACGTATGCTTTTGAGTGGTTTGTTTGTCTGAAGTTTTGAATATTCTAATGTTAATTGAATACCGAAAAGTTTCCCTGCCTAGCGGAAAGTAGAGGAAAAGTTGGGTTGAGACGGAGATTTACTTGTTTATTTGTTTTGGGTTAATGCCGCTATAATTGGCTATGTTTGTTCTGCTCGTAATCCTGGCCTACCTGACTACTTGTTAAATGCTTTAGGTACCAATTTTGTGTTTATTTCGAGTAGAGATAGTGTTACCATGATGTGTTCCGTGTCACATTGCGCATGCCCGCTTTTCATTTACCTGGTGACACAGAATGTGATCCGTATTTACAGTATTTACTCTTTGGTGTTACCGTTTTGCAGTACGCCGAGGACTTTGTCGATGTCCATACCTCCGGAGCTTGCTGGAGCAATTCCGCTAATGGATAGGTTCCAGGTACGTGTCTCCTTGATTTTAGCATCCCCAGTGATCAATATAGCAATTCCAAAAGGAGAGAAATCTCATCGATGTTCTCATCAAGATTGGTGGTTATGTGGTGCCTCTGGTGGTTTTACCAAATTCTGGTTGTGTAGGGGATGGCTAGCGTTTTGTTTTCTCTCTAGAAATGGAGGGGGGAATAAAAATAAAAGACAATTAGCATAACTTGCATGCTTAAATTTTACATTCTCTTCTAAGTCGCCAAACAAAAAGAGGCTTTTCTACCTCTCTCCCCCTAGTTAGTCCTACTCTCTCCATTCAATGGACAATAACAGTTATCCTTTTTTGTTGTTGGGTCTCTCTCTTCATGTCTGTTAAATTTTGTCACTGTGGTTGAGTATTTTTAATCATTCAATAGACGCATCGAAATATTTCAGTAGGATTGGGTTTAATAATTTACTATTGTTAAACATCAGTCATCAGCTACTAAGCATTAATATGGATCCCATGGTAACATTAGTGCTGAAATATAACAGGTGGAGGGCTTTCTCAAAGCAATGCAAAAACAGATTCAATCAGCTGGAAAGCGTGGATTTTTCTCTAAAAAATCTGTGGGCCTGCAAGTTCGTGAGAAGTTTAATTTGGAAGATATGTTGTGCTTCCAAAAGGTAATGTTATCAAACTGTATTCCATCTGTGAGGTTTACACTGTTGTATTCTGATTTCTGAGCAAGTTGTATTACTTTATTTTAATATCCTATGCAAAAGTGTAAGGTTGTCATAAAAATACCTATGATGTCATTTTGGTCTATTAATTTAGTGCTTCTTTGTTCTCTCTTTTTCAGGATCCTATTCCAACTTCGTTACTGAAAATAAGTAGTGACCTTGTAAGCCGCTCAATTAAGTTATTCCATGTCATACTAAAGTACATGGGCATCGATTCACCTGCAATAATAAGTTTGGATGAAAGAATTGAACTTGTTGCAAAGCTTTATAAGCATACTTTGAAGCGTTCAGAACTTCGAGATGAGCTCTTTGCGCAGATTTCGAAACAAACACGTAACAATCCTGACAGGTAAGTAATGGGCTTCTCGTGGATAGCAAGCAGTTGTTGATTTCAGACTTAATTTTAGGAATAATAGTTTTTGTTATTTGTACTTACAGGAGTTGGTTGATAAGAGCTTGGGAGCTTATGTATTTATGTGCATCGTCCATGCCACCAAGCAAAGATATTGGGGCATACTTGTCTGAGTATGTTCACTATATTGCTCATGGAGCCACAACTGATTCTGATGTTCGAGTTCTAGCGTTGAACACACTAAATGCATTAAAACGTTCAGTTAAGGCAGGCCCACGGGTTACAATTCCTGCACGGGAGGAGATAGAAGCTCTTTTAACCAGCCGGAAGCTTACAACAATTGTATTTTTCTTGGATGAAACTTTTGAAGAGATCACTTACGACATGGCAACAACTGTCGCCGATGCTGTTGAGGTACCTGCATTTCTCCCAAGCAAATGG
This sequence comes from Hsuehochloa calcarea, assembly GCA_036346395.1. NCBI lineage: Eukaryota > Viridiplantae > Streptophyta > Magnoliopsida > Poales > Poaceae > Hsuehochloa > Hsuehochloa calcarea. Next base: position 50,101,859 of record CM070599.1, read on the forward strand.
TTTTGGAACTGATAGATGCCAAATGGTCCTTTAGAAGAATAGACCTAGTCAGATCTAGAAGATTACTTGGTATGTATGCAACTTCAGTTGGTGTAATAATGACCATATAATAGTGGCATAATCTTAGCCAAGTGATGGGTCTGGATAGGCATAAGTTACAATCTTACCTCTTTTATGTGCACAGGGAGGTTCAGTTAATTGATTTTCATTTTTATATGTCACTATGTCATGACTATTTTCTGTCGCAAATCATAATTTGTATAAAAAAAGGTGCTATAGATAAGGAGACGATGTATACAAATTGTCCATTTATAGATTAAAGGCATATTGGGTCGGACCTATACTTAAAATAGAATCGCTGCCACAGCATCTCTGGCTGGATTCACTTTTATGTAGCTCATTGATATTGAGTGTATTTACATTCTGAAGTTGCTCTGTTCAGAATTTCAGACAACTCCCTTTAGAATCAGGCTGTTGGTGCGGTGTTAATATGGTTTTTGAACGTCTTCGTCGCCATTCAGCACTCAGGGCAGTCAGTAGTCACAACTCACAACTCACAGGCACCATCTTCAGCTCACATATGAATGCACAGCTACTCAACCTGCAAAGATGTTGTAACTTTGTGCTTGATGTCATACATATGACCTATTGTGGTATATTTTTTATTTCCTTAATATTATGATCTCTAGTACTAATGGACTTTGCTATTGTTGACTGAAACAATAGTTTTACTTCAATTCTTTAGATCTAGTTCCTGGTTGACCAAGTATTGATATGCAACCACACCACCACATCTCAGTATAATGTCATAGTATTCCTATGGGTTCTATTATTGTACATTTTATAAAGTTTAGGCACAAACTTGTTCACATATCTTCTAAGGAAACAAAATATGCTATGATGACAGGAACTTGCTGGCATTATCAAACTTTCAGTATATTCTAGTTTCAGCCTTTTCGAATACCGAAAGGTTGTGAATGGATCAAAGTCTTCAGAAGTTGGCAACGGTATTTCTTTTCACTACCAAGTTGTATGCCCCTTTTTTCTTGTGCTTTACAACTTAGTACATGTGGTTTTGATATCGTGGTAGTTTCTCAAGCAGCATGCATTTTTTTTTCATACACAGAGGAATACATTGGATTAGACGATAACAAATACATTGGTGACTTGCTTTCTGAATTCAAGTCAGCTAAGGATCACAACAAAGGAGAAATTTTGCACTGCAAACTTGTATTTAAAAAACGCCTCTTTCGTGAGTCTGATGAGGCTGTGACTGATCCGATGTTCGTGCAGCTATCGTATGTCCAGGTACTGGTTTGAGTAGCCGATTGAAGTGCTGCCAATTATTAGGCCATACAACTAATCTTGTTTCCAAGGTAGCACTAACTAATATCATTGTTCCGCAGTTACAGCATGATTATATTTTAGGAAACTATCCAGTAGGCAGGGATGATGCTTCACAGCTCTCTGCTCTGCAAATATTGGTTGAGATTGGATTCGTTGACAATCCTGAGTCCTGTGTGTGAGTAATTTAAGGCTCCACCTGATTTCTCATTTCTTCTTTCAATACAGTCTTTGCTATTGTAACAATAATTCGCCTTGCCCCTTTTCTCTTTCTTGAGATGCTATTTTTTCTTATTCTTGCTAGTGAATGGATCTCTCTTCTAGAGAGGTTTCTACCTAGACAAGTTGCAATTACTAGAGCAAAGCGAGACTGGGAGCTTGACATCATCTCACGCTATCAGTTAATGGTATTTATCTACCTATGCCACTTTAAGTTATTACATAGCAACCCGATCTTTTTTTTTTGATGTGTACGTAATTTGCAACACACTTCTCTCATTCAAGTCCATGGCCTGCAATCTGTTAGAGATATGTTAGAATAGGAGTTAGAATATGGACTCTTATATGCCTTATCTATATATGGCATATACCTCTTGTACTCATATATATATCGCCTATTGGGCATCTTCAATATTACACACACAATTCCTAACATGGTATCAGAGCCTAGATTAGGGTTTCTTACCGCCGTTGCCCTCTCCTAGCTTCCGGCCGCTTGTGTTGCCTTGCCCGGGAGGAGCAATCTCCGCTCCCGGGGGCGGCCCTCGTCGTCCAGGCTCATCCCCGGTCGGATCGTCCCATCCGGGTAGCGCCGCCTGGCTTTCATCTCCGTGCAAGCTTCTCCGCCCTCGGATCCGGTCCTCTTCGTTGTCCCTGCTCCTCGCCAGCGCCGCCTCTGTGGTCATCGGTATTACGCCGCGAGCGCCTTCCGCTTCATACGGTGGTCCGCCGTCGCGTGCGCGCTCGAGACCCGCACCGCTGGTCGCAGATCGGGCCAGGAAGTCCTCGTTGGGCAGCGTCCTCGCCCTCTAGACCGCCCAGCTCTTCTCCTTGTCTTCATCGCCTGGCCGTCTGCGCGAACCGCCTCGCCTCGTCTTCTTCGACGCCGACGTCGGCCCCGGTCCGCCCCGACATCTTCTTTGCTGCGTGCGAGAGGAGGAAGAAGGGGGAGGAGAGCACCTCGTGTGAAGTTGATCCAGATCCGTCCTTGATCCGGTGGCCAGAGGCGGGGCGCGCCGACCAGAGCCGCCGCAGCCTTGCCACCTCTGCTCCTCCGCATCTCTCCCACGCCGTCGTCGCCAGCTTGGATCCACCGTACATACATCTTCGTCTTCCCCGCCGGGCTCATCCACTTCCAGATCGCCAGCGAGCGGGGTCGTGGAGCCGCCGCCTGGTCCTCTCCTGCACCGAGCCGCTGCCTTGGTCTTCTCTTCTACGGCGCCGACCACTGGTTGTTGGCTCCGCCTCCGACGTCGGATTTCCTCACGCGCCTCCTCACGCTCTGCCGCAGCCGCCTCTCTGCCGCTGGTCGAGGGGGGGGAAGAGGTGAAGCGTTCGAGTGTGGTCGAGGGGAGGAGAGGCGAGTGCTCGGGTGGGGAGGAGAGGCAAGGCGCTCGTGTGGGTGTGTTTGGGCGACAGAGGACGCTCGGGTGTGTCGGTGGACGTCAGTGGATTTAAGTTCGGTAGCAATCGTTCGGTTGCTCGGTTTCGTCCGGTTCTGGTCGCTCGGTCTCGTCCGGTGGACGTCGGTGGATTGCAGTCGCAAGATTGGTGTCTGTGGAGTTGATTTGGTCTAGTCTGGCGCTGCTAGTTATGTCTGCTGTTGGCCGGTGTTTACTGCTAGTTATTTTTGAGTTTTTCCTACTTTGTGTTCGTTGCTTCCGTTACGTCCATCCAAGTCCGTAGTACTCAATTTTTTTGAGTTCGTCTTTGCCATGCGAGTCCACAAATTTATTGTCAGTCATAGAAACATAGGAATTGCCTTATGCATAGCAGCAGCCGCCGCTCCCGCTGCTATTTCTTTGAGCCGCTGCAGATCCGTCGCTCCAAGCTTTCAAGGCCGCCGCGCTTCTTCCACACTGCGTCTTCGTTGTACTTCTTGTGCATTGCGCCACTCTTCTTCTGCACTGCGCCTCTGTTGCGCTTCTTGTGCATTGCGTTGCGCTTCTTTTGCACTGTACATTCGTTGCGCTTCTTGTGCACTGCGCTGCCGCTGTCTTCGGCTACGATCTGCACCGCCATGCTTCCACCTATTCCTATTCGACTTGATTTGACAGCTCTCTTTATTCATGTCGGTTTCATCATCTTCTTCGTCGTATTGCCGCGGTCGACTTTGCTCCCGCACCTTGTGCTTTATGAGCCGTCGCACGACACCGGATGGGAGGTCTTTTGATGCTCGACATATTTTCCAAGAGCTGCATGTTACGACGACATTATCAAGACTCGGACTTTGGATTTTCCATATTTTAGTATCAACCATTTCCAAATGCAATGCTATTGCATACGCCTTCATTTGAGGGGGTGTTAGAGATATGTTAGAATAGGAGTTAGAATAGAGACTCTTATATGCCTTATCTATATATGGCATATACCTCTTGTACTCCTATATATATCGCCTATTGGGTCTCTTCAATATTACACACAAAATTCCTAACACAATCTGCATTAATCATAACAGCGAGAGACTAATTTCTAGATGCATCAGACATCATACTAACATGCAAGAAATGAAGTTGTTTTAAATTTTAATTAATTTGAGATTCTCTCAAGGAATTAATTTTGACGCTAGTGCAAAATACTTTAATTTACAATTTAAATTTATATTCCTAAGCACACCTGATACCTCTCAATTACCTAAGTACTTTATTGTTGCATCCAGGAACACTTGTCGAAAGATGACGCAAGGCAACAATTTCTCAGAATCTTAAGGACTCTTCCATACGGCAATTCAGTTTTCTTCAGCGTTCGGAAGATTGATGATCCAATAGGACTTTTACCTGGAAGAATCATTTTGGCAATCAACAAACGAGGGGTCTGATGCCTAATCATATGATGAAAATAGTATATTTTCTGCTAACTAAAGCTGATCTTGTATTTCTGCTTTAATGCAGGTTCACTTTTTCCGTCCGGTTCCTAAGGAGTACCTGCATTCTGCGGAGCTGAGAGACTTAATGCAATTCGGGAGCAGCAATACTGCTGTTTTCTTTAAGATGCGAGTTGCTGGTGTTCTTCATATCTCTCAGTTTGAAACTAAGCAGGTTATTTCAAAGCCTCGCAGGAAATAGTACATATATCCTGTATGCTATCTTGTTGTATCATATAAAGCTGTCAAAATAACCATCTGGTTTATCTTTTCAGGGTGAGGAAATATGTGTGGCACTTCAAACGCATATAAACGATGTGATGCTCCGCAGATATTCAAAAGCACGCTCTGCTACTAGCGCAGCTTCTCAAAATGATGTTTCTCAAACATATAAGCCACCAAACGTTGAAATATATGAGAAACGTGTTCAAGAACTGTCAAAAGCAGTTGAGGAATCTCAGAAGAAAGCAGATCGGGTGAGTAGTTTTGGCATAAAAAATAATAGTCATAATCAGGGATAAAAAATGCATGTCGGAACTGTAAAAAAACCGGCCGAAATTTTTAAATTTTGAATTTGAATTTTTGACTCCATAATGTCCTTCCCTAGTTGGTTTAGGCATTCTTATGCTAGATTATGTATTGAAACATTAGTTTTTAGTATATTTAGCACTCTTAAAACATAAATGAGGACTTTTTATGTACAACTTGAAACACTTTCTCATTAATTGGATTGCATGCAACTATGAGAGAATTGGATTGCATCATTATTTGCTCGAGATTGGATTGATTCTTTAATCCTATACTTTCAAATCATTTAGTGACGTGATATGATTAATAAGAGATCGAAAAGTATTTGCTAATAGTTTGTTCGACACGGGTTTCATATGTATGATTACTAGTATCAACTATGAGAGAAACATTTTCTCATTAATATTTGTATTGTTCCAAATTTAAATTTCATAATTACCATTTTCACCATTTCAGGTTTTAGGTTTCGGTTGATGATTCTGGCCGATGTAGGTCCGATTCGCCATAAAATTCAATCGAAAATTCAAAATTTGAATTATGCCGGTTTTCGAAATTTCGAATGTGCCGAAGGCCGGCATTTCTGATCTGCCTTCACCTGGGAGATCAGAGATTCGATCCTGGTCATAATGCATGGTGCTTAGATTTCAGAATTTTGTGAGAAATGTCTCATTACTGCCTCTGGGTAAATGATGTTGCAATCTACTATAATTTTATACGTTGGCATTGTTAGAGATATATTAGAGATAGGGTACTAGAGATATGTTAGAGATACTAACATATCCTTATTTATTCCTCTTCTACTCTATATATATTGCCCTTTGGGCCTCTTCAATAGATACACACAATATTCTAACATGGTATCAGAGCTTTGGTTAGGGTTAGGATTCCTTACCTGCGCCGCCTCCTAGCGTCCGGCCGCCGCCGCACCCCCGGGAGGAGCCATCTTCACTCCCAGGGGCGGCCTTCTCCTTCTCCTTCTCCTTTGTTCCAGGCCCTGGTCGGTGCGGCGTAGATATCGACGGTGACGGCCGCGTGGAAGCCGTCGGCAAGCGCCTCCTCGCGCACGCGGAATAGGAGCCGCTCGTGCCACGCGCTTTCCTCCGCGCCGCGACTGCGATCAACTGGATCGGTCATTTGCGCCTCGACTCGCTCATTGCTCCTCCTCGTAGTCTTCCGACGGATCTCATCGCCGTGGCTTGAGTTGGTTTGGGAGGAGACGGATGGGGAGTTTTCTTATTGTGGTCGTGGTGGCGGCGCCTCCTCGCCTCAACCGTCTCTCCGCTTTATCATTTGGCGGATCCATATTGCACCTCTGCACCACCCGCTGGAGCTAGGGATGAAAACAGTCGGATAGTTTCCAAGCCGTCCGGACGAAACGGATTCGGATTGTCTCGGATCGGATTTTTCTCGGATAATTTTCGGATCGGAAACGGATTCGGATTTTTTTGTCGGAAACGGAAATGAATACGGTAGCCATGCTATCCGGCGGATACGGATACGTATTATCCGGATAAGACCAAGTTCGGATATCCGGATTTCAGCGCAAAAGAAGAGGATTTCGGCCCAAAAGAGAATGGGATTTTAATTGATTTTCGAATTTCAGAAAATACAACAAATCAAATAGCATTTTAGAAAATAGCAAATAGAGTTAAAAAAAATTCTAGAAAAAATCATACAAATTCATTGAATTATTTTGAACTTAATAAAATTAATTCCAAGTTAAAGTTAGTTTTTATTTTTGCACATAAATTATTTTTAATTCCTGAAAAATATGAAAAAACCTTTTAAAATCCAGAAAATTCAAGAAAGTTATTTTTTTTTCATTTTCACTTTAAATCCAATAAAAACCCAAAAATATTAATAAATTTTATTTTTGACATTGAAAACTAGTAAATTAAATAATTGACTTTATTTTATTTTATTTTCTTTTTAACCAAGAAAACTCTTTTAAATATAAAAAAATCCAATAAAATAATAACTTTATTAGTTTTATTTTTGGTAACATACTTTGGGATGTTACAATCATTTGTGTATAGATTAATCATCTAGTCTGATCAATGTTAGTGTGAACTAAGTTTTATGTATGTGATGAACTGAGTGTGAATGTGTGATGACTTGTGACTTTGTGAGTTATGACTTATTAGATAAATATGGTAAGCTAAGTGTTATATTTGTGATGAACTAGTTAATGCAACTTGCCAATGTCAATGTTATATGTGGTTGTTGAAAATATGAACAATTCATGAATGTTTGCATCAAATAAACTAGTTATATATTTTCGTTAATTTCTGATATACAATTTAAGGGGTTTTCATGTTCCGAAAAATATCCGCGACCGTATTCGTTTCATTTCGTATTTGCTCCGTATTATTCGATATTATTCGTATTCGTATTCGTATCCGGAGTATTCATATTCGTATCCGAATCCGGAAAAAAATATGAAAACAAATATGGCAGAGCCATTATCCGTCCGTATCCGATCCGTTTTCACCCCTACTTGGAGCTCATCGCCTCCTCATCGTCTCCATCGCCTCTGTCGTCTCCTCTGCTTCATCGGCTCGTGGATCCGCACTGCATCTCTCTGCTCCGCCGCCTCCTCGCGATCGACCTCCACCAAGGACGCCTTCCGCTCCCGCTTCGCCGAGCTCGCTTTGCTGGACGACGACCACCTCGTCCTCGTCGCAGAGGAGACCGCCATGGGCCGCCTCGCCGCCGCGGGGGCGGTGCTTGTGGAGCGCAAGTTCATCCGCGCTGCGGCTGCGTGGGGCATGTCGAGTTGGCCGGCTTGAGTTGGTTTGATTGGACGGGGATGGAGATGCGGAAGGTTCTGGAGACTAGATGCGGTGGTGTCTGCGGGCACTGGTTCGGGAGGTGCTATAGTTGGGCCGCCCGCTCTAACTTTGTGCAGCGAAGGTCCAAGCGTTCGTCTGAGCCTCACTGCCCACTACGCAGCTTGGAAACGGGCGGCTCTAACTTTGTGCAGCGAAGGTCCAAGCGTTCGTCTGAGCCTCACTGCCCACTACGCAGCTTGGAAACGGGCGGCCCGCATTAACACTTCCGAAGGCCCAGGCTGACGAGCCCATACTAGACATCCTCTAACTTGCGAAGTTGGTTTGGGATTGTTTGGGGATTAAAGGCTCTGGATGGAGATTGTTTTCTTACGCCTTGTGACCGGACAAGCTGCTGCTAGTTATGTTTGCTGCTGCTAGTATTTACTGCTAGTCATCCTTAGGTTTTTCCTGCTTTGTGTCGTTGCGTCCATCCAAGTTCGTAGCACTCAATTTTTGAGTTCGTCTAAGCCATGCGAGTCCATAAATTTATTGCCAGTCATAGGAATTGCCTTATGCATGTCAGCAGCCGCTGCTCCCACACTTCTTTCTGAGCCGCGTGCAGATCGTAGAAGTCGTTATGATGCCGCAGCTTTCTTAGCCGCCGCCCAAGCTTTTAAGGCCGCCGAGCTTCTTTCGCTCCGCACCGTCTTGGGCTTCGATCTGTGCTGCCATGCTTCCACCTATTCATATTCGACTTGATTTGACAGCTCTCTTTATTCATGTCGGTTTCATCATCTTCTTCGACCTATTGCCGCGGTCGACTTTGCTCCCCCACCTTGTACTTTATGAGCCGTCGCACGACACCGGATAGGAGGAGGTCTTTTGATACTCGACATATTTTCCAAGAGCTGCATGCTACGACGACATTATCAATACTCGGATTTTGGATTTTTATTTTATTTTAGTGTCAACCCTTTCCAAATGCAATGCTATTGCATACGCCTTGCATTTGAGGGGGGTGTTAGAGATATATTAGAGATAGGGTACTGGAGATATGTTAGAGATAGATTATATCTCTAACATATCCTTATCTATACCTCTTGTACTCTATATATATTGCCCTTTGGGCCTCTTCAATAGATACACACAATATTCTAACAGGCATAACTTTAAATTTCAAAATCATTTCATCGCAGTTGGATTGATTGACTCCAAAGAGTTCTTTGATTAGTGCCCTTCCCAGCCTACGCCAATTTATACCCCTTTCTGTTGTGATGAAAAACAGAAAAAACTGATGATTATATAGATCACTTGGTGTTTTTGCTCACCATCACATAAGAAATCTAGCATCAGAAAGACAGGATATGTACTGTAGGATGTAAGAATGCTTGTTGTAATTTCACCATCTTGTAATAGATAATGATCCAGACTAGTAGGTCAAAAAGTCTATAAGACCATGTTTGGCTCATGTAATTGATCAAAATTTGGTAAAAAAATATGTCTAACTGTCATAAATATCTTTTAGGCACAAGTTTGTAGTGTGCCCAAGTGTATCCACATTTTTCAGTTTACATGGTCTACACTTATTTCATAAAGACTGAAAATTCCAGTAATAGTTAGGTGATGTTTTTAATATCTAACTTTTGTCTTACAACATATTGCAGAAAATGGCATTGCACTTTTACATGGCCATTTAAGTACATGTAATTTTTTTTAGCTTACATCGCTGAGGAGTTAATGGTCCTTTTATATTTTTAGTTGCGGGAGGAGTTACAAAGGAAGGCAAAACAAGAGCAAGAGATGCACGATGAATTGGATGGGCTAAGAGATACATTGCAATCTGAACGGCAAAGCATTAAAGAAGTAACAAATGAGCGGGATAAGCTAAGATCGCTATGTTATGAAAAGGACTCTTCTCTGCAGGTATGGTCATAGACTGTTGGCTTAGTTAAATTATTTGGACCATCTAACTTGCAATTTTATTAGGCTGCACTGGTGGAGAAAAGTAGAGTGGAGACCAGATTAACAAGAGGTAAGGGCCAAGAGAGCAATAATAAAATAGAAGTATCTGGAAATCACTGTGAGAGAGATACTTTGACAAGCGTAGGAAGCGTCAAAAGTGATATTGAGGTATTTTAAAACAATTACACACATTAGAGGTTGTGTTTTGCATGATATGACTTGTTTCTAACTTATGTGGCCAAACTTATGTTTGCAAAGATTTATGATACATTTAATTATTTTGTGTTTGAAAAGATGTTAACCAAGCTTAAGGAGGAGTTGAAGTCATGTCAGAAAGAGCTTGAAGGATCAAAAGAAATCTCGAAGAAGTTAATGATGGAAAAGAATCTGCTGGACCAGAAGGTTCAAAGGCTTGAAAGAGCAAAAAATGAAGAGGTTTTTGTTTAATCATCTGACATTTCCTTTTTCCTGTTCTGATTTCACAGTGAATAGTTTATTCATTTCATATTTCTGAAAATACAGTTATTCTAACTATGCAGAAAAGTACGATGGAAAGAGTTTATGAGGATGAATGCCATAAGCTAAAAGCTCATATTGCTGAATTGGAGCAAAAATTGGAAAGTACATTGCGTTCCTTAAGTGTTGTTGAATCAACTCTTGCCTTGAGAAATACTGAGGTGGATACCTTGCAAAATAGTCTGAAAGAACTTGATGAGTTAAGAGAATTCAAAGCGGTATGTACAATATATAGAATAGTTGCATTCGGTCTTGTTTTTAGGTTCTTTAGAATATTATATACTTTCATTTTGCATGATTTCAGGATGTTGACAGAAAGAACCAACAGACTGCTGAGATTCTTAAAAGGCAAGGAGCACAGTTGGTTGAGCTTGAAAATCTTTATAAGCAAGAACAGATTTTGCGAAAGCGTTACTATAACACAATTGAAGGTATGCTAGAAATAAAATATTTCCAGTCTTTTAGTTCTTATTGTATTTTGTGATAACCTGGTCATGAATTGAGTTACGATTCTTTACAGACATGAAAGGAAAAATAAGAGTTTTTTGTCGCTTGCGCCCTCTGAACGATAAGGAGCTTGCTGGAAAGGATAAAAATATAGTTTGCAGTCCTGATGAATTTACAATTGCACATCCGTGGAAAGATGACAAGTCAAAGCAACATATATATGATCGTGTTTTTGATGCAAACACTACTCAAGAAGAAGTATTTGAGGACACTAAGGTGACATATTTCTAAAATTAGGTTTTGCGTTCATATTATCAAAATATAATATGTGTTACTAAGATGATTCACCTTCATATGCTTTTTTTAAACTTTGTGATGCAGTATCTTGTACAATCAGCTGTTGATGGATATAATGTTTGTATATTTGCTTATGGTCAAACTGGGTCTGGGAAGACTTTTACTATTTATGGTTCAGAAAACAATCATGGTCTAACTCCAAGGGCTACATCTGAGCTTTTTAGGGTGATAAAGCGTGATGGTAACAAATATTCATTTTCCTTGAAGGTAAGAAATATTTGTCATGTGCATTTTAAATGCTTTCATACGGCTTGAAAGGCATCTATTCTTTCTGGGCTAATCTTTAAATATCAAATGTTGACGAAGTAATTTGTACCGCCAGACAATCCTATGTTGATTTTTACATGGTTCGCGAATCATATTAGATTTTAATTGACATTGTTTTATTTAGTTTAACACATTATTTGATTTCAAATATGCCATTTCTACCATCCTTTGTTGACTATATTTCATACTATGTGCAGACTTATATGGTGGAACTTTATCAAGATAATCTTGTGGACCTGTTGTTGCCCAAAAATGCAACACGACAAAAATTAGAAATAAAAAAGGATTCTAAGGTACAAGGGTTCCTTTCTTAGTTTCTTATATACATTTACTTCAAAAAAAAATTCATACAGTTCACCAGAGTGAATACTTATATTATAGCCCTTTCTTTGCATGTATTTCATTTTCTTGTAATGTTTCAATAAGTCAAATTACAAGTTTTTCCCATTTGACCTTCCTTTTGTGTTTTCGAGCAACACCTTCTGTAACTAATGTTCGCTTTCTTGGTTTACTTTTGTAGTTGCAAGTACAAGCAGACAAATTTAGTCTTTTTTAGATAATAAACAACTCTTTGATAGCATTTATCTAAACAAGACTCTTTTTGTACCTATACATAATAAAACTGCATAAATTGAAAATAACTATGGATGGACCGGTGGAGAGTAATTGTGGTTAGGGACAAACCATCATCCTTTGGGAAAGTGTGGAGTGTAGACCATGGATCAAAATCCCGACGGTTACCGGAAATACCGGTGGGTACATGGATCGAAATCTCGGTACCGGGGAAGATCCCGGCCGACGGCCGGTAACCGGTTTTCCCGGGAAAAACCCGGTCGAATTTCTTTGAAATTTGCTTAAAAATCAACCGAAATTTGAAATTTGAAATTTGAATTTGCAAACTCCGGAAAAACCGGCCGGGATTTACAATACCGCCGGCCACCGGTAAGGCCGGTTACCGCCGGTAACCGGCCGGGATTTCCATCCCTGGGTGGGTACTGGGATTAAAAAACCGGCCGAAAAATTTCAAATTCAAAATCCCGCCTGTTACATCCCCAATTCAAATTTCTTCAGACGAATTTCGACCGGGTTTTCCAGTTACCAACCGGTAACCGTTACCGGCCACCCGACTGGATTTTTCCTGGTACCGGTATTTTGATCCTTGGTGTAGACTCACTTCCCTTTGTTAACATGTGCTAGCATTTCTTCATTTGCTCATGAACTTTAGCTATTTTATATATCTATGGAGCTAGTTAACTTATACTTTTCCTTTTAGGGTGTTGTTACTGTTGAAAATGTGACAGTTGTGAACATTTCAAGTTTTGAAGAACTGAGGGCTATAATTTCAAGAGGTTCTGAGAAAAGACACACTGCTGGAACAAATATGAATGATGAGAGCTCAAGGTCTCATTTAATTCTTTCAATCATTATTGAAAGTACCAATCTCCAAACTCAATCTTATGCAAGAGGAAAGGTACGGCAAGAATGCAGGATGGAGTTGGTGGAGTTGGAAAGTTCACACTAATTTGGTTGAATTTAGTGACTAGTTTGTTGTTATTTGATATATTAATTTTTTAAAAGATTGAATGTTCTGAATGTCTCCCTTTATTTGTGAAGCTAACACCTCATGTATATTGATAAACTAAGTTATACCTTTCGCTTGATGCAGATTTGACAAACACTCATAAATTAAACAGGAAAATTACTCAGTCTCATATAGTCACATTTCAACTACTGAATAAGATTATCACACCATAACTTGTGTACCTCGTCAAGTTGCTTGGCTCAAAGTTCTCACTTGCATGGATAGAAATCCTGGCGGTTACCGGTTTTACCGGTGGGTACCTGGATCTAGAAAACCGGCTGGTTTTTTCCCTGTTTAGCAAATTCAAGTTCCAGATTTTGAAATTCGGTCGGTTTTTAAGCAAATTCAAATTTCAGTTTTCAAACTTCGGCTGGTTTTTTTTTTCCCGGGATTTCCGGTTACCGGCCGGTAATAGAGAAATGGCGCCGGACGGTATTTTATCTGGTACCAGGATTTTGATCCCTGCTCACTTGTATGGCATTTATTTGTCCAGAACAATAAACTTCTGCCTGCCTCTAGTTATTTTTGTTTTGCAGCCTGTTGTTTTGACTGTAGTATCCATGGCAGAATGCTTGTAGTATTTGGCTACTTGGTCTAGTGCATCAAACAACGTTTTCATAAGGTTTATTTTTCTTGTTTCGTTTGTTTGATATGATTAGTTAAAATAGAAAAGCTCAACAGAATATCTTGTATGTTAATATTAAAGGCTATAAGATGCTAATTTAAGTTATCTTGGTAAATTCCTGACCTTTTTTCTCTTAAAGAAAAACATTTGACAGTGTTCTTCTGTGAACAGCTAAGTTTCGTCGACCTTGCTGGTTCTGAGAGGGTGAAAAAGTCTGGTTCAGCAGGAAAACAATTGAAAGAAGCACAAAGCATCAATAAATCTCTTTCTGCATTGGCTGATGTTATTGGCGCTTTATCTTCTGATGGACAACATATACCTTATCGGAACCATAAATTGACAATGCTTATGAGTGATTCTCTCGGTGGCAATGCAAAGACTTTAATGTTTGTGAATGTTTCACCAGCAGAGTCAAACTTGGAGGAGACTTACAACTCACTCATGTATGAATTTCCATTCCACATTTACTCATGTTTGTTTTTTGAATATGAAAATTTTACTTGTGAGTTTTCTTGCATTATATGCATACCTTTCTCTTCTATTAAATGGATAGGATAACTTAAATAATGTTTTGTTTCCATGGAATTGGGACCTTGAGTTTTTCAAAGCTGAGGTTTTTCCTGTTTTGTTCCCGTACCGCCGATGTGCAGCTGCTCACTGACATTGTTTGTTGCATTGTAGGTATGCTTCACGAGTGCGTTGTATTGTTAATGATACGAGCAAGCATGTTGCCCCAAAAGAAATCATGAGGTTGAAGAAGTTGATTGCTTATTGGAAGGAGCAAGCAGGAAAGCGGAGCGAGGATGACGAGCTGGAGGAAATACAGGAAGACAGGATCTCGAAAGAGAAAGCAGACAACCGCTTGACCAGTTGAGGATGATAGATATACCATCACTGATGGCTTGCGCTGAATGCACCTGGTTGCATTCTTGCACTCTATCTGCAATGGTGATCGATGCTGCTGAGCATCTGCGACGCCAGAGAGTTCTCCAATCGCCTTCTAACGGAATGTTCCAATATCATCTGACAATGCTGTACACCAATTGTATAGTTACGGATTATATTATGGCAGCCATGCCTGCTTGTACAAAGGAGACTTGTAGTACACATTCATAGGAGAAGTGGGGAAGAGTTCTTAGGACTAAAACTTATTTTTTGGGCGTTGGCGGGCCATCACGGCTGATGGTGACATCTTAGCAGTGTAGCACATATTTGTACCATCATATGAGCGACCTCGCACTAACTCTTGCTTGTTCTCTGTAGACACAGCGGCCTTGGATAGTGATTTCCGCAGTTAGTTAGCACTGGGCAACTATCGTAAGCTCATGCGTGGCGTATTTTTATTGAGAAATTCACTCGTGTATCAACGCCTCCTCTGCCGCCTCAGATCACCTGGTTATGGCGTCGTGCCGGAGCCCCCAGATCACGCGCAGAGCAGAGCGGCTAACTGGTCGCGGTTCGGGCGAGCTACCTTCGATTCGATTGATAGTACTCGTCACCGTTTTCCCTCAAGACGCGGCAGCTACCATGTTGTTCTGCTCTTCGGTGCGTCCATGCTGAGATCTTGATTTACACCTTCCTGGGGCCTTATGCTTGAGCAAGTACCTAGCCCATGAAAGATTTCTCCCATTCGGTGATCTTCTCGGTTGGAAAAGGAGACGACACCTGCACCTTCAAGATGTATCAGAGCGCAAGAGCTTCCCATCTCGGGGTATTAGTAAGGGATTCGGACTCTGCATTACCGTAGAAGGCCACTGCACGAATAATATTTTGTGACGAGGTAAACATTATTCCGCAGCATTCTGCAGCAACAGTATTTTTTTTTTCTCTAGCAATTTTACTGCACCAAAAATCACTGTAGCAGTTGATATATATATATATATATATAAACCTTTTTATTTTCGATCGGTCAGACGTTCAGCATAGATCCAAATCCATTAGTAAGCACTAAGTAGCTGATGGAATGGATTTGGTAACGCCTGAAGTAACGCCGCAATTAGTGCTTACTAAGCACACGTACCAAGATGGAATGATACCTGAAGTAACGCCGCAACGACCAAGATGGGTCTCGACTCTCGACGGATGTGAGAAGACAAGATTATTCCTTGCAGGAAAAGCTCGCCATCAAAGATGTATCAGAGCCAAGCGCCCAAGAGGTATTTCCTCGTGGGCTCGTGGTATCAGGATAAGCGTGCGACCATCCCCTTGAAATTGATAGGAAATAAAGTAGTAGCTTATACTGGTACCAGTGTGGAATAAATAAGATGTTACGCCACGCACGCTGCAACCTTACAGCTACATCAGATTGCGACTGGACGCATGTCACAACAAGATAAGAAGATTCTTCCTCGCACAGAGCTCGCTCGCAGCTGACCAGTATGGGTTGGTAAGAGTCACAAGTCAGGACAGCTAGCGGATCGCTAGCCCTAAGGCAGAACGTAAGCAGGGGAGAATGCATCGAAGCGTCTTTTTGTAATAGGGAAAGTACCATCACCGTCAACCCTAATAAACGTGTTAGTTATTTCGAGTGTCTGTCTGCCGAAAATATTGGCATCTTTCAGTACACAGAATTATACAAACGCCAAAACAACACACATATTTCATAGCTACTAGAGAAACATTCAAACCACAAAAAATCAAACTCAAGTGTACTTACTGAGAAATAAGGACATTTGTAAAACACTCGACCAGTATTTCCCTCGGTGTTGGCGTAGAACACATTTGCTTGCACACGACAGTTAGGGCAATCCACCCGCCTAGCATTGGCTAGTGCTAGGGCCATCCGATTCGGTGAGCTCGATGCCTCAAACATATGACCCTCACTCAAGAGGAAGAGATGAGGTGAGGTGAGACTAGAAGGAGAAAGAGCTGAGCTCAAGTACTAGAAGAAGATGGGAAAGCTCGGGATTGGTCCTATTTATGATGGCGTGCGAACATTTTTTAGCTATAGAATTATCACATGCGGTTTAGTGGGATAAACCGTCTATGATATGTATCACAGACGATTATAAACTACAACAGTCTGTGATATATAATTATCACAAATGATTATTAACAAGAACCGTATGTGATATTTATTTATTACAGAAGGTTATTAACAATAATTGTCTCTGATAAGCGCGACTGCTTTGAAAAAGACGATGAGTACGCCTAACAAAGCTACCAAGCCTACCACAAAACATGATTTTTTCGATAGGTCATCCACGCAGCATGAGGAGGATGAGACAACAGCCACAACTAACCACATTGAACCTGACACACTCTCCTGGCAGCCATAATTCTTGAACTCATAGGAGCTAGTCATATCGACTAGCCAGAGAATGCTAATGAAGTAAGAGTGTGCCAAGCCAAAAAACAATCACGGTATGACCAGCCCCTGCAAGTTCAAGAAGCATGACTGCCAGGAGAGCGTGTCAGGTTCGATGAAGTTGGTCATGGCGGCTGTCTCATCCTCCTCATGCTGTGTGAACGACCTTCCGAAAAAAAGATCATGCTTCATGGTGGGCTTGTTGCTTTCTTAGTCGTACTCACCATCTTCTTCAAAGCAGCTGCATCAGAGACAAATGAATACTAACCTTAGATCACCGAGAACAAATAGATCTACAAGCACACTTGAAAATCTATGGTATTTCTTTCACCAAATGCGCCTCAGAGCTGGCCGCCTCTTTCAAAGTAGCCGCATATATATCAGAGACATTTATCACTACAACTAGATCTTGATTTGAGGGGACGACTAGATATTTAATAGCGTATATCATAGACGGTTATTGTTAAGAACCGTCTGTGATACATATTACAGATAACAATAACGGCCTGTGATACGTATTACAGATGGTTTTGAACCGATGGTCTTCGAATGTGATAGACGGTTCTTAACAAGAACCGTTTGTGAGGCCTACGATTGTCATACATGGTGGTTATTTAAAATCGTCTATGATACTTATCACAGACGGTTCTTTTTAAGAACGATATGTGATATGCCCAATTAAATATCCGATCATTCCAACTCCAAACACATCTGTCTATAGTGAGATATGTCTCTGATATGCAGTTGCTTTGAAGGAAGCGGCCGGCTCTGGGGTGTTTGGTGAAACAATTAAATACTGTAGATTTACAAGTGTGTTTGTAGATCTATTTATTCTTGATGATCCAAGGTTAGTATTTGCTTCTAATTATATGCATTATAATCTAGAGAGATCGATGATAGCTAGGTTTATCATCCAAGGAGGTTATTGGCAGTTGAGATTTACAATAGAACAATGAGCAGTATGTATATATACATTGACTTGTCATGTATTGTGTAAAATAATATTGTTTACATCATAGTGAGCCTCAGTTCTGCCTATATAAAATGATAGTATGTTTGGTCAATAGGAAGAGTAGTGTGTGTATTAATCTAAATTGTTATGTGCGTAGCACAGATGGACCAAAGGTGGATGTACGTTGAGAACCGTGTGAGTGAAGAGTACATTGATGGCGTGTCTGCTTTTAGAAGAGCTGCCGAGCAGGATATGTTGATACCGATAAATGTCATAACTAATTGCTTATGTATAGATACATGATGCAACAAGCCCGACGATCGCGATAACCGGTGGGTTTCCTCGACCCATAGTTGATCTATGAGCAATACATCATCCAAGATGCATCCTACATCGATAAATACACAACGAGGGGATTGCTTACTCACCGCGACAAGAACTACATACTAGTGCCATATAACCAAGGGTAAGTGGTTCACTACTTGCTATACAAATTTCATTTGTTCTTTATACGCAACACGAACTTAGGTTTAATGACTATAGCAACATACGTGAGTAGATTCCACTAGATCATTTTAGTCATTGTACCAAAGTGGAGCAAGGTAATATACCTTAATTCCCTAGTCAATAAGAACCATGACTTCACCCTTGTGCAAAAAAATATTCGACGGGTGTGCTCATTTCCTTCATACATAACTCTATTCTAGTATTCATTCGTTTGAAATGTCCGATGATAACTTTTTGGAATCATGTAGGTTGTTTAGCGCTTATGTTGCTGGGGGAGGAACACACAAGGAACCGGGCACCACACTGCAACACATGACGTGATTTTCGATATCCGCTACAACACAATAATCCTATATCACACTTCGAAACCTGGCCTCACGAACTGACTATACCTATATCCTATATCACACTTCTATTTTTGCAGTGCCATCAGCAACGACTACAAGGTAACGTATGTGCATTCTATGATTGTCGTCATATGTTGAAAATCATGAGTGCTAAAACGAAGAATCCAGAGGTTTGTCAGTCAATCTCACAATAATTATTTCATAATTATGAATTTAAATATATATGCTTACTACTTTACTCTTGCTAGCGATAGGGCATGATAATCGAAGAAAGTGCTTTCCATCTGGACTTACTCGCAGACGTTCGAGGATTACTCGTCGCCTTCATCATGGGAGAGATCATTAACCAAAATGGAGAGTTTCATCCCGGCGACACCGATTTATTGTAATTCACTTTGAGTTGTAATTCAAATCATTTTGTAATTGATATTGAGTTTTTAAATCACTTTGAGTTGTTCTATATCAAATCAATTGTGATATATCTGTTCTCTGCTTGCTTGTTTTCAGAGGGCATGACTAGCATTACCTGAGGCTAACCAAAAAACCAAAATATTTAGGTATAGAACGAACTATCACAAACGACTATTTTTACTAACCATCTATGATATATATACAATCACAGATGGCTACTACTAATAACCGTCTATAATATATAGCCAATCACAGATGACTACTACTAACACCCGTCTGTAATATGTATCCAATCATAGACGGCTACCGCCAACAATCGTCTGTGATATGTCGGATATCACAAACGGCTACTATCAAAAACCGTCTATGATATTTATGATATCATAGCAGGTTATTTTTTATTAACCGTCTGTGTTATGTCCCCAATCACAGAAGGTTAGTAAAAATAACCGTCTATGATATCTTACATATCACAGACGGTTTTATGTAGAAACCGTCAGTGATAGTAGGTCTTCACAGACGGTTTCAACAAAAAACTGTCTGTGTTGTGACTTTTCACAGACGACTCACAAATCGTCTGTGATGACGGTTTGGAGCCGTCTGCTATAATCCTTTCTGTAGTAGTGAGGAGAATGCTTTTTGTAGTGGCAGATGAGAGATCTCATAAATTTAAAGGTGTATATTTTTTCAAATACACCACCAACCGCCGCAACCCACTACTGTTGACGACTCGCCAAATGATTACTAGCTACTATTACAAAATTCATCCTCTTCTCGTCCTCAGCTTATTGTCTCTTCTCCCATTTGTCTTCTTGGACCGTAGGAAGGGAAGAAGAGGTCTCGAAAGGCTAGCTCAGACCATGGCCGCTGCTCGGTGCTCTTTCCTAACTCTCTCCGTGCTACTGATCCTCGGCGCTGCTGCCGCCGCAGATGAAGAGCTGACCCACCTCCACTTCTACTTCCACGAGTTCGACGCCGGCACCCCCAACGCCACCGTCGTCAACGTCGCCAGCCTGCACAGGTAATACTAACACACTAACAACACCTAGCTATGCATATATGTATCTGACACTCAGCAGCAGTAAGACGACTAAAACGGCACATCACGTATTAACATGCATGGCGTGTACGTATATACGTACGTGCAGGAAATCGTCGACGTTCGGCGACCTGAACGTGTTCGACAACGCGCTGCGGGAGGGGTCGGACCCGTCATCGCGGTTGATCGGCAGGGCGCAGGGCTTCGCCGTGCACGCGTCGTTGGACGAGTCGGGAGGGCTCACGTCCATCAACTTCGTCTTCTCCGACTACGGCGAGTACAGCGGCAGCACGCTTGCGACGCTCGGCCACATCAGCGCGTCGGGCCCGTCGGAGAGGAGCATCGTCGGCGGCACGGGCAAGCTCCGGTTCGCGCGCGGGTACATGGTCAGCAAGCTCCTCAGCTCCACGGACACCTCCATCGTCGTTGTCTTCGACATGTACTTCACACTGGGCCACTGATACGATCCCATCCATTAGGAATTTTCATGGGAGATCTGTGCACTTGTGCTCGTCGATCCGTACGTGATTAAGATTGAATGTATGCTTGCAGAATTCGAGTTTACGAATTGCGTTGTTGCATAAATTTGCATGTTGTCGGGATCCGGATTTGCAATCCAGAACTCTGTTTATACCAGCCAGGGTTCCGATCGATAATCGGCTCTTCCCCCCCCCCCCCCACCCCACCCCCCTAGGAATCCAAACCGGGTATAAAAAATTGGTTTGCTCAAATTTTGCTTGAATTTGACCTGTTCAATTTAAAATCCAAAAAATTCATCCGAAATCGGCCGAAATTTTCTGATTTTTGGCCCTTGGATCAGTAGCTAGTACACACAGGTACATCATTGAATATCAAACACATATATAGCAAACGCAAAACTACTACATAATATTAAACAATACATAAGTAGACTGTACGATCGCTTGACTTACACACGAGCCAATCAGACCAAATACCTTAAATATCTGCAGCGGAAGCGGATTCAATAATACAACAGATAGGACCCTTAGGATATGCCCACATACAATCAATTGGTGTCGTGACCTAGTTCTTGGCTTCTTTGATTTCTGGTCTTGTCAAACACGAATAAGCACCCACAGAGCCTTCTTTTTTTCACTTACTAGATGGTAGTAATTGACCAGCAATGAGTACAAAGGTATCCTGCAAGCCACCACACATAATACAATTATAATAGATACTTAAGGCTGATCAAAGAAAGACTTTGGAGTCTTTCGTTTGCCGAAAGCTATCTTTCAAATAGGCTAAGTAAAAAGCATGTGACATAACATTTTGAGTAAACCAGTTATATGAAACGGAGTAATTGTTGTATAATGCTGGCAAGGTTCCATCCACCTACGAACAGAGCATGGTTCCATCCACCATATGATATATCAGTTTTTAGGATTCCATCCACCCAGGACAAAGATTCAGAGTTCCATCCACCCTACAATTTCATCGCACCCATAAATATTTTTTATATAAAAAAGAGAATAACCAAGCAAGTTTCTGTGCATCACCCACGACCGTGGGCACAACTTTCCAATAATTTTTACTCCACAGAGGTTGCACAACTTTACCCACAAGAGACAATCATCTTATAATGTCAACACACTACCGTAGGCGTTGGACTAAAAAATAATCACAGGGCCTTCACAATGCACTGCCCCAACGCAGTTATGCTTGCTAAGGTTTCAACCACCGGGGGACTCTATCCACCCAAGTCGGAGACACCCTCTTGCGCTGTACAGAAAAAAGGTCTATCTCCAACATAGTTCTCATATTCCACCGGATTGCGCAACCAACGCTGAGCTAATGTAAATTAGTTAGCCAGGTCGACATCATTATAGACTTGTGGTTGCACTGTTATTGCCCAGAGATCATCGCAAGATTCGATCCTTAATTGACTTAGGTGGAACTATCACATCACAAGCTCTCGTGCTCCATCCTCACCCACCCCACTTGCCATCCATGCAAGTCTAAATAGTTTTTTTTAGTTTTTGTTTGAAAATCTTTTATAAATTCAACATACCCAGCCATCTCCATCCAATCACTGCTCAAATCAAGTTTTTGATGTTTGAATGATATCGAGGTTAATTAATGCCCACATGTCAATTTATCTAACAAAATCTAAGCATGACACATAGATATGGACTTAATGACAAATTAAGTTTACCATTATTACTAGGGCGACAAAGGATAGTGTCCAAGATCAAGGAAGATAATTTAATAGCTCACTTAACATTAAGGCATTAACTATGACGTAATGTCAACATAATTATAATCAAGGTAAAGCATGCATCAAAACATCCTAAAAACCCCAATTTTGAAAAAAATATATAATAAAAATAAACGAGAAAATAATTTTGAGTATGTTTATATGTGGAAAAAAATATTTTGAGCATGCTTATGAACTTTTGCATAGATCAAATAGTGAAATTACAAGCAAACAACAAATTGAAAGAATTTTCGAGAAAAATACAGAACACATAAAATTCTTAAAAAATTACATAATGAATTAGACTATGTCAAGAGACTCTCGAAACATTGTTGTAAATTTTGGAGTATGTTTGATAGGTTTAAAAATTTGCTAAGTTCTCAGCCTTTTTTGAAAAATTCAAAACCAAATTTGAATTTCACACAGGACCTTTGTGCCGAAACCCAACTCGGCCCAATTTCTTCATGATTGCTGCAGCCCACACCAGTCCCTGATCTCCCTCTAGCTAACTCGCTAGCCCCACCTGTCGGAACCCTTCTTCCACCTCGCGCTTGCTCCCGCACGCCAGTGCGCTCGCCTACTTCACCCCACGTTCACGACCGTCGCCCACTGTTTTGCGCTCCAACTGCTCTCGTCGCCTCCACCTGCTCCTCATCCATGCTAGCAACCCGTTGACGCTACGTTTTCTCGTGCGTACAGAGAGACCTGAGCAAGCCCACGAGTTTCCTGCCGCCGCCGCATTTTCTCGCCATGAATCTCACATGCTACTTGCTGCTATTTAAGACTTCGACCACATCATATTCTCCTAAGCTCGGCCCTCTTTCCATCCCACGCTTTCTTTGAGCTTCTAGCTCCCTAAATCGTCGAGAACGAGAGCGTTGTTCTCAATACTGGTGAGCAAGCTTTGTGCTGCTATTTCCTCGGGTGAGCTTCATTTCCCATGACACCTATGTCACCATGTGCCTCATGCCTTGTTCATTCTCTTTCTCTGCTTGATGTAGCCCCGAGAACCATGTGGTGCCGATGCACTGTCATCTTCCTCATCTCCGGCAGATGCACCCAATCCAAGCCGTCGTGCCCTCACCGTTCTAGAAGGTTTGGGATCCTTCTGATGGTGTCATCATGTGTTTTGCCCCTCAATCATCTAATCTCCTCGCTTAATGCAGGCCAACTCGCTGTGAATCCGAGCTTCGCCTTCTTCCTCCTCATCCTCGGCCATCACCGTCATTTTTTATCTTCCTTAAACCTCCGTGAGTCCCTGTCTAATTCGGCGTGTCTACACCATCCTTAGAACTCCAGTGAGCTATTGCGTACCCTCTTGTAGCCCCACCGTCGTCGTTAAGTGCCAGCACCGTGAGCCTCCTCTGCACCGCCACTTCTTAATATCAACCAGCTTCTTCGGCTTTCCCTCGACACCATCAAGGACCTTGATGAGCTTCTAGTAGTCCTCTCGAGCTATTGCGCATGCTATATTAGTGGATTAGCTAGAGTAGCATAGGATTTACTGCGGCCGCCCATGATGCCACCGCAGGAAATGATATAGTCGCCGCTCTAGTGACCAATGGTCCCCGAGCCGCTACCCATATCACCGTTGTTGCCCCCTTAGAGCCAACGCGCATGATCATTCGCCACAAGTAGTCTTCATTTGCGAAAACCATTTCGGACCCGAGGCACTATACAAACTCCTAATTGAATTCATATAAAATCATGCCATGTCTGAATATGCAAAAATATTTGGATTTTGTTGTTGTTGAAATTATTTTCCTATAATTAATTTGTTATCGACTCTTTTTAAATAGACGTTGATTCCTCGAATGAAAATTTCGACGATCATCCATCCTCATACTATGAGATACCAGAGCAAGGAAAGGACCTCCTTTGACCATGTTGATCTGTTGGACCGAAAAGGCGACTAGAGGGGGGGGAATAGGAGCACGCTCACTTTTTCACAAATAATGGATTCAACACAAATTTCACTCCAGTAGCTATGGAAGCTATGAAGATCAGTATATCAGTACAGCGGAAGACTAATATTGAATCCAATATAAACCCCTAAGCAAAACAACCAAATATCAACACAAGATAAAAACAATCTCAGTGCAAGGTGGTCGGACCGCTGGATCAATGCCGGTCGGACCGATTTCCTGGCGGTCTGACCAGTGACCTCAGGCGGTCTGACCGCTGGTCTCCAGAACAGATCAAACAGCACGATGACGAAGTTGCAAATAGATAAAACTTTTGATCTACAACTCTAAACTTGATGAAACTTGGAACACACCTTCTCTATGATACCAGAAAGCTATTCCAATCGAAGATTGTGATAATTCTTGAAGGAATAAAGATCCTTTTCCGTTTGAATGAAGAATGGTTCAAAACCGGGTCAAAATAAAAACTTGATCCAAGATCTTGCTCGTGGGTGATTGATGATCAAGATGATCCTAGATAGGTTCCCACACGTCACAGCAAGCTAGATCACATGAAGAATTCAATCAAAAACTTGCGGATCAAAGAAAGACTCAAAATCATCAAATATAGAGAAAGAACGCAATGAGATAAAACATTGATCAAACTTTCCTTTATTTGATTGATATGATATGGGCTTACATCCTCGCCCGGGGCCTGTTTCATGGCGAATATGTCCCCTGTGCCCTTTGGTTTGGCGTAGTTTCCCTGGAAGCTGTTGCGCACCATGTCCCGCAATTGCTCCCACGCATACACGGAGCGCGGGGAGATGGTAAAGAACAACGTTAATGATATCCCCCTCAGAGCTAGGGTCAACCTTTTTGCTTTCGTGGTGTTGTCCCCCCGGAGGCCTCGATGGCGGTCTCGTAGACGCGGAGGAACTCCGCGGGGTCCGTCGATCCTTCGAAAGGCCGGACCTCGGCATCTTGAAGCCTAGGGGCCAGCGGACCGCCTCCAGCCCCGCACTCAAGGGGGAGCTAGGATCTCCCCGAAGTACCGGTGCGGCATCGGTGACGGAGGACCCGGTCTTTGCAGCGCCCGGCCCAGCGGCGTGGCACCCTGGCAAGGTGGTTTGGCGCCCCACACTGTCGGAGGTCGAGCAGTTCCCGGCGGAGATCTGCCAGCTCTTGTTGGAGTAGGTCATGAGCTCTCTGCGTTGCCCCAGGCAGGTCCGGGGCAAGCGGTTGGCCGACTGCCCGAGTCTCGGGGGGCGCCTCGCCAGCCATGGTGTCCTGCGTGGAGTGCTTGATTTCCTCTTCGGGGCGAGCGGCAGGCTCCGCGGCCTGGGAGGTCCTACTTCGCTTGGCCCTCGGGGCGCTGGATGGTTCGGGCGTTGCCACGGCTCTGGACGCGCACGTGCGAGAGGCAGCTCTTCGAGGTGCCATTCTTGTACTTGGGTATGCACTCAACTTGTCGGTCCCCACGGACGGCGCCAACTGTAGTAGCAAAAACGAGCTATACAGTAAAAGAGGGGGGAACCTCGGACAAGCCCAGGAGGGCTCCGGGGATCCTCACGAGAGGGGACTAGCCAGCGACAGGAATGAGAGACTGTTATTGCTAAATAATTCGTACTTGTTTTTCTCCTCTTTTACAAGAGGGGGTGACCCCCTATTTATAGTCATCTGTGAGGGTCTTGTACTTTACCCTTTTGACCCTACAATGGTACTATACTCGTAGGGGTTGCAGGGACATTTCCCGCCCCTACGCCTAGGCCTTGGTCCATGGTAGGCGCTCTTGGACCCGGTCCATCCTGACAGTGCTTCCGGTCCAGGATCGGTAGCAGGGGCTTCGGGTTCGCCCCGGAGGCGGCCCGAAGGTCTCACTGCTCCGAGGCCCTTCGGGGAAGCTTCGGGCCCGCCCCGGAGGTGGCCCGGAGGTCTTGCTGCTCCGGGCCTCGCGGGGCTTCAGGGCCCTACGGGGAAGCTTCGGGCCCGCCCTGGAGGTGGCCCGGAGGTCTTACTGCTCCAGGCCTCACGTGGCTTTGGGGTCCTTCGGGGAAGCTTCGGGCCCGCCCTGGGGGTGGCCCAGAGGTCTTGCTGCTCTAGGCCTCGCGGGGCTTCGGGTACGACAAGCCCCTCGCGGTCAAGGTCCTGCTTCGCCGTGGCTAAAACCGCGTCGTTTTTCCTAAAGGACTTGTGCACACCGTCCCCTTCGACCTGGCGAAGCTATCTGTCGCACCATCTTGTTCCTTGAGTGGTCATGCGCTTGCCCCGTCTCGACTGGCGGTAGTTGGTTGCGCCTTTAATGCGATGCGATGATTCATTAATGGGGTGCGCCGCTTCCTTAATGCTCGCGATTATTCATTAATGGGTCGCACCACTTCGTTAATGGTGCGTGACTGTTGGCTTTTAGGGCACACATATCACTTGTTGGACAGTTGTGTCTCTTCAATTTCCGCGCCCCGTCGTTTCGTGTACCTGGCGTGGGTATAAATATGGGGCTGGTTGCGGCCCCCTGCCTCAATTGCATCGCTCCAGTTTTAGTCGTTGTTTATTTCTTGCACGCTTTTCTTGCCCCACCCTACTGCTAGATGACGAAGCGCTTGCGAGACGACGAGGCTCCGGCGGTACTTACGGACGAGTTGGGCGGTCCTTGGTGACGTCGGTGGTCCTCCGAGTGCTTGCGAAGGATGTAAGAGTTGCGGATCTTTCCCTCGCTCAGGCCCCCGGGGTGGAGACGGTTCCAGCGCCCCGGGACAACGAGGTTGTACTCTTCTACTCTTTCCTCGACGCGGGTCTCCGGCTTCCCTGCGTGGGGTTGGTGAGCTGCGTGCTGCAGCTCTACCGGGTGGAGCTTTCCCAGTTGACCCCGAATTCGCTTGTAAAACTCGGGGTCTTCGAGTGGGTACTGCGCTCCGACGGGGCCGCCGGGGAGGGTAGGCTCTTCGCATATCTTCACGACGCCCACTGCCAGCCAAAGAAGAAGAAAGAGACCGGCGAGGCGCTCAACTTCGGGAGCGTCAACTTCCAGCCTAAGGCGCGCTTCCTTCGATACCTGCCCGCTCCTGCCTCCCGCAACCGATGGGAGACGGACTGGACCCGGCGATGGTTCTACCACACGTCCCCAGCTGAAGATGGGGTGCGGTCGTCCGGGGGGCCCATCCGGCACAACCCGTCCCCGGAGATCGAGCTGAGCTCGAGGGAGGAGTCGCTCCTTCAGCTTCTTCTGATGGTGACGTGGCAGTTCTCCACCCGCGATCTCGTGGAAGAGTTCTGCGTGCTTCGGGTGTGGCCGCTGGCGCGAGGTTGGGACGTCCACCTCGGCGCGGAAGCACACGGTGTTCGCGCGCTTGGTTTGCCGGAGGGCCGGAGCGGTAAGTGCTGCCGTGGTATTCTGTGGTATGGATGTGTTCCCTTTTGACCTTTGGTTTGATTTTGCAGTTCTTCCTGTTGACGAAGCGGCCCGTGCTGCGAAGCAGCTCCTCGGCCCGTACACCGACGAGGAGCACTCGAAACGGGGGCTGGTCGTGCGAGACGCGTGATTCAATCACGCGTACTTGGACCCGTCCATCGACCTCGAGGAGCGGCCGGACCCCGACGATGGCAAGCGGCGCAAGGGTCGCTTGCCCGAAGAGTTGAACGCTCCAGGGTCTATCGACGCTGTGCCCTTGCAGTGCGGCGGGCCAGCAGAGCCCATAGTTTCGCCATCGGCCGCCACGTCGACTGTTCGCCCTTCGGAGGCGGCCCGTGTTCCCTCGGGCCGTGCCGAGCGGGTGGCCTCTAGTGGGTCGCCGCCACCAACTCGTACGACGGGTTCTTTTTTCGTTGCGAGCCTGGCCCTCGGGGGGTCCTCTGGCGGGACCCCCTCAGGGGCGTACGGCCGTGGCACCAAGGACACGCTGGTCGACGTTGTTGGAGATGCTCCGCTGCTGATGCCAGGTAGGAGGCCGCTCACGCGTACGAACGTCTTGTGCGCCTTGGTGTCCCCGACGGGGAGCTGTTTGCATGGGCGATGGAGGGGTACAACCACCTCGTTGTCTCCGGTTCTTCCGAAGAGGAACTGACTACGTGGGCTGCCCAAGTGGAAAAATGGGACCTCGCACCTTAACGCGGATAGTTGTAACTGCGTTGTAACAATTTATGCTTTTCGGAGTGTTGTAACTTTGCAATGTTTTTTATTTCCTCGGAGTGGTGTACCTTTGCGATGTATCAATGTATCTTTTCCGGAGTGTTGTAACTTTGCGATGTAACAATGTATGTTTTTCGGAGTGTTGTAACTTTGCGATGTAACAATGTATGTTTTTCGGAGTGTTGTAACTTTGCGATGAAACAATGTATATTTTTCGGAGTGTTGTAACTTTGCTCCTTGTGATTTGAGCGAGGGGCAAAGATGGGAAGTTTGTGAGAGATTTTTTCTTAGTTCTGTGCATGCGCCCTTTTGATGGTTATTTACAGGCTTAACAACTTGTGGCAAGATTAAATTAACAAATAAAGACAGAAGTCCAACGGATATGATTTATTAGAATCTGCTCCTAATAAATCGCTGGTAACCAAAGCATCACCATCTTTTTGGGAATTATTTTTCATAAATACGGCTGCCGCTCCTTTTCCTATGTTTACAACTAAAGTTGGATAAAAATCGTTTGTGATTACATACTTCACATACGGTTTTTAAATATAATCATCTGTGATAATTCAATCTTTTGGCTCACGTATGATGTATCTCTTCGTCTCGCACGCCGACATTACGATGCGTGTCTTCGACGTTTTAGAACGATGATCATCGTGCGCCATGGTGAGCACGCATGGTATTGGTGAGCATGCGGAGCATGACATCGAGGACCAAGGCGAGCAGGTCGGCGATCGTCGTCACTTTTCCTCACGATGCCGTCGTCCACATCATCGGCTTCGTGGCCGCGAGCTCTCCTGAACTCATTGCTGACCTCTGCAACCTATGAGCCACGTACGCATATTTTCTGTTCTTTTGTTTTTTGTAGGTCTGAAGGAGTTAGCATTCTGTTTGATTTTTATTCAGAGTCAGTTTCTGAATATGATTGTAGCGTGTCATATCCTAGTTAATTATCGGAAAGCTTCAGGTGTTTGTTTCGAGTTCAGGTTCCGATAGAGAACCCGATTGTAATTCCTCTAAAAATCTATAAAAGGAGAAAAATTGAAAAGTCGTATCAATTGATACGATGTAAAATAATCTCGTGTTGATTTCGTTTCGTATTCAATATCCAGTTCTGAACTAAATTTGACTAGCAACAACGACCTTAATTTGACCTAGCTTTTAATATTCTCTTATAGAGTAATTCTTGTATTAAGATTCTGTTGTCTTGAATTTTATAGTTGCAAAGCCATGTACAAGGCGTCCAAGGAGCGCGCCGTGGGGAGGCGTATGGCGTTGGAGCGGGAGGAGGCGATGAAGTGGCAGGACAACGAGCGCTACCTCACCGTCGTCAACCACTTGGCCAGCGCCAACAATTCGGAGGCCTGCTTCATCGTCGTCCTCACACTTATCTTTGCACCCCAAGACATGCAGTGTAACCTCGTGTTCCTTGAACGGGCGACCGTCACCGACCACAAGGCCGCGACCTATGTGATCAGCCTCCTCCTTTACACGGCCGGCGAGACATGCAACGTTGGAAAGCACTATATTAGCTAGGTCGAGGGCGAGCCAGCTGACGTTGGGTGTGAGACGGCCAGGAGGACCAATAGGGAACGCAGGCGGTGCCGGAGGCTCGCTGTGGACATGGTCTAGGAGGCGGCCTGGAAGAAGACGGCCGGACCACTGGGCCGGGTGTGGGCGCTGTCGGAGGACGACCACCCATGCACGAGCATCGGCTGTGGCGTGATGGAAGGGTGGGACGACTACATCGTCTTCTGCGGCGATGGTTGTAGGATTAGGCATGAGTATGCCAAGTTCTTTGCAGATATGTTGAACTACTTACCATAAAATTATCAGTTTTAACATAGTTTTAGTAAATATTCATATATAATTCTTTACTAATATGTGAATGTGTCATATGTACTTTTGAATTTGCATTTATGTATGAATATTATAACAGACGGTTCTATTATGGAACCGTCTATGATGTGAGATCATATCACAAACGGTTCTATTATGGAACCGTTTGTGATGTGAGACCATATCACTGACGGTTACATAATAGAACCGTATGTGATATCCCTTTATTAATAGGAGCCTGCTAGGGTTTGCGCCCTAACTCATTATTCCACAGCGCCCTTACTCTCTCCCATTCCCCTCCCCACTCGTGTGCCCTCGACCTCGATGCCGCCACCCGAAGCCTCCTCCCCGATGGCCGCCCCCAAGTCGCGCCTTCTCCCCGACGCCGCCCTTCTTTCCGTCACCGCCGGTTGTGACACCACGGTTCACTACATAAGACACTCTTATCGTAAGAGTCTTGTGCAGTGTCACCGTCGTGACACAACTACGGTGACGTCGTCGTTGCCGCTGGTCCAATCGACCCCCCCCCCAGCCAAATCCACCTCCCTTCCACCAGATCTGCCTTCCCCTCTTTGACCTCTCCACCGACCTCCCCCGGCTACCTCTCCACTGACACCCCCCCCCCCCCGGGCTACCTCTCCATTCTTTGTTGCTTCAGTTTTTGGGTTTGAGTTTGACTTGTATACTAATGTGGGTTGTTGCTGCTTATGCTTACATGTAGGAGATGGATGTGGTGAGCTACTGCCGGTGGTCGATTTGCCGGTTGCACTGGGGTAACTACTCCCCTTTACTCTCTATCCCTTTCCCTCCCCTTGCTCTGTGATGTGGGCTATGGTGGGTGTTCTAAGATGGCTGGATGATATGGGTGGGTTCTCTATAAAGTCTCCTAAGCAGTGGTTGCTTATGCCTTTAAAACCGGCTTTATATATATATATATATATATATATATATATATATATATATATAGGAAAATGGTTTGGTACTCCTGGGAGTATGTACTCCCACCTCTCATATACCACTTAAATCGTATGATAATACCTCTTTATCTATTTGAGTATACTCCAATGATGATTATAAGATACTCCAAAGTGAGTTCTATGAAAAAATTCATGAACGTAGCATGAGGAGGATGAGATAGCAGCCACGGGCATCAAGTTCTATGGCTGGTTGCTGATACATGATGCCACTTCTCAGGCGAAGTACCTGCACGTCCACACCATTTTCTGAACGTAGCGACATCCAATTACCTGTCGACGACATCCAGGTAATTGGATGTCCACATGCTCTCCTGACAGTCATGCTTCTTGAAGTTGCTCGTGGCTGCTGTCTCACCCTCGTGCTGCATGGGCGACTCCCCGAAAGTGGTTGGGAGACTACGAATATATATATATATATATATATATATATATATATATATATATATATATATATATATATATAAACCGTCTGTGACGTCTGCGATCACAAATGGTGCTTGTTAAGAACCGTCTGTAAATTATCACAAACGGTTCGAATTAAAAACCGTCTGTGACGTCTGCAATTATCACAAATGATTCTTCGCTATTAACATAGACAATAATGTTTGTAAAACCGTCTATGATAATTATAACACTTACAGCTTTTAGGGAACTGTCTGTGATGAAGTGTTCAGTATAGCCTTTTCTGTAGTAGTGTGAGTTAGATGAGTAATGGGTTTAGTGGCAAGGTGGGCAGGGGACTTGGCCGGTTGGCCCAGCACAGCTACACGTGGACAACAACCACGGCGTTTGATCTGGCCAACACAAGAAAATTTTGGCTCAAATCACTTCCATAATCATCTTCTACTTCCAGATTTACCGAAGTTTGCTGGCATGACATCCCAAGTATGGATAGAGAGGCTAGGGGTACCCACGGTCTGCCCACACTGACCCCTGGTGGGTCCACCCCTGAGTGTATCGAGACCGATAGGGGCAGGGCCAAACTTGCGCGGCACGTCCAATGGAGAAACAAAAAGATCGAGAGGTGATTTCTCACGAGAAATTAAACTCTTTCGAGAATAATTGTGCTCTGTACTCTGGTCCTCTTGATCAAAGATGGAATTTTTTTGTTTGATTGATTTTTTATTTTGAAAAAAGTTCACTGTTTCAAACGTTAAGCCATAGATTTTGAAGATAGTTGTTGCTGCCGTCCCCTCTGAATGCTGCACTGCAGATACGAGAAGAGCAGGCTTTAGATTTAGTGCTATGAGAAGGTGAACAAAATGGCATTTACTTTTACACACGATGGCCTGCTATAACATCTGGGAACAAAGCCAGTTCAGAGTTTTTTTGCTTGTCCATTTCATCGATCGAAATATTCAGCTCAGTTCATGAGTTTATGACCATAGAATATTGCTCAACTCCAGATTAGCAGTGTCTGCTAGATGTGCCCACAAACAGAAGGGAGGTAAGTTAACACATTTAAGTGACTGTTAGCATACACTACAACTTATATGTATGTGCAAACTGGGAAAATGGCTAAACATAAAATGAATCACTGAAAAAGCTAATCACGATGTTCCAATTAGTATCCCAAACACTAGCTTTCATATTCTGAAATCACTGCGTCTGATGTGCCATCAATTGGATTTGGTTGGGGGCCTTCCAATCTGGTTAGGACATCAGGTGAGCCAGCAGCATCTCTGATAATCTAAAACAGAAGACAGCACAATCATGAGAAGTTGCAACTTTTCCGTACTTCAAATACTCATGAAACATGGTTAAATTGACTATCTAAATCAAATGATTCAGGGCAAAAGTCAACCCCAGCAATTTAGTGGATATTAATAGCATTGGAGAGGGTTACATCAGAAGGTCGAGAGTGTGGTTAGTGTTTCGCAGTTGAGTTGATAGGCTGATTATCAGCATCTTAAGCTGCAGGTGATGTTAAAGAGTATATGCATTTTTCTCCTACTCTCGCTTAGGGCATGCTCACCAATGAATGGAATTCAGTTCAAACTAGATTCTAATCTTGTATTAGCTACGGTGGATAGCATTCTCCAAAATGCATGGTGAACTGGCGCTTCAGGGGATTAAGGACCTCAATTTGAACTGTAGAATGATGTTAATAAACCTGTGCAGCATTCCAACTCAGTCTGTCAACACTCAACAGCCTTCAAATCAATGTGCTTATGAGCTAAAGTTCAAAAAGTACAGAACCAGGTATACAATAAGTATGTTCAACAGGTGACACTAAGTAGAAGAACCAGACATACAATACAACTCAAAACATTGAAGCTACACAATTAGTGTGTGAAGTTTGAAGCTGATTCCACATCTTTGTGGAAGTTGAAACTAATGCAGTCCCATAATCAAGGGGAATTTAGACTACATTAAAGGGAGATGATTATTTTGAAGATGGACCCCATATGGTCAATTTTGTTTGACTTTGAATGTGCACAGGTACACAAGTATACATTATTACGATATGATTTTGGTGTTCACTGAAAGTGTGGAATAAACATACCAATATTTCTTCATCCAAGTAAGAAATCATGAATAACCGCTGGAACATCCCATCTGTAATAAACAAAGAGGCATGCAATATAAGTATATAACTAAATAATCCATGTGATGAAGTTATTATGTATCATGGCATCACAAAATGAAAAATAGCATAAATATACTGAACCACTAAGAGATGGTGCCAGATGGACAAAATGGGTAGACATGAACTAGCTACCATGATACCATAAATCGTGAAAAGAAACAGCAAAAGCATATTACAACAATTTAAGATTTTTGGCAAAGAATTCTATGATTACAAATTTATTGAAACAAGCAAGGGTTCTTTAACAAAAAAAGGACGGTAACCCTGCAGTTGCTTTATCTGAACGGGCAGTAGGTCCTCAAAAACTGGAAAAGCGATGCACTTATTTTGCAGTTAATTTATATAATTGATTCAATGATAGTACTCTAAACCAGCATATTGCTATAATAAACACGATCATAAAAATACTGAAGCCCTGAGTACTTACTAAGTGGTAACTTAAGCCCCTCTGAAACAGCATCCCTTATGGGGGCAGGAAGTTGTTGTAGAGCTCCTGCAGTTTGGCCAATCAAGCCTTTTAGTTGTTCAGGCAGTGTTTCATCACTGATTTTGGGGATCTCTATGAGGCCCTCAACGTATTCCTCCTTCATCCTGATAGGACCCTCCACAGACAATTGAGTAGTCAATAGGAACTTGCTTTGTATCTGCATACAACAAAGGGCGGTAAATTGTGAAACATGAGTGCAACAACAGAACTCGCCAAAATCATATACAGCTCCCAGATAGGACAGATATCAATGGCCTAATTAGTATGATTGTGGGATCTTGTAAGATTATGGAAGCTATTCCATAAGCTACTGCTGATAAATGAAGACACACCATGATTTTGTGATGAACCCTGCATGTTGTAGGCAGGCATACAAATGGCATAAAACAAACAAATATTGAGAAAAATGCAAAGATAGATCCCACAAATGTGCAATAGTTGTAGGTGACCTTCCACGTCTTGTGAAATTACCGTATTTAAGAACTTGAGGTTGGACGAAAGTTTGGAGTATCCATCCTTGATCAGCACATCAAGTCCCATAAAATGTGCAACAGTTGTAGGAGACCTCCTACAAAAAGAGCATATTAATTAGGTGATTACATTTTTTCTGTCAGCGAGAAGATCAATGTAGAATTATGTATTTGCATCACAACATCTAAAGACAAATTTTAACAAACCACATAACTCATTCTCATGAGAATAAGTAAGGAGCAACCTAATTTAAACCAGCAAGTCAATTGCAAATATCACTTGCATCCAGCAATAGGTACATACTCAAACAAAAGCCGGGCTGCAAATGCTCCAGGACTGCTATCACCAAACCATTCAAAGTTCCATCGACCTTCCAGAAAGGGTGATCTGTAAAGTGAAGCAGATGTTATGGAATATGGATCAATGAAATATGCCCATATAAATTTAGTCAGAAATGATGGAAGTTCCTCTTGGAAAGAAAGAGCTACATGCAAGTACAAGAATGATCAAGAAAGTACAAATAACTAACGCTACAACTCAACCATATGGGGCATGAAAATGCTGAGATGAATAAACAGTGGTTGGGGTGGGCCTTAAACTGGTTATCGTGGTAGTACTATTGTGCTTGTACTAATGATGGTTCCGTGTTGAGGTCTGTACTGATCACTTTTTGATGATAAATTTCATTCTCCTATCATATAAATTTCTAAGTCGCTGTCAAAAGTAACTTAAACAACTTGGAGCACATGATACGTTTCTTGAGGTGTAACACTTACGTTGTGGGACGA
The DNA here is from genome assembly GCA_036346395.1 of Hsuehochloa calcarea. Lineage (NCBI taxonomy): Eukaryota > Viridiplantae > Streptophyta > Magnoliopsida > Poales > Poaceae > Hsuehochloa > Hsuehochloa calcarea. The sequence goes on from CM070599.1 coordinate 50,137,300, forward strand.
GGAGTGGGGTTGAGGCGTTCCAGCCCAACGATTCGCTCATTGACATCAATCTTCTGCATCTCCGTGGTCTTCCCGCTAACCAAGGCTTCGAAGCCTCCAGCATCTCTGAACTGAAATGGGTAGTTTTTACATACCCTAGTTGAGAAATTAACTTGAAGCTCAGCATCAACTAATAGTATTGACTCAAAACTGTGAATGCACAACTCAACAGTCAACGCACAAACACGAAAACCTATGTTTATGTGCTTGTTGTGGGTCTGCAATTGAGGCGTGCGTTTACTTATCGGCAGTTGTGCCATGACGATACATAGAACACTGAAAGCAAGAGGGAAATCGCAGGTTGGGGAATTGATCGAAACACCTCCGTTTTGACAGGGTAGTGGGATACAATTGGTATATGAATCAGTGCACGTAACCACTAAGGCACTAACCAATCATTCTACTAGGAAGGGGAAATCGAGACTCCCGCGGGCGCGCATACCAACTAGGCAAGGTCGAGCACTTAGTGAGAGACTGAGATGAGGGGAGGGGAGTGCACACGGCGAGTAGGAGGGATTCCTTGGCGGAGAGGCGCTCCATCTCACGGGCGTAGCTGGCGGTGGGGCCCCCCTGGAACGACCGAGCCGTGGCCCTACAGCGCCCCGCGGCGGCGTTGGCGGCGCGGCGGGGCCAGAGGCGCAGACAGGCATCGCGGCGGCTGCGGAGGGAGGGCAGGAGAGGAGGGGCGGCGAGGGTGAGCGCCGCGGCGGCGGCCATCGCGGGACGAGACGACTTGGTTTGCGGGAGCTGAGGCCCGAGGGGAAGGGCAGTTGCCGCTAGTCGCTAGAGATTTCTGTTGAGAAAATGGTGATTCTGCCATTATGATAACTGAGGCGCGCGATTTCGCATCCATGAATGGGATTCGCCGTTGCCATTCTCAAACGATACACACCCGCAAATATGCCCTGTGGAGGATTTGTTGCCAAATTAAATTTTTTTTTTGCTGCGGCATCTTTTTCTTCCCGTTTTGCCCCTGAGCCCTTCGTTCCTTTTCATTCACCATTTTCTCGGGAGAGAGAGCACGGAGAGAACGGGAGAGAGACGAGACGAAGACGAACAGAGGGAACTGCTCCACCGCCGCCGATGCCGCGGACGGCCGACAGCAGCCCACCTCCTCGGCCCTTTCCTTCCCAGCCACGCGTAGTTCAAACTCTTTATTTATAGCAAATTGTCTCACCGCCAATCTAAACTCCTTCATGTTAGAATAAACTGTGCCAAGATCCATATTGGGCCGATTTGGATCGTGCACCACAGTCCTCTCCCCTGGTAAATAGTCATCAACTTCAATGACTGCCCCAGTTGTATCAATTTCTTCAGTCCTCTGACAAGTATCGGCGTTCTGTTGACTGCTAGCTTTACTGGCTGCCTTTCTTGCCTTATCAGCCTCCTCATCGTCAGCCCTAAACCCCAACAACTCATACATCACCTCATCATCAACAATCTCAATTCTTCCTCTTCATCTCGATTGTCCTCGTCGTAGGCTATCCCAATCAACAAGAGGTGCTGCATTTGTTGTGCGGGAGGTTCTACAGTGCTAAGCTAAGGTCGGGCCCCATCGAGCCTAGTAAAGAAATAAAAGGTGGTACAGCTTAGATTACCACCACATCTACACTTGTCGAGTCTCATCTACACGCAGGCACGTTAGAATCGTACCCTTGGAAGAGATCCGCGATTCTCCATCCACCACTTGGAAGCAAAGCCGGCGTCGGCCGGCAGAGCCGGACGCTGGTCAGGCGGCCGGAAACCAGAGGTGCCCGCTGCGATCGTCCGTCGCCAAGGCGTGGCGGCGCGGACGCTGCGGCGGGCGGCGTGGCCCGGCGCGGACGCATGGCGGCCTAAGCGGAGGCCGTGGGCCAGGAAGGAAAGGCCGAGGAGGTGGAAATTTCTTGTCGGCCGTCCCATGACGGCGGCGGTGGAAGCGATTCCTCTGTTCGTCTTCGTCTCGTCTCTCTCCGTTCTCTCCGTGCTCTCTCCCAGAAAATGGTGAATGAAAAGGAACGAAGGGCTCAGGGCAAACGGGAAGAAAAAGATGCCGCAGCAAAAAAAAAATTTAATTTGGCAACAAATCCTCCACAGGGCATATTTGCGGGTGTGTATCGTTTGAGAATGGCAAACGGGCGAATCCCATTTGCGGGATGGCAAAATTGCGAAGCCCAGTTATCATAATGGCAGAATCACCATTTTCTCAAAAGGAAGTTGCGGCTAAACAAAAATGTCCTAGCGAGAAATAGCCTTGAAGTAAATTTTCGCCCACACACTGCGCTGCGGCGGCAGACACCAGCCGCAAAGGATGGCGGCCCTGGCCGCGAGCCGCCGCCTCCTCCATCTCCGGCCGGAGCTGGAGCTGTGCCTGCGCTCCCGTGCCCTTATCATCTACTCTTCCTGGTACCTCTCTCTCGACCTAGTTCCCCCTCCGCAACATCCCAACCCTTCTTGATTTCTCAGCACTCGAATTCACATTATCCTCGAATGGTTTTCCAGCGCAAAGGGGATGGGTCTTTTCCGGCACGAGCCTCCACGCCGGAGGCTCGTGAGCTACCGGCAAGGTGCTTACGGAGAGGGGAATGCCGGTGAGACCGCGAGAGAGCTGCAGAAAATTTGGATCGTGTTCGTTAGACTTGTGTGTAAGTGTGTAACCTTGCTTCTTGGTTCTTGCCTGACAGCGAAGAACAAGGCTATGTCGAGCACGGAGGAACAATTAAATCGTTGCAAGGATGGCAGGGCCCTGGAGCCCTTGGAAAAGAACTTCTCCAATGAGTTTGTGCAGCTTTCCTTGGAAGAGGAGGAAAGTGCTGATTTGGTGTGTGGAACCAGCGAAAGCATAGCGCAGGATGTGGAGAAGACCGCAATCGAGTTGCTTGCTGCCAGGTCAGAAGTCAGAACTGATAGATGCTGTTCTATAGATGTCCACCTAGAAATATTGGAGGAATCATACTGAAAAGTTGCTTAGAAGCAATGTGGTGCTCGAAATGTTATTGTTTAGTCCGTAGTATTCACTGCTTATCGAGTCTAATGAATGTTCTGCAGGTGATGTATACATATGTCTCATTTGAACAATGCAAAGATCTCGTTTTACTTGTTAATCTTACTCACTGTGATAGTCACGAACTTGATATGAATTAGAATTGAAGAAACAATATAATACACTTTCTTCTGTGTAAAAATGTAAATATAATACACTTTCTTCTGTGTAAAAATGTAAACCTTTATCCTGCACAAGTGTGTTTTATGCATGATGGTCAGGAAGCCAAAGTACCATAAGTCCATAATAGATCACATGCCAATCCACTAATTATTCTGTTCAATTTCCCAATTTATTGTGTTATGGTTTTGTTTTATTTTAAGTAGCATACATAGTATAAAGTTGTTCTGTTCACTTGTACCGTTAGCGTCTTGTATATCACTGTTGAAACTGAACACTGAAATGTGCCTTCTTGTTTATGTTGAGCAGAGCATTCACGGTTTCTGAGCTTAGGAAGAAACTATGTGGTAAGAAGTATCCTTCTGATACAGTTGATTCTGTGATTGCTGATTTCAAATCAAGGTAAGACCGTTTTCTTGATATGCTGACAATAAAATGCAAGTGTATATTAATACAGTGGATCATCATCCTAGTCGAATCAACTAGCGTAGAATTGTAGATGCACGTAACTCTTAATGCTCACCCATGGTGGTAATTATCCATTCTTAGAACTTAGTATGAAAAGTCCTACAACTGGACTGCATTCGATGATCCAATTACTTTGGGCTGGGGAATCCCCAAAAATTTTGTGAAGGGAATTTTAGTGTTAGGTTTAACTAGCACTTGTAGATGCTACAGTAAGGCATTAATATTTTCATTCTAACAATATATCTTCTCTGTGCCTAGCCCCTTGCTTTTCTTAGTTACGATATCTTTGTACCTTTGTTCCTGAAGGGGTCTGTTGAATGATGGCTATTATGCGGAATCATTTTCACGATCCCGGTGGCTATCATCAACTTGGGGTCCAAGGCGTATAAAACAGGTTAGTATTTTTTTCCCTTTTCTCCCCCGTCCTATTGTTCCAAACGAAACATTCGACACATCCATCCCTGATTTGTTTACCGAAGTCCTTTGTCATGACTCATGAGTTGACATCTGTGTATAAACTTGCTAGGAATCATTCTCCATGATTCGTTAATTGTCAATTACTGTATTGCACATTTGCTTGAATTTTCATAGATTCCTATGGTAAACATAATTTCCATGCCTAAAGGTTCAATGAGGTGAAAGAAAATTAATTTTGTGAATGCCTTCTGAAAACAAATTGAGAAAATTGCACTGTAGGTCACTGAACTTGTGAGGTTGTGTCACTTAGTTCTTTGAACTCGTATTTTACTTTTCAGCCCTCCGAACTTGCGAGGTTGTGCCACTTAGCTCCCTGTATTTGCATTTTACTTTCTCAGTCCCCTGAACTTGCGATGTTATATTACTTAGCTCCTTGAATTTGCATTTTACTTTATTAGTCTCCTGAACTTGCGATGTTATATCACTTAGCTCTTTGAACTTGCGAGGTTGCGAGCTAAGTGGCACAATCTCGAAAGTTCAGGGGGCTGAGAAAGTAAAATGCAAATTCAGGGAGCTAAGTGGCATAAAATCGCAAGTTCAGGAGCTGCGAAAGTAAAATGCAAGTTCAGTGAGCTAAGTGGTACAACTTCACAAGTTTAGGAACCTACAGCGTAATTTTCTCAAGCAAATTTATATTGGCTGTGCCTATGTGTAGCTGTTAGGCAAAGCATGGATTCACATTGACAATTTAGCTATGTGGTTAATTTCATGGAGATGATGCAACTAATATGAATCATGCATTAAGTATCTCGTGTTTATTTTTCATACCAATCAAACAGATTTACCCCCCCCCCCCCCCCCCAAAAAAAACAGAACTGAAGAACATTATCTGTCTGCTAAAATTAGGCACTTCGCCAAAAAGGGGTGCCAGAGGCAGAAGTAGACCAGGCGACAAGGAGAGTGTTCCTGGATGGTCATGGCCATGCAAACCATACAATGTATGGGATCTCAGAAGCTTCAATGGATCATCTCTTTGCTCAAGCATCTAAACAGTGGCAGAGAGGGCAAAGGTTGCCCCTGGAGAACCGCCGCGCACGCGTAGTGAGGTGGCTTCAGTACAGAGGGTTCAACTGGGCTGTGACCAACGCCATTGTCAGGAAGCTGGAGGCACAGCACCCTCCCTGAGCCTTCTCTGCTATTTTTGTTGCAAGTTAGTTTGGCAAGTACCTGCTATTTTTGTTGCAAGTTAGTTTGGCAAGTACCTGCTATTGCGGTAGCCTCTGTGTGCCGTACCTGGTTTCTGATTAACGTGATCTTTAAACAATGAGACAAGATGATGATCGCTTTCACATCCGAATCAAAGATTAATCAGGAAAACATGATATATGTGAAATCGCATAAAATGAATAGCATCAAATGCAAAATGCAAATTAAACAAGAAAAAGAGCATTATTGTCCAGTCATCCTCAAGTTTTTTAAAGGGGATTTTTTCCCCAGTGGAATGCATCATGTATAATACTAGAAAAGAGAGGAACAGAAGACGCCGCTATTCCTCTGATGGATCATTTCAACGTGGCAATGGCCGCAACGCCGCTCCTTCCAGGCCGTTACGTCGAGCACCTCGCGTGAGGCGGGATGGCAAGCCCCGCCCCGGCGACGCGGCCGTGTTTCTCGCAGATCGTAGCGTGCTCCGTCCACGTCGTCGGTTCTTTGTGTCGGTGTCTCGCCGGCACCGGGAGTGTGTGATACAAAACAATGCTAGGGTCCTATATGCCAAACTACTACTCACGCTTACGTAGGTTCCAGATCAGGACCACCTATAGTTGATCTAACGCTCACAAGTGAACCCAACTAGGATCGCAGATTTTATTCGCCATCCAGGTCAAGAGCTGATCTTGTGAAATAGCATCTCACAAGGGCTGTTTATGCAAATTGTACCGCGCCACTCTTCTCCTGCCGTGATTAATCTGGGCCGCCCGACATTAATCAGACAGTTGTGACGAAAAGATTGCGGTTCCCACCGTGATTTGGATCACCTATATTCGATCGGACGGTGAACGCGGCGCCCCTCTCCGTGGTTTGCCGTGCCGTCACGAACCCTGCGCACACACGCACCTCCTCCCTCTCGCCGCTGCCGTCACAAACCCGGTCGCTGTCCGCACGCTTGCCTCTTCCTGGCGGCGGCGCACCGTGCACAGAGAAGGAGGAGGCGGGGGCGGTGGGAGCGGGGCTCGCACTCTCCCTGCGTTTTGGTGATGAGTTGTTTCCAGCGATCGAGCTTTACTTTTACTCACTAGGAATCGCATGACTGTTCAAACCCTGACGCGGATTTTTCGACTTAGCCAAGTAGCTTCGCTAAGTTGTGGTAAACTTTCCGTGTAACTTCGCCACTCGCTGGTTTCACCTTGTCACGGCCGGCGGTGAGTGTTCGCCTCGCCCAAGCAATGGCCGGCTAGCGGCCGGTGCTGCGGAGCATACGTTGCAGGTTGCACCAAATTTCAAATGCAAAAACGCAAATTAAACAGGAACACAGATTGCATTGACAGCATTACGAATCATCAGAACACAGGAAAAATATATATAAAAAAACAGCTCCAGTACTAGCCTTAAGGATCACCATCTCTACTAGTCGGTGTTTGATCGTTGTTCCCGACATTGATAGGATCAGAAGACAGCGTACGTTATTCCTCTGGTGGATAAATCATTTCATTTTTCAAGATCAAATTCACTGCGCATCTTCTTACGCGTCAGCGGGCAGCGGCGCTTGGTCCGTCATTCAGACGGGCTAGCGGCGCTTGGCCCGTCCGCCGAATCATCGGCCGGGCCGGGGGCTGCCGCCGGGCCGCCAGGCCCCTCGGCGGGCGCATCCGCCACGGATGCGGAGACCCCCGAGGAGCTGACGGAGGTGGTGAAGATCTTGGACTTGGCCTCGGCGAACGGCGCCACCGCGACGGCGGCAAGGAGGATCACGGCGAGAGCGAGCGCGCGTGCCATGGCCGCTTCGGTGCCTGTGAGCTTAATTAGCAGCAGTATGTGCCTTCGCTGTGGTGTTGTGCTGTACTTCAGTACGTGCTTGGGGTGTGGTGAGTGACTGATACGAGGAGGCCGGTGAGGCCGTGGTTTTATACATGGGGTGGTGGCTATTTTTGGGTGGTGCACCGGTGCTACATGCATTGCCATGTTTTGAGGTAGTAGCCAAGCCCAACAAAGGTGGTGGTTTTGACGTGTGGCAAGTCTCCCCTTAGACCCGGTCTGGTCCGATCATCATGCCTCTCTTTCCTTGGTACTAGTTTACCAAGCAAATCTGTTTGAGGAATGCCCTCTGAAAGCAAATGATCCTCCTCTTCTGCACGATAGATTTGATTGCTGGAGCGAATACCAAATCCCTACTGGCCCAAAAGCATGTCTGTTCCTCCAATCTCCAAACAAAGATGGTGCAATTCGAGTATTTCAACCTACGTTGATCTTACAATGACATTTGTTGCATTTATTTATTTTCGGAATAAAACGTTTGGCGCAAATGATTATGTTTGTTTACCGATTTGGGAGCAGCGACGACTACATGTTGGCCAAAAAGTCACCGCATCATTTTAGTTACTTTAGGGCCTATTTGGAACACAAGAATTCCGCGGTATATAGTCTAATTCCCGCAGGAATCAGCAAAAAATCTTGCGTTCCAAACATTCAGATGTTTTCTCCATAGTCTAATTCCCGCAGGAATCAGCAAAAAATCTTGCGTTCCAAACATTCAGATGTTTTCTCCATGCTATGCATATCTCAGAGTTCACATGATCTCGCAACTAACTCAGAATACATGGTAACACCGTCAACAACATAATTTACCATCGGCGCAAAAACATGAATAAGCCACAAGCTCAAGCCACCGAATCTGAACTCCGGCCTCCACTAAACGAACTAAGATAAATAACCGACCATATCTTCACTGTAGCCGAACAGCTTTTCCACGGTGAATAGAGAGGCAAAAGGCAAACATAAAAAATAGTACATTTACAACACTACATTAGAAGAACTGTATCAGCGGGGTGGCACCCAGATCACTGCTTGATGCTCCAGTCCATTGTGCACTGGTTACGGCAGACGATCCTAGAAAGCACAAACATTACTTCCATCAGGAACTGTCGCAAGCATCTTGGCAATTGCTATGGCAGACAACAGCAACATGAAGAAGTTAGGGGATACCTGTACAGTTGGACCGGTATACATGCCAGGGCGCATGTAAATATTCACTGGTGTGTTTATGGCCTCAAGCCAGGCATAATTATCTGGGCTATCGGCTACCTTTGTGTGTGCAGCTGCTGCAGTTGGAGCATCAAGTGACCATGAGAAAATCAAACATGCGGTAGACCAGATTAAAAAGTAACGCTATCCAGAAATAGTGAAAAAGCGACAAACAACTATAGGGTGTTCAGAACACTACTACAGCATCTCCATGAAGAAAGTTTTCGCAAAATGGGGATAAATGAACAAAGCACAAGAGGATGTTTATCTGAACTATATACCAGACTTAAAACACTAAATGTCATGTCTCTAAAAATTATAGTTGATATACCTCAGCCTGATACTAAAGGCAATATGCTAAATCCTGATTTGTCACCAACCTGAGGCAACAGGATCAAAATGTCACTCCCCATAGAGGCAGGTATGCCATGCAGATCTTGAGTCACACCAATTATGGCAATCTTGAGTCACACGAGAGGGCATAGGTGGTCCTGCAGATCTATCTCCCTTCCAAACTGTCATATGAATACTACTGAGGGCTACTTCTGAAAATGGTGGGCTGTTGGATTTGTTAATAGGGCTTCTACAGAATGCGAGAGCTATGTTTGACCATGTTTCATTGCGTTGTACAGTGTACAGGAGTATTTACAAATGCTCCAAAGACAAATTACGGTTCCACAAGTTACTTGGTGCAGATGAGCCACCATACTGGTGTTTGATGCCTCCAGTCTCTAGTTTGAAGTGAAATCAAGTCATTAGTTGCTGTCAGCCTGGTGTATGTATAATCTCACTTCAATAAACCAAGAGTAATCTTACGCCTACACCAATACTCTCATGGATATCTGTTGTAAGAATAATTCAACTATCACACTGACGGGTCCACCTTGCAGAAGACATACATACAGACCCAAGAAATACTATTGTACTTATAAAAGACTGTAATACCCCTCGCTTGTCCTCATAGGCTAACTATCTCACTGAAAGGTATTCCCGTCATTTGTACAGGCTCAAGAACCTATAAATACCCCATGTATCTCCCATTTTGGGAAAGAACTCTCTTGAGCAACAAAGAATCATATTAAAACTGGTAAGCCCTCAAGGGCTCCCTCTCCGGAGGTAACCCCCGTTGGCTCACCGACAGGAGTAAGGCGGTCCTCTCGGACCCCCGAACCTGTATAAACTCTCGTGTTATTTTTTATTCTCGTGGACGATGGGCCGTCAGACAGCCGACGTCCACCCCCTCACTCGTGTTTGGTTTTTACACCTACAATATTGGCGCCGTCCGTGGGGACGTAGCTAATTGACGAAAGGCTATGTCTCCTACCAAAAAATACTATAACTTCACGAAGCCTCCTCCAGCTCCAGAGGGCAATGATCTCGTGGACGGGCCATCCACTCTTTGAAGGAGCCCCAGCTGAGCACCCTCGTCGGGGATTAGGGCCATCCACCCCAGGATGGACAAATCCTACATGCCCTGGGGATCCCATGCGCGCCCTCCTCCCATGTGCGGGACGATGTGAGGCCCAGCCAAGGGCAAGCAGTTCAAGGCACCCTCGCAGCCAGAGGGCTAAGGGTTTTGAGGCCAACCATCACCCCCAGGACGCATGACGTCCATGCGGCCGAGCGATAAAGGTTAGCTACGAGGGTTTCCCCCTAACGCGCTACTATTAGGGGACAGTCCCGACATATAAATCTCGTATGAGCTCTCAAGACACTTTCCCTCCAAGGGATTTCACCCTCGTGGTGCATAGGGCGTACGATCTCCACGGTCTCCCCTAGCAAAAGTCCATGGTGGCTTGGGCGTCCGTTGCCTCCACCATGGCGACTCGTGTCCTACTAAATCTAGGGCATGAGTGACCACCCTTGTAGTGCATAGGGTGTACGACCTCTGCGGTCTCCCGTAGCAAAGGTGTAAGGTGGCTTGGGTGTCCGTCGCCCCCACCAGGGCGGCTCGTGTCCTACTGGACCTACGGCATGAGCGACAACCCTCATAGTTCATAGGGTGTACAACCTTCGCGGTCTCCCCTAGCAAAAGTCTATGGTGGCTTGGGCGTCCATCGCCTCCACCATGGCGGCTCATGTCTTACTTGACCTAGGGCATGAGCGACAACCCTCGTGGTTCATAGGGTGTACGACCTCCGCGGTCTCCCCTAGAAAATGTCCATGGTGGCTTGGGCGTCCGTCGCCTCCACCATGGTAGCTCGTGTCCTACTCGACCTAGGGCATGAGCGACAACTTAGGCCCAGTACCAAGTTGATGGATGTGCTGAGGACTTGTCCCCCTCAGACTCCAGGCCACGCGCCGAACGACCTCCGGGCCCCGCATGCCTAGCTCCATTGCTTGGCAAGGGTTAACCATTCTCATGCATTCCCCGATCACTACAAAAAAAACCCGCCTACGGGGTAAAAGGGCTGCATCGCCCTCATAATTCAGTGCCCCACGACTTAGCCTCGTGGGTGCCACTAGTGTGCCCGTGACTTACTGTCGAGAGCACACGTCCAAGGTGCCCATGAGTTAGCCTCATGGGCACCTCCAAGCCCACCAGAGGTTACCACCCCTAGTGGCCATTCGGTGCCCCACGACTTAGCCTCGTGTGCGCCACTGGTGTGCCCGTGACTTACTATCAGGGGAACCATTCCAAGGTGCCTATGAGTTAGTCTCATGGGCACCTCCAAACCCACTATAGGTTACCACCTCTAGTGGCCATTCAGTGCCCCACGACTTAGCCTCGTGGGCGCCACCGGTGTGCCCGTGACTTCCAGTCGTGGGCACACCTCCAAGGTGCCCATGAGTTAGCCTTATGGGCACCTCCAAGTCCACTAGGGGCTACCACCCCTAGTGGCTATTCGATGCCCCACGACTTAGCCTCGTCGGCGCCACCGGTGTGCCCGTGACTTCCAGTCGTGGGCACACCTCCAAGGTGCCCATGAGTTAGCCTTATGGGCACCTCCAAGTCCACTAGGGGCTACCACCCCTAGTGGCTATTCGGTGCCCCACGACTTAGTCTCGTGGGCGCCCCTCCGATATGTCCATGACTCAGTCTCATAGGCGCGCCTCAAGCCTATCAAGAATGCAACCCCTAATAGCTTTGTGTTGCTCCTCAACAACACATGAACACTTCTTCCAGGCAGCTCGATTCATCTACCATCGACCTGGCTCGACTGTGACTATCATGCCTACATAAGGCTATCACCCCGGAGATCTTAGTATCTAAAGATCTCATGGGACCCTACTTGTCCCATGACAACGACTTCGATTATCTGTCACGTCGAACGGATGTTATCTTGCTACAAGAAACAATTGTTGATCATTTTCTCTTTCACACAGAGACGTTCGTGTTATCTACCTGTCCCCGCAACGTTTCTAGCTCGAACTGCGATGATTCTGAGGGGTTCTACTTCGACAACTCTCATCAAACCGCGGAGCAAGGGGAGGACTACTTCGACCATGTCTTCGCGCTGTCGCACTGCTTGCCTCGACTCGGCGGCCTCGTGTCCACGACTTCGCCTACAAAGGCTTCGCTCCGACGCACTGCCCGCCTTGAAGGCTATGCCTCGGCTCGGCGGCCTCGTGTCCACGACTTCGCCTACACAGGCATCGCTCCGACGCGCCGCCCGCCTCGAAGGCTATTCCTCGGCTCGACGGCCTCGCATCCACGACTTCACCTACACAGGCATCGCTCCGACACGCCGCCCGCCTCGAAGGCTATGCCTCGGCTCGGTAGCCTCACGTCCATGGATATCAAGGACCTAAGCGACGCTTAGGCGGTAAGGCGGTCGGCAGCGCGTCGCCTCGCCGTCGCCTTGGCATGGATGCTTAAGGCGTCCGCCGCCAAGGATAAAGCGTCTCAAGGCGGCGGCGCCCCCCTCTCCTCCTCGCTCCCTTCCTCTCGGCTCCCTTCTTCGCTGCCTCCCTCCTCCCTTCTCCCCGCATCGTCGGTCGCCATCGGAGCATCGGTAGTCGTGAGCCGCGGAGAAGGGAGGAGGAGGGTGAAGAAGGAAGGGCGGCTGACGGGGAGAAGGCGAAGCCGGGTCGCCATCTGGAGCGTCGGCGAAGTCGGCGAGGAGCTTGTGCGTTGTGCCTTGGTCGCGCAAAGGAGACCGACAGCCGAACGCTTTATCTTCTTGGTTCGCCGCTGACGGCAATGGGCAGCGAGCACCGGCGTGGGGATCTTCTGCGCCAAAGATTGCTTCCGCGGGATCTTCGCCACGCTCTGACTGTCGCCTTAGGATTTATAAAGCGTCGCCTCGCCCACGCCTTAGCGCTTAAAAGGTGTGAGGGGGGTGGGTCGCCTTGCCTCGCCTTACCGCCTTAATAACCATGCTCACATCCACGACTTCGCCTACAAAGGATTCGCTTCGACGCGCCGCCCGCCTCGAAGGCTATGCCTCGGCTCGGCGGCCTCGCGTCACGACCGCTTATATAGGCATCGCTCCGACGCGCCGCCCGCCTCGAAGGCTATGCCTCGGCTCGGCAGCCTCACGTCCACGACTTCGCCTACACCGGATCGCTCCAATGCGCCGCCCGCCTCGAAGGCTATGCCTCGGTTCGGCGGCCTCGCGTCCACAACTTCGCCTACACAGGCATCGCTTCGACGCGCCACCCGCCTCTAAGGTTATGCCTCGGTTCGGCGGCCTCGCGTCCACGACTTCGCCTACACAGGTATCGCTCTGACGCGCCGCCCGCCTCGAAGGCTATGCCTCAGCTCGGCGGCCTCACTTCCACGACTTGGCCTACACAGCATCGCCGGACGCGCCGACCTCGAAGGTCGTGCCTCGGCAGTAGGCGCCCAAAGATCCACGAATTTGTTTACACGGGCCAGGCCGCGCGCCCTCGCCTCGAAGGTTGTGCCTCGGTGGTGTGGCCTTGTATCCAGCACTTCGCCTTCAAGAATGAAACAACAAAGGCCACCCCACACGAAGGGCCAACGAGAAGCGGCAATTTGGTTCCCGCCCTCGCGTGGAGCACTCACGTGATATGAAGCACAAAATAAGTCTAAGTCTTTGGGCACCCACGTGCCCATCAAACCAAAATTGGCTAAGTCGTAGGTGCCCTTGAGCGTATTCCTCAACCCCCGTGCCTTGCGTTGCATCAAGACAGAATTTGGCTAAATCTCGAGCGTCTGCATTCCCATCAAGCCGAAATTTGGCCAAGTCGCGATGCCCTGGAAAAAACGCCCTGCTAAGTGCACATCAAAAATGTTGTCAACATACCGCAGCAAGCATATTCGTCAATAGGATGCAAGACCTCAGCACTCTTCTTTGCCCCTTGGGCGCCCTTGCAGGCACCCAAGGGACAGAGGGGCTAGCGTTAAGTGTTGAGGAATCCTACCGACTCGCCTCCACCCGAGGCCCAGCCTCGGGGCACTTTCACTGGAGCTTCGCACTCCGGCGTTGATGTACCTTCGCGTCGCGTCCGAATGACTTTCATGCTGGCTTTGTGCAGCCGCCGAGGGCCGCCGCCGCGCCTCCATCGATATTAGGCCACCTCGCCTCTGCCCGAGCCCCAGCCTCGGGACACTTTCGCGCCGGCATCGTGCAGCCGCCGCGCCTCCCTTGACCTTGGGCGCCTCGCCTCGCTCGAGGCCGGCCTCGAGGTCGACAGAGCTCTACTAAACTAGAAGAAGTTCGGACTTCTAAATCTTTTGGACATGCTAAACTAGAAGGAAAGTTAGGCCTAAGACCGCGCCGTGCCCCTGTGGGCACCTCACTCGCCCGCCTCTGGCTCAGGCGTGGGCTCCACCTCGGCTACCTCAAAGCCCCTTCGGCGTCGCCCGAACTCCATCGACACCGTCTCGCTTGCTCTCTCCAGTGTCGACACCACAGTGCCCAGTATACTGTTGTGGGTCCCTGCGACTAGGCGCCCAGTAGCCCGCCGCTTCTCCATACGCTCCTTTACTTTGTCGGAACTTTCCCTCGCTCCTTTACTCTATGACGGCTTCATTCTAGAGAAAAACACTCGCGCCGCTCGGTTGCTATTCTGTCAAGACAAAAGCGCTTTCCCAGTGAGACACGATGCTCACTGTCCTCCCTCTGGAATAGTCGCTTGAAGTGTAGCAACACCTCACCTCTCTTCACGTGTGACAACGCTTTCCCACTAGTCCCCACGACGTGACGTGCTTGATGTAGCACAAAACCAACGTCTCGCTTCTTCTCGCTTCATGTGGTGGCAGCCCTCCAGGCAAAGCTATGCCCCTTCCTTGGTGCTTTCTTCCTGCACGCCTGTGCCCACGCAACAAAGAAAGCAGTGCCCCATGTAGCACCCTGAAGTCAATACTTTCCACATGTGTCCAGCGCGCCCTGCTCCTGCGTGTCGTGCTCCCGCGACACCCTGTGCCCCGCGCGCCTTGCTCCCTGCGTGCCAAGCGCCCGCGACGCCCTGCGCCCCCACACGTCGTGCTCCCACGCGCCCACACTCCCGTGGGCTCTCACATGCCCGCACGACCAAGGCAAGCAAGACACGACAGCGACAGGGCGGACTGGAGCGGATCAAGGAGATCCAGGGTGAGGTCGGTCGGAGCTAGACAAGGTCAGGAGAAGAAAAATAGATAAGTGCCCTAGACGGCCACCTCGCGCCTCGGGAGGACTCCCCACACCTCCTGAGTGTCCACCGCCTCGAGCAGCCCTCGACGCCTCCGCCGCTTCACGTGGCCCCACGCGGCCCCACGCCGGCCGCCTTGCACCTTTGGAGTCTTCGCCGCGCCTCCGGAGCCCAGCTTGGCCCTTCGTCGTGGGGAGACCTCCGCTCAGGAACAACCGAGGCCAAGCTTTGATGAAAGAAGCTGCTGGCGCTTATTTCTCCTGAAGACAAAGGCTCTCACATGGAAAAAGCAAAGCACAAAGATACTGCATCAAGTCTTGCGCCCTGCTCAGAGCGCCCCCGCGCGCCCGTGCTCCCACGTACATGCATGTGTGTGATGCCGCGAGGATGTCTGCGACCACATCGCGGAACCGCCGTGCATGTCGTGGAAATCATTGTCGAGCTGCCTAGTCCACCGCCGAACTGTCGTGGATAAAGCGCAGCCAGAATGAAGTGGACCTTGTACTCAAAAAGATAATTTTCACATGCCCTCGCGGCGTCGTGCCCTCAGTGTGCCCTTGGAGCGTCGCGCCCTTAGGGCCTCGGGCCCTCACGCCCTCGAGGTGCCCTCGCTGTGTCCTCGCACCCTCGGGGCCTCGTGCCCTCGCGGTGCCCACAAGGCCTCACGGCGTCACGCCCTCGTGCCCTCACGGTGTCGCGCCCACGGGGTGCCTCTCCTCTCGGGGTCTCGAGCCCTCGGGGCCTCGCGCCTCGCGGTGTCGCGCCTCGAGTGCCAGCGGGCCTTAGATCCTCGTGCCTCACGGTGCCTCGCTCCTCACGGCGCCACACCTCGGGGCCTCGTGCCCACGGGTGCCCTCGCGCCCTGGGGCCTCGTGCCCTCACCGTGCCCATAGGGTGCCCTCACGGCCTCGCACCCTCGGGGCCTCGCGCCCTCGAGGCCTCAGAGCCCTCGCGGTGCCCTCGGAGCCTCGCGCCCTTGCGTCCTCGTGGTGCTCTCTCGCCCTCGGGGGCTCGTGCCCTCATAGCGTCACACCCTCGGGGCCTAATGCCCTCGCACCCTCGGAGCCTCAGGGCCTCTCGCCCCCGCGAAGCCCTCGAGGCGTCACACCCTCGCGACCTCGCGGTGCCCTCAGGGCCCTGGGGCCTTGTGCCCTCGCGGCGTTGCTCCCTCGGGGCCTTGCGCCTACTCTACATGTTGTACAAGCTACTGCTACAAGCTTCACGTGAGGACAACACAAGGCAGGAGGCGTGGGCTGCTTGGAGGCTCTGCAGTGGGACCAACACAAGCCAAGACAAGGGAGCAGGGGTGCTCTGAACAAAGTGGTGTCGCTAAGGACCACACCCTGGTGCCCTGGCAGCCGCACCCTTGCGCCCTGAAAGCCGCACCATAGCGCCCTGGCAGCCGCACCATAGCGCCCCGGCAGTAGCGCCCTGGTAGTCTAGCCCTAGTGCCCTGGCAGCCGCACCATAGCGCCCCAGCAACAACGCCCTTGCGCCCCGGCAGTAGCGCCCTAGCGCCCTGGCAGCCGCACCCTTGTGTCCTGGCAGTAGCGCCCTGGTAGTCTCGCTCTTTCACCCCAGCAGTCGTGCCATAGCGACCCGACCGAAGCGCCCTTGCGCCCCGGCAACCACACCCCTAGCACCCTTGCGGAGCCCTGCAGATGCCCGCATGCCTAGCGCCCTCATGGCGCCCTGCAACCCCCGCGGCGCCCTGCGCCCTCGCAGCCATCCGGCGCTCCCGCGGGCCCAACTCCCTCATGGCGCCCTATGAGCACCCCTGCGCACCCGAGCGCCCCTGCGTCCTCACGAACCCGCATAGCCGAGGCGAGCAAGGTGCGGTGGCGGTTGGGCGTTCCATAGGTGGCAGCCTGGCCGAGCAAGGGAGCCAGGGGGACCAGAGGCCGAGCGTAGGAGGCGTAGGCAAAGCACACGGCTGCGGGAGCATAGGGGCCAAGCCGAGCGCAGAGGTGGCGGTAGACCGGGCTGAGCCCAGCGAAGGTGACGACAGAGTAGGGAGAGTCGGAGGTGGCGCCTGGAGGAGAGTTGGCCGGAGGAAGCCATGGCGCCATGAGAAGCTTCAGCCAAGAAGTAGGCCACTAGGAGAAAAAGCAAGAAATGGTGTCTGCCGCATTCGGCTGAACGGAATAAAGTGTGCTGGCCAACATCACGTGATAAGGTAGCACTCACGTGAAAAAAGCAAAAGGCAAAGTCACTTCATCAAGACAGAGGAACATGGCAGCTGGCCCACGTCCAAAAAGAAATTTCGAGAATCTCATGTCTGGTCAATGTTGTGACTATGTGCTAACAATTTGTAGCACTTTGATATTTTCAAAGTGTCGAACCAACAATTCAGTTGGACATACTATGGTATTTTCGGAGTGTATTTTCGGATGCAACCATGGTTCAAATCTGCCAGTACTCTCTGAAATATCAACATCCGCATGAAAAGCACAATTCAAGACTGCCCCTTTTGGCGTTCCTCCTGAAACGCCAAGGGGCAAGGGGGCTAGTGTTGTAAGAATAATTCAACTATCACACTGGCGGGTCCACCTTGCAGAAGACACACGTACAAACCCAAGAAATACTATTGTACTTATAAAAGACTGTAATACCCCTCGCTTGCACTCATATGCTAACAATCTCACTGAAGGGTATTCCTGTCATTTGCACAGGCCCAAAAGCCTATAAATACCCCATGTATCTCCCATTTTGGGAGAGAACTCTCTTGAGCAATAAAGAATCATATTAAAACTGGTGAGCCCTCGGGGGCTCCCTCTCCGGAGGTAACCCCCGTTGGCTCACCGACAGGAGTAAGGCGGTCCTCTCGGACCCCGAACCTGTATAAACCCTCGTGTCATTTTTACTCTCGTGGACGATGGTCCGTCAGACGGATGTCGCCGACGTCCACCCCCTCACTCATGTTTGGTTTTTACACCTACAACAATATCCATGAGTATGACCAAAACAATCAACCAGAAAAGCACTCTTCAATTGAAATCAACTGGGAATCAATGAAACAAAACAGTTGATTTGTTCTCCTGAATGGTACCAACCTTCTCGTAAACCAGATTCCCAAGGTAATTGTTATTTCTAAGACCAACAAATATAAAAAAGTAACTAATAATAGACGCTTCAAACGACAAACATATACGATTGTTGAAATGTTGCTTCCACCAATTAAGTGGACTTAGTTAAGCAGTTATTCAATGAACTTCTCATAAGAACAAACATGTAAAATGATGACAGCAAGGGTTTCACTTACAGAAGCTAGAAAATGGATAATCATGAAAATAAGTGCAGATCCGACCAGCATCTTCGGAGTATGGTGGGGCAAGGACATCAAGAACAGCACAAGAAGTTACTGAAGTGAAGCAGTGTAGGTTCCCACCACTTTGGGGATACAAAATGGTAGTTGGACAGGGGGCGGTCAAAACATCATCCGTATGTAACTTGGCCAGTTTCACTGTATATCAGGAGAAGGGAAAAATCTTTCAGGCTATCAAAAATCCTTTTTAGAAGACTAGACTTCGAAAAAATCATGAAGGCATGGAAATAATCAATGTAAAACGATTCCTCAGTAACACTGGTAAGTAATAGAGTTAACTGAATGCGGTATCGATACTACGTTACAACCACCATTGCCCAATAACTTGCTACTCTGGAAACCATGCAAAAGAAATGATTTATTCTTAGAAACAAAAAGGTCAGAACTCCGCACTGCAGTATTTATAACACATAATGAATAAATAGAAAGAATAAATATTTGAAACAGAGCACGAAAATAACCTGGCTGGCTACTTGCTACAACAGTAGGCTCTATCCAATCATATGATTTCACGTGCATGGAACCATAAAGGATTTTGCTCAATACAGTCATTCCAGGATGATCATGAAGAGGAATGACTGCTGATGTTGGTAAGCAGAATATTCCAATCTGCAAAAACATATAGGAAACGCACTGTAGATGTTAAATAACCGCTACAAGCTATAAGTAGCAGGTACCTTGTAGTTTTGGTAAAAACATGTGGATTGCAGTCAAGCGAAACTAATCATGAAGAAAAAACACAGTACAATATGGAATTATAAACTTGTTAGGATAATTTGTCAAAGCTGAAGCATGGAGCCACAACGGTAAACATTGCTAGTAACTACACATGTTAACCATTAACAAGTAAATATCACTTATGAACTGCAGAGGAACACCCAAATGGAGATGCACTTTGACTGTTAGAAAGAGAGAAAGGGGAAATATACTTGGAATTGCACAATTAACCACCAGCCCACTAGAATAAGCTTCATATGCTTGAGTTGTATGGTTCACGAAGCAGGAGCAATGAGTACATAAGAAACACTTTGCAGAATGGTTATTGCTTGTTAGTCTATAGGGCTCAAGAGGGTTTATGCAATAAATTGGGTAATTTAGAGGCGATGGCTGTCCAGAAGTAGTGGTTGCAATTAGCGAAACTCTAGTCACAGAAGAGTTTAAAGAAGATAACCAAGTGAACTTACAGAAAAGGCATCGCATTCGTAGATATGCAGATATGTGATAGGCTGCGCCCATCTAGCCGCCCTTGCTGAACCCTTTAGAAAGTTTGATTCAAAAAAACCATGCCCTCTGTCGTCCTCAAGATTATCATCTCTGAGTCCAACATCCGCAGGACTGATTGTATCTGAACATAAGCATGCACATTCATTCTTATTGCAGGAGCATAGGAAGGAACCAAAGATTGTGCAAGCACGGAACAACCATAGCTAGGTAGACGGTGAACAAGTTAAAATAAATCGCGGAGAGGCGGAGGTTACCCATGAGAGAGGAGATGCTGCGGATGGAGTTGGCAGGCGGACGAGAGGATGAGGCGGCGGAAGGGGAGGGGAAGGTGCGCTTGCAGAGCTCGTAGAGGGCCTGCACCCGCGACGAAGACGGCCGCGGGGGTACGCCCCACCCCATTAGGACGGGTTCAGGGGCGTCTTCTTCACCGCGCGGCTGGCAGATGTACTGGCGGAGCGGCGCCGCCGCGGCGAGCCCAACAGGACGGCAAAGGGGTGGGTGGTTTCAGAATTCAGAACAGAAACGATAACGATTTGGTGGAGTTTGGATCAGGGACACATTTGCCACACGTTATACAGGGGGAATTCGTTATTAGCACTGCCCTCACATTATTATTTTTACCTCCTACTTAGTCAGTTTCTTCGCTATTTGCCTCCTTTCCCTTTGTTAATTATTTCTGCTTTTTCCCCGTTACCAACCACGTGAAATGTCTCTTTTACAATCGGTCGCACCAACCCCGTTCTAACAGTTCCGAATGTTGGGAATCGCAGAAGTCAAGCACAAACCAGGGTAATTTCCGCGCAAACTTTGTGCGAAATCGAGCAAACCGACGAGAGAATTCTCCCAAGAGCAGATGCAATGCTTCAAATCAGCAAAGGAAATCGATTTCTATGTAGCATCCCCTACCGTGGAAAGAGCAAACAATGAAATGAGAGCAAACCAGTTTCCCTTCTGCTTGACATGTATATTTGTGTACTGCTTCAGAGCTGTAGGTTTCTGAACCAATGAATCATCTGAACCCGAGAATGAATCAATGAACACAAAGGAACTCACAGCAGCACATTCAGAATGAGGCAAGCGTAGCAATCACTTTTAACCAGCACAAGAATTTTCAGGTTAAAATCATTGCATTCGACAAAGCATCCAGAAATCACAACCAGCTATAACAAGGTTCCAGTCTTATACTCCAATTCATTCCAACCAAAATTCACTGCAAACTACTCATGAATTTGCTATACAGCAAATCTCATAATGTAGTCTTCACATTTGCAAAGCATGGAACTCACAGCAGCACAAAAAAATCACATCTGCCCGGTACAAGAAAATCCACTCCAGGCAGATCGATCAATGCAACGCACCAGCACAAAAAAATCTGAACAATCACATCATATTCTAACCAAAGCATTCACGAATCACAACCAGTAGTATCAAGTACCTTTTTTTTTTTCTTATATTCCATTCCACCCAGATTGTTCATCGATAGCCCCATCCAATCCAACAACCATCATTCAATAAGCAAGCAGCAGGAACAACCATCAAATCCATGTGTAATAGCGACGCATCCCATTTGATCCGGCCAAAATACGCATTGGAGAGACGAGTGCTTCGTGGAGAAAACTAGGAACCAACTCCAATTTAAGCAATCCAGAAGCTACTGGTTCTTCGAACCGACTCAACTAGCACCATTGGAGCAGAAAACCCATAAAACACACCGATAATCCCACTAACACACTCTCAAAGCGGCAACGAAATCCGCCAAAAAAACTCGCAAAAGGGAACCAATCCGACGCCCGAGGCTACCGGCGTTCGAAGCAACCCAAATTGAACCAGCAGCTGTTTGCTTCTCGACGCTGGTTCGGTCCCACCGAGGCAAACAGAGCGAAAGGCGAGGTGGGCCTGGTCTGCGAGAGTGAACACGGTGGCGCCCGGGTGGGACCAATCGGGTGGGGTCGCCTTGTCGGCGACGGCGAGGAGCTGTCGCTCGGGGACAGCAGGCAGCGAACAGTGGTGAGGGTGGTGGGGCGACGCAGAGAAGATGATCCAGTAGGAGGCACAGAGGGCGGGGACCAGGGGCACGCAGGACAAGAGAACGGAGGTGTAGGGGAGGGGCAGAGTGGCAGAGGGCCGCCGGGGAGGCACCTCCGTAGAGGAGAAGTGGGAAGGGCACCTCCCTTCCTTCTCTCTCACCAAAAGTGGGGCCCGTAACCATCTTCCACCTCACCTCCTCCTTCCTCCAGCTCCTGCGCCCAACGCCGCCATTAACGCCTGCTCGGAGTTCTTCAATTCCGCGATTCCCTCCCCCTTACCTCGATTCTTTATGTGCTTTTAATCTCCCAGTTATCACTGAGTCCGTTTCTAACCGTTTCCCCATCATTCATGCGCAATTACACCAGGAGTTCGCCGTCGCCGCCGAGAACCTCGCGAGCACGATCTCCGCCTCCCGACCTTCACCTGGCCTATAAAAGGGAGCACCGGGTGCGCATTCTTCCCCTCCACTCAACGCCCCAAGTCCCCCTCCTTCGTTCCCCGTCAATTGTCGGCATTTGGAGTTTCTCCGGCGAGAACCGGAGCTTTGTTCTTCATCTTCTCCGACAACGTCAAGCTTTCCCCGGCAACTCCGACCACGTCATCGGCACCACCTTGTCACCGCCCACCTCGTGCGCACCTTCCTCTGGCCTGAAGACCACCGGAACGCCTTCGCCGTCGACGACCGAATCGCACCGCCGCTCCCTCCTCCTCACCGGTCGCCTCCGTCCTCCTCCGACCACTCGGGAGAGCGCATCAGACTCCCCAACACTCCCTCTTTTCGGCGTGCACCTCACCGCCGTTCACCGGCACCATTGGGACTCGAGCGACGCCCCCGTCCGGCGCCGACGTGGCCGCCCATGGCTGCTGTGTAAGCGCCACATCGGCGCCCGATCTTGGCGTGGTGGCCACGTGGACGCCAGCATGACAACTTGCGTCAGCACGTACCCCTGCGCACTCTTACGTGAGCCGAGTCCACCATGGACTTGGACCGAATCGTGAACCCGGTCTTTGACCATGGGGGAATCGTGGACCTGGTCTTTGACCATGGGGCCCACATGTCAGTGACACAAAGCGATTTCCAATTGAAAAATAAATCAATCGAAAATCGGTTTTTCCGTACGCTGACGTCAACATGCGCAATAATTCAAATCTCCTTTAGAAAAATAATTCAAAAAAATCAACAAAATATGACATTAGGGTTTTATTTAGATTTAGAACTTTCAGGAGCTCGTATTTCTTCACACGAACTCCGATTTAGGTGAATTAAATTTCTAAATTTGTATAAATTAAAGATCTAGCTAACTAAACTAAAATTATTTCATTTGGAGTTAATTTGAATTTATTTATGTATTATTTAAATTTATTTGAATTTAACTTATTTTCGCGTATCGATTTTGACGACTCTAGACAGCTCGATCCATCTGAAGAGTTAGATTATCAGGACTTCGAGCAAAGCAAGTTATACCATTGATCATATTGATTGCAGTATTTTAAAATTATTTAATTCTATTTTTAAATTGCTACTGCATGCATAATTTTATTCAATTAATTTAAATTCTAGTTTTAAATTCCCTAGATATTCCAATTCCTTTGTATGACCAATGTTGTTAATTGAATCATCATTTCGTTATCACCTTAGTCAAGTAAAAAAAATGTAAATAAAGATATGCTTAAATATTGCTTAGATAAAAAAATATTTGATTTGGGGAAATTTAATCAAATGACCAACTATTGTTCAAAAACTGTGGATATCATGGGTATATGCTCCAGGTCTTAGGATGATGTGATAATTGGCAATGACGTTAATGGTTTATCGTTTTGCGTGTTTTCCACGATTCTTTGTCTTTGTCGATATAATCTTAGGCTCGGCCGGCCAGACGACAGTCGACCAGGTCCATGCTGTGATCTGCCAGGCCCTTGGCGGCGATCGGACCAAGCAATGTCGAAAAGTGTTGGATTGAGTGGGCCAAAAATAGAGTATGCAGCAAGAGCAGAGAGGATTCTATTGCACTTGGTCTCATAATTTTGGAGTCTCGGTCAAAAGTTCTATTGGTTTGAAATTTTGATGAGGTTTCGGTTTGAGAGGTTGAAAATCGGCTAAGTCGTCTTGGCGGTCGGACCGCCAATAGTGGTGGTCGACCGACCCGGTGAAGCGGTTAGACCGCCCCAGAAGCGATCGGCCGGTTTTCACTTGGTTAAATGCTTTGTCGTGGCGGCGATTTTCGGTTGTTAGGTCAAAGTCATTTGTTTCAGGGCATATATGTTGCATGATTCATGTTTTGACTAACATGGGTCAAGTTGTGAAGAATTTGTTCCCAAATTCGGTTTACTTATCTATTGTTGTGCAGGTTGCTTGGTGGTCAACGACGGTCAACGGCGAGGATGATCGGGACTAGGCTTGGAGAGCTGAGGTCCAGAATGATCGACGATGCCGGGTGAGGTCAATGTACTCAAGCATGGTGCAAGATGGACAAGGGTGACCTATTAGCTAATCCGAGGCGCGAGATGGCGGAAGGTGTAGCTAGTTAGGTCAAGGGGTGTTAAAGACAACGTATTAAAATGCGTGCGTTAGTGTCCCGTTTGTTTTGGGCCTTAACGGGAGCCCAATTGAGTTAAACTTCTAGAAGGTCTAAGCCTCCACTATAAATAGGAGAGAGAGGTGGCTGCACCTCCTCTTCGTCTCTTTTGTAATTTTTGTAAACCCTAATTTTCTTAGGGAGAGCTTTTGTGGAGGCTAGAGTTCTTGATAGTTTGATGTGATTTTTGTGCTCTTGGATTGAGTATTGTCCTCCATTGATGTAGAGGTTGTAAGCCCATATCATATCAATCAATCCAAGGAAAGTTTGATCAATGTTTTGTCTCATTGCGTTCTTTCTCTCTATTTGATGATTTTGAGTCTTTCTTTGATCCGTGAGTTTTTACTTGGTTTCTTCACGTGATCTAGCTTGTTGTGACGTGTGGGATTCTATCTAGGATCATCTTGATCATCAATCACCCACGAGCAAGAGTTTTGACCTAGTTTTCGTTTTGACCCGGTTTTGCACCTTCCTCATCTCAAACAGAAAAGTACCGTAATTCTCCCACGAATTATCACAATATACAATTGGGATAGCTTCCTGACATTATGGATAAGGTGTGTTCCAAGTTTAATCGAGTTTGGAGTTGTAGATCAAAAGTTACATCTATTTGCAACTGCGCTCATCGGCCGTTCTGTCTTGCTCGGGCGACGATTGCCGACCGTCGTGTCCCACCTCGCCGCCTGTAATACCGATGGTCGATCGCCATCTACCAAGCGGTCAGATCGGTCAGCAGATTGTTTTGCTTTAATCTTTGTTGATTTTGTCTTCTTGCTTAGGGTTTTAAATTAGATTCAATATTAGTCTTCCGCTGTACTGATATACTGATCTTCATAGCTTCTATAGCTACAGGGGTAAAGTTTTATTGAATCCATTATTTGTGAAAAAGTTAGCGTGCTCCTATTCACCCCCCCTCTAGTCGGATTTTCGGTCCAACAAAAGCCTATGAAATTGTTTTGTCATGGAAGAATTTTGTAAATATCTTTGAAAAACAAAATGGAAAAATTGGTTTGTACTTGGGCGAAATGGACAGCTGGTGGGTGCAGGGTTATGCACGGGCTCAACCTGGGTAGAGTTGAGGCCCAAGGGTTGTTTTAAAAAGTCGCCCAAGTCAGTTAAGCAACGGCATTTGAGTTGCATCTTGCAAAGCTCCACTGTACTACCACATGTCCTGTATGGGTAGGACTAGGCTTAATAATTTGTAATATCTCATTGTCTTATGTGCCATTTTGTTGAGTGGATGTTGGTTAAACAATATTCCCACATGGCGCAAGAGGGGGTTTTCGGCAGGTGGTTGACCCAAAGGAAGCGAAATCTTAGCGGGCGTGTTAGCCTTGAGGTAGAGCATTGGAAAAGTCTGGTAATAATTGCTTAGTCACACACCTAAGGAAGCGTTTATTGGCCAACATAAAGAACAAATTATCTCATATGGGTAAAGTTGTACCCCCTCTGCAGAGTATAAAACTATTCGAATAGCCGTGTCCACGGTCATGGACATGCTGATCAAAGCCACTCTAAGTTAGACTTTGTTTTTTGGTTTTAAAATTGATTTTTGCAAATAATTTTAGGATGGCCATGTGATAGGAGGGTATCCATCACCATGTTTTATATGGAGGTTATCCACTATAAAACTGGAATTTTAAAATTTTTAGTTATAGATTAAAAACTGCCCTGAAACTTAGTATGAATATTTAGAACTAAAAATGATGCTTTACGCAAATAAACTCTATCAGCCTCACTTGTTTACTTATGCATGCATCGTATTTATTTATTGGGTGTAACTTGTGAGCACAGAAGTTGTGCTCACTCTTGCTGAATAATATTTATTCAGGAGAAGACTTCTATCCAGACGGTGAGGATCCAGACGTTTAGACCTACGCCCCCAGACGATTGCCTGTGGTGCATCGTGTGGCCTACTACTACTACTTATTTGCTTTTCGTTGTGTTATTTTATTTGGCCCCAGGCCCATTTTGTAATAAACTCTGATTCATGTTAAATAAATATGTGATATGATTGTGATGACACTTTTTGTTAGACTGTGTACGCTAGCAATCCTGAACTGGTGTGGAAAACACAGAGAATTTGGGATCCTTCGTTCCCGGTTTCGACAAAAGTGGTATCAAAGCTATATCGACTGTAGATCGTGGCCTAAAAGGAATCAAACCCTTAAGCACTTATTTTTGAAAATAAAAAATAATTTGGGCTTCTGGTGTCCAATCTCAACCCTTTCTTTAAAAATGGTTACTAACTCACCTCTCTCAAAAATTGTAGATGGCCGAAGTACCGAACGCCATTTCCCACGGAGTTTTTGCTGGACACTGGGTCGTTGTTCTTTGGAAGATAATGCAAAACCTGGACTTGGACGATAGGAACAATTTGTTTTGTTCAAAGAGGTTGTGGCTCTCTTCCGATTGTTTGCTCAGGATCTCTTGTAACTTTTTATTTTTTGGGTCAAGAGACGGATCTTTTCGGTTCTTTCTGCCATGGCCACCGCACTTGTCTCAGATATTTCGTCTGCCTCAAACAATTTTAATCTGAGGGTGTGAAGTACCGACTCAGCATTTTCTTTTTCAGCTTTTGCCAGTAAACACTCCCTATAGTATAAATAAAAGTGTAAGTTAATTATTTAAAGTGAATCTTATGATTGAATAATAACTTTATGTACTTACTTCTCTTTCTACTCTGCAAAAGTTTTGATCTCCCAATCATGTCAACATTGACTTTCCAACACCTTTTGACAGACGTCATGAGGTCTTGGAGGTCCTTCTTTTCGGTTTTGGAAAGAGAACTCTCAAGAGGAACTTCATTTTCGATTGATCCAATTGAACCAAAAAGAAAACTCCTCTGGTTGGATCAGATCTAGTATCTTGTGACTCCTAAGATATTCTATGAATCAAGTCTATACTAGTATATTCAAAATAAAATTTCCAAGATAAAAAGTTTACCAAGATATGATAATCTTCGTCTTGAGTTTCAATGGTCTCATGGACCACCTCCTCTGACCATGTGGTCTCATGGACTACCTCCTTTGACTGTGTTGTCTCATGGTCCACTCCTGTTAAAGTGGACCCACGGACCGCCTCTTCTGTCTGATCCTCTAGGGAGGTTCTTTCTGTTTTGGACCTCTGTGCCCTGTGGCATCACCCTGGATATCCCAGTAGCTGTAATTAGGATATCCTGGACCACTTCCTCAGTGGTCCTAAGAGGTATTTCAATTTGCAGAATCTCTTCTGCTGGAGATTCTTCCATTGTCGGTACGATGGGTGATGAAGTTTGTTCTTGAGCTGTTAGTTGTCCCCTTTTCGGGTCCGACGGCAAAGAAAGATTAAAAAGAAAAGAGAGGATTGATCATTATGAGCCAAAATTATACAGTTCTTATCGAAGAACTTACTTGATCTCGAAGCCACTTTCGTTAAAGAACGCCATAAAGTCCTCATTAACGGTGAAAGTGGGTTGTTCCACTGGCTCTAACAAAGAAGGAACCAAGGCCAAGGAGGTCCATAGCCTTGGAGCCCGCTAAAGTGGAATTTCCTCTTCGGACTTCTCTAATGATCCTTCGCCTTGTACCACCTCAACCATGAAATTTGATATAGCAGGTATTGGCTGGGGGCTGGAAGCATATCTCGATAAACAAAAATTTTAACTTTGGTTTTTAATACCTCGCGGGTAGGAGTTTCCGAAAGAATTGGAGTTTGAGTTAAGGTAGGAGGCTCTTACGGAATTAAGATCGAAGCAGGTGCAGGTTTCGTCTTCTTTAGCGCACCAGGAGGCTTGGAACTTATCCTTGCGTTCTTTACCGAAGGAGGGGCAGAGCTTGCACCAACATGTGATATGGGACGCTTCTTTGATGTCGTTTGTTCAGAAAACATAAGTTAGACATAAAGTAAAAATTACTTCTTATGTATGGTAATTCTTTTGAATACTTACCAGTTTGTGATCTTTCCTGAGTGATAAGGTAGCCCCAATCAAGCTTGGGGGCTGCGCTTCTAAATCAATTGATTCATTGTCAAGAACCCGATCCTTTAACAAGGCTGAGGCTCTAGCAAAGATCTCATCATCCGAAAAAGTTGTAATATAATGAAAAATTACTTTACTTCAATTATGAAATTTAATTCGAGTAAAAAAGTAATTGGATTATTACCATTCTCTGGGATGTCATAATTACAAAATAATATTTCTCTCTTTTGGAGAGGAAAAATCTAATTCTTAAGCAAGTCATGGACGACCTTCCGACAATTAGACCTCTCCTTACCAAGTGGGTGATCACTTGGACCACACTCGTCTCATCATCAGAGAGCTTGATCTCCTTGTCAGTAACTCAGTTTTTTTAGGACCACTCCGGTGGTGCATTCTGACTGTAAGTAATCATACTCTCCTTCGAAATGGCAGAATAAAATCATTCTTTGTTCCATATTTGGCTGACATCTTTGGTAGCCAAGAAGAGAAACACCTTCTTGTTGGCATCTTGGAATTTAAAGTAAAAAGATCCCACAACACCAGCACCTTTCTTGTTGTGAATGATTTGGTAATAAAACCTAAACAGATGCAAATTAAGGGCTATTCCTAATAACGCCTCAAACATATGTGCAAAGACGCTAAGTACCAGAATTGAAATTGGTACAAGATGAACTAATTCTATTCTATAATGATTAAGAATTTCAATCAAAAAATCATTCTCGGGTAAACAGAGGCCTCTCCGGAGATAGGACACAAAGAGTGCCGTAAAACCGGCCGAAAAGCATGGCTCAATCTCCCTCCCCGGTGCACGCTACTCGAGAAGAGCCTTCTCTAGTAGATGTCAGTCTTGCTCCAATCCTTTGAGCTCCTCCGTAGACAGCATTAATGATTTCCATCCCACTATTGTCTCGGTTTAATGGTGGACTGAGGAATTGACGAGGATCTAATAATCCTCATTTTCATCTTTTATCTATAATTCTTATTATGGGTAAATATGATGTCACATAGTCCCCAGAGGTACCCCTTATCTAAAAGGGAGAAGTCCAATAAGTGGTTGTAAGTCTTGCTACGACTATATCATGGTCGTAAGTCCTTCTACGACCACTACATAGTCGTAAGTCCTTCTACGATCGCTACGGTCGTAAGTCCTTCTCGATCGCTACCGGTCGTAAGTTCTTCTACGACCGGGTAAACTACGACCACCTTATAATCAAACCTACAGGTAGTGGGTCCAATTGATTAAGGAATCGAGCAGTGCACGCACTATTATTCCGCTTATTAATGGTGCGTAATTACCCCATTATCTCGGAAGATAATTGCCGACGGCGTGAAGAAGCCGAGGCGCCCGATAATTCTCGCCATCATCGCCGTTCTTGGATTAATCAGCGCATCTCCGCAGGCAAAGCGGCTACTTCTTCACGACTATATAAGGGCATCGATCAGAGAGATAGGGGCAAGCGAACAAGAGCCAGTCAAGTAGGAACACAAGTGCTATTCTCTGTAATAGTCTTAGTCTTTTACTTGATCATCAAGAATACCATACACACAGGATTAGGGTTATTATTCTCTCCGGAGAAGGCTGAACTCGTCTAAACATCCGTGTCAATCCACTCTGCGTGATCTTATCTCTAGGAGACCCCGAATCAAACAATCTTTACGTAAGATCGGTTCTAATACACCAAGCGGTTGGCGCCGTCAGTGGGGATCTTAGGTAATCTCTTGTCAACATACTCTTTTTCCAATCTCATGCAAGCATGGCGGGAGGATGGAGCGAGGAGAACTGGTTCGACTTGGCGGTCTGTGACGTCGACATAGATGCGGTTTCGACTACGAGCCGAGTGATGCATCCACGATGGTGATGTTCCCTCGGAGATTATTCTCCGAAACCATCCCATCAATGGAGTTGAGGAGGATCCTTATCCCCACAACGATCGTCCAACAGAGGAGCCAATTCCCTCCAAGGACAAGGGTCAATCCGACGAGAACCGCACCGGGAGGACTCACGACACAATGAGAGTTTTTCCTCTAAGTGTCCAAGTTCCCTTAAGCGGTCCGATCTTGGTGAGACAAGTCACGGAAGCCACCATTCGAGGACTCCACCAAGATCTTGTGATCCTATCTCTCGGGTAACTCCGAGAGATAGTGGGATCAAGCATGCTTTTCCCACGAATCGACCGTCTCTCCGCAGATCTCATTTGCGGACGGAGGCGATTATAACCCGAGTTCCCCTACGGAGGATTACTCCAAGTCGCCAGATGGTGTCTCTCGAGCACTCCTCAAGCGGGAGGCCTCAAGCGCAAGTGAGAATCATCAGCGGAGGTCTTCGTCCTTCCCTCAAATCGAGTCAACCTCATGGAGGCCGAAATGAGAACCCTCCCGAAGATCACGCACCGCGCCTCCTCGTAGTAATGGCAAGGAACCACCGTGACGAGAGAATCAACACTCTGATGAACGCGAGGGAAATCCTCGACATTCTCGCACTCCACTAAGAAGGCCTCAAAGATCTGAGGAGGAGGATTTTGATGTCGTCAGAAGAAAGAAAATTGCAGTCCAGAAGAACTTGCCTAGGCGCATTCAACATCAGTCGGAGGAGGTACAAGAACTCCAGAACATCAACGACTTGCTCGAGAATCCCAGTCAAGAGCTTGCTCGAGCGCCTGTGGTACGATCTCTTTCTTTGAAGAGATTACGCAAAGACTTCGAACTGTAATGACAAGACTGGAGGTACCTCATCGACAACACTCAGGTAGTCGTAGCAATACGACTTCCTCAGCTACCAGTCAATCGAATATTTCTCTACGTAGGAATCGACACGACCATAAGTCGAATCGATTCCCTATTCGAGAAATACCTTCGATCGGTGAAGATCAAGAAGCCCCTCGAAGAGGTGATCATTCACCACCGACAAAGAAATTCTAGCGAGTGGAATACGAGGAGTATTCTCCTCGTAGAGGCGAGGCCTACTACGAGCAGTCGACTGTTCACAGGGTATCGTCGTATCGATCACTGGTGACATTAACCCTTCTTTTCTACAAAGAAGGCGTCAAGAAGTGATTAGGATCTGGGCATTTTCGCCGACCTTGGCGATTATTTCACGCCACATCATTTTCGACCGATGAACATGGAGAAATTTGATGGATCTCAAAATCCCATCGAATTTCTTGAGATCTATACAACATTGTCCGAGCGGCAGGAGGAGGAGAGCATGTAATGGCGAATTACCTTCCGATCGTGCTCGAAGGATCCGCTCGATCGTGGTTATTAAACCAACCACTCGAGTCGATCTACTCTTGGCAACACCTCTGTGATCTTCTGGTAATTTCCAAGGCACATACAATATACGAAAAGAAGGCGACTTGCACGGATAAAGCAGAACAACAACGAGACTTTGCGTCAATTCATCAAGCGCTTTAGTCGGGTTCAGTAACTCAATCCGAAATTTCGATTCCTCTGTGATCGGGCTTTTAAGCAAGGAGTCCGATGAAGAATAACGGAGGACATTGCTCTGAATCCTCCCAACATCATTGTTAGAACTCTTGAGATGGCCGATCGATATGCAAGCGCTTCGAGGCGGTCGAGTGGAACAACACTATCGATCGAGAAACATATACTCCTCGAGAGCCGGTGAAGTTGGTAAAGATAAAAAGCAAAAAGTCCAAGAAGAAAATAAAAATCAAAACCACAAGCCGGTGGTTCCAAGGAGGTTCGCCGTGAAAGATGGAGAGCCCCAAACCACCAAGTCGTACTCGATCAAGGCAAAGGTAAGCGCCACGATCGTAGGAACGACAAACCAAGGTGGTGTCCTTTTCATAAAAGGAAGGACATGACCTCAGAATCGCCGAAGTTTTCCAAAGAAAGCTCGAAGACTACTACACGGCAAAGCACCACTCCCTACTCTCGGCGGGTGGGACATACGAGTGGCCAAAGTCGTCGGATGATGAGGAGATGCCGTTCAAGATCCGCAACATACCGTTGAGCACATCTACGGAGGATCATCGAGATACGACTCCAAGCGACAACTTAAAGTCACGGACGAGAGGTAAATTCTCTACATACTCCTCTCGTCAATAAATTACGAAGTGGTGGAAGTTACCATCTCTTTTGAGAAGGATGACCGTCCGATCACTACGAGTCGATCAGTCGATATCCGATTGTGGTGAACCCACCATCAACAAGCTGTCGGGTCAATCGAGTGTTGGTTGATGGTGGCGATTCTTTGAACATATTATTTACTAATGCCACGGACGAGATGCAAGTACCGGGACAAAGGTAAGGCGATGCGATACTCCTTTCATGGAATTGTACAGGGGTCTTCACCAAACCTATTGGCCAAGTTTCTCTTCCTTTAACATTTGGCTCACCAAGTAATTTCGTGACGTAGAAAGTCTCCTTTGATGTGGTCGATTCGATCGGCATATAATGCCATACTCGGACGACCAACTTTGGCAAAATTCTTAATGGCTACTCATTACGGGTATCAATGTCTTAAGATGCCAGTCCCAAAGGAGTGATCACCATTCGATGTGACAAAAGATGGCGTATAGTCTGCGGCCGTCGATCCTCGAGATGGTTGGTCAAATACCAACTCGAGATGAAAGTCAACCGACTAGCAAGTCGAAGCCTAAAACGCACCAAAGCCGAACGATCAAGTCAAAGAGGTTCCTCCGACGCAGAAGAACCCTCGAAGGCTGCTCGCATCGGGAGACTTCCGACCCCAAATAGGAAGGCGCCCTCATTACCTTCCTCCGAGCTAACGCAGATGTCTTTGCGTGGCAAGCATCCGACATGCCCGAGTCCTGTGGAGGTAATCGAGCATAGGCTAGCTTTACGGCTGATAAAGTACCGTAAAACAAAAATTACGGAGATTTGCCTGATCGACGAGATGCTATTAAGTCGAGTTGGATAAGCTACTTAAAGCGGGCTTTATAAGAGAAGTCAACCACCCAGTGGTTGGCTAACCTGTAATGGTCAAAAAGTCAAGCGGCAAATGGCGATGTGCGTGGACTTTCTTGATCTTAATAAAGCTTGTCCAAAAGATGATTTCCCTTTACCTCGTATTGATCAATTTGGTTGATTCAAGCTGCAGTTGTGAGATATTAAGTTTTTAGATGCATATTCGGATACCACGGATCAATATGTGTTTAAGCGATGAAGAAAAGACCGCATTCATTACTCCATTTGGTACCTTTTGCTATGTCAAAATGCCATTTGGTCTAAAGAATGCGGTGCTTCTTTTCAACGCTTAATGCAATCGACTTTTTCATCTCAATTAGGCCGAATTTGGAAGCCTATGTTGATGATCTAGTCGTAAAAGCATTAAGAGACTTAATCATATCACCGACCTACAAGAAACATTCGACAACCTCGTAAAGCACCGCTTAAAACTCAATCGAGAGAAGTGTGTTTGGAATTTCTTCAGAAAATTGCTTGGATTCCTAGTATCCGAGCGAGGAATCGAAGCAAATCTGAAAAAATAAAAGCCATCCTCGGATCGTCCTCCAAATACAAAAAGGAAGTCCAAAACTCTTTGGGTGCATGGCGGCTTTAAGTCGTTTCATCGCACGACTAGGAGAAAAAGGACTACCTTTCTTTAAACTTCTCGGGAGACATGAAGGTTTTGAGTGGTCGAGCGAGGCAAGCGTTGCCTTTGAGGATGTCAAGAGGTATCTTTCGAGTGCTCTGCTACGGTTTCTCCAAAGCCGGAAGAGACGCTCTTAATTTACCTAGTCGCCACGCCACAGGCAAAGAAGCGAGACTAGTCGTAGAGCGTGAAAGCGATACAACGACCGGTTTACTACGTCGTGAAGTTTTACGGGCCTAAGGAGCGTTACCTCGTGTCCAAAAACTTCTATATGCCCTCCTCATGTCTTCGAGGAAAGCTGCGGCATTATTTTCAGCGCACAAAATAGTTGTCTTGCCCGAGTTTCCTTTGGGAGCAATCCTCCATAATAAGGAAGCAATGGGGCGCATGGCAAAATGGTCAATCGAACTTGGGAGTTCGACCTCCATTCGTGTCGACGGCCATAAAATCCCGGATCTTGGCGGACTTTGTCGCCGAATGGACAAATCTGAACACATTCGGGATCCCGATCTGATTCCCGACGACTGGATGATGTACTTTGACGGGTCACTTACTTTAAGTGGCTCGGGTCGGGTGTAGTCTGGTATCTCCTGGGAGAAACCTTAAAGTATGCCATACAATTAAACTTTCGGGCTACTAACAATGTGGCGAGTACGAAGGTTTGCTAGGCGGCATACGAGCCGCGAAAGCACTCTCAATTAAATCGACTACTCGTGAGAGGAGACTCTCAACTAGTCGTGAATCAAATCGGGAAAGAGTACGGTGCTCTAACTCAACAATGGCTCGGTACTTATCGAAATCGTAAGCTAGAAAAACATTTTTAGGTTTCGAGGTACAATTTATCCTCGAAGGATAATTTCTCATGAGACCAACTTGCTCGGATGGCTTCTTCCCGATCCACGCACTACCAAAGGAGTTTTCTTGGAGCAACTCCAAAACCGTCTCAGTCGAAGAATCGAAACACCTCCTCTTGAGATGGCCTCATTAGATTACGAGGATACGGATGACTCCCATCTACGAGTATCTTTACAAGGGTTCCGTGCAGAAGATGATCTTGAGGCGGTCGATTATCCCGAAAAGCCAAAATGTATACTTTGGTTGAAGGAGTCCTCTATAAACGAGGAACCCAAGGAATACTCATGCGATGCATTCGCAAAGCGAAGGAATAACACTCCTTCACGATATACAGTGGCATCGTGGGACGCATGCCTCCTCTGAGAACATTGGTTGGTAAAGCCTTTCGACAAGGTTTTTCTTGGCCTCTGATACATGACGATGCTATGGAGGTGGTTAAAAGTGTGTCGATGCCAATTCCATGGTAGATGATACACCAACCGGCTCAAGCATTACAAACAATACCTCTTTCTTGGCCTTTTGCGACACTGGGGCTTGATATCCTAGGACCGTTTCCCAAAGCTCCGGGAGGTTTGAATTCCTTTTGTGGCTATTGACACGTTCACAAAATGGATCGGTGAACTCAGAATGGGATAACAACTAAGCGACAAAAGGTTCATGATGAGAAGCGTAATTAGTCGATTTGGAGTTAAGTCGGATAATTACGAGACAATGGTAAACAATTACGCAAGTGCAAAATTTCGTGAATTTTGCGACGAGTTGGGTACCAAGCTATGCTATGCTTCATTGCACATCCCCAAAGCAATGGGGGCTCGAGCGTGCAAGCGGCCAAATAATGCGAGGAATTAAAACTCGAGTCTTCGACCCGACTTGTTAAGCGCTCGGGGCTTGGGTACAAAATTACCCTCCATATTATGGGCGTTAAATGACGACCACCGATCGAGCAACGGGAGAAACACCATTTTTCTAGTTTTGGAGCCGAAGCCATGCTTCCTCCGGAGCTAAAATTGCGGTCGACACGAGTTGAAACCTTCAACAACTCAGACCAGGAACAACTTCGAGCAGATGACATTAACCTACTCGAAGAGAGGAGAAACCTAGCCTTAATCCGTTCGGCGGTCTACCAACAAGCCTGCGCAGATACTATAATCGTAAGGTCCAACCTCGCACCTTCTTTGTAGGTGACTTAGTATTGAGGCTCGCCAATCCAAGTCTAATCGAATAAACTTTCCCTAAATGGGAAGGTCCTTACGATGGTCGAAGTAACTCGGCGGAATTCAGACGACTAGCAATGGAAGATGGATGAGTTCTCTCAAACTCTTGGAACATCGACCGCCACGCAAATTCTATGTGTGACCGGTTTCTCGAGCAATAAAAGTCCGAGTTCTTTCTACCTCTTTTGCCTTAATTTTTGAGTAGTGCTTTTTAATCTTTCGACTATGATATGAAAACACGCGATTTTCTTTACACCGGCCAAAAGCGAGAAACATCATCCGGTGAAACTTCTCCTCTCTGCATGTGGTTACGCCCGCTAGAAGGAATTTCCTAGCATCGACTCGTTACTCACTTTTTACGCCAATACAAAGAGCTCGGGTTTTATCTAGTCGTAATGTTATCAAAGCCAACTCTCTCAATCTTAGTCTATTTTTCCGATAAATTCAAAAATATTCTAAGTAGAGTGCACTTTCTTACATTTGTTCGACCACATTTGGTGTACTCGATTTGTTTTAGCTGGTGAAGGAAGAGACACACCTAGTCGAAGTCTTTCCTCTCGCATGTGGTCCCGCCCACTAGAAGGAAACTTCCTAGTGTCGCTCGTCTCCTACTTTTGCTCTTTGGAAAAGACTTATCAAGTCCACCAAAAAGGACGAACGAATGACTAAAGTACTCTAAGGCGTTTGTTTAACTCAAGTTGTTGTTCTTGGTTTGATTAAACTAGTCGAGAGGGAACATCACCTAGTCGAAGTCTTTCCTCTCTTGCGTGGTCCCGCCCACTAGAAGGAACTTCCTAGTGTCAAGTCGTTTCTACTCTTTTCGACCCGATTGCTTAACAACCGTAACAAAAGCTATAAGTTAAATAAACCTCTCTTTGTTTTGAAACCCCATTTTTAAACACTATTTATTTAGATTGTCTAAACAATCTAAGCAAATAGTCGAGGGCTAGGATAAAGTTATTAATTTGACTTCAATTCTTAGTCTTTCGTTCGTTTATTATCTTTTGAGTTACTAACTACTCGACAAGATGATTTTCGTGAAATGAAGCGGATCATATATTACTCATTAACAAAATTATCCGCCTTACAAGGTAGTTACAAGATTACTCGAAGGGGAGAGCCTAGTTGCATTTCCTCCGCCACCTTTTTACCAATCGATCGCATTTCCTCAATCGGATGACTTGCCTCGATTCGGGACGATCAAGTCGGCTTCAATTGGTTTAACATTAAAGCGGGGTCTTGAGCTTTAAGTTTCGCCAAAGCGTAACTACTGCGACTTCGATCGCTTCCTTATCGATTCAAATTTTGATTAGTCTTGAGTGGTCACCATTTCTTGCAATTTTCCGACTTGTTCCCAATGGTACTTGTGTGGCGGCTATGGTATCTTCTCGAGGAGTTTTTCCCTCGAATGTAGCTCATTAAGCACATTGTTCAGAGAGTGATGTTGCCTTGAAGACTAGTCTTCATCGACTCCATCTCTGTTGGGTACAAGTCGAAGCCTCGCGAAGCTTCTTGTTTTCACCACTTGTTACGAAAAGAATAATATCGGTCAAACAAAGATATACTTCTAGAGGAAGATAACACAAAGATAATTATAGGTAAAAGCTTTTCTTACCTACTAATTGAGAATCCAATTTCTTGACCTCTTCTCGATGGGAAGCAATAGTTTGACATGCTTTTGCTCCCATGCTCGATGTCCTCTCATTCATCTTAGCAATGCGGACGGACTCATTGCGATTAAGGTCTTTGCTTGGATTTGACCTCGAGGCTTCTCAATTGGGCGACAATTTACGAACAAGAAATTGGCATTAGAAAAGGAAAATACTCAAAAGAATAGCAGTAAAGATTTACTTACGTTAATCGAGTTCTAAAACCCTCGAGTTCTTGATCCTTATTCGCGTGAATGCGGAAAACTTGAATAACCAAAGATTTTTCTTGAACTTGATGCGGAGCTTCCGTGCATCTCTTTTCTTTATCCGGAGAAGAAAGGAGGGTCGAGTAAAGGTTAAAGATCAAAAGCAGTCTTAAGTTCAGAACTTACTGTTTATTTTTTCCTGCAATCTTTTAGATGCAGAGACAGTCTCTCGAAGTCTATCCGAGAGAACTAATACTTCATTCCTTAGCCTTCTCGACTCCTCTTTTTCACAGTCGAGTGAGTCAGCTAAGGTCTTCGTATCCCTGTTTAACCTACAAAAGCAGGCGAAGATAAACATCGGTGAATGGTTGTGAGTACTTCTACAACCACCGACCTAGTCGTAAGTTTTTCGCGACTAAGATATGGTTGTAAGTCTTTCTATGACCACCACGGTCGTAAATAGTCGTAAGTTCTTTTCGATCGATACTTAAATCATGAGTTTCTTCCATGACTATTCTCGTGAAACTTTTTACGAGTATTTAAGTCAAAAACAACTATGAATGATAATTGACTTACCACCTCTCTGCCTCTGCGCAGAGTAGTTCCTTCTCTTGTCTTAGCTCTAAAAGTTGTCGATGATACTCACCGACAACAGCAATTTGCTCGAGCTTTCGCAAAAGAAAGCAGTGAGAAGGAAGGAAAGCCACATATATAAGTATTACGAAGATACTTACATTCATAGTCGTTCTAGCAAAAATCGAATATACAAGGTCCGGTCTTGCGGCTTATCTATCCTCGCGACTTTGTCCCACCACACCTTCTCGAGCTCGTTGTCAAAAGTATTATCCGTATTGGGAATATCTTTGGGATGGGGACTCGGTCACTAGATTTGTAAGCGAAGACCCTACGACGGAGGCGGGCCCAAAGAAGTCACCACGAAGTTGAAATTTTCTCCTTACGGTTCGTGATTTCTCTTTGGGTAGGGAAGGAACGCCCCTACGATTTCCTTCCCAGGCGGTCTGCAGGTGGTCACCACCTTGACCGGAGGCTTCCACAGTGCCTCTGTTGTTTCTACGACTTCGATGAGTCGAGCGGCCACCTCAACGAGAATACCGCTACCTCAAGAGTCGTGAGTTACGACTTCAAGCAGATGTGGGAGACACTGGGAGTCTCGACTTCATCGGCCACTGGGCCAAGGGTGATGCTCGACCACCTCGTTGCTACCTCTCCGATGGTGAAGGGATAGCAATGGACTTCTCAGAAGCATTCCGGAAATTTGAAAGGAGGGATGAAATAAAGAAAAGCAAATCAGGTTGTGAAAAGAAAAAGGTAAATGTCCTTCTTACACTTCAATACATTTCACATACCTCGCACTCGGTCTTAACCAGAATTTTGGAGCAATCCTCCCAACGGAGGACCTCTTCTTCTCCACGACCACGTCGGGTCGAGGTTCAACATTTGGCTCGGCCACGACCACGCGGTCGTAGAGTTTGAACAGAACCGAGCTCGGTTTCTCGATCTTTGGATGGACGAGAGGTGTCTCGACCATTCCGCATAAAGATCGCCTCGATTGCGAGTTGTGCCGATGCAAAGATCGTCCTTCATAAAGACATAAAATCCTTCCAGTTCTCCCTTTCCGGTTGTTTAATAAAACTAGGAGTGGCACCAAGCTGCGAAAGATTAGTGTCATAATAGAAGGGTACCTTAGCCTTGCGAGGTTTGCGCTTGAGAGGTTCAAGCGCTTCAACCTCCTCGGCCCGGCAGTGCGCGCCTCGGCCAGATACAACTACGGTGCCGCAGTCTTGTAGAGGGTTTGGTCGAAAGACCGAACTCGAACTTGCTCCCCCTTGTCGCAGATTTTACAAGTCGGCGTCTCTTCGAGGAGGAGCCGAGTCTTTGTCTTCGACAACCCAGCAATAATAGTCATCGAGCGACTTCTTCGTCGTCTGGCGATTTTCCATGCCTACTTTACGTAAAGCAAAGCAGAAAAGAAGAATCACTAATTAGTCGTAAGTTTTTCTACGACTAGTACCAAGTCGTAAGTTTTTCTCGACTTTTTCTTGATTGTAAGATATTCTACGATCACCATTAGTCGTAAGTATCTTCTACGACTATAAAGTCCTAAAGAGAGAATCAGATTTCTGATTACCTTTAGGCGCTCTATCCTTTCATCTGCGGACAAAACCGCAATGACTTGAGGAACCGCCCCTCGGAGTGGCGGGGACTTCTCACCAGATGAGTCGACTGAGTCAACCTCGGCTGTGAAAGATGCGTAATAAGCAGATAAAAATATTAGACAAAGTTGAGAAAGACCAAGCGGAGAGTTAAGTCGACAATTGCTTACCCTCCTCGTAGTCTCACGGTGGGGTCTCCTCTTCCGAGTACCTCCACATAGGAGATGCTCGTTTCTTCAGAGGACTAATTCGGCGTGTGATGAAATCTTTCACCACATGCCATCCGGTCAGCCCTTCTTCCTTCAAGTCCTTAATGGCTTGAATATAAGGGCTAATCCGGCTAATATCTTCAGGGGTTGAATCCCATGAAGATTTCTTTTCAATGACTTTCCCCACGAAAGAAAGGTGTCTTGAGAGGTGACCTTCCTCGGCTTCGCCACGAAGACCGGGTGAAACTCAATGTACTCCTTCGACTTGAGTCGTGGAGCTTGATCACCCGCTTCGGCGATTCGGTTTGTCGAGCCATCCCATAATAATATTGGAACAGCTCGAGATCCGCGGAATCCCAGTGCGCGCCGCATGGATATACGAACACACTCAACATGGTAATGGAATTGGGACCTAAGTTCACGGTTCCACCCCAAAGTGTTCGAGTACTATTGTAAGAAAGGGTGGGCGAGCAATCGAAGGCGCACTCACAATACGCTTGGAAGGCGACGGATTTGCCCATTTTCCCCGATGGCGATCTTTGCCCGATAGCGGAATCCACTTCACGAGCCTTCTCGGGATCTTCCGACATCGACCAAGATCTTGATCTTAGCGCATCCATCTCCGATTCCTCCCATTCGAAACTCTCTGGCCATTTCGCTCGAAGCAAGAAGTTTTTGATTGGGTTGGCGGCGAGAAGATGAAACCTAGTCGAAGACGGAGAAAGCAAGAGCTCAAGAACAATGGAGTGATTTGGGGAAAAGTAAAATCCAAGTCTACCTCTGGTAAGTTTTTATAATCAATACGATCTCCGCCGCTTCGAAACCGTCCCGCTATAGGTCTATGATAGATGGTTGTACCGCCGGAACCGCTTCATCGGACAAGTCTATGAGAGGCGGTTGCAATTCTCCGGATGGTCCGTTCGAGAAAAAGTAGGTACGTATTGTCACCTCCAAGCAAAATTACATTCTTGACCAAGTCTTTCTAGTCGAAGGAAGTATCAATCGGAAGAGCTTTTCTCCGATTCCCTACCACGACCATCGAGACGGTCATAGGGTTTTTATGACTTTTGATAGTCGTAAGCAACCTTCTGATAAAGCAAATTCTGGTCAAAGCAACACTCAAATGTCGAAGAGTTTTTCCTTCGACTATCATTCTACGACATTCTCATGGTCGTAAGTCCATTTACGAAACCTTTATCAAGTAAGTTACTTTCACTTGAAGCTGGGGGGCTAGATGACGAGGATCTAATAATCCTCATTTTCATCTTTTATCTATAATTCTTATTATGGGTAAATATGATGTCACATAGTCCCCAGAGGTACCCCTTATCTAAAAGGGAGAAGTCCAATAAGTGGTTGTAAGTCTTGCTACGACTATATCATGGTCGTAAGTCCTTCTACGACCACTACATAGTCGTAAGTCCTTCTACGACTGCTACCTGGTCGTAAGTCCTTCTACGACTGCTACCTGGTCGTAAGTTCTTCTACGACCAGGTGAAAGATCTAGACCCGCCATTATGAGTTAATGGATTGTTTTGGTGATTAATGACAAATCCAAATATGAGACTAACTCTTTTATCTAGTAATATCTTGTGTAGTCTCATTTGGATATAAAGGTGAAATTCAATGAGGTATGCAATCGACATCTTAATCTTATATATTGTTGCATTCCTCGAATCCAAAATATAAGTTGAACTCAACCATAAGTTAAACTTGAATATGTGCATATGTTCTTATTACACATTTGTGTATGCACACATTTAGGGGGAGTTCACTCTATATTTTGTGGTTTCATAAGTATTGATCCATATTCCATTCTCCTCACATATTAAGGATCATTACTTTGAAACAAATCCTTTGAGTATATAAAACTTGTGTAGTTCATATATACTCATATTGCTTTATATTCAATTATTTGCAATTGTGTTGTGGGACTAATGTGTGTGCTAAGATGTGTTCAAGGCTTAGTCCCGGAGTCTGAATGAAGACATGAAAAGGAAATGCAAAGATGGTAAAAGATCAACTTAGGATCATGCATTGTCTTTTGGTTTGGTTTTAAAAGCAAAATCTTTCTCTCTGTGCACAATCGGAAGTTCCGCGTTATCGTGCGGAAGTTCGATTATCGACGATCCGATTTCCAGCAGACTTGATTTTTCCGAGAGCATCGGTTTGGGACTTAGCCGATTTCTCGAGTGCGGAAGTTCGCAATGATAAGAGCGGAAGTTCCGATTATCGGATGGTCCGAAAAAGCGGTTTGATTTTTCAGAGAGTACCCTTTTAGGACTTAGCCATTTTCGCAAGTCGCGGTAGTTCCGCAATGAAATGAGCGGAACTTCCGATAATCGGAACTACCGCATGATAGTTGGCGGTAGTACCGCACCTTCTACAATAGTTTGTTCGAAGCATTTGTTGCATGTATATCTTGATAATTATTGTTAATCATTGTGGGACTAACATTTTTCATGAGTTGGATGAATAGGCTATGTTCTAGGGTGGCGAAGACTTTGGATGACATCATGAGTTGATCATCATCAAGTCAAGGTTCAAGAAGAGGATGTATCATGTGTTGATGCATAACAAGATATCGAAGAAGGAGATGATCATGAGTTGATCGTCAAGACAAGAGAAGATCCATCATGTGTTGATGGAGGTCAAGTAAAGGATGCATCATGGGTTGATGCATGTCAAGACAATGACCTGGACTTGAAGTGAAGATGTGCGTCATCAAGCTTCAAGAAGATGCTCACGGCAAAGGTATGACTAGCTAGGGCTAAGGATGTGTTCCTAGTCTTTTACCGGTCTTGGTGTTTGGTTGGAAGACCGGATTGCTAGTATAGGTTGCCGTACTATTAAGAGGGGTCTTGTCTAGTAGCTTGAGTCTCATCATGTGTTAATAGCTCAATCTTGCTTGCTCTAGCTCTACATGGCATGATGCTATTATTTGCGAATGTGTTTTGCAAATAGTTGAGGCTTATCTGATTAATCCTTGTAGCATGTGACTATACTTTTGCGAATGTGTTTTGCAAATGGTTGAAGTCCATGTACCTACACCTTGTGGCATAATCTAAGTTTGCAAATGTGTTTTGCAAATTGTTGGGATTCATGCATATTCCCTTGGCATGGTCTAAGATTGCTTATTGCTATTTATTTGGACTTAGATCATGATAGTGGCTCTTTGGAGTTGTGCTTTTTGATTTGATCAAATGTGTTTGAGATCAATCAAATAGGTGGGTTGTGTAGCCCTCTGAATAAGCTTTCCATAGAGTCCGAGATCACTCAATTCGACATCGAGTCAAAAGTTATGACCTTTTTACCGAGTGTCGTCTGTGCTGAAATTGAGCTGCGGAACTTCCGCCCGAAAATAGGAACTTCCGATATTATCGGAAGTTCCGATTTTTGTACTGCGGAACTTCCGCACCAAACTTTTTAACGGCTAGTTTTGAGCCGTTATGCACCCGTCGCCCATGAGCAGAGAAAGCGGAAGTTCCGCACTTTGTCTGCGGAAGTTCCGATTTCCTGATTTTTCTGCAACTTTGCCTCCAACGGCTAGTTTTTGTGTGTGGGCTATATATAGCCACCTTGGCGGTTGGGAGAGGTTCTTTGGTGCCCATATTCATTCTATTGAGCTAAGAGCAAGCCTCTCATCTCTTTTGTGCATGTGTTGCACTTAGTGAGTGTTGAGAGCAAACCCTAAGTGCATGTGTTGCCTTAGGTAGTGGATTGAGTATCCACTTGAGCGTTGACACTTGATTAGTTCAAGTGATCGTTGAGACTTGTTTCTCTTGGTGTTTGCCGACACCTAGGCGGCGTGGAGGCGTCGTGCGGTGATCTTCTCAAGAAGCTTGTGAGAAGGCCGGCGTGTTGTGAGTGGTTTGGTGCTCGCCATCTCCGGAGTGGAGGAAGAGCAACCATAGTGGAGCGAGTGTTGGTTGGTTTGGAACCGGTCCAAGTGTTGGACTTACCTCGGAGGTGTGTGCTCATTTGAGGAGCGGTCCAACGTGGTTGGGCTTACCTCAACGTGGATTAGGGAGACCGAAGCAAGTC
Source organism: Hsuehochloa calcarea (assembly GCA_036346395.1). Classification (NCBI taxonomy): domain Eukaryota; kingdom Viridiplantae; phylum Streptophyta; class Magnoliopsida; order Poales; family Poaceae; genus Hsuehochloa; species Hsuehochloa calcarea. Next base: position 50,181,188 of record CM070599.1, read on the forward strand.
TCCGAACACCACAGTAAAACATAAGTGTGTCCATCTTGTTTTTATCTTGTGCTTTACTTTGAGCAATTTACATTCTTGCTTTAATTGCTTATATATCATTGTATGATTGCTCTCTTGTATTGTCGGTGCACTTAGTTGAGCCTAGTTGATTTAGGTTTTAATTGTGCAAAACCAATTCGCTATTAGCTTCCGCATTTATATATTGGTTTAGCCCGATAGATTTTTAAAACCGCCTATTCACCCCCCTCTAGTCGGCCACCTCGATCTTACAAGTGGTATCAGAGCTTGGTCTCTCATTTATTAGACTTAACCGTCTAGAGAGTAAAGGATGGCGACTAGAGTTTTAGTGCACCTAGGTAAAGCACCTATTTTTGATGGCACAAATTATGCTCAATGGAAAATCCGCATGTCTTGTTATTTTAGGGCCATGAGTCCAAAAATATGGCGGATTGTAGATGTAGGCTTTTCTCCTCCATTGGATCATTTTGCTCCAACCATTGAGGAAGAGAAATGCTTACATCTCGACGCTCAAGCTACTAACGCCTTATTTAGTGCTTTGAGCGTAGATATATTTGACAAGGTATGCAATCTCAAGAACGCTCATGAGATGTGGACATATATTCAAGATCAATATGAATTGTCCACTTCAACTAGTGATGATTGCACACAAGAATGGATGTCGGAAGAAGAATGCTCAACTTCAAGCTCCGACAACGAAAATGAGGACTCCTCAACTCCCTCCACATCAACTCAATGCTTCATGGCCAAAGGTAATCATGAGGTAAATAATGATGAGCCTACGTATGATGAGTTGATGGACATGCTAGAAGAGCTCAATGAATATTTAGGAAAGGAGAAATCAAAATTCAAAGTTTTGAAGAAAGAGTATGTCTCACTTCAAAATGATTATGATGTTTTAAAGGATGAACATGAAACTCTCCTCCTAAATAGTCTAAATAGCTCTAAGGTGGATATAGGCATTGAATGTAATTTAATAGATGATTTGCCATGTATAGCTTCTACCTCATGCATTTCATCTAAGGTTAATGTATCCACCTCATGTGAGGATTTAATTGATATGCCTTGTTGCTCCAAAATAGATGCTCCTATTTCCTCCATATCTTGCAATACTAACATTGTAGAGGAAAACAAAGAGCTCAAGGCCCAAGTCACAAATTTGAAGAATGACTTGGAAAGAAGCTATAAAGGGAAGGCCACTCTCGACGAAATATTGAGCAAGCAAAAATGCTTGCAAGATAAGAGTGGTGTTGGCTACACTCCCAAGAAAAGGGAAAATAGCAAGACAAGGCACAATGCGAGACATACGAAGAAATATGTCAAGTGCCATGGATGCAACGGAAAGGGTCACTATGCCTCGGTGTGCCCTAATCAAAAGGATGTCAAGACAAGACATTCAAAATTGAGGCAAACCGGCAAGAAGCAAGTGAAGAAGGTAAAAGATGAATACAAATTTCGAACTTGCTACAATTGCCGGGAAAAGGGACATATGAGTAAGGATTGTCCCAAAGGTATCACTCCTAAGCCCATTATTTATAATGATCATTATTTGCTTAGAAAGGATATTAATGGCAATGTGTTTGCTAGGAATGTTAGTTCTCCTAAAACTATTGTGAGGGCCATTTGGGTGCCCAAATCTATTGTGACTAACATTCGTGGACCCAACCAAGTTTTGGGTACCAAAGTGCTTAAATGATGAATAGGTACTTGGAAAGGCATTGGATGTTTGGCTCATATGAAGAGGTGGACGGATCACCATATGCGAAATTGGAGCCAAGCCTAAGGATAATCATGTCGTATCATAAGCCAATGTCATTTCGGTAACAAGTACTTACATTGAAGTATCTAGCCCCTTATGCCTTGTGTAGGTTGCATTTCATGAAAATTATTTTAAAAAGGGGTGCTCTTGCTCTATGTTCATAATGTTCTTTATTAAATATCCTGAGCAAGATGGTAGTGGCACATTAAGGGGGAGTGCTAAATCATAGTCATGTATATCACATCCCTAAGTGTGCCCAAATTGATTAAGTGCTAGTATTGTTTTTCAAAAATGAGCTTTTTAGCCAAAAGTCAAAAGTTTCATAACTATTAGTATTTCTTTGAAAAACTAGTTGCAAAAGGTGTACAAATGCTTTTCAAAGATTTACCAAAGGTTTTGGCTTTAGAAAAACCTATTTTAAGTGAAAATGAGTTTATGTCCAAAATCCTACATTATAGTATCTTGTTTTTGACCAAAACTAGATCCTTGTGTAAAATCTATTATAAAAGGAATTTGAAAATCTTGACAAAAGGAAAATCCTAGAGTTGGTTATTCTAAACATTTTTGGTATTCAAAGGATTTTCAAAAGACCAACCTAGAAAAAGATATTTGATTTTCAAACTCGTCCAAAATACTACTTTGACCTAAGTGGTCACTTTCTAGCACTTAAGTGAGTTTTTCCATATGAACCAAAATTCTTCATATGAATATGTTCATAATGATATTTATGACTCATACATGCAATTGGATGCTTTAAAATTCATCATTTGCTCAATTTGGATCTTTTGATGAAAGTTCATGGAAATATGTTTCTTTTCCGAAAACCAAAAGCTTAATTTATAAAAACTATTTTAAATTTTATTTTTATGGGCTATATAAGTTGGAAATACTCCAAAGATGTTTATTTGATTGATTGTGCAAAGATTTGGAGTAAAATACAACAATTCCTTCTTTTCTTCAAATCCCAAGATCAATCCTTGAAGTGTCGGGATAATCGAACTACCAAGCACTCGAGTTGGAACTTAGATGTCCGAACTTCCGCACATTAGTTAGCGGAACTTCCGATTGTTACGACAAGTCAGTCATTTCATTCCATTTCAATTCTAAATCTTTTGTGGTGCTTTCTTTGGTCATGTTGATCCTTGATATCATTGCTAGCTATCCACTACTACTTTTCCTTGATTTCAAATGCAATTGCATCTCTCAAGTGGAATTCTTTCAAAAGTGATAGCTTATTTTGATCATCTTGATCTCGGCATAAGATTTATCTTTTCAAGTGATATCATCTTATTCGTTAAAGTGGTATCCTCTATTCATCCTTGCCGATCAAAATCTTCTTTTATCTAAAGCTCTCTCCGTTTTGTGGTATCTTTTACAAGTTGTATAAAATCGGATGGGCATATGCTAAAACGATGACAAAGGAGAAGATGACAAGGAAATAAGAAAATCATTTGTATGTCAAATGAGAAGAAAGGAATGCCGAGAGAAACCCTTTGTGTAAGGGGGAGTTTTTCTTTGTGAAAAATTCTTAAAAGATTATGGTGTTACAAAATTTATGTAATTTGAGAAAACTATTTTACTTGCCTAAAATGATTTATTGGATCTTGTGAATGAATGTGTTTCATTCTCATTTGCTTCATTTGGTATTCTTGGAGTGACATTACAAATCATATGCAAGATTAGCTTTTCAAAATCAAGCCTTCCATTCGAAAGTCCAAATATTTTTTACAAGTGGCTTTTTGCTCAAAACGGTCAATCTTGTGAAAAACTATACAAAAGTATCTAAAAATGTATTTCAAATGTTTTCAAATGCTTTTGAAGTAAAAATTCCTACTTTGGAAACAAAATAGAAAATTTGGCCTCAAAAGGATCTTATATGATCTTGATTTTGAATTAAATGACCTATTTCCTTAAATCAAAATCTATTGAGTTTTTGAAAAAGTTTTCAATACCAAACTCATAGGGTTGGTCATTTCAAACATTTCTCAAGTTCAAAGTTTTTACAAAAGACCAACTGTTGAAAATCTATACTCATTTGAAATTCACCGAAAAACTCGCTTTAACCCAAAATGACCTATTCTTGCATATAGTGAGTTTTGCTATTTGAGCCGGATTTCTTTGTGTATCTTGGCTTGAAATAGTATTTCTAACTCATACAAAGCTAACAAAGTGAAAAACTCCATGAAATCCAAATTGGTTTGCATTTTGGATCTTAAAGGCAAAATTGCTCTCTTTATATACCTTCAATGCGCATTTTGCCATATCTTTTGAAAGAAAAGTCCTTTTTAAAAAATTCTTGTTGGAAAACACTCTAAATAGTCCAAAGTTAAAATCTGGAACTTTTCAAAGAATTTGGACTTCATTTGTAAAAGTATTGACTTTTCTTCTCTTTAAACTAAAATCTTACCTTCAAAACTTAAATTGGCATATCTTTTGATTGGAGACTCCTTTTTCGAAAATTCTTCTTGGATAAGGTTCTCAGGAGTCTAAAGTTTATTTCTTCCAAATTTGAAGGTATTTCGACTTGAATTGAAAAAGTTTTGACTTTTTCTCTCTTTGCTCAAAAGCTGAAATTTCAGATTTGTACATGGTTTTGAGCAGATTTGTGAATTTTGTATCTTTAAATGGGTTCACAATTAGAGGAAGCTATAATAATGAAATTTGATCCTCTATAGTTGTTCTATGTTGAAAAAAATTTCTCAAATTTATTGGAACCATTTTACCCATTTTCTCAGCTGTCTTTTGAGGCTCAAATGAATTGTCAAAAATCTGAAAATCCTGAATTTTTCAGTTTTTTGAAACTTTGTGATTTTCATATCTTTAAATTGGTTGACATTTGGTTAAGCCTCCCAAAATGAAAATTGTGTGTATATGCCAGCACTAGCTCCATAATTAATTTCATATTTTTCTGAGCTTGCTTCCACATATTTTCAGTATTGGCCATCTTTGATCTTCTCGTTTTGGAATTTGAAAATGTTCTTGAGAAGACTTCAAAGAAGGAGATTATTTGAATGTATTTCAAATATCATTTCAAGTCAAATCATTTCAAGTGGTTCTCAATATTCTGATTTAAAAGGGGAAAATATTATGATCAATAGGTTTATAACCTATCTTTGTTTCTCCTCTCATATCTTGAGAACAAAATCTCTTTTGGTCATATAAGTTCAATTCATACTTTTTGTGACCAACCTCGATATTTGCTAGTGGTATCGATTTGCAAACCTCCCTTTGTGTCCTTTTTAGTGATTAATGCCAAAAGGGGGAGAATGTTTATATCAATACTCTTCCATTTGGATGTTTCATTTGTTTAAAATGCCAAAAGAGGAGAATTGCCAAAAAGGGGGAGAATGCATTAAATGTATAGTATATCATTCTCATATGCATAATGATTGACGTTTTAAAATTTCACCTTATGGCATGCATAGACATAGTTCATTAACTTAAATTCTCTGTTATGTCTATTTATATCCAAATGTTGTTATTGAAAAGGATTTGTCATCAATCACCAAAAGGGAGATTGAAAGATCTAGACCCGCCATTATGAGTTAATGGATTGTTTTGGTGATTAATGACAAATCCAAATATGAGACTAACTCTTTTATCTAGTAATATCTTGTGTAGTCTCATTTGGATATAAAGGTGAAATTCAATGAGGTATGCAATCGACATCTTAATCTTATATATTGTTGCATTCCTCGAATCCAAAATATAAGTTGAACTCAACCATAAGTTAAACTTGAATATGTGCATATGTTCTTATTACACATTTGTGTATGCACACATTTAGGGGGAGTTCACTCTATATTTTGTGGTTTCATAAGTATTGATCCATATTCCATTCTCCTCACATATTAAGGATCATTACTTTGAAACAAATCCTTTGAGTATATAAAACTTGTGTAGTTCATATATACTCATATTGCTTTATATTCAATTATTTGCAATTGTGTTGTGGGACTAATGTGTGTGCTAAGATGTGTTCAAGGCTTAGTCCCGAGTCCGAATGAAGACATGAAAAGGAAATGCAAAGATGGTAAAAGATCAACTTAGGATCATGCATTGTCTTTTGGTTTGGTTTTAAAGCAAAATCTTTCTCTCAGTGCACAATCGGAAGTTCGGCGTTATCGTGCGGAAGTTCCGAGATTATCGACGTCCGATTTCCATGACTTGATTTTTCCGAGAGCATCCGGTTTGGGACTTAGCCGATTTCTCGAGTGCGGAAGTTCGCAATGATAAGAGGAAGTTCCGATTATCGGATGGTCGGAAAAAGCGCGGTTTGATTTTTCAGAGTACCCTTTTAGGGACTTAGCCATTTTCGCAAGTGCGGTAGTTCCGCAATGAAATGAGCGGAACTTAGATAATCGGAACTACTGCATGATAGTTGGCGGTATCTGCACCCTTCTACAATAGTTTGTTGAAGCATTTGTTGCATGTATATCTTGATAATTATTGTTAATCATTGTGGGACTAACATTTTTCATGAGTTGGATGAATAGGCTATGTTCTAGGGTGACGAAGACTTTGGATGACATCATGAGTTGATCATCATCAAGTCAAGGTTCAAGAAGAGGATGTATCATGTGTTGATGCATAACAAGATATCGAAGAAGGAGATGATCATGAGTTGATCGTCAAGACAAGAGAAGATCCATCATGTGTTGATGGAGGTCAAGTAAAGGATGCATCATGGGTTGATGCATGTCAAGACAATGACCGGACTTGAAGTGAAGATGTGCGTCATCAAGCTTCAAGAAGATGCTCACACAAAGGTATGACTAGCTAGGGCTAAGGATGTGTTCCTAGTCTTTTACGGTCTTGGTGTTTGGTTGGAAGACCGGATTGCTAGTATAGGTTGCCGTACTATTAAGAGGGGTCTTGTCTAGTAGCTTGAGTCTCATCATGTGTTAATAGCTCAATCTTGCTTGCTCTAGCTCTACATGGCATGATGCTATTATTTGCGAATGTGTTTTGCAAATAGTTGAGGCTTATCTGATTAATCCTTGTAGCATGTGACTATACTTTTGCGAATGTGTTTTGCAAATGGTTGAAGTCCATGTACCTACACCTTGTGGCATGATCTAAGTTTGCAAATGTGTTTTGCAAATTGTTGGGATTCATGCATATTCCCTTGGCATGGTCTAAGATTGCTTATTGCTATTTATTTGGACTTAGATCATGATAGTGGCTCTTTGGAGTTGTGCTTTTTGATTTGATCAAATGTGTTTGAGATCAATCAAATAGGTGGGTTGTGTAGCCCTCTGAATAAGCTTTCCATAGAGTCCGAGATCACTCAATTCCGACATCGAGTCAAAAGTTATGACCTTTTACCGAGTGTAAATGCGTGCTGAAATTGAGCTGCGGAACTTCCGCCGAAAATAGGAACTTCGATATTATCGGAAGTTCCGATTTTTGTACGCGGAACTTCCGCACCAAACTTTTAACGGCTAGTTTTTGAGCCGTTATGCACCCGTACGGCCCATGAACAGTAGAAAACGGAAGTTCCGCACTTTGTACTGCGGAAGTTCCGATTTCCCTGATTTTTCTGCAACTTTGCCTCCAACGGCTAGTTTTTGTGTGTGGGCTATATATAGCCACCTTGGCGGTTGGGAGAGTTCTGTGGTGCCCATATTCATTCTATTGAGCTAAGAGCAAGCCTCTCATCTCTTTTGTGCATGTGTTGCACTTAGTGAGTGTTGAGAGCAAACCCTAAGTGCATGTGTTGCCTTAGGTAGTGGATTGAGTATCCACTTGAGCGTTGACACTTGATTAGTTCAAGTGATCGTTGAGACTTGTTTCTCTTGGTGTTTGCCGACACCTAGGCGGCGTGGAGGCGTCGTGCGGTGATCTTCTCAAGAAGCTTGTGAGAAGGCCCGCGTGTTGTGAGTGGTTTGGTGCTCGCCATCTCGGAGTGGAGGAAGAGCAACCATAGTGGAGCGAGTGTTGGTTGGTTTGGAACCGGTCCAAGTGTTGGACTTACCTCGGAGGTGTGTGCTCATTTGAGGCCGGTCCAGCGTGGTTGGGCTTACCTCAGCGTGGATTAGGGAGGCAGGCAAGTCTCCGAACACCACGGTAAAACATAAGTGTGTCCATCTTGTTTTTATCTTGTGCTTTACTTTGAGCAATTTACATTCTTGCTTTAATTGCTTATATATCATTGTATGATTGCTCTCTTGTATTGTCGGTGCACTTAGTTGAGCCTAGTTGATTTAGGTTTTAATTGTGCAAAACCAATTCGCTATTAGCTTCCGCATTTATATATTGGTTTAGCAGATAGATTTTTAAAACCGCCTATTCACCCCCTCTAGTCGGCCACCTCGATCTTACACGGGTAAACTCGACCACCTTATAATCAAACCTCTGGTAGTGGGTCCAATTGATTAAGGAATCGAAGGCAGTGCGCACGCACTATTATTCCGCTTATTAATGGTGCGTAATTACCCCATTATCTACGGAAGATAATTGCGGGGCGTGAAGAAGCCGAGGCGCCGAGAATTCTCGCCGACATGCGCCAATTCTTTGGATTAATCAGCGCATCTCGCGAGAACAAAAGCGACTACTTCTTCACGACTATATAAGGGCATCGATCAGAGAGATAGGGGGCAAGCGAACAAGAGCCAGTCAAGTAGGAACACAAGTGCTATTCTCTGTAATAGTCTTAGTCTTTTACTTGATCATCAAGAATACCATACACGGATTAGGGTTATTATTCTCTCGGAGAAGGCTGAACACGTCTAAACATCCCGTGTCAATCCACTCTGCGTGATCTTATCTCTAGGAGACCCCCCGAATCAAACAATCTTTACGTAAGATCGGTTCTAATACACCGACAGGAATTATTCCTTTCAAAGGTTTGTGGATGACGAAAGGATCTCGGTCAATGGGGAAAGTAAAAATGGTAGGGGTAATTCGTGCCCAAGGGAGGATAAAGATTTGTATATATATCTTTGGTGCATTTAAAACCCACTACCTCAAGGATGTAACAACTACACCTCGACCGATGGGGACATGACAGAGACAAGAAAGTTGTTCCACGCGTCAGAGACATGCGAGAAAAAGTAGTTGGAAAGTTTTTCTATTTTTCCAAAGTTATCTTTATACCGTAATCATCGCGAGTAAACCTCGACCGATGGGGACATGACAGAGACAAGAAAGTTTTTCCACGCGTCAGAGACATGCGAGAAAAAGTAGTTGGAAAGTTTTTTTATTTTTCCAAAGTTATCTTTATACCGTAATCATCGCGAGTAAAAAGTATAACACCTTTAAAGCGGAAACTGCTCTGACATGTGCTCTGAGAAGTGTTCACCTAATCATTAGAATTTTCCTTCTACTAATTTCTAGAAAATTTCATATAATAAATTGGCTTCTTGTCTACATTGGAATAATAAAATCCAGAGATCATAACTTCAAGTGGTCAAAAAGTCAAATTTGGTATACAAAGGTTGTCTTTTTTCATGATCTCTGCTATCATGGTACATCATCTACTCGAACTAAAGGAGTTTGAAGGTGAGTATTCAAAGATAAAGTGGAGATAGGAAAGGTAGAAAGATTCTTAGGAAATTTTTCCTATGTTCTGCCCCTCCTAGTTGTTATTTATAGACCAACAACTTATGACATAATTGAAGACGAAAGTCCAAAGGATAAGATTTTATTAGAATCTGTTCCTAATAAATCGTTGAAAGACGAAGCACAACCGTCTCTTTGAGAATTGTTTTCACAAATGAAGACGGCTGACTCTCCCCTTTCTATCTTCTCGGAAAAAGTAGTTGTAATTTTACAACTCAAGTGAAATTATCTTCTTGACTAAGTCTATTTCTGGTCAAATAGAGTATCAGTTGGAAAGGCTTTACTTCCGATTATGATTTTATAACCCCCTTCTCAAGTAAGTCCTTTTTCACTTGAAGTTGAGGGGCTAGCTGACGAAAGATTGTTGATTAGTCAAATTATCTGGATATACTTTTATTCGGAAATAACCTGGATCCTTTATTGGGCCTGAATTAGCTTGCTGGGCCTAGGATTAATTACGAAGTCAGAAGGTGAGCCCAAGAACCTTTCCTTCAGACCATTCCAATACCTTTAGATCCAAACCCTAATCAACATATATTCACAGTCATTTTTTCTGTAATCAGAGCATACCCTTTGCAATATACATCACTATTTTGAGTCATTTGGCGAATATATAATAATCTCTATTTCCTTTTTATAATTTTGTTTGTCAGTTCTGTGATGAGAGTTCCAGACGTCGACAAGTAAGCCAAGCAAGCTCACTGCCATCCGAAAGCCATTCACAAGACAAGAGGGCCGGCCAAGCAAGCTCACTGCCATCCGAAAGCCATTCACAAGACAAGAGAGCCGGCCAAGCACACCACCACCACTGCCTCAACAAACCAAACCACCCACAACAAGTAGTAAAAGAGAAGAGGAGCAAAGGAGTTGGGGAAGACTGACGGAGCGGGGACGACAAGCGACGACTAGAACCGACAAACAACCAACATAGATTATGCCCAGCCAACAAGAACCATGAGGGACCGGGCGACCGAAGGCAACACCGCAGAGCACCCTCACCACCACGACCACCACCACGGCCAAGCACCACCATCTCATTCCCAACCCGACCAAGCAAGGTAAACAACCGTTCTTGCCCCATTCTTATTTTTTTTCCCAAACCGAACCACCCATATGAACACAACAGTACACAAAGAGAACATGCCCCAGTAGTAATACCATCACCGAATGCATCATAGAGCAAGGGGGGCAGAGAGAGTAGAGAGAGTATAGGGGAGTAGTATACCTCGGCAACGATGGTGTACCGCCGGCACAGCTACGCGCACCCGATAGCCTCACACTCCACAGCGTGAAGGAGGCCTCGAGCCCTGCCGTAGCTAGCCATAGCAGCCCAACCCCATCACTTTAATTGTGCATGAACATCAACCAACCATACATCAGAAAATAATCAAGCCCAAACATTGAAACCGTAATCACAGAAGGGAAACAAGGGGGGAAAACAAGTCCAATGGAGATGGCAAACCAAAGCAGAAGAAGCATCCCTACCACATTTTCCCCCAAGAGCGGCGGCCACTACCGAGCCCCAGCACGGGTGGGCCGAGGCGAGCCCAGGGCTGAAAGGATAAGGGAGAGAGAAAAGGAAAGAAAAATAAATAAAAATAAAGAGAGAGAGAGAGAGGGGTTAAGAAAAGAAAGATTAATAAAAAAAGAAAAATGGATTAGGTAAGGGGAGGAAGAGTTGAGTTCTAGTGACCTAAAGCGTGTACGCGGCATACCTGCGAGTATCAGAAGAATCGCTAGAAACACCAAATCTTGAGCCTCATGAGAATAAATAGCAGTAGACCAACCGATAGAAAATACAAGCGAAAAAAAGTATAAAATTAATATGAGACTATATAACTAAATTAATCACCAATAGAACTAACTAAATTAGACAAATAATCTTATGCTTTAGAAATAATTTAATCGTGATAGAATAATTAAAATAAACAACCACCGATAAATACCACCCTAGCACAAACCGACCAGGGTCCGTTATTAACAAAACGCGACAATAGTCAACCAACAATTCCAGAGCCAGTAGGCCGTAGAACAACCGCAGTTGGGGAGTGTTAACTTAACGGAGGATCCGAAAAATGCTATTAAATTAAAATATGCTAACAAAGAAAATCCACTAATTAATGTACGCATAATGGCAACAAAAGTAACTAAGTATTTATTTTATTATTCACGTTGTCGTATAATTGCAGAAGGCGACCCGACGTAGGTAGGTGTAGTTGATCTTGATTTCGTTGACACTGATATTTTCTACAACTACGAAGGCAAGCCTATCTCTTGAACCCAACTCAGTTATATTAAATATAAAAGTTACCTTGTTGTATCATATATGTACATGTATCAAAACTATGTCTCAAAATCAAATTGGATAAAAGTGATAAAGAGAAAAGAGATGAGAAATGAGAAATGAGATGAGAGCAGTACAGCTGAGATTTGCATCTGTACTGCAAGAGAAATATTAGGATAGTAAAGGGGACTCTTGGCAGGAAAAGAGAAGAGGGAAGAGGCGGGACCCTTTACATATGGATAATATATAAGGACTAATAAAACTCTTACTCGGATAAGAGACCGTATTTAAGTGCCAACTATTTTTCCATTTCGGTGGGTAGAAAATGCTACCTTGTTACGTAATTATGTTCTCCACATCGGGTAAGTCATATTGCATGGGTTGAGTTATGGAGGAGCCCAGGAATGGTAGGAAGAGTCCGAAAATGGGGGATCCAAGGCGCTATAGTACCACACGGTAGAGTGTTGGGTGCGGGGAAGTTTGGCCCAACTAACATTACGGGAACTCAATGGAGGACTGAATGAGAGTCCCAGGACACTTACGAAAAGTAATAGGTGGAGACTTAATCATGTAACTTGAAAAATAGCATGTATTCTGAACTCGATACCGCATCAAAGGAAATGTGGGAGACCTAGCTCGAAGAGATATAAGAGTATCTATGGGTAAAGTAGTACAAATCCTACACAGTGTTAAATATCAAACCATAAATTTACGCATGTCTCATGGATTGGAATCTACGGTGATCGCTAGGAGATTATCTTCTTACCAAGTGAAAAATAGTCTTTTCATAATTAAAACCTACCACATAAATCTTGATAAATTATTTTCCTAGAAAAAGAGACGCGTTAGAAAATGTGATAACGAACAGAGAATAGTCATATAGTGCATAATTGCTAAAACATGCATGCTGAGTACACTAGTACTCATTCTTTCCATTATTCTCTTTTGTTAGATGCTAGTCTGGCCGAGAACTATCCCGAGTGGGATGAAAGATACGCAGGTGCTGAGGAGGTCACAGGAGGCGAGGACGCTTACTACAAGGAGCAGGGCGAGGTGGATGCCTTATCCAACGAGTGGGGTGAGAAGACGACCAGTGGAGCAGGGCACGCAACAGAGGGGAATTCTTTCGCGTTGTAATTAAATAATTGTATTGAAGACTATAGCCTTTCGTAGCTAACTGTGTAATAAAGTACAGTTTCTATCATCAGAGCGGTGTTGTAGGATCAAGAATAACCGACTAGAGGGGGTGAATAAGATGTTTTTAAAACTAATCAACTAATTTAAAACTTTAAGTAAGATACTCCTAACAAAGCTTCCTAGCACAAACAAGATGATAGAACTACTATGCTACTTAAGACAAATATGAACTAATGTCAATACTAGATACAATTCTAGCTAAGCAAATATTGCACAAGCAAATTACTTGAATTGTAAATGCAGAATAGTAAGGACAAGAGTAAACCACAACGAAGATAATGAAGTTTTTCCCGTGGTATCGAAGACTTGACGGTCTTCACTAGTCCACGTTGAGGAAAACTTGAACTAATCAAGCCGGCTCCACAAATTAAGCCTTCCACGATTTCACTAGTGGTTGTTCTTTCTCCGTTCCGGAGATGGTGAACACCGAACCACTCACAATTTGGCACCGGACCTCTTCACAATTTCCTTGAAGAGATCACCGTGCGAACTCCTGCCAAGCCATCTAGTTGTCGACAAACACCAAGAGTAATGAACCACAATCTTTGCTTGACATCAATCAAGTGCAAAGGATCAAAATAGAATGAATGTACTTGAATTTTGCTCAACAACCTCACAATGAATGCAATGAGTATATATGAGGTGTGGAGAGAGTGTTATTGGCTCAAGGATGTTAAATGAGGTCTCTCTCTCCTGTCCTTATGATGGTGGAGGGGCATTTATATCCTCCATAAACAAATACGACTATTAGGGGCAAAACCCCAAAAAATTTAGCACAAATGGTAGTACTACCGTTCAATGGTCGGTACTACCGCACCTTCTCAAAAGGCACAGTAACGGTTAGCGCAGACGCATTAACTGCCTCTCAAACAGCCGTTGGAAATTCGGTGTGGTACTACCGCCATTGATCATGCGGTAGTTCCGCTTATCGGTCATATTGAAACACAAGGGTGGTACTACCGCTTCACTTTGAGGTCCAAAATAGTTCCTTACTGGAAATAACATACTGCTGATTATTTTTTGGACTTACCGGGCTGCGGTAGTTCCACTCAAGATTTACGGTCATATCGCGATGCGGTAGTTTCGCCAAGTAAGCTCTGAAACTACCGTTCATCAGGTGAGCAACCAAGTTAAAAAGGTGTCACTCTGTAAAATACGTACCACCAACAAGATTTAAGTACGACCGGATTGTGATAGTGCCGCACCACTATCCTGGTCATACTGTTGTGTGGTAGTACCGCCAACAAAACGTCGGTACCACCGATTATCCTGAGAAATGCAAAGTTGGCTTTCAAAACAAATTCTAAATGCATGCACGATCCTAGATTGATCAAAATGACACAATAATATACTATCAAGCTACTAGTCATGATCCCTCTTAATAGTACAATATTTAACCTAAAATTCGGTCTTTCATCATTTTCTCATAAGACCGGTAAATATAAAAAAAGATCCTAGACTACTTGTACCTTGTCTTTAAACCATTTGATCTTCATGTTGACCTTGAGCATGCATCTCCAGGTTGTTATATTCATCACTGAGACTAAACCTTGTAAATACTCAATAAACATGTTAGTCTCATATTCACATATTGTCATTGATTACCAAAATAATTTTTAGGGGTCTAGATGCTTTCAATCCCCCCTTTTTGGTAATTGATGGCAACCCAATCAATATGTGAGAAAGATATAGTTTTGAATATACCACTTGTTGTGAAACGAGTTGTATATTCTTGTTGTGACTTAACAAAAAAATTATTGCAATGAGATCAATAAAGTTTCGAGAATTATTTGCTTGTTAAAGTCATTTCAAAGAAATCTCTCCCTAAACATGTGCATATAACTGATAAGATGTTTTTGCAAGAACATGTTGAGATTTTGAAAAAAAATTGGCGGAGTTTCTTTTGATTGTTGAAACTTGAGGAAATCGACAATACTATAGATAGAGATTGCAATTCATAAACATATCATAACCATATAATCAAATACTAAGTTCAACAAGATACCATAAAGACAAGAGAATATAGTACCATAGCAATGTTTAAACTAGGCTATTATAAGCACACAAGTTCCAAGTTTTAAACAAAACAAGTTCAACATAGACTATATAATATAGATAGTAGCAGTCTAGCAGCCAATCTTCCTTTCTTGCTTGCTCCCCTTAACTCTTTCAATCCTTTTCTCCTCCCAACTTCTCCCCCGTTGGCATCAAAATACCAGCGAGATCTTGAGGAGGTGGTGGAGCTTGAGAGGATGAAGCCCTTGGAGGTGTGTTGAGGCGACGTCGTCCATAACGATTTGGAGTCATTAAATCTTGCTCAAGAGCAATCACACTATCTGTCAATGAAGCTAACCTATTGTTGATTTTATATTGAAATTCTTGCTAAGAATTTGTAATATCTTTCTGAGTATTTTTAATCTCCAGAATAGCTAAATAAATCTGAGCAAGAGAGACTTGTTCTTCTTCTTGAGCAGCTGCCCTTGGAGCATCTTCCCTTTGATCCCTTTGCTAAGCTTGAAGACGAACATCTGCAGGAATTGGAGGACCCTCACGTGGCTTGTATGGCTTGTGGGGAGCACCCAAGCCACCACAGTATCCAGTCTTCTGGATGATCAAAGCCATGATATAAGGAGCATAGTTGATTCTCTTGACTCAATCATTTTTGGAAGAGGCAATCTCGTGAAGGATAACATCTATCATATCAAACTTCCTCCCATGCATAATATTATCTATCAAATTCCAGGTATGTCCTCTTATAGCATCAAAGTTTCTGCTCTTAGGGAGAATAGTATAATTGATTATCCTATTAACCAAGCTGGGAATAGGTAGGAGATTACCTATCTTTCCTGGAGTATATCTGACAGTCTGATCATAGCACTCTGTCCAGGCTGGAACTAAAAGAGCAGGTCTCTCATAAATCAGCACGATATTCTCCCCGCTCACCACTGCAAACGCACAAGTCAGCACGATGGCGATAACTAAAAAGGAAGGTACAAGGAACTCACTAAGCGCATCACAGGCGGGGGCGGGTTCCCCACCGAGGTATCTTGGACCCTCGGCCGTAACGCGTCGGCGTCTCGGCAGAAGACTCTTCGAGGGCCAGGCTAGCCACACGAAATGAGTCAGCCACTCTCTCCCCCGCCCCTGTCACCCTAGTAGCAACCCCCGGAGAGACTGCTCGTGCTCTAGAGGAAGAGCCCATCGAACTCACACGCTCGACGCGGCCCACGGGACCTCGAGCCAACTTCGGCGGGAGCCCTACCGCGTCCACCCTCGCGCAGCGCGATCCGCCTGCATCCGCAGCCCCAGCACACTGCAAGGGCACCGGGTTGATCGATCTGGCGGCATTCAGCTCCTCTGGCACCCGGTTCCTCTTCTTCCTCCCCTCATCGGGGTCAAGCCGCTTTGCCAAGCGGGCAGCCGGATCCTTGTATGCCCGGTTTAGACGGGGCTCGCGCACCACCAGCCCCCGCTTCGCATGCTCTTCCCCAGTGTAGGGGCCCAGAAGCTGCTCCGTAGCCCATGCAGCCTCGTCGATGGGTAGCACCGTGCGACCCCTTTACACCAAAATAATAAAATATATATGAAGAAAATAGGAGAGGAATATACAACTATATATTTACGTATGCATACAGCTTACCCTCCCCGCCATCTGAGAGATCGAAGGATGGGACGTCACCCTTCGCCGCACCGAGCTTCACGTCCCAACCCTGCGCAAGCGGCCACAACTGAAGCGCGTAGAATTCCTCCACAATATCCCTCGTGGAGAGCCTTCGCGTCGTAGTCAAAAACAGCTGGACAAGCGCCTCCTCCCTCGACGTCAGCTCAATCTCTGGGGAAGGAGTGGACTGGATAGGCTCTCCGGTCGACCGCAAGCCGTCGCCCGGCGGGGACCTATGGTAAAACCATCGTCGTGTCCACTCCGCCTCCCATCTATTCTGGGACGCGGGCACTGGCAAGTACCAGAGACAACGCGCCTTCAACTGAAAATTTACACTACCAAAGTTAAGCATCTCATCGGTGCCCTTTTTCTTCTTCGGTTGGCACCGACCGTCGTGGAGGTACGCGAAGAGCCAACCGTCCCCGCTCGCCTCGGCGGACTGCATCACCCACTCGAACACGCCGAGCTTCACAATGAAGTTTGGCATTAGCTACGCCAGCTCCACCCGGTACAACTGGAGCACGTAGGCCACCAGCTCCACACAGGGGAAGCGGAGACCTGCGTCGAGGAAAGCCATGAACACGACGGCCTCGTCCTCCCGGGGCTCAGGCACTGTCTCCGAGCCGGGGGCTCGCGCCAACGAAAGATCAGATATGTAATACCCCGGCCTGCTCATAGCGTGGCTTATGTGGCCCATGAGGAGTTGTGTGGTGGGATTAGTCCCACATTGCTTGTCTCAAGTGAGTTGTAGTAGTATATAATGCATATTGGATCCAAACGTAGCACCTTTGGGTTAACCCTTTTACACGAAGCGAGGATGAAAGTGTAAGTGAGGTGCTATGTGTGCTTGTAGTCCGCCCACGGTGGGTGGGCATTGAGCCAATTTAGGTCGGTGTTACGGATGGTATCGAGCATCAACCTTATTGCAGGCGCGTGCGGAGCAGAGCGAGCATATGGCGCATGACGTGTGAACCGGAGTGGACACATGGCATGGCATATGTCTGAAGCCTTTGGGCCTTGCGGACGTGTACCAAGGGGTGGTTCTAGGCATTTCTGCGTATGCGATATCGCCGAGGCGTCAACCCTTAAGGGGGTGAGTGTAGTACCCCGGCTTGCTCATAGCGTGGCCCATGTGGCCCATGAGGAGTTGTGTGGTGGGATTAGTCCCACATTGCTTGTCTCAAGTGAGTTATAGTAGTATATAATGCCTGTTGGATCCAAACGTAGCACCTCGGGTTAACCCTTTTACGAGCGATGGCGAAAGTGTAAGTGAGGTGCTATGTGTGCTGAGTCCGCCCACGATTAAATTTGGGCATTGAGCCGATTTGGGTCAGGGTGTTACAAGATAGTTTGCCCTCGTCCCTTAGCGTGTGCAGGACTTGCGGCGTCACCGACGAGTGGTCAAGCTCGTTGGTGTAAGCCACCACCCCTCCACCGTCTCAGGGCCGGTTCGTAATCAGACCGCGCGTGAGACAAGGGCGCCAAAGACCCTCGAAGAAGAAGTGCACATGAATAAAGGAGGCTATAGTTTTTAAAAGAAGGGAGCAAAGTTCTAGGAGGGTGGCACCACCCCCTATTTATAACCACACCAAGCACGCGAAACGACAAGGCGTGGAAGCCGAAGAGCCACACACCAATCAGCCGATGACACGTGTGCCCTAAACGGAGCAATGGTTACATGCCATTATACCACACAACACCCAAGCAAACACCGTCAAAATAGCTCCCATGGAGGGACCCGCCATAGGGATAGCGGAAACACGCTTCGCCAGGTCGAAGGGGACGGTGTGCCTGGACCTCTAGAAAATGGTGCAGTTTCAGCTTTGACAAAGCAGGACCTCGACCATAATGGGCTTGTCGTAGGTGTCACCCCACCGGCTCCAACGACCCGACGAAGCCCGCAGGACAGACCCTGCAACCCGCGAGCACAAAGACCCCCCTCCCCGGGAGGCATCAGGTGTCCCTTCAGGGATGCTCCAGAGATAATTCGAAGCCTCCCCGAAGGGTCTCTGGAGTCCCGCGAGGCCCGAAGCAGTGGGTCCTCTGGGGCCGCCTCGGGGAAGGCCCAGAGCCCCTTCGAAGGGTCTCTAGAGCCCCACGAGGCCCGAAGTAATTGGCCCTCCGGGGCCACCTCGGGGAAGACCCGGAGCCCCTCTGATGGGTCTATGGAGTCCTACGAGGTTTGAAGCAGTGGGTCCTCTGGGGCCACCTCGGGAAAGACCCGGAACCCCGCGAGGCTCGAAGTAGTGGGCCCATTGGGGCCACCTCGGGAAGACCCGGATACCCTCCGAAGGGTTCTTGGAGTCCTACGAGACCCGGCGATAAGCCTCGGGACCACACGGGAGCTTAGAAGATGGGGCACCGGGGTGGTGGACTGGTGCACCGACCCGGATAGACCGAGCCAGGGGAGACCCACCGTAAGCTGAAGCCTACGCGTAGACGGGAAAAAGTCCCTACAGTCCCTACGCGTATAATACTTTTTTAGGGTTAGGATGGTAATGTAAATACCCTGTTTTAGCAGACTATAAATAGGCATGAACCCCCCATGTAAAGGGCAGATCCAGTTTTTTGGAGCAATCAATACATACATTTTCCTGACAGCTGGTCCCTTCTCATGAGGACTCTTTGGTCCCTCCAAGTGTATCGGGGGTCTCCCTCTCTTACTGTCTAGCCTTCTTTTTGCTACGACAAATTGATATAGCACACATGGGTGAGAATATTATGGACTGTATTATCAAAGTTGTGAAAAACTTTGGTCTTACAGACAAAATATTCTCAATTATATTAGATAATACCGCTTCAAACTCTAGGGTCATGGATATTCTTACTCCAGTGTTGGGTACATACGTCGATTCCTTCTTGCTACATCAACGACGCGCTTCTCATATTATTAACCTTATAGTCAAATGTGGTTTGAAGAGGTTGATTCCGTATATTAAAGCTTTCTGCGATGCGATTTCTTTCTTGAACAATTCTAACATAAGAATAGCGGCATATAAGAACTTCTGCAGGGCGATGGATGTACGTCCAAGAAAGTTCGATTTTGACATGCCGGTGAGATGAAACTCTACTTACCTGATGCTCAAGAGTCTTTTACCGTATAAGAGCACTTTTCTGTTTTTATTCAAACGCACTATCAGAGTACTGACAATATGGTACTACTAACTGAGAAACATTGGTTCGTTACTGAGAAGATACTACAATTTTTAGAAATTTTTTATGAGGCCACTATTGTTTTGTCAGTTGTCTGCTTTCCAACATCTCCTATTATTATGCATGGTATTTTACAGAGTACTACTCAATGGAAATTGTATGAAAATAACTTAGTTTTACGCGACTCTATTGTTGCTATGAAAAGTAAATACCTTAAATATTGGAGAGAAATCCCTTTCCTATACGCATTTACATTTATTTTAGATCCTAGAGGAAAAATTGAAGCATTTGCAAATGTTCTTGATCTTCTTAGTGATACTACAGGGCTAGACCATACTAACTATTTTGCAGAAGTTCATTCTCAGTTACACAAGTTTTACCAAATGTATGAAAATAAGTTCTAGGGAGTCCGCCTGCAACGACTTGCAGTAGCCCGCACCTCAAGTAGCAAGCAAATATGCGGGGCAAGATCTTTGGTGGCTCTTTCTCCAGATCCATGTCTTATTCTTCTAGAGCGACACCTTCTCAACAAAGTCCAAGATCAACCTCTCACCCAAGGAGTGGGAAACTATTCGCCTATCTAGACAGCGATACGGTGGATTTCAACTGAGAAAACTTTGAATTTTTGTACTGATAGTATGAGCATAAGTTAGCATATCCTGTGCTATCCATACTTGCACGTGATGTGTTAACTGTTCATGTCTCAACGGTTTCCTCCTAGTCTACTTTTAGTTTTTCTGAACGAATATTGAAAGAGAAAAGAACACGTCTCACGAGTGAGATGGTGGAGATACTTCTAACTATGAAGGACTGAGAACAAGCTGATTCACGAACACAACTCTCTTTGAAAAATCCAAAGATGTCGGAGGTGTTCGAAAATCGGTATCTAGACAACGACACGTAGAATAAGGATGCATAATGTATGTAGAGCTATAAGTTGTACTCTTTTTTTCTTTGCTAAGATTTTCTCATGTTGAGTTTTTACTTAGCAAAGGATTTAAAAAGGCAGCCATTGGAATATTAATAAAACTCTTTATTACATTTTCAATATGCTTGAATCATTTTTTTACATAATTTTCACATCTATTTCTGAATTCTACATATTTGTCTGATTTTTGGGTTTTTTCTGATTTTTTTTTAATTTCTGGGCCTAACGGGCCAAGTGGAGACGCAACCGACCCGTCAGGCTAAATGGGCTTGGGCGGCCCGACACGACACGACAGGCCATCGGGCTGTGCCTAGGCCGCCTCCCCGGCACGTGGGGTGACACGGCACGACCCATCTATTAGCCAGGCCACGATGGGCCGGACCACATCGTGCCCTTGTCGTGCCATATCGGGCCGCCCATCTGGCCACCACTAATCCAAATGCGTATTCAGGTTGGAATTCCCTCATGTTTGGCACTTTATAAACTCACATCCCAAACCACACACCTCCTTGTAGAATATCCTACTTTTAAAAAGAGATATTTTAGTGGATAAAAAAGTTTTTCGACTCGCTCACTGTATGACTTCAAATGTTGGTCGAATTTGAATTCTATTTTTTCTTATTGGGTGCAAGGCCTAATCCTCGAGCTGAATAAAATTTGAACTTTCCTATCAGCATTTCTCCCCCTCAAGATAAAGATAGCCTTTTGGCCATCAACAATGTTTAAAAAAACTGATTCGAAGGAGCTACTGAAATTTATTCACGTGTAGGTTCCCTCGGATTTAAGATGTGGAATAAAAGAGCTCCGCAATTATTTTTCTTTAATTGCGCAAATCGAATCTTGAACTCAAGACGTCTTGGATCTGATACCATATTGGGTTACATACACCGACCAAATTACTAAAAGCTTAAACTTACGAGAAAAGACGGATAATTCAATAATAATCCACCAATTGGATTCAAGCTAAGTTTTTTTTAAAAAAAATCCCAAACTAAGATTTCTTAGTGCGATTTATTATGCATTGATGACACTACACTGAATTTTCGCATGCTGTGTGTGTGAGCTATGCCTGTATTTTTTATTCTCTTTTTCTGAAAACTTTTTTTTTCATTTGAGATCTCCTGTTCCGTTTTCTGCCCATGATTTTCTGTTTCGGGGTCATGTCAGATGCACTAGTTTCTGGTTTGCTCCGGCAAGCGAAGTGAAATTCCAGCCGGTGCTGCCTGATCCAGGGGAGAGCCCAATCGGTTGGCCCAGGCGACAAGCGAGCAACCACACCCGTTCTCTCCTCCGCCCCAACGGCCCCGAAAATACCCAAAAACAAAAGTAGCCGAACCCGCTCCCCCCATTTGCCCCGACGGCGTCTTCCCCATTTCGTAGCTGCGCTCCAGTGATACAGGGAGTAGACAGTGGATGCCGGACTCCGTCCAAAAATAGGAGCGGAGGGGGCAGAGAAAACAAAAAGAGAGCAGCAACTGAGGCAGGTGCTACCGCCTCTTGAAATCCCCCATATTTGAGATTTCCTCTCGAATCACCCCCATCTTGCGGCCGAACCGCGCGATGGACGCTGCCGCGCCGGCGCGGGCGGCGCGGCCGCCCAAGGCGATCCGCAGCACCAAGCCGCGGGGTCTCGACGAGGAGACCGCGGCCGCCACGTTCCCCTCCATCAAGGCCCCCTCCGCCGCGTCGCTCCTCCAGGCCGACGTCCGGATGGACGCCCGCGTCTGGGCCGCGCTCCCCGACGACCTCCTCCTCGAGGTGCTCGCCCGCGTCCCGCCCTTCCTCCTCTTCCGCCTCCGCCCCGTCTCCCGTCGCTGGGACTCCATCCTCCACGACCCCGCCTTCCTCGCCGCGCACGCCGGGGTCCCCTCCCACGGGCCCTGCCTCCTCACCTTCTGGAGGGGCGTCGCGCACTCCCCGCCGCAGTGCAGCGTGCTCAGCCTGCCCCTCCGCGCCCGCTACAAGCTCCCATTCGGCTTCCTCCCCGCCTGGGACCTCTGGCTCGTCGGCTCATCGGGCGGCCTCGTCTGCTTCTCCGGCTTCGACGGCTCCGGATTCCGCACCGTCGTCTGCAACCCGCTCATGCAGGCCTGGCGGATGCTCCCGGACATGCATTACAACCAGCAACGGCAGCTGGTGCTTGCAGTCGATAAGAAGCGCCGGTCGTTCAAGGTAATCGCTGCGAGCGATGTGTATGGGGACAAGACGCTCCCCACTGAGGTCTATGATTCCAAGAAGGATAGATGGTCGGTGCACCAGATGATGCCTGCCGCGAACCTGTGCTCGTCGAAGATGGCGTTCTGCGACTCCAGGCTGTACCTGGAGACGCTCTCGCCGCTTGGGCTGATGATGTATAGAGTGGATGCCGGGCATTGGGAGCATATACCGGCCAAGTTCCCACGGTCGCTGCTGGATGGATATCTAGTGGCTGGAGCTCGCACAAGGTTGTTCTTGGTGGGGAGGATCGGGCTGTACAGCACGCTGCAGAGTATGAAGATCTGGGAGCTGGATCATGGTAGGACAGTCTGGGTGGAGATAAGCAGGATGCCGCCCAAGTACTTCAGGGCGCTGTTGAGGTTGTCAGCTGAGAGATTCGAGTGCTTTGGGCAGGACAACTTGATCTGTTTCACGTCGTGGAACCAGGGCAAAGGTCTTTTATACGACGTGGATAGGAAGGCTTGGTCATGGATTGCTAGTTGTGCAAGCCAGCTGTGCAATAGCCAGGTCTGCTTTTACGAGCCAAGATTCGACACATCAATCTATTGATGGTGGGCAATATGACCTGCATTGTGAAGGTCTGAGCTCAAATGCTTCTAGGTTCTGGGTTCAGTATCCAGATGCTTTTGTGATGTCCTATTGAATCATGGCTGTCAGCTGTATCAAGTGCTGGTGAATAGTGCTTCTTCTGCGAGACAAATTTGAAACATTTCTAACAGTTGACTTCAGCCACCAATCTTCTCAAGTCATGCCATTGGGGATCCTTCACTACTCCAGCAGCTAGAAGTGTCGTCACAAATGTAGGTCCGCTTGTTCCCATTTCCATTTTGTTAGCAAACAGTGACTTGTAAATGATTCCATTTCCATCTCTGAAATGAAAAAAATATATCTTATGCTATTATGAGGGATGGGGTATGTTCTTTTGATTCATGCAGTTCTATATGTACAGTTCCAATTGCTTATTGCTTTAAATTAAAACCGGAATTCAACTGTATCTGTGATGGTATTTCACCATCTAAGTGATCACTGCACGCTTTCTTATGATAACTGTATGCCTGCATATTGTCATTTGAATAACGCCATATGATATGCGTTCTTTGTTGTCCAAACAGCTTATCCACCCCCTGTTTTGAATGTATGTTTGTAGTTTGTACCATGATTCTTCTTTAAGTCCAAACACATTTCCATAGCTTTTAGCTTCTTACTTGTCATGTGGGGCTTAACATATTCACGGCGTAAGAAAACGATCAAAGGCGGCGGGGGCGGCAGCATGCAACCGGAGCCAGCGCACGGCAGCGGCAGCAGGACTCCAAGTCTTCTTCGGAAAGGCATCTGTATTAGGATAGTTCAGATTTATTAGATCTCCATAAGAGATAGAATTAGTTTTCCAATTGATCTCCTTAAGAGATAGAATTAGATTCCAATTGGTAGGCCTAAGTCTCTATTTAAAGAGACACATCTATTCGGTACGGGGTGGAAGAAAATCATAAAACCAAATCTCTCTCTCTCCTGTTCACGTGACATGACCTTGCCGCGCAGCCGCCGTAGCCACGGCTCCTCCACCGCGCCGTTGGGGTCTAGGTTCGCTTCCAGCGACTTATCACAATTACCCCCTGTTAGGAATATTGTGTGTATATTGAAGAGGCCCAAAGGGCAATATATATAGGGTACAAGAGGTATAGATAAGGATATGTTAGAGATAGATTCTATCTCTAACATATCTCTAGTACCTATCTCTAATATATCTCTAACACCCCCCCTCAAATGCAAAGCGTATGCAATAGCATTGCATTTGGAAATGGTTGACACTAAAATATATATTAAAAAAATCCAAAATCCGAGTCTTGATAATGTCGTCGTAGCATGCAGCTCTTGGAAAATATGTCGAGTATCAAAAGACCTCCTCCCATCCGGTGTCGTGCGACGGCTCATAAAGCACAAGGTGCGGGAGCAAAGTCGACCACGGCAATAGGTCGAAGAAGATGATGAAACCGACATGAATAGAGAGAGCTGTCAAATCAAGTCGAATAGGAATAGGTGGAAGCATGACGGCGCAGATCGTAGCCCAAGACGGCGGCGGCGCAGTGCACAAGAAGCGCAACGAATGCACAGTGCAAAAGAAGCACAACGCAATGCACAAGAAGCGCAACAGAGGCGCAGTGCAGAAGAAACGCGGCGCAATGCACAAGAAGTACAATAAAGACGCAGTGTGGAAGAAGCGTGGCGGCCTTGAAAGCTTGGGGCGGCGGATCTGCAGCGGCTCAAAGAAAATAGTAGTGGGTGCGTATTTCTTTATATGCATAAGGCAATTCCTATGCTTCTAGTCGACAATAAATTTGTGGACTCGCATGGATTAGACGAACTCAAAGATAAAATTTTACGGACTTGGATGGGCCTTAGCGAAGCAACGACACAAATAAAAAAACTAATGATAACTAGCGAGATAGCTTTAACAATGTGAAAAAAGCTGCGAAGCGAATTGGAGAAACCAAAGTAGAAAACAAAGCGAAGCCGATAGAAAATCCAAAGTGGTTGTTGAAGCCGAGTAGCTCAAGATCCGTTAACCGGATGAAGTGGTCGCTCTCGGCCGGCCGGTCGACCGCTCGCTCCCATGCGTGGTGGACCACGTGATCGCCCGCGACGACAACCGTCGGGCTTGAACGACACGGCCAAGGAGGCCGAGACCTCGAGGCGGGGAGAGACGCGGATCCGAGCCGACGGCGACGGCGTGGGAGAGATGCAGAGGATCAGAGGTGGCGTGACGGCGGCGGCTCCGATCGGCGCTCCCCGCCTCTAGCCACCGGATCCAGTACGGATCTGGATCGACTTCACACGAGGTGCTCTCCTCCCCCTTCTCCCTCACACGAGGAGATGTCGGGGCGGACCGGGGCCGGCGTCAGCGTCGAAGAAGACGAGGCGAGGCGGTTCACGCGGACGACCAGGCGATGAAGACAAGGACCAAGCTTGGCGGTGAACCAAGCTCATCGGTGACGACAGCGACCCGGATGCTCCTACTCGAAGGCGATCTGGCTGAAGCCGACGGTCCGCGACGACAACGAGGAAGGCGCAACAACCCGGCTGCTACTGCTCGAAGGCGCCCCCGGGAGCGGAGATTGCTCCTCCCGGGGGCGGCGGCGGAAGATGAGTAGGCGGTAGCTAGGGTTTCGCAACCCGCTATGATACCATGTTAGGAATATTGTGTGTATATTGAAGAGGCTTAAAGGGCAATATATATAGGGTACAAGAGGTATAGATAAGGATATGTTAGAGATAGATTCTATCTCTAACATATCTCTAGTACCCTATCTGTAATATATCTCTAACACCCCCATCCGATCAAATCTCGTCCGTGACAACTTGGTATCAGAGATATCTGTTGTTTCACCAACCATGTCGAAAGGAGATAGTTCAGATGCGGTTAACAAGAAGCTAGATGCCATGTTGCAGCAGATGGAGCTCGATCGACTCAAGCTCTGCGACAAGATCGACATGCTGGCCGGCTCCATCCGCGACATCGACAACCAACACCGTGCCCATCATCTCGTCATCACACGCCTCGAGCAAGGCCCCCATCAGCCGGCTCCCGACTTCGACCGCGACTCCATCGCCGACGTTGGCCTTTGGGCAACAAAGGGACTGCTCCCTAGCCCTCGCCGAGTTGCGCATGGATTTCAGGCACCAGCAGGAGGGGCGCACCATGGCGTTGACATGGAGGGCCCCCCGACTCATCATCCAATGGGAGAAGGGCGCGCCGCCGGTCTTGGGGGTGTCCCTCTCTTCCACGAGCTGAACTTCCCGACGTTCGACGGTCACGAAGATCCATTGCCATGGCTCAATCGCTGTGACAGGCTGTCGTCAGCTTGGGACCGATATCATCGCATCCACTTGAAGTATGGCATTGACGCCATTGCTGTTCGACCATATCGCTACGCACAATTGCAAAAGGATGAGCTTGAAAAACAATGTGCTGAGATGCTTCAACAAGGGACTATTCGCCACGGTACTTCAGCTTTTGCCTCACCGGTCTTACTCGTCAAGAAGACATATTGGTCTTGGCATTTTTGTGTCGACTACCGTGCTCTCCGAACAATCAAGGACAAATTTCCGATTCCGATTGTGAAGGAATTACTTGATGAACTCTGTGGCGCTAGATTTTTTACTAAACTGGATTTGCGCTCCGGCTATCATCAAGTACTAATGCACCCGACCGATGTTGAGGACATGGCATTCCACACTTATCAAGGGCTCTTCGAGTTCCTCGTTATGTTGATCGGACTCACCAACGCGCCGACCACATTTCAAGCCCTGATGAACTCGGTCCTCCAACCATTCCTTGACGTTTCGTGTTGGTCTTCTTCGACGACATCCTCATCTACAATCTTTCATGGTCCGAGCATCTCCGTCATATCCATGTTGTTCTTCGCACACTACAGTACAATTGCTTCTTCCTGACACGTTCCAAGTTTTTTTTTTGCGGAGGAGGCGATCGCATACTTGGGCCATGTGGTGTCAGTTGTCGGCATCGCCGCTGACCAAGCAAAAATCAGTGCAGTTACCTCCTGGCCAGTTCCGAAGTCAGTATGGGCGGTTCGTGGATTTCTTGGCCTTGTGGGTTATTACCGCAAGTTTATTTGGGATTTCGGCTCACTCGTGCCCCCTCTTACACAGCTACTCAAACGCGAAGCATTTCATTGGGCTGAGACAGCCCACAATGCCTTCGCACAACTCAAGGCGATGCTCACACAAGCTCTGATTTTGCAATTGCCGGATTTTTCCGCCGAATTTATTGTTGTGTGATGCTTCTGGTCATGGCTTTGGGGTAGTACTCCACCAGGGCACGGGCGCCATTGCATATTTTAGACGATCTATTGTGCCTCGCCATGCTCTCTCGGCGTCCTATGAACGAGAGCTCATCGGTCTCGTCCAAGCAGTTCAAGATTGGCAACCTTATTTATGAGGTCACAATTTTTTTGTACGTACCGACCATTATAGCTTGAAGTTTTTGCTTGACCAGCGACTGCCTACAATTCCTCAGCACCAATGGGTTAGCATGCTCTTGGGATATGATTTTGTGTGGAATACAAACTGGACCGCACTAGCGTGGTTGCAGATGCAGTGTCCCGGTGTGACACCGAGCTTCACGTCGCGGTTATGGCTTTATCTTTGTTGTTTTTGATGAACTGCACCTTGAATTGACACATGATCCAGCCATGACGCAACTCTGCACGTCCGTCATGGCCGGCAATCAGCGAGGGTCGTGGGCACTCGTCGATGGCCTGGTCATGTTCAACCAGCGGATCTATGTTCCCTCTACAACCACATTTTTGCCTCGCCTTCTTCAGGCAACTCACGGCAGTGGCCACGAAGGAGTACAAAAGACGCTCCACCGTTTACGTGCTGATTTTCATGTACCTAATGCTCGCTTGGTGGTGCAGGATTTTGTTCGCGCGTGTGATACGTGTTAGCGAAATAAGGGTGAGCAATTACACCCAGCTTGCCTTCTTCAACCCTTGGATGTACCATCCACGGTACGGGCTGGCATCGCTATGGATTTCATTGAGGGGCTGCCTCATGTACATGGCAAAACGGTCATCCTCATGGTAGTGGACCGTTTCTTGAAGTATGCTCACTTCGTTCCGTTGGCTCATCCCTACACAGCACACTTGGTTGCCTAGGTGTTTTTCAGTGAGATTGTTCGACTATATGGGGTGCCTACTTCCATTGTCAGTGATCGCGATCTGATATTCACTAGCACTTTTGGACCAAACTATTTCGTTTAACTGTTGTTAAGCTTTGCCTCAGTGCCGCTTTTCATCCTCAATCGGATGGTCAGTCTGAAGTGGTTAACAAGATCATTGTTATGTACCTTCGTTGCATGACTGGCGATCGCCCTAAACAGTGGCTTCGATGGTTGCCTTGGCCGGAATACTGCTACAACACCTCTTTCCAAACATCACTTCATACTTCTCCGTTCAAAGTGGTGTATGGCAAGGAACCACTGTCATTACGCGTCTTCCTACCGTGGAGCAGTTAGTACGCGACCGTTATGAATTCTTGCTAGAGGCCCATGACCTCCTCCAGGCACAACAACTTTACGTGCGTCAGTATGACAAAGGACATCGTGACCTGGAGTTGGTTGAAGGGCAATGAGTTTGGCTCCGTCTTCATCATCGTCAAGCGGCATCATTGTCTCTACCCAATCGCGGAAAGTTGGGACCGCGTTATTTTGGACCATACAAAGTGCTTCAACGCGTTGGTTTGGTAGCTTATCGCCTTGAGTTGCCGACCCAAGATTCATGATGTCTTCCACGTTAGCTTGTTGAAGCCATTTGTAGGTACTCCTCCGTGAGCCTTCGGCATTGTCGACTTTCTTTGCATGGAAGGGTGTGTCCATTACCGGCTAACGTTCTCAAGTCCTGTCTGGCTCGCGGTCAGCTACAACTTCTAGTTCAATGGAAAGGTGCTTCAGCAACCAATGCTGCTTGCGAAGATTTGGAGAAAATTCAGCAACTATTTCCTCTTTTCCAGCTCGAGGACAAGCTGCTGCTCGAGAAGGGGAGAGATGTCATGTGGGGCTTAACATATTCATGGCGCAAGAAAACGATCAAGGGTGACGGCAGCAGCAGCATGCAACCGGAGCCAGCGCACAGCAGCGGCAGCTTGGCGTGTTGCAGCAGAACTCCAAGTCTGCTTCGGAAAGGCATGTGTGTTAGGATAGTTCAGATTGATTAGATCTCCATCAGAGATAGAATTAGTTTCCAATTGATCTCCTTAAGAGATAGAATTAGATTCCAATTGTTAGACCTAAGTCTCTATTTAAAGAGACACGTCTATTCGGTATGGGGTAGAAAATCATAAAACCAAATCTCTCTCTCTCTCTCTCCCCTATTCACGTGACCTGCCCTTGTCGTGCAGCCGCCGTAGCCACGGCTGTCGGGTCCAGTTCCGCGTCCAGCCACTTATCACAATTACCCCCATTCGATCCAATCCCGTTTGTGACATTACTAGTAGTGTTTATCATCATTTTCTTTTTAATAGTTTATATTTACTTCATTTTATTGGTGAGACAACATTTTTAGGTTTGGGAATTCAGTTATTTCTTATTTGAGACGCACGGTATTTTCGTTTTGTCTATTGGTGACCTATTGACAGAATGAAGCTACTTATTCTGTATGGATGGGTGCATGGTTGAATTAAGTAATCCTGAATAGATGTATTTAAGCTTGGTGTGTAGTTTAGTTGTTTGAGTTGGTGCTGGATGTGCCGAGATGGTTTTTGCCTTTTTGGATGGCTGATAATATCGATACGTATACTTTGGTTCCATGAGGGAGTCCTAGGTAGTGTCATTACTTAGCTATGCATTACCCAACCAATGAACCAAACACCATCACAAATTTCCTGCGTCATTCTGTGCAAGCACATTGTTTCACTAGTTTCTGGCATCATTCAATGCAAGCACTGAAGCACAATGTTATACGAGCTACAGATGAGCCCCTAAAAGCGAATACTCCAATGACATATAAAGCTGCAACTTTCAGGGTCATCTACTCCCAAGCACAATACACAATTTCCCATTTGTGCAGCAGTAACTAACTGTAGTTGCTTCTGCAATTTGCTAGTTCAGAACAAATATAACGCAGTACGATTTCTTAAAGAATAAATGAACAAATATATCAGTGCAGAGTGCCCTTGAGTTCATAAACACTGTTCCACTTAATGCCTACTGATTTACGTAACTCTCTTAAGCTGGTATTTCTTGTGAGAGTGACATGGCCAAATAAATAATAATTATTGGAGGTAGTGTCCTCTGGGAGTTTTTGGCATGACCTTCGTCAGTTGGTTGTATTGTTGCTAAGATGATGTACCATATGTGTTCACTCGCTGAGGTTTTTCAATTGAAAGGCTTTCAATGATTTTGGCTACTGAAATGCATACGGACATACGATTCCTGTGTTGTGCCACTGAGTCTGAAATGGAGAGATAAAGTTATACTGTAGTGTGTACTGTGTAGTCTGTAGTAATTCACTAGTTGCATATGGAAAGATAGACAAAGATACAATGTTATGTAAGTGCAGATCTGCCTTTTCCACTTCGTTTGCTAAAAATGTAAACACACAATCAGTTTGAAAATAACTTTTCAGAGTCTGGTAACCCTCAAATAAGATTGTGATACTGGTGCCAGTGTTCAGATCACGGCATGCTATCGGTCATTCTTAGTCCAATCCTGCAAATGCTTTGGAACATATTCCATGGTTGGATTTGTTTCTCATTTTCATTATTTTGGAAAGGAAGAGGTCAATATAACACTCTAAACTTTGCTTGAAAGTCCATCTAACATCTCAAACTATGAAACCAGATATTTGAACTTTGCAATCCGGTTCAAATAACACTATGACCCGGTTCCGAAGGGTGGTTTTGCCACGTAGGATGACACACTGACCAATTTGAGTCATTAATAGGTAGGACCCATAGGGGTTTCTCTCCCCACTGAGCTGCCAGCCACACTTCCATGGCTGCTTCCCCTGTGGTTCCTTCCCTCTCAGTTTCGATTCGGGGGAGAAGCCTACGTGGGTCTCACCTATCATTTACCTAAACTTGGCCAAAGTATCATCCTACGTGGCAAAACCATCCACTCATCGTACCACACGGACAATACCACAACGTGAAACAGGATCAGGGTGTTATTTGAATTGGATTTCATAGTTCGGGAAGTTAAATATCTGATTTCATAGTTTGGGGTGCTGGACAAACTTTCAAGCAAAGTTTAGGGAGTTATATGATTTTTTTCCTTTTGGAAAAGGTAGCAAACTCTTGTTAACAACACTCTCTGGTATGGTAAATTGTACTATCTCTCTGGACAAAGTTTTTGACAATAGTCAAGCTGTTGATTGAAAAATGGATTTGGTAAGTTCTACTGCCATTCATAGGGAAACTATGCTTGAGGGTTGATAATGCTATATCTTTAACAGATCAACCACCATGATCGCACAGATGGAGCAATCCAATTTTTCATAAAATCTACTTTGTCACTCCCTCTTATTTACTTTGAATGCTGCTAAAGCGCTAAACAAGATGCTAAATAAGATGAATAGTATTCATGATCAACATTCATTCATATACCATGTCATCTTGTTCAGGATACAACATCCATGTTGGCTAAGCATATGTTGTCAATCTGTAACTAGCTTCATAACTGGTTATGTCAAATGCTCAAACTAGTTGTAGTGCAAATTGTATGAACAACTATGAATCTATGATGATAGAGTTGCCATCCACTACTAAATACTGCTGCACCTGACTATTTTTCCTTATTACAACAGAAGCAATTGAAGGTAGTTTCCATCCTGGCAGATAAGGATGGCTTGACTGAATCCAGCAGATTCTCCGCAGTGTATTCTTCCAAACATGGAGTACAGGAGTCCAGCTTTGGCAGCTGGAATTGGCTTGGGTGTTTGTATGAACCTTAGTGTTGCTAACGGAAAGCATAATGTAACTCTCATTAAGCTAGTTTGTTCCCCGTATGTGCAATTATATGAGGTAACTGGAGGTGAGAAGGAGCTCATTTCTTAGTTCTTACAAACTTCTCTTTCTGAGTTGAGTATTAATTTGGCCACTTCGAACCAACACCTTTAATCTTGTCAGATCTGGAATATCAAGAAATTTGGATATCAGAACCAACGCAAAACAAGTGCGCATCGAAGATGTTTTAACACCAGGTAAGCATTTACATCAGAAGTGCATATTTACACTGCTCACAACGCAAAGAATGTTCAGCAACAGCTAACAAATCGCACACTGAAGTATTTAGCATCTAACACAATATACACAAGCTGACAAGCATTTATTAGGCAGTACTTTTTGAACATAATTAATATGCGTAGCAATTCTCCACAGCCCACACCCATCACCAGCCTTTGGTCCCATCTACCTGATGAACATAACTAGTTACACTGCAACGATGCACGAAGTTGTAGGTGTCTCATATGATCATATATCTCCTTTATGTGCTCACTCCATAAGCAACACAAGTGGCAATACATTATTTCTTCCATGCTGCTCTATGGTCCTACTCAAAATTTGCAAGAAGTGCCCAGCCGTTGCTTCATCCGCTGCCCTGCAGCTGCCATGCGGTCGTGCAAGGCTTCTTTCAACAGCTCCTGGAACTTCTCAAGGAAGATACTCCATTCTTCTGTATTCATGTCCGACAGCCTGACAAAGCACATACTTGATGGAAGCTGTTCGTCTGCACTCCTATTCAGGGCATGCACATTACCATTTTGACCTGTAGCTTTGTTAGAAACACTGGGAGGATTCGATCCAGCAGATGGGGGCCAATTAGATGGTTGCATGGCAGACTCCTTTCGGTCTTCATCATCATTGCCCTCATCGACACTCTCCACGAGCTTCGACAGAGGGCTTCTGAAACCAGGCCCCTTCATGCCTGAGCCATTGAATCTTGGCGATCGAATCGCATCATTATATTCTCCTAATATATCCATTGAGAACAGGAAATCCACATCCTCCCCTTGTTCAGCCGCTGGGGAGAATGGTTCCCATTCTGCTACCCTCCTCCTAGCTTCCATGCAGACAACCTCCAGCTTGCTTGGTTCCTCCTCCATCCCTCTGAACTCCCTAGTCATCATCTCGCCTATCTCTGCCAAGCAGAGCCCGAAAGCAGCAGCCTCCTTAAGGAAAATAGTGCACAAGACCAGGACACGAAGACAGGCCTCGCGAATCATTGGAAGCTCTCGGCGCAGCATTGCAGCCTCCCTCATTGGATTAAGATTCCTGATGTACTCGAGCTCTTCCTCAGAGAACGGGATTGACGCCTGTGCCCAATGTATCCACTCGAAATAAGGGTCCTCCAAGTTCTCTGGCAAGCACAAGCCATGATCAATAGGGAACAGCTCCGTCGAGCAACCAAAGCGGCCAGTGCCACCATCAAGCTTCCGCACCAACACATTGCCTGCATGCCTGTCGGTGTTAAAAATTCTGATATCTAGTATGCCGATCCGATGAACGGCAGCAACCGGGAAACTTGACGTGCCATGATCACTGGCATCGAAGTCATGGGCGATGAACTGCTGGAATGAAGCAATCTTACTGTTAACTTGCTGCTTCTGGTCATGAGCCGGATTGCCACCATTCATCGGACAATTGATATTGAAAACGGAGTGTGTTATCTTCACCAGCGCCGTTGCTGGAACATTTGCAAAATTTTCATGGTCCAGCAGGTACGCTGCGACCTCCCTGAACCCTGTCTCCCCTACCCGCACAGACTTCTTCAGTCCCGGCTGGCCAAGTGCTCTACCGACGAACCCCTTTGGGTTATTCGGGGCAAAAGGTTCCTCGTCCGTCGGCTTCACAATGGCAACCCTGTCGCCAACGACATTCCTGAAGTAGTAGGAGCCGCCAAGGCCACTGTCAATGGGGACCGGATCCACGCCGCTCCCGATGGCAGACACAACGTCGTCGACGAGGCGCTTCACGCGGGCGCAGCTGCTGGAGCACCCGAGTATCTCGACCAGGCCGCTGCAGTCCTTGTGCTGAAAGTCCTTGGAGACAGGGCAGAGGCACGGGGTGGAGCAGCTCCGGTGGATGCTGTTCCGGGTGAGCAGCAGCGGCGAGTCCGGACGAATGAAGGAGAGGTCGTTCTCCAGGACGCGGTCGCCGAAGGTGAGCGAGGTCTCGCCAGTGGGCACGTTGAGCGCGAGCTGCAGGCGGCGCTTCACGGTGTGCGCGCTGTCCCCGCGGTCCAGGTCCATGCCCAGCACGCAGCCGGTCTCCGTCTGCACGAACACCCGCCGCCTCCCCATCAGCGCGGGCATCGGAGGCGCGGGCGGCCGCGGGAGCTGCTTGGCCTCATCCCGCCGCCCCGCGCCGAAGAGGCGCCTCAGGAGCAGCGCCGGCACCTGGCTCTTGATGGGGCTCTCCAGGTTGGGGGACATGGCAGCTTCCTCCTCTTCTTGATGCGTGCGCCGTACAGGGGGGCCGACGCCGTCAGGTAGAGGGGAAGCCGCGCTCTTGTTGCTATCATCGGATCACGCCTGCGAACCAACAACAAAAAAAAAAAAAAAAATTTCACTCGATTCTCTCCACTAAACACCTCGGAATCACAGCCTTGCTACAAACTCAGCATCAATTGGATTGGCTCGAGCATGGAAACCAAGACTTCGATAGTCAGATGCAACAGAAGACAGATGGGAACTCTCGGCTCTCACCATGAGGGGGTGAGGTGCGGGTGGAGAGGCGGGTGCGGGGATCGGCCGGGGCGGCGCAGCGCCAGGCTAGCGGCGGAGCAGAGCCGGATTCCTCATGCCATCTACCTCTCGCTCCCCAAGGCCCGAGTCCTGCCTGTCCTCTACTGCCCCCGCACCAGCTCCCAACTAATTCCGCTGGTTTGTTTTCTACCTCATCCGGAAAAAGGCGAAAGAAAATGTATTTTTATCAAAGAGCCCCCTGCATTAGTATAGTATTTGAACATGTCTCTGCCATGCTAATTCAGAGCCAAGTGTTTACAGAGGATGGTCTGAAATGGAAAACTTGTAAGGGTCTATTTGCGAAAAATAAAGCTCGACGGACATGATGACTCGTGCAGACGGGGAATCGGATGTGCAATCTGTGCTCGCAACGTGCACGCCCCGTTGATCTCGATCTGGACGGTCCAGATTAATGGAAGGCTTCTCGGGGACGGTTTTAGAGCGCAGGATAAGAACCCGGATCACATTTTCCCCACCGCGTGGAAAGCTCTAGAAGGAGCTCTGGGGCACCGTCCGATGGTGGATAGGGGAAATCGCCAGCCGTTGAAATCACGAGGACTTGGCCCTCTGGACGACGGCGATCTGGATTAAGAGGGATTGGCCGCAGCCGGATGACGTGTGTGGACCCTTGCGGCCGTCTACATTAGTATTTCCGAGACATTTTAACACTAGCTGGTTTCTGAGAAAGAGAAAGCTCCTGCAACTTTTTCTGTGCGCCATTGCAATATTTATTTTTCTCGTTGATATTCCAAGGGACGCTTTAGCATTTGGATCAGTTAAACAGTGTTTTGATAGGCATTACTATTACTATACTTTAAAGCTGGGAGAAACAGGGCTCACCCACGCATGCTACGTCGGCAGCAAATCGCCGGCCGTTGGATCGTGCGCGCTCCGCGCCGCCCGATCGGAGCCGATGCGCGTCGTCCGAAGCCATGGCGCTCGCGCATCCACGTCGCCTCGGAGAGGTTGCCCGTTTGGATCGTCGCTGGACGCTCTGGATCGCATGGAGGTCCGGATTCCAACAGCTGCGCTTTGTCCGTCGCTCCTGCGGCCCGGCCCATGTTGGTACTTCGGCACGCCAAAACAGCCCGCGCCATCCCCCTTCTAGTTTTTAGGCTAACTAGTCATATATCCATGCTTTGCAACGGAAAATAAATTTTTGTGAGACGGACGCAGATCCGTTAGGGTTTGTCGTGAGTGCGCTGTGCGCGATTTTTGATGCCGGTCCGCTAGGGTTTGGCGGTTTGTTACTGCGAGATAATCCGGACCGTTGGTTGATGATTAATATGACGGATGTGATTGATAGTGGAAGGACGGACCGCTACCGATTTCTTTTTTTTAAGTAGTAGAGATGTGTATCCGGTTGATTGACGCAGGAGAAATGCATAGCATATGGAATCTTGTCACCCGCACAAGGGCGAGAGTTTAATTATTAAATTCGGCCCGGTTGGTCATCGATCCAACTGAGGTGTCGTGTTACTGGATCACTGATTATTAAAATGTATTTCAGTATGTATATTACTAAAAAAATATATGTATGAACAAAAATTATTAATCCTCTGTAAATATATGATTCTAATTAACATAGCATAAAGCGATTAAATGTTCTATTTTTGTTAATTTATTATGGTATTATGGAGATGAAGCTAAGCATAGAACATAGAGAGGAGTTGGCGGTTGGAACGGAGAGACTGAGAAAGATGATTTTTTTTATGGCTGCCAATTTCACAAGGTAATTCCTACTAAAACTCTAGTAACACCCAAAGTACGAACATGACCTTCAATTTTTATCTTGAGAAGCTATTTCATTTGAGGTTTTTTTTTCTATTGGTTAACGAGCAAAACCCAGTCGGGTTAAGAAAAATTG
This sequence comes from Hsuehochloa calcarea, assembly GCA_036346395.1. Taxonomy (NCBI): domain Eukaryota; kingdom Viridiplantae; phylum Streptophyta; class Magnoliopsida; order Poales; family Poaceae; genus Hsuehochloa; species Hsuehochloa calcarea. Next base: position 50,218,095 of record CM070599.1, read on the forward strand.
GCTGGGTCAGCCGGGACGACGAAAACCCAACCGGGCCGGCCAAGTTTTTCCATATCAATTACATCTCCAGTCCTATGAGTATACCTGGCTCGACAAAGTCTTTAGATCCAGGTTTTTCTGATTCAACCGTCAAAGTGCGAAAAAGGTTAAAAGCTAGAACTGGAATGCTAGAATATCATGAACTATTAGATAAAGGGGGGCTCGAAATGAGTCCCGGAAGGTATTAAATGGGATCCTGTACACAAGGATAGTGTATTATCTACCTATGTGATAATTAATGGTAAGGAAACTGGTGGAGCAAAATCGGGAGTGATATATATAAAAAAAGGGGAAACCTGTGGTGCGGAGCACGAGCGAGACAGAGGAACTGAGTTTTGGCTCACTAGCCTCTTTTTAAAATGAAAATAAAATAGTAAAATTAGTTTATCATAATTGAAATGATAAAAATATCATCTCTATAGTATAAATGTGTCGTAGAAACTCATATACTGTGATCCTGATCAGCAGTGGGATGTTATGCTAGCGCGACATGATGATTTATACGGTAAGTGGTCAGCATACATTTCTACAACTGACTAGGTGTGTAACAGACCATATGTCATGATATGAGAGTGTTGCACATCGTCTAACATAGTTCGAGATCATGATACGTGGCTTTTAAAAGTAAAATGGCACGATAAAAGATTATTTTTATCGTTTCATTCAACCGGACTGATTTTGCTCTTTCTTTATTTTTAAAAATGACATTCTAGCGAAATTCGAGCGGTCGCGGTGGAGCAAGGCCGACCAGGAGCAAACCCATTTGAATCGGAGGCCAACGCTGCGCCCCGAAGCCTCCTCGCTCACCACCCACTCACGCAGAGACGTCGCAACTCGCGAGGGAGGGAGGCATCGATGGCGAGCTCTCTGGCCCGCCTGGGAGCGGCGCTGCCCCGCGCGCGCCCGCTTGCGGCGGCGCGGATTCTGCCACCGGGTCGGTGGGACTCCGCCGCGCTCGGCGCCCCCCGCCGCGCTTCGCTGTATGGTGAGCAAGCATAGCAGTTTCGGTGGCTTTCGTTTCGTTTTCTGAGGGGGGCGGATGGGGCCTTGCAGGGTTGCGGCTATAGCCTGTATACTCTGAGCATCAATTCTGGTGATCAGGCCGCATACTCCACATCAAAACTGCTAGGTTGCAATGCTGCATCGCTTGATGTCTCGAGTTTTCTGCTGCATTGTGTCGTTAGGAGATCGCGCTTGTAAATTTTAGGTGGTTGAGATATAATAGTACAGAGGGGTAGATTTTTCAGGGTTGAGGAAGCCCACGAAGTTTAGTGGGAGGATGCTATGCTGCGTTTTGTCCTCTCGTATCAAAAGGGCAAAAATACCTTGTTGTTATGTTTGTGTTTTTACATGGCTTATATTATTAACTGCGAATTACACTTCAGCCTGCAGATGCCAGGTTCACTCCGGTGTCGAAGTAGACCCTGCATCAGAATTGAAGGATGGGGAAAATTCATCTAAAAATTGGAAGATCAAGATGCTCTATGATGGCGATTGTCCACTCTGTATGCGTGAGGTATGTTGCATAATCTATGATGGGTAGGACTTGTTATAATTAGCCCATTGATATATGATCTGAATTCTAAAGAGGCCAAGGTCTGGAGACGCAGAGTGTTCTTCTACTTTTTCGGATTTGTTTCCTTCTTCGACTCGAGTCAGTTTTATACCACCATATATATACCCCTTGTAAGCCACTCAGGAAGAGTTGACGACTCATGAAAATCTTTGCGTTTTGTAAACACTTTTTCTGATATAGTGAAAATCACCATCGTGCGCCCGTGGTTTTTTACTAAAAGGGTTTTTTACGTAAAAATCGGTGTCTCCCTGTTCTTGATCTGCTTTGTTATTTGCCCGTCGATTTCTAACATAGTCATTGTATAATCAATGTGGCACTATAATCTACGATGAAGCTTAATAAGAACACAACCTTTTGTTTTCCTATAGTTACTTGAGCATTTCAACTAGTGCCATAATTGAGTGATGACATATGACAAATGGAGAGGACATGTTATTGTCTGGATTCTGAACCATCCCATGATGTAGATAAATTCTTGTTGAACAACCATGTTATAGTCTATCAACGCCAGAAGAAGATGGTTTCACAGGGTCCCGCGACTATGTCGGAATCAGAATAGTACTCTTTGTTGTTAGTTTCCTTTTTCAATTTTAGAATTGGTTTCAGAATCCTGTAATCGTTTTAGTGTTCGATTCCGTTTCCTAGTATCTACTCTCTATTTAAAGGCGAGGTATACGTTTGTTTAAGAAGAAAAATAAAGAGATTCTAGCTTCACATCCAGTCTCTGTATTACGTCTGTCTACTGGATTCTCAAGTTCCGGTGAGCTGGGTCGTCGACAGGGCAGTACACGTCCGGCAACCGGTCATCAATACGCCTTGAGATCTTTAGGCTCTGACAACTTGGTATCAGATATGATAGGTTCTGATTCCAGGGAGGACGCAAGCTACGTAAGCGCGATGTTTCAAGCAATTCAAGAACAAATGGCGGGGATTGTCCAACAAAACGCTGATATGAAATCCAAGATCGCGGATTTAACTCGTCAAAGCATCGTCACCAACACAAAAATCGCCACCTGGGAGTCGGGTGGAGCTTTCTCTTTCTCAATGCCTAGATTACTGCCACCACCATCATCGTCCTCAACCTCCATCCCGATCAGCGGTGTTTCCGCGCCCCTGATCACAGCACCCCCGCCTGTCGATGCATCCACCGCAGTTCATACACCGCCAATGACCACATACCCTGGATACGAAGCGTCAGCAGCAAACTTCCGCCCACAACATCAATCAACAGCGCCACATTACTCTATTCCACAACCATCCCTGCCACACCAATATTCGTTTCCCCCCGACACCATATGGCCACCGGTTATACTCCTTCCCACTCAAGTGCACCGAGATACCACAAACTCGAGTTTCCAACTTGCGACAGTGCTGAAGATCCTTTGTCTTGGTTAAATAGACGTGAACAGTTTTTTCAAGGGCAAAGAATGGAGTGTGATAAGGTCTGGCTAGCATCGTCTCATCTCACCAATATCGCACAACGGTGGTACTTTCAGCTAGAACGGGATGAAGGACAACCAACTTGGGAACAATTCAAAGAATCTTGCCACATGAGATTTGGACCGCCTATACGGAGCAACCCTTTGGGTGAATTAACACGCCCAATGAGTGGATCCATTGGTGAGTATCGGGACAAGTTCCTCTCGTTGCTCTGTCACGCCAATCGATTACTACCAATGCAGCAGGTACAAATCTTCACAGCGGGTCTCACAGAACCTCTCCGGACCGACGTCGAACTCCAACAACCACCCAATTTACAAATTGCAATGAGTTTAGCTCGCGCTTATGAAAGGCATGCACAAGATTCTGCAACTGCTTCAAACCCACAGCCACACCCTTAGCGGCCACCATAGCGTCCGTCCACCCCGTTTCCAGGCACACAACGTTCCCAGGACACAGCGGCCACAACCCTGTCCACGTCGGGTCCTCGCCCTAATAAACCTTTTCGTCGACTCACAACGACGGAATTGGCGGAACGTCGTTCAAAAGGGCTATGCTACAATTGCAACGACAAATTCCAACCGGGACACCGCTGTAAGTAGCCTTTCATCACATATATTGATATGGGCAGCGAAGTGGCGGAAGGAGATGACGACATGGGATTGCATGCCATGGAAGCTAAGGACACCACTCCATAAATATCTCTACATGCAGTCATAGGTACGTGTACGGGAAGCACCATGCAGCTCCGGGTAACCATCGGAAAAACTAACCTCATCACTTTGGTGGACTCCGGTTCCACGCACAATTTCTTAAGTGCTCGGGCGATACAAGCAACAACAGTGGATCTGCCCCCGCGACACGGACTCAGCGTCAAGATCGCCAATGGAGAACAGGTCACCTGTGTCGGAGTGTGTTGTGGGCTGCCTCTCCAAATCAATCACAAATAGTTTGAGATTACGGCATACGCAATACCTCTTGACGGTTTTGATGTCGTTCTCGGCGTACAATGGCTCGAAACACTGGGACCAATTCTCTGGGATTTCGACGACTTGACGATGACGCTCTGGTTGGTGAGATGACGCATTCAATGGCAAGGTCTTTCGACGGATCATTCCATGCAAGCTCATGTGCACTCAGGACAAGAACTGCTGCCGCCCTTCTAGATGAGTTTGTCGATCTATTCGTTGAATCATCCGGGCTTCCTCTAGCGAGACAGCAGGATCATCGTATCAACCTGCGACCAGGTGCACCACCTGTATCCGTTCGACCATACCGTTATCCCCATCATCAGAAGGACGAATTGGAGCATCAATGTAAAGACATGCTCCGTCGAGGTATCATCCGCCGCGGCACATCCTGTTTTCATCTCCTGTTTTATTGGTTAAGAGACAAGATCATACATGGCGCTTCTGTGTTGATTATCGTGCGCTCAATGAGTTGACAATCAAGGATAAATTCCCAATTCCTGTGGTAGATGAACTATTGGACGAACTGCAAGGTGCCCGTTTTTTCACCATGCTCGATCTCTGGTCAGGGTACCACCAAGTGTGCATGCACCCTGATGATATCTTCAAGACGGCATTCAGAATACATGAAGCCTTTTTGAGTTCTTGATCATGCCTTTCGGGTTATCTAATGCGTCGGCTACCTTTCAGGCTTTAATGCACGACATTCTCCGTCCGTATTTGTGACATTTCGTCCTGGTATTTTTCGATGATATCTTGATTTATAGTTCCTCATGGTCGGAGCATTTACAACACATCTGCATGATTTTTATGCTTATCCATCAGCACGTTTTGTTTCTCAAGAGATCGAAGTGTTTCCTATGTTTAGCTTCTGTTTCCTATCTTGACACATTATTTATGAAGGTGGAGTTGCCATGGGTCCATCTAAAGTACATACAATTTCAGAATGGCCTCAGCAAAAGACGATCAAAGCATTACAGGGGTTTTTAGGACTCGCTGGCTATTATCGCAAATTTATTTGCGATTTCGGGAAAATCGCAGCACCTCTCACCAATTTATTGAAAAAAAGATGCTTTTGGTTGGTCTCGAAGCACAAGACGCTTTGCAAAGACTTAAAGGGCTCTCTTACGCACAGTTCTTCATATGCCAGATTTCACACAGCGGTTTATCGTCAAATGCGATGCATCAGGGTCGGGAATTGGGGCTGTTCTTCACCAGGGTCTCGGACCAATTGCATTTTTTTAGTAGACCTGTAGTACTACATCATTCTAAATTGCCAGCTTATGAGCGCGAATTAATTGGCCTAGTTCAGGCAGTTCGCCATTGGGGCAGAATTTTTCTCATCCGCACGGATCATTATAGTTTAAATTTTTTGTTGGATCAGCGTCTTTCAACAATTCCACAGCATCTTTGGGTGAGTAAATTATTTGGGTATGATTTTATAGTGGAGTTTCGGCTGGGCCGTCTCAATACGGTAGCTGATGCTTTATCCCGCCGTGATTGTCCTCTGACCAATTTAATGGCGATCTCATCTCCTGCCATGTCTACTTTTACAGAATTGAGAAACGAATCTGCATCAAATTCTGATATGCAGCACATCCGAGCTCAGATTAGTTCAGGGCAGTTGGGCGCACCATGGTCCCTTCAAGATGGTATGATCGCATACAAAGGCAAGATCTATCTTCCACCGTCCTCCACTCATTACCCATGATTTTCACCTCGGCTCATGCAACCAATGAGGGCATCCAGAAAATGTTGTGTCGTTTGCATCGGGATTTTCATCTTCCAGGTGCCAAACAAATTGTTCAAGATTTTGTGAAGGCTTGTCTTGTTTGTCAGCGCAACAAAACTGAGCATCTACACCCCGCTGGACTACTTCAACCCCTGGACGTTCCTTACCAACCATGGTCTGATATCACAATGGATTTTATCGAGGGCCTTCCCCGTGTTCATGGAAAATCAGTCATTTTATCCGTCATTGACCGTTTTTCTAAATACACTCATTTTATTCCCCTGTCTCATCCCTACTCTGCTACCACCATTGCCCGAGTCTTTTTTCAGGAGATAGTGCATCTTCATGGGATACCTACATCAATTGTGAGTGACCGGGATCCTATATTCACAAGCAATTTTTGGAAAGATTTGTTTCGTTTGGTCGGGATTAAAGACGTATCTCAGCTCCGCTTATCATCCCCAATCTGTCGGTCAAATTGAGGATGTTAATAAGGTGATTTCAATGTATTTGTGTTGTTTAACGGGTGATCGACCTCGTCAATGGTTAGAGTGGTTACCCTGGGCAGAGTATTGTTATAACACTTCTTATCATTCGGTACTTCGGGAAACTCCTTTCAAAGTGGTCTATGGTAGAGATGTTCCTTCTTTACGCTCTTATGAGAAGGGGGAAACTACGGTTCAGGCTGTGGAAATTACTCTGTTAGCTCGTGATCAACTTCTTCGTGATATACGAGATCACCTTCTTCAAGCATAGGCATATGCGAAGAAGTACTATGATAACAACCATCGTGACATCTCGTTTGCCGTGGGAGATTTAGTATGGGTGCGACTCTTTCATCGGTCAGTGGCTTCTTTGGGAGTTCAACACACTGGGAAATTGGCACCAAAATATTTTGGGCCCTATAAAATCACAGAGTGCATTGGCTCTGTTTCTTACAGACTGGAATTGACGCCGAAAGCAAAACTTTGTGATGGCTTTCATGTTGGCTTATTAAAAAAGTTTCAGGGTTCTCCTAACGTTCTGCCTCCTTTACCACCACTTCATCAAGGTCGAGTGCTCCCTCAACCATTATGTGTCTTGAAAACAGACTGGCGCCAAAATACGAAGCATGTCCTAGTACAGTGGGAAGGAACGTCTTTATCAGATGCATCCTGGATTCCGTTCCGTTCGTCCAATTCCAAGATCATTACCCCAATTTTCAGCTCGAGGATGAGCTGCTTCGCGAGGAGGGGAGAGATGTTATAGTCTATCACCGCCGGAAGAAGATGGTTTCCCAGGGTCCTGCGACTATGTCGGAATCGGAATAGTACTCTTTGATGTCAGTTTCCGTTTTCAGTTTTAGAATTGGTTTCGGAATCCTGTAATCGTTTTAGTGTTCAATTCCGTTTCCTAGTATCTAATCTCTATTTAAAGGAGAGGTATACGTTTGTTTAAGAAGAAAAATAAAGAGATTATAGTTTCACATCTACTCTCTGTATTACACCTATCTGCTGGCTTCGCAAGTTCCAGCAACGCTGGGTCGTCGACGGGGCAGTACACGTCCGGCAACCGGTCATCAATACGCCTTGAGATATTTAGGCTCTGACAACCATGTGACTTTTGTGTTCTAAAAAGTGCTGTTTTCTATCAATTTGTATTCCTGGGTAGAACTTCTGTGCCATCATCTTATACTTTTTCCATGAAGCATAATTTGTTTGCTTGGAATTTGCCATCAGCGATAGAGACCTTACATCCACTTAGCTTTTGCTGAGATCTCTGAACTTCATGTCTTCCGGAACACACAGTTTGGAGTTCGGACTCCACCAGAGTCCTCCGCCATGAACCTTAAGTCTTTCATATTTTAGGAGCCTGAGACAAGTGTTAGCCATGCTACAAAATCTATGTGCAGCACTATCTTCTGAAAATTGCATACTCGTTTTTATTTGAATTTGAATGAATTTTCTTCATTGATAGTTTTAGTTATGGGCAAAACAATAGAGACCGACTGTAGTGATTTGCAGCAACTAAATTTGCGTGTGCTAACTCTTGTGTCTCTACAGGTAAACATGCTGAGGGAAAGAAACAAGTCATATGGAGCTATAAAGTTTGTTGACATAAGCTCAAAAGATTACTCTCCGGAGGACAACCAGGGTCTTGATTACGAAACTGTGTGTATTACTTTGTACTACCGATTAACTTGCTACTTACTTTCACGCCTGCTTACAGGGAAGGAATGACATTGGTATTGTTTGAAGATTTATCACCTCAATATCCAAAATCCCCATGATCTGTTTGATTTCTTAAAGGCTACTGGTACAAAACATACTTAGCAATAGTAGTGATACACATATAGACCATCTCTAGCAATTTTTGGTATGCACCAAAGACTCTAATGAATTTCTTCATGTCCACTGACCCCAAAAAAATGGTGTGTTTTTCCTTAAGTACTTGATTTTGAATCTTTCATGGCTGCCATTTTGTACTATTCACCATTTTCTGTTACTGCAGCTACTTAAGTTTGTTATTTCTTGATAGTGCTTAATTAATTACTTGTTTCCTGGAACCAAGTTGCATGGTAAAGTTATGTTTCATAGCCAATTCGGTAAATATAAGAGGTGCTTAATTATAGTATACATGTGTTTATCTTTTTTAAATAAACTTATTTTCTGTTTTCAGGCCATGGGGAGGATACATGCCATTCTTTCAGATGGAACTGTCGTCACAGATGTTGAGGTATGGCATTCATATCCCCTCCTACTGAAATTTTCAGGGATTTTCCTTTTTAAAATGCAGAAGTTACTGTCAGGTAAACTGTTGGGCTATTAAAATAGAATAGTTGGAACATATTTGGCAGCTAATGAAAGGCATGAGTTACACATGGAACTAATGAATGATCCAATGTTTCACTACCACAAACCTGTAATGCATCTGGTTCTCCTGTGGTCGCTTGAATACTCAGCATTTGTGCATCAGTTCATGCTTTCGTGTTCGTGTGCGTGAGGTGCTTCAAATTTCAGAAACCAATATTTTGTTTCTTGAATGATCTAATGAAAGGCATGAGGCACAAATAGTAATGTTACTTTAGTATTATGTTTCTTGATGACATGTAAGTATTATTAAGTACAGAGCTTTTTATCATCACAATGTTACAAAGAGTGAATCATACACTAAAGAACTTGCCTTTGGAGTTAGTTTGGCCTAAGTTACAAAATAACCATTCCATATTGTAGTTCCAAGCTAACAAAGCATGATATTCTGATACCTATGCAGAATATAGTTACATTCTGGTTATGAATAGGGAATTTTTTTTATATTTTTGAAAGATAGTAACTATGGCTAATTATGATTGCAGGCATTTAGAAGGCTTTATGAGGAAGTGGGACTTGGATGGGTTTATGCTGTTACTAAGTACAAACCTGTAAGTGCACACTTACAGAGAGCAAATCAAAGGATCAGCTTGTTTCGTTCATTTCAGAGAGTTGTATACTTTTGATATATTGCAACATTTGCTACATCAACCTGAAGAATTATGGAGTTCATTTTGTTCTTCTAACGACGTAAACTTAATCTTCTAACGACTTTTGATATATTGGAACATTTGCTACATCAACCTGAAGAATTATGGAGTTCATTTTGTTCTTCTAACGATGTTAACTTAATCTTCTTATGTTATTTGTACTTATTTTATTAATCTTTTTATGATTTTCTGCAGGTGGCTACCATAGGAAATGCAATATATGGTGTATGGGCCAAATACCGTATGCAAATTACAGGTTTGGCCACTAAGAATTTCTTATATGGTGGCTCTGATAGTGTTCTTTGTTCCATTTATTTTGGTAGTAATGTGAAAACCATTTTAACGAAACGTGCCGGTATAATTGGACAATTTTTCTTTCTATGATAGGTCGACCACCACTGGATGAAATTATGGCATCCCGAAAACAAGCGGTTAGTTCGCCTTACTTTTGGTCAAGAGTTCATCTCCTCTACCTGAAGCTTTCTATAATAATCATACATTCATACTGCTTGCATGTGGATGAACATAGCAATAATAGCTCCTGAAACTTTCTATAATAATCATACATTCATACTGCTTGCACGTGGATGAACATAGCAATAATAGCTTGAGCTTGCTGACCGCGTTGCCTTTCCGCAGGGTGAATGTAAAGATGATAAAGTATGCAAGATGTGAGCAACAAAGCGCTGGTCCGCTCTGCCGCACATTTCACTTCTAGATACGCTTAGATATGTGCTGCACATTTCACTTCTAGATATACGCTTAGATTGGCACACATATGTAGCTAGTCTAACCGTACAAACAAGTCTGAGAATGACGATACAATGATTTGTTGGAGAGTAAATAATGTAATCATCTGTACACCGATTCAAAGGAGAAGACAAGTGGCTTTGGTTAATTGTTCATTCCGCGTTGCTGCCTTCAGTGTTGCAGTGAGCTAGTCGATAAGTCGATTGTCTTCATGACCTTCGATGATGACCTTCTACGTATGTGGCTGTCATCATTTTCGTTTTCTTAGCTACACTGACCATCTCCGTGCCGTGCCTCCTGATCACGGAGTTATCCAGTGCTTTTGGGGAGCGGATTTGCCAACGTCATTGCGACAGCAAACTTGAACTCACAAAGTATCAAGATCTTAACGTTACACGGCTAGATTACAACATTTCACACAGCCTGCGTTAGAATCTAATCCACAGTGCACATTCCACTGGATGGGTAATGTTTTCTTAACAAGAAAAGAAAATGGAAGAGAATATCATCAAAATTTTGCATTCTATCCTATGATTATTGTGCAGATACAATTGGTCAATCTTTACTTCCAAGAGATTTTTTAACACAATCCATGATGCCTTCGCAATCATCTTCAGGTATTACACATTCCGTATCAGTTTCTAAGCAGTTCTGCATGGAGTGAGGAGAACGAAGATTTCCATGTGTTTGACAGGCCTTCATGGTCTTGCAATGCTCTGCCTCATCATCGCGTATATTGACGAATACATCATATAAATTATCTGAAACGGGATATGGGAAACAGTGAGAACTTCATAAATTAGCCAAGCAATGAAGGGGAGAATTCAACTTCTCGTTTATAGGCAGAATAACATAGGTACAAACAGTTAAAACCAGAAGGCCCGGAGCCAGTAACTCAGGTAATAACCAGCAGACTTTTCCAATAAATTCATGATGGATCGGTGAAACTAATTTGACAAACTAACTTATTAAACCCCAGCCTTCTGAAAACATCAAGTCAAGAAAGCTGTTAAGGGGAATAAATAGGGAAGGACAATTATACCAATTTTAGGCCTCCTAGAACATGGGACTCTTGCTGTTTGGAACTCATCTGAGAAAAACAAGCCATGTAAGCAATAAGTATAGGTATTACCCTCTCTGTTTCGCTATATGTCTACAGCCCACCATGTGCACATAACAAGAAAGCACTAAATCTAAGAAATATTTAATGGGAAATGACCATACACCCCCTATTAAATGGCATACCACGACAATTTAACCCCTTCCAAAGCATTTAAGTACGGGTAGAATAGAAAAATTGCAATAACTACACTCTATATTCCCTCAATAGACAAATATATTGAAACGGATACTCCCGAGACCATAGACAAATATAGCGAAACGAAGGGAGTAATAATTAATAGAAAAATAAGCCAACACAAGGTTACCAAATAAGTAAAGATCCTCATTCAGGTAATAGTTTAAAGCCACCTCTGGAGCTGGTAGTTTTTTCAGCTCCTCTGTTAAAAAGAAACAAATACTTTACATCATGGAATTGGAAGTGTCATAAGAAAGAAAACACATGTCCAATTTGGAAAACAGATCAAATGATTTAGCAGCTTTCCCGGTGCCCAGGTAGATATCAAAGCTATGTAAGAATGATTGAATAAGAGCAGTCAATGGTCCAAAATGCTTTATAGCCGTTAGATTGTTGGTAGGAATTCAAAAATAGTTTGAAGGATAATGGTATAAAATTACAATGATTTGTCCCTCAGTCCCTCACCTCAATAAATTCTGAACAGAAGGTAGTTCAAACATGTGAAGCAAGAGGTTACCAACATGATGATGTAAGCTAACATTCAATAGCTAAGGAACTATTGCTCCATTAAATCCAAGAGAGATAAAATTAAACACATGTCGCACAGCACAGAAGTAGATGGTTAGCTATTGTACTAGTCAACATGATAAAATTTTGCACAACAGGAAGAATATTAGCCCATTAAGGCTGTCTTACCTTCATGGAGCTTAATAAACTTGTCATAAGTTGAGTATGCATGCCTCTCAACACATTCAGAGAAGTGGTCTGCATATAAGATAAGCGAGTTCAAGCATTATCATATCAAAAGAGCACGGCAATAAAAAACAAACACTCACTTCACAATTGGCAAGTAATATGTGTACTTACATGCCATTCTTGGGCTCAGCATGTACATCGCAACAGTCATGAAGTAGTAAAAGAATGCAACAAACCGCGCAAGGAAACGATCAACCCATAAAGAGTTGCCACCTAATTCCTGATATGAACCGAGAGGTGGAAGAAAGTAAGAAATATGCAATACCATAATCTGACAGAAAGCTATTTACAAATCAGCTTAAGGTTCAATAAGCAGTAGGGCATGCATACATGAAGTTACTAATGGGCAGACAGATAAAGATGAAGACATACTTCCATGATTAAGAGGTGATGTAACTCATTCCAGCTTTCGGCAAAGTGCACCTTTATATAATCAGCTCTTCTCCACCAGCCAAAGGTCTCGTACATGTGAAGCACCGATATAAACGCTGTTCAATAATCAAGCAGCAGTCGATATAAAAAAAAAGGCACGAAAATGGAGTATGTGAGAACCATACCAAAAAAAAATCATATGTAAGACGAGACCCTCACCAAAATACGGCACCCTAGCAATTGTTTCCAATACGAAAAATCTGGCATAGTTGCGGTCACGGTAAAAACCATCAAGTATCATGATGACCGACTCCTGCAGATAGAGCAAAATGTAAAACCATCAGGTACTATGATGAGTTGATGACTGACTCCTGCGGATGTATAGATCGAACAACATGTGGCCGACGGCTACAGGCCTTATGGGTTAAATTTGAGCTCAAATCTATTGGGAATCTGGTGTTATCTGCATTACCGTAAGGAAAATGTTCACCGATTGCTCAAGCTTCACCACCCAACTCTCCTCCGTGGGAACCAGCGGGTCGTCGGCTCCTTCCGGAGGGGCCGCCTCCCTGACGGGGAAGGACTCCTCGACGGCCACCTCGGTCTGCTCCTTCTCCCGCTGCGTCTTTATCGCCTCCGCGCGAAACCTCCTCCTGCGCAAGCCGAAACAAGCCAAAGTTGCGGAGAAACACAAGCGGAGAGGTGCGAGAAGGAGGGATCGTGCGCGTACCCGGTGACGACGGGCCCGAGGCGCGCGGCGCGAAGGCGGTGGGTGCGGAGAGGGAGGGAGGCGGGAGGGGGCGGTGGCGAGCGCGCGGTGGCCTTGGAGGAGAGCGCGGCGGGGACAGGGGAGGCGGAGGCGGCCGACACCATGGTGAGTGATATTTTTGTGGGCTTGGGGGGCTGGTCGTGTGGAAATAGGAGGAGCGGCGCGGGAGGGAGGAGAGCCGGGAAGGAAGTTGGCGGTATATTCGCGCTCCCGCACGGCGCTTCCCGTGTTTGTCGCGGCTTTTCGGAGGGGCCGCCCACGCACCGGCGGTTGAGTGGGAGGGCTCCGGCTCCGCACTCCACGCGGCAGTGTCAACGAGTCGGAGCCAGGAGGAGGTGACTGTGTAGTGAACCAGCGAGAGCATTTTTTTAAATTTTTTTTAAAAATATTTGTAAGATAATCCATATCTAACTTTATTTCTAATTCTGATCTACCTGATCATGTCATGACCTGTGACATAATTAAACTGTGTTGTCACGCCACCGACCGCTTTGGACACATATATTTTCTGGGCTAAATCCTGTCACGCCAGGAGGAGTGGTGTGATAGTACAGTTTGATCGCACCGCGGTCGGTGGCGTGACAGTATAGTTTGATCACGTCATATGTCATGATATGACCAAATAGATCAGAATTAAAAATAAATATAAGAATAGACTATCTTTCAAAATATATATATATATATATATATATATATATATATATATATATATATATATATTAAAAAAGGATTCAACGAGCGAAGGGATTAAACCAAAAACGAACGGAACCGGTGGGCCGGCGCCGGGAGGCTTCGTTGATTGATCGTTAGTGCTGGGTTCGCGTCGTGGCACGACGCACTTCGCCCCTTTTCGGCGGTGTCGCCCGTGCCATGTTCGCTCCGAAAGTCGTCCGTTTCTGTTTTACTTACTGCTGCAGTGTAGTTGTGGGCTTAGCAACAGGAAGAGGCGAAACGCGCCACAAACTCTAGTCTTGTAGGTTTGGCTGTTTTGAGGGTGTTTGGATTCAACTTCTGCAAGTTAGTAGAAATTGCTTGCCGTTTTTATGCCGTTTCGGCATGTGCGTTGTTGGTGCTTTGTTGTGGGCTCGCGGTCGCGGGCGAGGGCGGTGCGCGGAATCAGTGAAGTGAATGCTGCTTGCCATGAGTCCATGCGTCATGGTGCGGCCTCTCACTTCGTGTTTCATTCTTCCTGTGTATCCTCGCTTGAACCAAGACATCCGATCGGCCCGACTTTCCCAAATGCCCACCACCGGCCCTGCCGGCCTGGCCAGGCGGGTAACAGGTTTGGCCATACAAGCCTTCTCTTATCTGCAGGCGGTAATATACTCTTCTGATGTAATACTGTGGAAACAGTGGTTTAAGTCTGAATAAACAGTGCTCACCAATAATATTTCTGCAAGGAGCGCTGCGTTTACTGTAACACAAAATATTGTATCAGATTTTACTGCACCTTTAGTGCTGTAACGCTCGATCTACACTCGATCTATACTGTTGATTTTAGATGTACGATGAAGTCAATGTCTTAATGCATATCACTGTATTCTTTTCATTAGCATATGCTAATTCAGAGGATCCATTTCCCTATACCTTGTTGGGGGTCGTTCACATAAACTGTATAAATGCAAAATAATATGATTTTCCATCGCTTATTTCTTCAGACAAAATGTTTGTACAGTCTCATGTGTTAATCGGGGATTCATAAAATGGCTCGACGAGGCAATCACATTCTAAGTTCTCGAAACAACATGGCGAAAAGACAGATATAACCAGGACTAGTAAATGGTACATCAGTCAACGTAGACAGGTTCCCCGTGTATTATTTTCCTCGCTCTCACATCCGCATCCGCATTTGAAAGTGCATTACAACTTCAATGCTACAAAATTATACACCATCGAACTGGCTACCAGTCGCATGAACCTACTTCCTTGGTTTGAAGGTTTGTATTCTCAAACATGGACTGTTTGTCGACCACCTCTCATCATAGTCCATCTATATCAATAAATTTGTTAGACCTATATCACAACAAAATTTTCACTGAAAATTTTGTTAGACCTCGGGCTATAGCTTACCCTGTTTCGCGGTTGTCGTCAATCTCGTCCCGTTTGTTATCTTATAAAATACATTTAGAAGTCCAATTTTGTTCCCCAGATGCTGATGCATTGATGTGTTAAGGTACCATAGGTGGTAATTCAACCATTCAATTTGGTTCGGCTAAGGATCAGTGTCATGGTTCAATGAGCATAGTACTTAGCTATTATGGTGGCTATAAACTAACATCATCCAGATTAGATAAAATATGGAGAACCAAGACATTGCCAAACAGAAGGCAGGAAAACTTCCATGCAAAATGACAAATAGAACAGCATAACATCCAAATAATCTCCACATTATTGCCATGGCATTTGTTAATGACCAAGTGGGT
This sequence comes from Hsuehochloa calcarea, assembly GCA_036346395.1. Classification (NCBI taxonomy): domain Eukaryota; kingdom Viridiplantae; phylum Streptophyta; class Magnoliopsida; order Poales; family Poaceae; genus Hsuehochloa; species Hsuehochloa calcarea. Next base: position 50,233,716 of record CM070599.1, read on the forward strand.
ATGTTTCTTGAATTCTTGAATTGTTATGTCCTAGTGTGGGTAGAAATTAACGTTAGTTTTAATATATTAGCCTATTAGAATTTAGCCCGAGACGTGGTCAAATCCTAGATCCACCACTGATGACTTGGATAGCTGATTTGAATCATGAATGACCATTGTGACTACTTTTGCTACTTTCAGACTTAGAACTTAGCAATTTGATGTCCTAGCTATCAATATTTGTTGTTTCTCATTCAGAACTTGTTTCCTATTAAGTTATGCACTTAATGCTTGTAACTCTTATTCATATCTGTCACGACCAGATCTTGGTCGAAGGTTATAGTCGTGTAGGACAGGGAACACTAGTCGGAGTCTTCGACCAGTCGCCGTACTGGATAGTTGAAGAGTAGGCGCAGGGGAAGATGGCGCAGGGTTAAAGAAGAAGAAAGAGGTTAGGCCAGAAAACAGAGGGCAAGGGAGTTGATACGTTTTCTCATTGATTCCTTTGGCTGATTCGGTTGGCCCTTTTATAGCTAGGCAACAGCCCCTAACAATTGTATCTAACTCAAACTCTGCATTCCTAATATAACTCTTATCTCCTAATAAATATTAACTCTGATTTCCTAGAGCAAACCTTCCTTCTAATGACATTAACGGAACCAACTAGGACTATTATTTTGTGGGTTCGTTGTCATGAAGCCGGCGGCGAGATACGGAATACCGTACATGACAAGAACTTAGTTCATTATGCTGTGATGTAACTCGTGTTATGTTTTTTTTTATTTGTTGTCCTATAGTTATGTTATTTACTTGTTATATCATATTATCAATATTTTGTTCATTACAATTTGTTGATTTTTTTTTCTTCAACTTGAGGGTGTTGCTTTTCAATTTCAAAGAAAGACATTCATCAAGAAATATATGTTAGGATCAAAACAAGTAAGTCATCAACTCATCATCGTGCTTATGTTTTTCTCTTGATTTCATGATGTACAATATGTATATGTGTATACTTGTTGCTACAACTTAGTACATTACATGCCCTGTTTATATTGGTCCTAGTCTGGTGACTAGTCGGCCAAGTCGACAAGTCGGCCCCCTTGCGACTCGACTCGACTTTACGACTTAATAACCTTGTGATAGATCAATATCCTTGATTGGGACAATTTGATCAGCATGGACTGAATGTGTCAAATACAGAACATATCGATATAGGCTTGACTAGGGCATTAGAACCTTATGTACAAAGCAAGTAACATGCCTGGTGATACAAGAAATTATATAAGCTCGAAAGGTAGTACAATCCAACCTGGTAATAGTGAATTCCTAGAGTAGAAAATTAATATTAACAGCAAGAACGTACCCAACAACCGAAGCTGTCAATGCAGTGGCTACACAGGCTGGAGTGCTAATGTTACTGGAAGTGACAATCTTTTTAATCTCTTCATGTTCAGCTTTGTGATTATCCTTCAACTGTTCACCACAACAACAAAAAAAGGATATAAAAAATTATTCAAGGTACATATCAGTAAAAGTAACAAGAAAAACACTGAAAGCATTGCTGGTAGTCAATAAGCAATCAAGAATGAAGGGGAAAATGAAAGCAGACGGTCCAACCATTGCCATGGATCCAGTCTGCCATTTGGACAAAAGCAATGCCTGTGGTCTATAGAAGCCGCGAGCACCATCAGATTGTATTAGTCCACTGTCACAAACTCAACATGACTCATTTCAGAAACTAAAAAAGCATCAACTCAAAATATATAAAGAGATGCAACGAGCAACAAAAAAAGCATCTTAATATTGTCATCAACAAAGCAGCAAGCATGTTGCACTGGAATAACAACGTAGGAGTAGCACGTAAGCACATGGGTTTTAATGTCTTATACCCTGCCTTTTTAACGCCTGCCATGGAGCAATCTCGAACTTTTACAGAGTGGCTATTAGTATTTTAAATGTCAGTCACACACTAACAAATGCACATAACAAAGGGAAAAACACAGTGATGTATTCACAAAGTTAAGTAAAATATGCTACTAACAGACTATTTCCAAATTGCTTACAGATTGCTCAATTGAGTGAAGCCTGCTGTCAATCCTTGATTGTTGCATATGACGAAAATAATAACCTGTAACAAGAAATTCACAGTCTCTACTAGAAAATTGTAAATCTTACGAACAAATTCCAACTTAAGTAACAGTACAACATATACTCCACAGGGCACACATTAGGGATGCAAACAAGAACCAAAACAATACCCCAAAAAAGGCCTCATCCTTTGTTAATTGCAGCACACGAAAGTGAAACTATTTGATGTAAATTCGAAGAGTAAGGAAAAATTCAAACCATTGTAAAACCCTAAAATCACATACGGTTCTAACCACGAACCGTCTGTAACGAGATACACCATTGTAAAACCCTAAAATCACAGACGGTTCTAACCACGAACCGTCTGTGATATGTCATCATAGACGGTTTTTGTATAAAACCGTATGTGATACTTTTGTTTCGTTAGGCGGGAAAACGAAAATTTGCACCTAATGGCGGGCTCCTGAAAATCTCTCTATATTAACAGAGTCATTCATCTCCCCCTTTGCCATCTCCATCTCCTCCTTTGCCATCTCCATCTCCTCCTCTGCTATTTCTCCTCCTCTGCCATTTCTCCTCTGGCCTCCCCTGAGCTCGTCACCCGCGGCCTCCTCCACCTCCTCTACCTCGCCCTAGCCTCGTCGTCGCCGGCCTCCCACGACCTCGTCGCCCCCGGTCTCCTCTACTTCGTCGCCCCGTCCTCCCCTGAGTTCGTCGCCTGCGGCCTCCTCCACCTTGCCCCGGCCTCATCGTCACCGGCCTCCCATGACCTCGTCACCCCAGCCTCCCACGACCTCACTCTCTCTACTCCCCCATTTTGCTCTGTGATGTGGATTATTACTGTGATGTGTTAGTGCTCTGTGAATGGATTGAGTTGATGCTACTGTGATGTGGGTGATGCATGCCGTGTTGTTTTTAGTGCGCTGTGAATGGATTGAGTTGATGCTACTGTGATGCTATGGCTATTGTGGGAAAACTAGCGAAATCCGAAAATCAATATCAGATTCATTCGCGAGGCTCGGGACGCTCCAGACGAAGTGAAAATCCATTTTCGTTTTTTTACCATACAAAAAACTATCACAGACGGTTCTAAACAAGAACCGTCTGTGATAGCATTTTTCACAGACGGTTAAAAAACCGTCTGTGATGACCTCGTGTCATCACAGACACAAAAATTCAGACGGTTCAAAAACCGTCTGTGATGATGGTTTAGAACCGTCTGTGATGAGCTTTTCTGTAGTAGTGGCGTCAGCAGCAGTAGGTGGAAGAACATCAAATCCTTCATCATCTTCCTCTATGAATATGCTCTCAGTCACCTGTGTATCACCTGAAATATCTGATCTAGCTCCAGGGCTAGTCTCATAAAAAATGACATTGCATGTCTCCTGAACAAGATTAGTTTCAGCATTAAAAACTCGAAAACCCCTCGAATGCGCAGGATAACCCAGAAATAAACCATCAAAAGTTCTTGACTCAAATTTATCTAGATTTCCTATGCAAAAGAATCCCCTCTCTTGCCTACACACTCTATTTTTGGCCCAGCTCAATCCACCACTTACTGATATTACCGGTTCGACGCCGCTAGGGCCGGTTAGACCGATCATGGACCGGTCTGACCGCCGCCCCTGGCCGGTCAGACCGGTTATGACCTGACAACACAGAACTTTGCCAAAAATACGTGAAACGACAAACCGTAAATGCCATTGCCAATTGTCACATCATCCTAAGATCTGGAGCATATCCCCATGATATCCACACAAAATCTTCCTCAAAATTAGCACATCACGTGCTCTTGTCTTCATGCACCTCCTACACTTCCTTGTCCCACTGGCACCAGCATCATCAATATTTGTTGGCACCCTATGTATGAACTGCACATACACAATTGGTCTTCCGTATATCGCCATCTCAGGATTTGTAGCAATCTGTGTGTACTGGTCTCATTCAATGCTACCATCCACCTTGTGCAACTCCCATACACCTTGCCCTCCCTTATTCCTGCAGGCTACCGCCTCGATCACAAGCTTCTTCGTCGATGTCTCCGTGTTGAACTCCCTCCGGATGCAGCTCCTCAACTCGTGAATACTAATCTCATTCGGGGCCTCCGCCCGGACCACCTTAAATTGGCATCTTGACATGTCCCACCCGCCCAGTCTGCCTTGCACAAGACCATCACTAAAAAACACAAGCAAATCCTGTATGTTAGTCACTACCTACAACCACAATAACTCAATACACTTAAATATCCATATTTCCGATAATTCAATGTTTTTTACTACCTATGAATACAACTAGATGCCCGACAATTCACATATTTTCCCTACATAGCCAACAAATTCTCCCTACATAGCTAGCAATCGTTCAAAACACGTTCGCGCGGCATTTACCGAAAAAAAATCAGACACACTGCACTGTTAAATTTACACAATATGTGCTATGCATTTTATCTGTACACAATCAGCTAAACAGTTTGCACTATTTAATATACATTTCCATACATGTCCAAAGCAGCTACACTTTGGTAATCCTTATCTAAAAATGTAACCTAATTAGTGGCTAATTAACAAGCTAATAAATTTATGCAAAATATGTGCTAAGCATTTTATTTGAACACGATCACCTGAATAGTTTGCACTACTTAATCTACATTTTCCTACATGCCAAAGGTTCGACTTGGCGGTCACGCAGACGCCGACATGGATGCCTGGTTTCGACGAGCCGAGTGATGCATCCGCCGATGGTGATGTTGCCTCCGAGATTATTCTCCGTGAAACCATCCCATCAATGGAGTTGAGGAGGATCCTTATCCTCCACAACGATACGTCCAACAGAGGAGCCAATTCCCTCCAAGGACAAGGGTCAATCCGACCGTAACCGCACCTGTGAGGACTCACGACACAATGAGAGTTTTTCCTCTAAGTGTCCAAGTTCCCTTAAAGCGGTCCGACACTGGTGAGACAAGTCCCGAAGCCACCATTCCAGACTCCACCAAAGATCTTGTGATCCTATCTCTCGGGGTAACTCCAGAGATAGTGGGATCAAGCATGCTTTTCCTATTTAATCGACTGTCTCCGCAGATCTCATTTGCGGATGGAGCGATTATAACCCGGAGTTCCCCTACCGGAGGATTACTCCAAGTCGCCGAGATGGTGTCTCTCGAGCACTCCTCAGCGGGAGGCCTCAAGCGCAAGTGAGAATCATCAACAGGAGGTCTTCGTCCTTCCTCAAATCGAGTCAACCTCATGGAGGACGAAATGAGAACCCTCCCGAAGATCACGCCCGCGCCTCCTCGTAGTAATGGCAAGGGAACCACCGTGACAGAGAGAACCAACACTCGATGAACGCGAGAGAAATCCTCGACATTCTCGCACTCCACCGAGAAGGCCTCAAAGATCCGACGGGAGGATTTTGAGGTCATCAGAAGAAAGAAAATTGCGCCGTAAGAACAACTCGGGCGCATTCAATATCAGTCACAGGAGGTACAAGAACTCCAGGACATCAACGACTTGCTTGAGAATCCCAATCAAGAGCTTGCTCGAACGCCAGGATACGATCTCTTTGCTGAGGAGATTGCGCAAAGGCTTCGAACTGTGATGACAAGACTGGAAGTACCTCGTCAACAACATTCGGTAGTCGTAGCAATGCGACTTCTTGACTACTATCAATCGAATATTTCTGCAGAGGAATCGACACGGTCATAAGTCACATCGATCTCCTATTCGAGAATACTTTTCGATCGGCCGATGATCAAGTAGCCCTCCGAGGAGGTGATCAATCACTACTCGGCAAAGAAATTCACAACGGTGGATTACGAGGAGTATTCCTCAAGAAGCTCGAGACCTACAATGTAGCAGTCACTGTCTAGGGTATCGTCGTATACGATCACCTGGCGACATTAACCCTTCTTTCCTACAAAGAAGGCGTCAAGAAGTAATTACGGATGCCGGGCATTTTCGCCTGACCTTCGAAGCAAGTTCATTTGGCCACCTCATTTTCGACCGTGAACATGGAGAAATTTGATGGATCTCAAAATCCCATCGAAGTTTCTTCAGATCTATACAACAATTGTCCGAAAGCGGCGGGAGGAGGAGAGCACGTAATGGCGAATTACCTTCCAACTGTGCTCGAAGGATCCGCTCGATCGTGGTTATTAAACCAACCACTCGAGTCGATCTACTCTTGGCAACACCTCTGTGATCTTCTACAGGCAAATTTCCAAGGCACATACAACCGCCCTGGAAAGGAAGACGACTTGCACCGGATCAAACAGAACAACAACGAGACTTTGCGTCAATTCATCAAACGCTTTAGTCGGTTCAGTAACTCAATTCCGAAATTTCGACTCTCTGTGATCGTGGCTTTTAAGCAAGGAGTCCGTAGTAGAAGAATAACAGAGGATATTGCTTTAAATCCTCCCAACACCGCTCTTCGAACTCTTTGAGATGGCCGATCGATATGCAATCGCTTCGAGGCAATGAGTGGAATAACACTATCGATCGAGAAACACACGCTTCGAGAGCCGGTGAGGTTGGTAAGGACAAAAAGCAAAAAGTCCAAGAAGAAAATAAAAGTCAAAAGCCACAAACTAGTGGTTTCAAGGAGGTTTTGGCCGTAAAGATAGAGAGCCCCAAACCACCAAGTCGAACCACGATCAAGGCAAAGGTAAGCGCCACGATCGTAGGAACGACAAACCAAGATGGTGTCCTTTTCATAAAAAGGAAGGACATGACCTCATAGCTCGCCGAAGTTTTCCAAAGAAAGCTCGAGGACTACTACAACGGCAAAGCACCGCTCCCTACTCTCGGCGGGTAGGACATACGAGTGGTCGAAGTCGCCGATGATGAGGAGATGCCATTCCAAGATCCGCACCATACCGTTGAGCATATCTATGGAGGATCATCGGCATACGACTCAAACGACAACTTAAAGTCACGGACGAGAGGTAAATTCCATACATACTCCTCTTGTCAATAAATTACCAAGTGGTCGGAAGTTACCATCTCTTTGAGAAGGACATTGCCGATCACTATGAGTCGATCAGTCGATTTCGATTGTGAATGAACCCACCATCAACAACCGTCAGATAAATCGAGTGTTGGTTGATGGTGGCGATTCTTTGAACATATTATTTACCAAAGCCCCGGATGAGATGCAAGTACCGGGACAAAGGTAAGGCGATGACGATATTCCTTCCATGGAATCGTCTGCGGGTCTTCTACCAAACCCATTGGCCAAGTTTCTCTTCCTTTAACATTTGGCTCGCCAAGTAATTTGAGATGAGAAAGTCTCCTTTGATGTGGTCGATTTCGATCTAAGATATAACGCCATACTCGGACGACCAACTTTGGCAAAATTCTTAATGGCTACTCATTATGGGTATCAATGTCTTAAGATGCCAGTCCCAAAGGAGTGATCACAATTCAATGTGACAAAAGATGGCGTATAGTCATGATCACGATCCTCGAGATGGTTGGTCAAATACCAACTCGAGATGAAAGTCACCCGACTAGCAAGTCGAGCCTAAAAGTCGCACCAAAGCCGAACGACCAAGTCAAAGAGGTTCCTCCGACGCAGAGAAACCCTCAAGACTGCTCGCATTGGGAGACTTCGATCCCAAATAGGAAGACGCCTCATTACCTTCCTCCGAGCTAACGCAGATGTCTTCGCGTGGCAAGCATCCGACATGCCCGGAGTCCCGTGGAGGTGATCGAGCATGTGCTAGCTACGGCTACCGATAAAGTACCGTAAAACAAAAATTACGAGATTTGCCCTCGATAGGCGAGATGCTATTAAATCGTAATTGGATAAGCTACTTAAGGCGTGCTTTATAAGAGAAGTCAATCACCCGAGTGGTTGGCTAACCTCAGAATGGTCAAAAAGTCAAGCGGCAAATGGCGATGTGCGAGACTTTCTCGATCTTAATAAAGCTTGTCCAAAAGATGATTTCCCTTTACCTCGTATTGATCAGCTGGTTGATTCTACTGCGGGTTGTGAAATATTAAGTTTTTTAGATGCATATTCTGGATATCACCAGATCAATATGTGTCTAAACGATGAAGAAAAGACCGCATTCATTACTCCATTTGGTACCTTTTGTTATATCAAAATGCCATTTGGTCTAAAGAATGGGTGCTTCTTTTCAACGCTTAATGCAATCGACTTTTTCATCTCAATTAGGCCGGAATTTGGAAGCCTATGTTGATGACCTAGTCGTAAAAAGCATTAAGAGACTTAATCATATCATTGACCTACAAGAAACATTCGACAACCTCAGAAAGCACCATTTAAAACTTAATCCAGAGAAGTGTGTGTTTGGAATTTCTTCAGGAAAATTGCTTGGATTCCTAGTATCTGAACGAGGAATCGAAGCAAATCCTGAAAAAATAAAGGCCATCCTCCAGATGCGACCTCCAAACACAAAAAAGGAAGTCCAGAAACTCACTGGGTGCATGGCGGCTTTAAGTCGTTTCATCGCACGACTAGGAGAAAAAGGACTACCTTTCTTTAAACTTCTCAGGAGACATGAAGGTTTTGAGTGGTCGAACGAGGCAAACATTGCCTTTGAGGATGTCAAGAGGTATCTTTCGAGTGCTCCTGTTCTGGTTTCTCCAAAGCCAGAAGAGACGCTCTTAATTTACCTAGTCGCCACGCCACGTGCAAAGAAGCGCGATCTTGATCGTAGAGAACGTGAAAACGCATAACGACCGGTTTACTACGTGCGTTTAAGTTTTACGGGCCTAAGGAGCGTTACCCTCAGTCCAAAACTTCGTATGCCCTCCTCATGTCTTCGAGGAAATCTGCGGCATTATTTTCAGGCGCACAAAATAGCATTGTCGTCCGAGTTTCCTTTGGGAGCAATCCTCCATAATAAGGAAACAGCGGGACGCATGGCAAAATGGTCAGTCGAACTTGGGGAGTTCGACCTCCATTTCGTGTCCCGAACGGCCATAAAATCCCAGATCTTGGCAGACTTTGTCGCCGAATGGACAAATCCTGAACCTGTTCAGGATCCCCAGTACGATTCCCACGACCAGTGGATGATGTACTTTGACGGGTCACTCACTTTAAGTGGCTCGGGGGCTGGGGTGGTCCTGGTATCTCCTACTGGAGAAACCTTAAAGTATGCCATACAATTAAACTTTCAGGCCACTAACAATGTGGCAGAGTACGAAGGTTTGCTAGGCGGCATACGAGTGCGAAGCACTCTCGATTAAATCGACTACTCGTAAGAGGAGACTCTCAACTAGTCGTGAATCAAATTGGGAAAGAGTACCAGTGCTCTAACTCAACAATGGCTCGGTACTTATCAGAAGTACGTAAGCTAGAAAAACATTTTTTAGGTTTCGAGGTACAATTTATCCTCGAAGGATAATTTCTCGCACCAACTTGCTCGGATGGCTTCTTCCCGATCCATAGTACCAAAAGGAGTTTTCTTGGAGCAACTCCAAAACCGCTCTCGGTCGAAGAACCGAGGCACCTCCTCTTGAGATGGCCTCATTAGATTACGAGGATACGGATGACTCCCATCTACGAGTATCTTTGCAAGGGTTCCGTACCCGAAGATGATCTTGAGGCAGATCGATTATCCCGAAAAGCCAAAATGTATACTTTGGTTGAAGGAGTTCTCTATAAACGAGGAACCTAAGGGATACTCATGCGATGCATTCGCAAAATGAAGGAATAACACTCCTTCACGATATACACAAGATGGCATCTGTGGGACGCATGCTTCCTATGTAACATTAGTTGGTAAAGCCTTTCGACAAGGTTTTTATGGCCTACACTGCACGATGCTAAAGAGGTGGTTAAAAGTGTGTCCATGCCAATTTCATGGTAGATGATACACCAACCGGCTCAAGCATTACAAACAATACCTCTTTCTTGGCCTTTTTGCACTGGGGCTTGATATCCTAGGACCGTTTCCCAAAGCTCCGGGAGGTTTCAATTCCTTTTGTGGCTATTGACACGCTCACAAAATGGATCAAGCTCGAACTCAGAATCGATAACAACTAAGCAAAAAAAGGTTCATGATGAGAAGCGTAATTAGTCGATTTGGAGTACCAAGTCGGATAATTACGCATAATGGTAAACATTCGCAAGTGCAAAATTTCAGAATTTTGCGACGAGTTGGGTACCAAGTTATGCTATGCTTCGCTGCACATCCCCAAAGTAATGGGGCGGTTGAACGCAAACGGCCAAATAATGCGAGGAATTAAAACTCGAGTCTACGACCCGACTTGTTAAGCGCTCGGGGCTTGGGTACAAGAATTACCTTCCATATTATGGGCGATTCGTACAACCACCAAATCGAGCAACAGGAGAAACACCATTTTTCTAGTGTTCGAGCGAAGCCATGCTTCCTCCGGAGCTAAAATTGCGGTCGACACGAGTTGAAACCTTCAACAACTCGGATCAGAACAACTTCGAGCAGATGACATTAACCTACTCAAGAGAGGAGAAACCTAGCCTTAATTCGTTGGCGGTCTACCAACAAGCCTGCAGATACTATGATCGTAAGGTCCAACCTCGCACCTTCTTTGAGGTGACTTGGTATTGAGGCTCGCCAATCCAAGTCTAACTAGGAATAAACTTTCCCTAAATGGGAAGGTCCTTACACGATGGTCGAAGTAACTCGGCGGTGGCTCAGACGACTAGCAATGGAAGATGGATGTGTTCTCTCAAACTCTTGGAACATCGACCGCCACGCAAATTCTATGTGTGACCGATTTCTCAAGCAATAAAAGTCCGAGTTCTTTCTACCTCTTTTTGCCTTATTTTGAGTAGTGCTTTTTAATCTTTCGACTATGATATGAGAACACCCGCTTTTTACACCGCCGGCGCGAAACGTCATCGGGACGAAACTTCTCCTCTCGCATGTGGTTACGCCCACTAGAAGGAATTTCAAGCATTGACTCGTTACTCATTTTTGCCGCCGATACAAAGAGCCCGGTTCTATCCAATCGAAATGTTCTCAAAGCCAACTCTCTCAATCTTAGTCTATTTTTTCATCAATTCAAAAATATTCTAAGTAGAGTACACTTTCTTACATTTGTTCGACTACCTTTGATGTACTCGATTTGTTTTAGCGGTGAAGGAAGAGACACACCTAGTCAAGTCTTTCCTCTCGCATGTGGTCTCGCCCACTAGAAGGAAACTTCCTAGCCGCTTTCGATCTCCTACTTTTGCTCTTTGGAAAAGACTTATCAAGTCCACCAAAAAGGACGAACGAATTACTAAAGTCCTCTAAGACGCCCTGCTTAACTCAAGTTGTTGTTCTTGGTTCAATTAAACTAGTCGGAAATGAAAACATCACCTAGTCGAAGCCTTTCCTTTACGTGACGTGGTCCACGCCCACTAGAAGGAACTTCCTAGTGACGAGTCGTTTTAACTCTTTCGACCGATGCTTGACACACCGTAACAAAAGCTATAAGTTAAATAAACCTCTCTTTGTTTTCGAAAACCTGTTTCAAACACTATTTATTTAGATTGTCTAAACAATCTAAACAAATAATCGGGGCTAGGATAAAGTTATTAATTTGACTTCAATTCTTAGTCTTTCATTCGTCTTTCATTCGCTTATTATCTTTTGAGTTACTAACTACTCGACAAGATGATTTTCGTGAAATAAGGCGGATCATATATTACTCATCAACAAAAATTATCGCATTTTACAAAGTAGTTACAAGATTACTCACGGGGAGAGCCTAGTCGCATTTCCTCGCCACCTTTTTATAATCGATGCATTTCCACAATCGACGACTTGCCTCGATTCGACGATACGAAGTCGGCCGATTGGTTTAACATTAAAGCGGGGATCTTGAGCTTTAAGTTTCGCCAAAGCGTAACTTACAGTGACGACCGCCTCCCTTATTGATTCAAATTTTGATTAGCCTTCAGAGTGGTCACCATTTCTTGCAATTTTCCGACTTGTTCTCCAATAGTACTTGTGTGAGCAGCTATAGTATCTTCTCGAGGAGTTTTTCCCTCAGAATGTAGCTCACTAAGCACATTGTTCAGGAGAGTGATGTTGCCTTGAAGACTAGTCTTCATCGACTCCATCTCCTGTTGGGTACAAGTCGAAGCCTCACGAAGCTTTTTGTTCTCGACCACTTGTTCTAAAAAGAATAATACCGGTCAAACAAAAATACTTCTAGAGGAACATAACACAAAGATATTTGTAGGTAAAAGCATTTCTTACCTACTAATTGAGAATCCAATTTCTTGACCTCTTCGCGATGGAAAGCAACAGTTTCAGCATGCTTTTGCTCCCACGCCCGATGTCCTCTCAGATTCATCTTAGCAATGCGACGGACTCATTGCGAATCAAGGTCTTTGCTTGGATTTGACCTCAAGGATTCTCAATTGGGCAAAGCAATTTACGAACAAGGAATTGACATTAAAAAGGAAAACACTCAAAAGGACAACGGTAAAGAGTTACTTACTGAACTTGAGTTCTCGTAACCTCAAGTTCTTGATCCTTATTCTTGGTAATGCGGAAAACTCTGAATGACCAAAGATTTGTCTCCAACTTCATCGGAGCTTCTTCATCTCATTTTCTTTATCCAAGAAGAAATGAGAGTTAGGTAAAGGTTAAAACTCAAAAGCAGTCTTAAGTTCAAGACTTATCGCTTATTTTTTCCTCGCAATTTCTTAGATCAGAGACAACCTCTCAAGTCTTTCAGAGAGGTTAATACTTCATTCCTTAGCCTCCTCGACTCCTCTTTTTCATAGTCGGCTTAGTCGGCTAAGGTCTTTGAATCACTGTTTAACCTACAAAGGACAGAGATGGAGATAAAAATCAGCCGAATGGTTATAAATACTTCTACAACCACTGACCTAGTCGTAAGTTTTTCTGCGACTACGAATGGTTGTAAGTCTTTCTGCGACCACTATCTGGTCGTAAGTAGTCGTAAGCTTTTACGACTAACACTTTGTCATGAGTTTCTTCCATGACTATTCTCGTAAAGCATTATCACGAGTATTTAAGTCGAAAACAACTATGAATGATAAGTGACTTACCACCTCTGCGCCTCTGCTTGAGTAGTTCTTTCTCCTGTCTTAGCTCTAAAAGTTGTCGATGATACTCACCGACAACAGCAATTTGCTCCAGAGCTTTCTGCAAAAAGAAAACAGTAAGAAAGGAAGAAAAGCCACAGATATAAGTATTCTGAAGATACTTACATTCATAGTCGTCCTAGCAAACGTTGAATATACAAAGTCCGGGTCTTTGCGACTTATCTATCCTCGCAACTTTGTCCCACCACACCTTCTCAAGGCGCTCGTTATCAAAAGTATTCTCCATATTGGGAATATCTTTGGGATGGGGAACTCGGTCACGAGATTTGTAAGCAGAAGACCCTACGACGGAGGCAGGACCAAAGAAGTCACCACAGTGAAATTTTCTCCTTCATTTCAGAACTTCTCTTTGGGTAGGGGAAGGAACGCCTCCTACATTTTCCTTCCCAGAGTGGTGCGCAGGCTGTTCACCACCTTGACCAGAGGCTTCCACAGCTGCCTCTGTTGTCTCTACGACCTCGTGGTCGTGTGACCACCTCAACAAGAATAGCCGCTACCTCAAGAGTCGTAGCTACAATTTCAGCAGGTGTGGGAGTCACTCTAGGAGTCTCGACTTCATCGACCACCTGGGCCAAAGGTGATGCTTCGACCACCTCCATTGCTACCTCCCCAGTAACTGAAGGGATGGCAATGGACTTCTCAGTGGAAGCATTCCCGGGGGCTGAAGGAGTCTGGTGAAATAAAGAAAAGCAAATCAGGTTGTGAAAAGAAAAAGGTAAATGTCGTTCTTACACTTTAGTACATTTCACATACCTCTGCACTCTGGTCTTAACCAGGAATTTTGGAGCAATCCTCCCAACGGAGGACCTCTTCTTCTCCACGACCACGTCTGGTCGAGGTTCAACAATTGGCTCAGCTACGATCACGTCTGGTCGTAGAGTTGGAACAGGGACCAGGGCTCTGGTTCCCTGATTCTCTGGATGGACGAGATCGGCCTCGACCATTCCGTAGCGAGACGCCTCGGTGCGAGTTGTGCCGATGTCGCATCCTCCTTCATAAAAGACATAAAATCTTTCCAGTTCTCCCTTTCCAGTTGCTTAATAAAACTAGGAGTGGCACCGACTGCGAAAGATTAGTGTCATAATAGAAGGGTACCTTAGCCTTGCGAGGTTTGCGCTTAAGAGGTTCGGTTGCTTCAACCTCCTCGGCCCGGCCGGCTGCGACCTCGGCAGATACAACTACGGTGCCGCAGTCTTGTAGAGGTGCGGTCGAAAGACCGAGCTCGAGCTTGCTCCCCCTTGTCGGCAGATTTTACAAGTCGGCGTCTTTTCGAGGAGGAGCCGAGCTTTGTCTTTCGACAACCCAGCGCCAATAGTCATCGTAATCGACTTCTTCGTCGTCCGGCGATTTTCCATGCCTACTTTACGTAAGCAAAAGCGAGAAAAGAAGAATCACTAATTAGTCGTAAGTTTTTCTACGACTAGTACTAAGTCGTAAGTTCTTCTCGACTTTTTATTGATCGTAAGATATTCTACGATCACCATTAGTCGTAAGTATCTCCTACGACTATAAAGTCCTAAAGAAAGAATCGATTTTTGATTACCTTTAGGCGATCCATCTTTTCATCTGCGGATAAAACCGCAATGACTTGAGGAACCGCCCCTCGAGTGATGGCGGAGACTTCTCACAAATGAGTCCGACTGAGTCAACCTCACTGTGAAAGATCCGTGTAAGCAGATAAAAATATTAGACAAGGTTAAGAAAGACCAAGCGAAGAGCTAAATCGACAATTGCTTACCCTCCTCATAGTCTCTCGGTGGGGTCTCCTCTTCCGAGTACCTCCACATAGGAGATGCTCGCTTCTTCAGAGGATCGATTAGGCGTGTGATGAAATCCTTCACCACATGCCATCCGGCCACCCTTCTTCCTTCAAGTCCTTAATAGCTTGAATATAAGGGCTAATCCTACTGATATCTTGAGGGTTGAGTCCCATGAAGATTTCTTTTCATGACCTTCCCTCAAAAGAAAGGTCTTCAGAGGTGACCTTCCAAGAGAACCACCTCTTCCTCGGCCCGACCACGAAGACCGGGTAAAGCTCGAATGTACTCCTTCGACTTGAGTCGTGGAGCTTCAGATCATGACTTCCGGCAATTCGGTTTGTCGAGCCATCCCATAATAATATTGGAGCACTCGAGATCCATGGAATCCCTGTGTATGCCTCGACAGATATACGAACACACTCAACATGGTAATGGAATTGGGACCTAAGTTCACCGGTTCCACCCCAAAGTGTTCGAGTACTCACAGTAAGAAAGGGGGGCGAGTAATCGAGGGCGCACTCACAATACGCTTGGAAGACGGATTTGCCCATTTTCCCCGATGGCGATCTTTGCCCGATAGGCGGAATCCACTTCACCGAGCCTTCTCGGGATCTTCCAAGATCGACCAAGATTTTGATCTTAGCGCATCCATCTCCGATTCCTCCCATTCGAAACTCTCTTGGCCATTTCGCTCGTAAAGAAGTTTTTTTGATTGGGTTGGCGGCGGAGAAGATGAAACCTAGTCGAGGACGAAGAAAGCAAGAGCTCAAGAACAATGGAGTGATTTGGGGAAAAGTAAAACCCAAGTCTACCTCTGGTAAGTTTTTATAACCAAGACGATCTCCGCCGCCGGAAACCGTCTCGTCTATAGGAGTGCAGAGGAGTTGGTTGTACCGCCGGAACCGCTTCATCGGACAAGTCTGTGAGAGCCGATTGCAATTCCCAGATGGTGCTGCTCGAGAAAAATTAGGTGCGTATTGTCACCCCTGCGAAATTACATTCTTGACCAAGTATTTACGGTCAAGGAAATATCAATCGGAAGGCTTTTCTCCGATTCCCTACTACGACCACCAGGACGGTCGTAGGGTTTTCTGACTTTTGATAGTCGTAAGCAATCTTCACGATTGCAATCGCCGAACCGTCTCATCAACAGATCTGTAGAGATTGTTTGCAATTCCCGGATGGCTGTTCGGAAAGTTAGGTTCGTTTCATCACCTCCAAGTAAAATTACTTTCTTGACCAAATCTTTCGGTCAAAGGAAGTATCAATCGGAAGAGTTTTTCCTTCGACTATCTTTCTACGACATGTTCATGGTCGTAAGTCCATTCTGAAACCTTTACCAAGTAAGTTACTTTCACTTAAAGTGGGGGCTAGATGACGAGAATCTAATAAACAACTAAACTTTGGTAATCCAAAGTTAATTACGTTAACTAATCGATACGTCAACTAGTAAATTTTTGCCGACTATCTTCCAATCACGCACATCCAAAAATGTCATATCCGTCAACGAACATGTTTAAATATTATTCATACATACCCCACAATCATGCTAAACACGTTTGCAATATGTACCATAATTTGTACACTACCACCTAAACAGTTTGAACTATTTATTCTACATTTTCCCGCGTCGCCGAAGCAACTACACTTCTGTAATCATTTTCTAATTATGCTACCTAATCAGTGTCTAATTAACAACTACTAAATTAATTATGATTATATTCCTAACATTGTTGAAAAGCTAATTAAACACTAATTACATCGTTAAAAAATATAATGCATTCAAAAAAATCACCTCTTCTAGAATATCTTCGCTTGATGTAGAACTTTTTCTACTAATACAACGGCTAAATACTGTTCTAAATACTCTCAAATCGGCAGGGAAATCAAAAAAAAAATCGCCGAATGTGCTCTCTCTCGCTCGCTCCTCTCTGTCCCTCTGCGCTGAAAGATATGCTTGTGTGCGGGACAGACACATGAGGGGGGTGGGGACAAGTGGGAGCCTCGGTTCTTCCATGGTTGATGAACCCTTTTATATAGTTCTTAATTTGCTCATGTGGAATAGCAAAATATTTCTACTTGCCCCCCCTTGATATTTAGTTATCACCATATGACCATCTAGGTAAAAAATTTATGGCTCCGTCCTTGCTGGTGTGGGGGTTGAGAGGGTCATGTGCGAGCTTTTATAGCCGCGAAAAGCCACCTCCAAGCCTCCGGGTGAGGGGTAGGTGCGGGACTAGCCGACCGCGACGTGCGGGCCCGGATGCGCACGACAGTAGCTTGCAGCTCACCGGTGGGGCAGCAGAGCGCCAGCAGAGTGTGAGCAGCAGACCGGTGCGTGGCACATGGCATTTCGTGCTTCGAACGAGCGGTAGGTGTATCTCTCTGTCTGTGGTGTAATTTTTATCAATTCGCTCGAGAACATATTTGTTATTCAGGCACGAAAACGTACCAAATGAGTTCTTGTGCTCTTCTCTCGCTACCTCCTGTATCTCTTAAGTCGTCGTACCGCCTTTGGAACTTCTTGATGTTAATACCCGCCGTAGTTCCCGTCAAAAAAACTAGAAATCACATAAACTCAAAGCCTTTATTTATTGAAGCATAACACCATCGTACCAGTGCTTTGCTCTTGGGTTTGAGTATACTGTACATCCAGTGCAGTCCAGTTGTTCTACAAGGTTTCTTCAAATTTGTGGACGTGGACGTGTTAATGAAGTGATAATGGAGTATCAAGTTGGCTTTGTGGTTTTGAGTAAAAAAAGAAGCAACCACGGAGCGAAAAAGACGTGAACCATATTGGCGAAAAGACGAAAACATAAGCATATATCGTCGTAAAACCATCACCAAACAATCGACAGAATAGCTAAAAATTTATCCAGATTCGTCTTTCTTGCTCGTAATTCAGGAACTTCATGTAGATGCTACCCGGTGTACATACAGAATGGGCAGGGAGACATACCAGCGGACTGAAAAAAATGAACTCTCGAAACTACACAATTTGGCACAAAACCTCCCCTCCATTGCCAATTTGTCATTCTTATCGCATAAAGAATAGTAGTACAAACACTCTTGAATACACGCATCAAATTAGGAAAAGAAGACAAGATAAAATCGCCTTCTCCGTATGCTGTGATTCGGCGGATCCTATCAGAGCCGTAGCTCCGTGCACAGTTCGTGGTCCCTGTCCGGCGGCGGCGGGAGGTTGAGGTCGAACGGCGCGCGAGACCGGACGGTGGAAGCGTCGTCGTCATCATCCACGACGGAGGCCGACGAGGCGCAGTCGCTGTGGCAGCCGGCGTCGGGCGCTGGCGGCGGTTGGCGCGGCACCCGCCTGCGAGGCACCGCCGTCCCTGCCGCCCTGGGCCCACTGAAGGACTCGACGGTGGAGCTGGCGCTGCACGCAGAGGCGACCGGCGGAGGCGCGGCGCGGCCACAGGGGCGGGACGGCAGCGGGCGGGGCAGGGGGAAGTTGGTCTTGGCCAGCGGCCCGCGGAGTTTCCGCGCGGCGACGTCGTATGCGCGGGCGGCGGCCTCGGCGGAGTCGAAGGTGCCGAGCCAGACGCGCGCGCGCTTGGCCGGGTCGCGGATCTCCGCCGCAAAGCGCCCCCACGGCCGCTTCCGCACGCCCCTGTACCGCGGCGCCACAGCCATGGCCGCCGCGTCGCACATAATATCTCCCATAAAAACGCCGCGCGCCTCCTGCTTCTTACTCACTCCCAAAAACTCCTCGCGGCGCGTCTGTGTTTTGAGCTGAAACGCGCGCGCGCGCGGGACTTGGCTATGGCGGCACAGGGCAGCGCGGCCGTGTATCGCGGCTAAAACACGCGGGATTTGGCTATTGCCTGTGGGGGTAGGGCGGTGTGGCCCTGGAGGGTTGGGGAGTAGAAGAAGGAGGCGTGGTGGGGTAGGAGCGACGCGCGACGCGCAGACAGCTTAGCTTTGGGCAGCCGCTTCCCACCTTCCCCACTGCCCTCCTCCTCCCGCCGAGTATACTTTTCTTTTCTGATATTTTTTTTCTCTCTCTCTCTCTCATTCTTAGCCGAGTTAACTTCGTTCTCCCGCGTATCGTTATGGGGCAGCGATAACACGTGTTTCGCTTCGTTTTTTCGGTCTTAGCTGCTGCTATCTGTGCCACTGGGGTCGGTGTGCTGTCCACTACGTGGGACGACGGACTTCTGCCCCACCAAGCAAAGATTGCTGCAAGATTTGCACGCATTTAACTCGCACGGTACCATCCGATGCAGTGATGCTGTGGGATTCGAACCCGTTCCTCCGTCGTGCAATCGAGACGGGTGCGATGAAATCACTCGTAAAAAGGGCATCTGACTCTGTAACTCCGGATTACGAGTTCCAGCTGACCGCCCGGACCTGTTTTGATTTGATCGTCTTGTTTAATAGTATCGTGCTTCTTCTGTTCATTTAGAATCGTGATATGAATGGTTGTGACCAAGAGGCTATTTCATTTTGACAAGGTATTCATTCCCCTCTAGGATCTACATACATCGATCTTACATGATGAATTACCCGTCATCATGCTCTTTTGGCAAATTATAGTGTTTGTTACACGCCACCATCATCGTACCTTTTTCTTTCTTCTCTGAAGACGCTATCATCACGCTTATAGCTAATACAACTCTCCCTACAAACCAAACTTTGTCTCCATACTCCTCTAGTCTATATCAATAGTCCCATTTAGAACGAAACCTAGCACGTGAGACTATTTGTATTGAAGTCAATGATTGGTAATTTTGTGTTTCAAAATGTTAGCCGTGTTGATTAAATTCAGCGTGACCTTATCCAAATTTTAAGTAACAAAATTTTCACTCCATGAAAAGTTTTGGCAATTTGGCCCCAAACTCTGTCATCATCTTGCACTGTAGTATTCGGTAAGAAAACGGCGATGGACAGGTCAGTGGTCACGCAAGTCACAGGAATCAGTGGCTGCGAGTGGCGCCACCGTCGGGCACCACACCACCGAACCCCACTAGTCGATGACTCCCACGCGCACACTCAACTCGATGCCCATCACATCAACCCGCGTCCAAATACTAGTCTAGATTAGTGGTGGGTATTGGACCGCTCCGCTCCGTGCTAGCACAATATGAATTCATCGTGTTTCGAACTGTGTCGTGTCTTGCCGGCTTAGCTCAGTCACTCCATCGTGTCATGTCGTGCTGGCTCGTCTCACCTCCGGTTAGACCCAGGCACAGCCCAAAATCTGTTGTGCCAGAGTCATATCGTGGTGACTCAAACGACAACCGCTGTCACCCAGGAAGACAAAGACACATGTGAGCCATCTACGCCTGCTCCCCCTCGCCATAACCTCCTCCTCTTGGACGTCGATGAAGAACTCCGTCCACCTCAGTCGCGCCGCACGCTTGCGAAGGGGGTGAGAAGGATGGCGACGAGGAGGTGGCGGGAGGGAGGGCGGCGGGTGGTGGCCCGTGGAGAGGGATAGGGAGGGCGACGGCGCGTGGGGAGGTGGAGGGAGGGAAGGGAATCAAGGATTGAGAATTTGGGAGCCGGGGCTCAGGAGAAGGGATTGGGGATGGGGGTTTGGGGAGGCTGGGAGGGATGTTGGGCTAGACCGGGGTGGCAGAAGGGGTGATTGGTTGGGTCAAGTCGAGGTGAGGGAGTGATTGGGCCAGGCCGAGGGGGAGGGATTGGGCTAAAACGGGAAAGTTGAGCCTATTTCGTGTCGTGTCAGCCCAAACACAGCCCAACTGATCGTGTTGTGCCGCATTCTCAGGCCCAGTCCGGTCTGCTGTTTGTGCCACGTGTCGTGCTTAGACTGTGCCTTGTCGATCGGGCTTCAGGCGGACCCGAAAAAGCACAACCCAAGTCCCAGCTCTAGTGCAGATGGTGGCACTGGCAGTTTGGCACCCGCACCACGCCGAGTCCACAAGTCAGTGTAGGGATGCGTAGCCACGTAGGCGGCTGACGGGCAGGACTCGGGAGGAGTTATTTTTTAAATAATTTTAGTTTTAGTAAAATTACAAAATTAAATAGCTGAAAAAAACAATAACACTTCTCACCGATTCAACCGGTTACAAGTGGTCTATCGCCAGTTAAATGGTGGCAACTAGCTGAGAATTTTTTTATTTTTATGTACAAAATTGGGCTAAACATTTATTACTGTTTTTATTTACATTTCTACTGTTTTCCCGCAACACAACACCCACCAACTAAACTATTGTCGCCAACGACACCACCAACAAAGATAATGATGGTGGTTTCAGGAAGAAAGTAAGTTGCACATTATAATTAATGCACGACATAATAAGAAACATAATCAGATAGTAATAAGAAAAACAAATATTAGCACAACATATTTTAAAGGAAAAACATCATCACATAGTTTTAAAATAAATAACAAAGATGTTACGTAACTTTCTATTCCGAGAAGACAACTCATTCTAGTGTCTATCGTCCGGCTAGCGATATCTCCTTCATCTCGTACACTTCTCGTATAGTATTTCTTGTAGGTATGATCGGACTACCTGCAAATTAAGCACTTCTTCATGTGGCGCTCCTCTTCTGATTCGTCCATGTCGTTTCTGATACGCTGTACCTACCGTCGACCAACCTTTCCCTTCAGCCTAGCGATGTTCGCGACCCGGATGAGTTGCTCCCAGGTTGGATGGCTGGTGAAATGGCCAACCACGCGCATAGCCATACAGCTATGCATTCCAAGTCTACATCACATCTTTCTTAGTGAAATATCCAAAAAGATACTGATCGGGATGTTGCGCTACTGTCAAGCATGCCGCCATGGCATGTCTTAGTCTTCCAACATATTCTCTTCTAATTTACTTACACTTATCTCACGACTCTACTTGACGTCATGTCTTAGTTTTCTAGTTCAATGAGCCGAAGAGCGGTGGCGTCAGCAAGTGCAAGGCGCGTGAACTGCCCAAACTGTGATGTCCAGGCAAATATTATGTACTCTAACACTAAAGAGAATAGGGGGTGTGTGTTCTACAAGTGTTTGTAATTCTAGGTGAGTTCGATTTCCGCGAATCCTAGTATTTATGTTCAATTTGCATTTCGATTATTGATTTGACTCGATGTTCTGTTATCCTAACAGCATTCGATCACCCAGCCTGTCTCACAGAACGCGACTGACTTTGAGACCGACCGTTGTCGCGGCCTGTCCAACGACAAAGGAAAGGGACCGATAGGCCACCAGGACTAGTCAACTTCGTTCGCAATCAACCTTTTTTCGATTCCAAAAAGGTGTACGTGTATCGTAGATGTATTTCAGTTTATTGATTCGTGCCGTTTATAATGCATACAATCATATCTAGTGCGCCATGTTACTCACAATTAAGTTATAAAATCTTTCATACTTAAAAATCTTTTCCTTAAATTATAAAATATTTCATACTTAAATATCTTTTTTCCTAAATATTTTGATTATTAAATATTACATAATCTTTTCCAAAAGAAATTGGTTCCATGAACAATACAATCGAACCAACAACAAGCATAACAACCCTAATCTTCTCCGATTTCGAATTTCAAACTACGCGAACACATAAATAAATTACCAAATAATCCCTAAAAATTACTAAATTTTAGGTTGAATTTTATACACATATTTTTTTTTGTATTTTAAAAAGCAAACAAGCAGGCTCTTATTGCTAGTTGGAGGACGACATGATTCTATCGTCAATTCAACCGGTGACAAGAATCTATTAGAGCGATAGTAGACTATAAATGAAATTGTTTTTTATTTAATTTTTGTAATTTTTATTAAAATTAATATTATTTCAAAAAATCATCGGGAAGACACCCCGCGCTGCGAGTTTTATTATTACTATTATTGATGTCATTGTTACCGATTTATCGCGAGACCGTTCCACTTTGGCCAATACACCCCACGCGGGTGCGCAGAGCGCGCAGCCAGAGGAACGGCGACGCGTGGGCACGTGCTCCCACTGCCACTGCCCGAGGTTTCATTGCACCGCACGGCCTTTTGATGCGACGTGATGGATGGCGGGTACCCTTTTGACCGCACCAGTCGCCCTGCGACCAGGTCAGGTCGCCCACCCGCACCGCGTGCCGCCGCGGGTAATGTGCTGATCTTTTGGGCCGGCTGGTGAGCGTGTTATGGGCCGGGAGCGGCAGAAAAAAAGACAGAAAATTTCCTCCACTGGCCCGTCTCAAGTGGTTCTCACTCTTCTCAACCAATTTTATGAGCCCAAGACGCGGTGCCAAGTTGCCACCTGCGAACGCACGGTGCGGTCGATGGGCGACGCCGCATTTGCCGCGGCGAGCGCCTAAAACCTACGGTATTAATTAATTAATCCTAATTAATTTATTCATAACTTATGATGAGAATCAGTGATCCGAGAGGGATTACTAGCAGCTGTATGCTCGCTACGTCCCAATCTTTTGAGACACGATTGTTTTTTGCGAGACTACTCTCTGTTGTACGTCACTATACCGGACGGCGATCTGTTATTGGCACTCGTCGACAGGTGGAGATCCGAGACACACACCTTCCACTTTCGGTGGGGTGAGACGACGATTGCACTACAAGACGTCTCATTCTTGACCGGTCTCCCGATGCGGGTTGAGTCACTTGTTCCATGTCGTCCGTCGACGGACTGGAAGGCCAGCCTGGGGCATCGATTCGATATACCTGTCTCGGATAGTGCCTGTGGCGTCCCTCAGACTTGATTAAGGCATTTCAAAAAACGCTCGCAAGATGCACCTAACCAGGTTATTAGGACGCACCTCGTTGGTTACCTTCTTCATCTCTTTGGTTCAGAGTTGTTAGGCTAGGGTATCGCCTCAGTGCAGCCAGAGGATCAGCCGTCTTTTTCGCCACATGCAGGGAGTTGTGTAATGCTTCGCGGCGCAACACTGTTGTTAAACCAAGCATTGCCGTCTACTACTTGCTCATGCATTTGTGAAGTTTGAAGCACTTCCCTGTTTGCGCAATCATCATTTGAGAAAGCAATGCACCTGTACCCCGAGTTGCACGGCCCGATAGATGGGCCAACTATGGGCTACCAGTGGACTGCTACCCATCTACACTGGGCCAAGTACAGACCAGCGAGGTGCTACTCGTTGTTCCACAACGAGTTCAAGTCGTTTCACGACAACAACATCATATGAGCTCCATAGTGACCAGATTGCATGGACTCAGTAGGGTTGCACGAGTTATCCGTGCAATGCATACATGACGTCGGATTATGGGTAACGACCTAACACATAGTGTTTGCACATATGGTGGAACCTTACGTGCTGCAGTTCGTTATGCGACAGTTTGATTTGTACCAGCTCCGCCCACTCAACGGTTTCTTTACCCCCTCCAAACCGATACGTGATCTCCAGACCGGCTAACGTATTCCACAGGACAAACTTGACACAAACTTAGGACGCGCACGCAAACACAATAAGCAGAGAGTGACTCAAACTAGTGAGCCATATTGTATAATGTGTGTAACTACACTACACATATGTTATACGCTTTTGTTTTGCTATATGTATGCTTATTTTGTATGTTATGCGCATATTGTCAGAATAAATCGATTCTGATCTAACATGAAATCAGAAAACAACGAGGTTCACATGGATTCATGAAATCACGGTAGTTTGGACATTAAATCAAATACTAACCTACCCAGAATGGGGGTACACCACTTAGCAGAATGTAGATAATTACATGAGCAGTCTAGACTTTAGCTTTTGGTTCATAATGTTTGCACATCACTTCTGAAACTACGTAATATAGGCTTCCAATAACATATGTAACAACTTGATATGAAAGGAATAGAACAAGAATAAGGAGAGAAAAAAAGAGGTATGAGGGCATCACAAATAACCTAACGAAGCGAAAAGGTTCGGTATAGACTGTAGAACTAAACCATAAAGTGCAATAGAAAGTATTTTTCATAATACACGTTACTAGATGACTACTAGAACAAAATGCAAAGCAGCTTCCATCAGTTTGTGCTGCCATACAACTAAGAAATATTTCACACTGAACTTGTATTCCAGACCTGACAGACTCATTAAAAAATGTACGAGGGATGGTGCGGGTAGTGGTTGCGCAGGTGAGTTATGTCCGGGACGATGACCGTACGAATACAACTACATGTTGGCACACGGCGTCCCGAGCTGCGGTTGTACCATTTTCACCTATACCTGGCGGGAGACGCACTTCAGTTCCGTAGAAAAAACTCGCAACAGTGGCATTTAGAGGAAAAACTCCACAGCACACTTGCCACACACCCAACAAATTGGACCGGGACAACACAAGGGAAGCGAAGAGAGATACCCGTCAGATTCCCATCTCGTCGTCGCCTTCTTTCCCTTCCCAGTTCGAGCGAGGCTACTACTAGTTTTTCTCCCATGGTCCCACCCACCAAAACCCAACACGGCGCCCCTCTCCTCGCCCTCGTTGCTGCTGTTGTAGTTAAGCCTAGGACCCCCAAAAGGCAAGGAACGAAGCGAAAAAGGAGAGAGGAGAGCCAGAGCTGCGCGGCCGCCATCCCGGAGCGACACCAAACAGCAACGTATTAGCCGACGAGAGCGCCCACCACCTACCCACCAACCCCTCCCCGCCCGTTGCCTTTTCATCGAGCAGTTGGTGGGCACCAAACCCAGCTGCGACTAAGTAAGTACAAGTGAGTAAGTGAGCCGGCGGTGGCAAGGATGAAGAAGCTGTACCAGGGGAAGGGCCGGAGGGTGCACCCGGTGCCTGCGGATGCCGCTGCGGCGGTGGCGCTGCCGGCCGCCGTGCTGGCCCTGGCGTCGGCCCTCACGGCGGAGGAGCAGGAGGTGCTCGCCTACCTGCTGTCCGGCGGAGGTGCGGCTGGAGGCCGCCGCCGCCGCCGCGGGCCCCACCCGCCGGAGATGGGCTGCGGCTGCTTCGGCTGCTACAAGAGCTTCTGGGCGCGCTGGGACGCGTCACCCAATCGCCACCTCATCCACCGCATCATCGACGCCGTCGAGGAGGGCGGCGGTGGGGGAGGAGGAACAGGCCCTCCTCGCCGGCGGCGCCGCGGCCGCCGCGGCAGCGACGCCTGTGATGATGCCGCGGACACCGGGGAGGCGGACGTCAACGTGGAGCACCCAGGATGCGGCTGTGATGGTGGGGAGGACGGCGACTACGAGGGCGATGGCGACGAGGAGGGGGAAGAAGGGGACAGCATGGACGGTGACGAGGACGGCCAGATGACGATGGACGAGAGCGATTGCAACAACGGCGGCGGCAACACCGAGAAGAGCACGGTGGGGAGGTTGGTGCGCTTCATCGGGGAGAAGGTGTGGGCGGCGTGGAACTGAGCTGAGCGGAGCAGCTGCTGCTGCTCACTTGTTCTTGTAGATTAGGGAAAGGAAGGAAGGAAGGTGACCACCAAGGAGGTCAGGTCAGGTCAAGGTCAGTACCAGTAGTTGTTTTGATCAAGAGCACCTCTGCTCTCTGTTTTTCTTTTGCTGTTCTTTCTTTTGATTTCTTGCACTCTGGTGAGCACACTGAGGTTTGGAGGGGAATCAACATGGTGTAATCCAATTTCAGTTCTCCCCTTCATCCTCTTCTGTACCATATTTTTGCTCCTTAGGTTCAACAAGGAACTTCTTGCAAGAGAACAAGACCGTTTCCATTTCTTCTTTGGTGTCGATTGTTTTGGCATTGAATTGCAGTAGTTGTTTTGATTGTTATGTGTCATGTGTGTATGGAGCTATGGATTGATTCCTACTACTACTAGGTGCAAGATTTGTTTATCTTTGGATAAAGTGGCAAGAAGTGAGATGTCTGCAATTGGAGGTGGTATCAAGCTATGCCTGCCTCGTTGTCTATTCCTCCTCTATTAAGGAAAAGCATCTTGTGCAAAGCCGTTGGTTTTTCCAAGTTCGTTAAGCGCGTTCCCTGTCCCTGAATAATGGAATCATGTGGTGGCATCTTTGATTTAGCGAGTTGGAGCAGTTCTCCCCACCGATGAAGTATGCGCTTAAACAAAAAAATAAACCTGATATTCTCATAAACAACTGGATTGGGGTGAAAGATCCACAAATGCTCATGGAGAAGCACTTGGTGTTACCCAGTGTTTCCAACCCTCCAAAAGCAAGTTTCTGGTCATATTTTTACATCTTCCTTTTCAATTGTGCCTTTTCTTTGAGAGCCTTTTGGTTTTCAATTGTACTATTGGACTGGGCAAAAAGAAACATTACAGCTTCCCTCTTGCACTGCATTATAACTCACATTGAAAAGAATGTGAAGAGAAATGCTACTTGCAAAACGAAAGTTATCCGTGAGCGAGCGGTTTCACTCTGCTTGGCAAGGACGGTGTACTCCACAAATTTGCTTTTTCCTTTTCTCCCTCTCATCACTGATGTAGCAAGTATTAGCACAAACTGGTGGCACTAGCACAACAAAATTGCATACGTTTTTGGGCACCAAACCGGCTGCAGTTGCATTGGCCGAAACTAAAGTCACTGTAGTTGTTAGGCCTCGAAAGCGAGACTTGATAGCTCAAGGACAAGGAGCAGGTTGCTGACACAATTTATGGGGCGCATATAAATGCCCTGCCTGCATTTGCAATTCTGCACTGCGCTGCCCTCTCTGCGCACTACAGTACGAGAATCCAATCGTCCCGACTCTCCAAGGTGAAAGAGTACCGGTACTACAAAGGCAATAAAGAAAGCAAGTTGCAGGAGCAGCGGCTGATTCAAAAGAAACGAAGTGAAATGCTGCATCTGAATCTGATGTTCTTTAGTCGATTTGGCGGTCGTTGCAAAGGCTAAAGAATGAGGCACCGCAGGGCCCTTTACATGGTAGTTGTCTTATCTAGTTTTTTTTTAAATTTTTTTTGATATAGTTTAATTTAATACTATTTTATTCATAATTTAAAAGTATTTTTTACTACTGATCTAACGAGTCGAGCGGAGTGAAATTAAATTTTATTTGAAATAAATTTATTTTAATATTTAACTAATTAACGAGAATAAAGCTTTTTTTCCCGCCCCTAACCTTTTACGACGCATTTCCATATAGCATATAGCATTATCGCCCCTGCCCCTGGCATCAGTACCCTCTCCATTATTGCTCATTTGCTCCTCCACTTTTACTCAGCTTCGATTTGATCTCGTTCGATTTCGAGGATATTTAAGTTCTTCCGTCCTAAGTGTCAATCAACTGGGGGACTGGTACTACTACTAGTTTTCGTTAAAATGATACGTTTTTAAAATACAATATTAAAATTAGTCTTTCTGTATTCGAAAGGATAAAAATAATATCTTTGTTGTGCGAGATCGTCGCAGGACATGTGTTGATCTTCTAACCACGATAGTCGGCCAACGGCGCACCCGACTGGCCTGTCGCGGGGATTTTGCACGATGGAAGTATCATTTCGGTTGGCTGAGCTAGTTTTGCTCCAGCGTTTCAAGGAGATAAATCAGCAAAAAAAAAAAAAAACTCGCTAGTAGTCTGGTACGTTTGACAAGGGTGTGGGCCCGCTCGGGTTCATTTGTACTGTCGCTCTCACTGTGCCGTGGGCCTCGCGTCGTTCCGGGAGCGAGTCAGCAGCGCCAGCAACACAGTGGACGCAGTGAAAAAGCCGGCGAAGAATACGCTCTAGAGAAAGCGATGCTCAGTGGCTCGAGAGAAGAGGAACTCACTGTTAATCTGTCGCTTCTAAATACAGTCAATAGAAGTATAGCGGCAGTACTAATACAGTACATATGGTCCTACTCAATTTTAAGTTAACCTCTAAAATTGTCAATGTTTTAGAGAAGATTCTCCGTCCAGTTGGATTGGAGAAGGAGGGCATTTTGCATAGAACGCGAACGTTTTTGTGATGCCTTGTCTTGTCGAGGATGGACTCTGATATACCACCACCAATTCCGAAGGTAGGTCGTTCTAGAATGTAAGAGAATCTACGCTGAGTCAAACATTTTTTTAGATATAAAGAAATACAAAGATCGACAACATTCTTTACGAAGATTGGTAACATAAAATTGATATTATTATTATATATATATATATATATATATATATATATAAAAATTAATAAACACAGTGTCACCTTGTAGACTGTAAATGTGCTAAACAACTTATATTTATAAGGCACCGTCTATATGTAAATTGCCTGAAAATTTATTATTTTTCAGTCACTTATTCCCACATTTAGATTTTCATCTAAATTATTATTTTCCAGTCATTTATTTCCACATTTAGATTTTCATCTAACAACACGAGAAAAATATTAAATAATAATAATAAATTTAAACTAGACAAAGGTAAATCTAGGTGGACTTTACAAATACAAAAAAGATACAAAAATAATCAGAACTATGCTAAAATTACACATCACTTAATACTATAATTTTATACCTAATACTATGCAACTATAGATGACGGATGAATAAAAAAAATAAAATAACTAAAAATTAGTAAATCCGTATTTAACTTCTACTCTAACTAGTAGTCGTCTGGCTAGTCTCTTGGATGAGCGATAAGCGAAGAGGCAAAGATACGCACGATGAAAGCATGAAAATGCCAGGAACGAGGAGCAATGGTACTCTAGTTCTTGACTTGTTTAGCTTTTTTTTAAATAAAATAACAAAACTATCTTTCGCGAACGAAATAATAAAAATAATAGTTTTACTGTATGATTTAACCGTAGAAAGCCACGTGTCGCGATCACGGACCGCGATATACCACATGTTGTACTCCAAGATCGCGACAGGTCGTGTACCCGTCATCGAAAGGATGGCACCCGCGGACGTTCCTACCATTGATTGGGTATACGGTAGGTCGTCTACCACGATTTGAAGTGTGATATATCAGGTCTCGGGATCGTGTGACACGTAATTTTTAAAAATATTATTTTTACAATTTCATTTATAGTAGACTAGTTTTTCTTTCGTGTCGAGAACTTGTCATTTTAACCGAACACTCGTAGTCGTACAGTGAAAATTGTAACTAGAGGCGCTGAAGATAAGACAGGCAGTGGGGCGGTAAGCACGAGGAGCGGGAGTGGGGACTTTGGCTTTTGTTCGCCTCGGTATTCTCGAAAGACTGGGAGAATGCGTCGCGTTGTCTACTGCCTCTTCCCCTCTTTTGTTTCCGTGCTCGCGTTGGCGTCTCCAAAGCTTCGTCATCCTTTTCCTTTTCTTAAAACCACACTTTTTCCGGGTACAAATATCGTGGTAAGCTGGTGGAACCGGTGGCCTAATCGTGGCCCCTAGTGAACTCAACAGGTTGTCGATAGCAAATTGAAACTCGAGGGACATCTGACACCGACGTTTAATAGTATTAGGAAAATCCTTTAGGTCTTATTTGAAACGCAAGTATTTTCCCCGGATACCTTAAGAATTGAACTGTGTTTCAAAAAAAATTCCTCCCATTCTTCGAGGTTTGAACGGTTTCTTACGAAATTCGTAGTACCCTCAGGATAGGCCGACAATAGATCGTTGCTAATACACAACAATCGGGTCGATAGCTCTAGTAGCCTATGAAGCGTTTGTGTGCTCCAACCAGGAAGATCCACAGATTTAAAAGCAAAATGTGAAGTCGAGAGATTTGGATTCTGGACCTTGCATTCTCACGCGCAGAGGGAACAAGATGTCTGCAGTTCAACTTTAGACCAATATGGAAAGGAAGTCGCTTGTGCTGAAAAACGCAGAAAAATAAGGAATCAGGTCGTGACAACTCGATCGCAGCCGCAACAAAGTCCATGTGTCCAGCGATCACAAGTCGCTGTTCGTTTGCCTCGAAATGGTCAGTGGTCAGCACGAGGAAATGATCAACTGGGCAATGACGGCCAAGGCAGTTTAGTTTGACCGGGCGCTTTAGGCGGGCTCACTGAATCATCAGACGGGCTCACTAAATCTTCAGAAAGTGAAATCCCTGGGAGACGCATAGCACAGCGCAACTTGACTGAAGCGCTTCCAAAGATTTTGTCAACGGGAAAAATGTGCTTTCAAGAGTATTGTTCATTATCTGTATTCAGACCTTCAATGCAGAGGATTTGAACCCAGATCGTATGGTTAGAGTCGGAGAGATCAAGTTGGCTCTTGTGAATAGCTTGATGCGCTATCTTCCTTCAGCCCTTTGAACCAGATGTGGCAAAAAAAAAGAAGGAAAATCCGAGAGAGGAAGGTAGAGTAACAGATATGAGATATCCCTGTGCATCATGTACATGTGATGGTTGTGCTCGCAAAAGCCAGATAACAACCTAAATCTGCAGGCCTCGTATGCTTTGATGCCGGGCATCTAAGATATATGTTCAGTACATCCATTGCCGGCAAAAGGATCCCAGTATCTTACTACCTTATGTGTTCTATGTGCCGTGCTCACAATGTAAGCACTGATATTCGGTTGGAAACATTTAGAATTGAACTAAATTTGGAAAAGCCACAACGGATGGTATCAATAGACGGAGTCAATTAGAGAAACAGAGAATATTTATTCAGTTCTTCAACGCTATTCAAGTGAGTTGGTCATACCTAAAAACATAGTAGTAAACAAATTCCTGGACCAGTAGCTGTGTAGTCCATCAGTCATATATCCGTTGACACATTCATCGACATGAGAAGTCTCACATAATAACTTGGATTATCCAAAGTCATCAATACAAAATACAACTCCATTATGACTCCATTCGCCAATTTGCTTCTATAGTGGGGAAGTGATGGCTGCCGAGACTAAATAATGTTAACTTTCCTTATCTTGAGAGGCTTTTAGACGACCCTTGATCCATGCCTCAAGAGAATATAGCTCTTCCTTGGAAATTGAGTGACCAAGATCTGGATATGCCTGACAAATGTACATGATAACTTGCTTAGTTGAGAGCTCAGAGCTCACATAAAAATCGAAGGGTTGTACAAAACATAGAAATCGAAGGTCATCTGAAGCGGGAGAGGAAAAAAAACACACAGAAAATTACCTTAAATTCACAACTAACACCTGCACTTTGCAAAAATGGTGGGCCAGCTTGACCAGCTTCAAATAATACCGTCCTGTCAGCCATTCCATGTGACCACAGAATAGGTGTCTGAAAAGTTCAACAATTGAATTTAACGACAAAAACAAACTACTGGCCAAGAATTCAAGTTTCTTTTCGAACTTCTATCCATACTGCAAAGGGTTCATCACAATTTCCAACGTTGAATAACTATGAGGTCTGCCTGCTTTTCATCCAAACATTCCGGTATAGAAAAGCAATGTTCGCCAAGGTGCTAGGCGCTAGACGGGCGGTAGTCTAGCGCCTTGCATACAGTGTGGAAGAAGAGTAGTAGACAAGTGCAAACAAAAAAGGGAAGAGAAAACCAAAAAAGAAAAAAGGAAAAGGTGAAACTTACCTTCGTGGCCCAATCCAGCATCTTCCTCCAGCCCATCAGCCCAGTCCACTACTCCCTTAGTCCCTCGTCTCCTCCTAGCTCTGCTGCCCGACGGCCGACGCGAATGCCAATCTCCTCCCAACACTCTTCCCCTTCCTCATGGTCGCATCCCCTCTTCCCGCAGCACATGGACGTCGTCCTCTTCCCCTTCCCGTCCTCTCCCAGATCTAGTCTCCCTCTCCCCTCCCCCCCTTCCTCATGGCGGCAGGGTGGCGGAGTCCGACGGCGGGGATGGCGGATGGCGCCGGAGGCCGATTTGACCGATGGCGAGCCGGAATCGGTGGAGGTGAGGTAAGTTCTTTCTCTTCCTTGCCCTCTATCTCTTCCGTCCTCTCTGCCGCCTTGGACTGCCTCCCCCGCCTCCACCGTGGCCGCGCCTTGCCCGCCTAGCTCCGCCTTGGACCGGCATTGACCGCCTAGGCGGGCCGAGCGCCAAGGGGGGCGATTGTGCCCGAGTCACGGCGGCCCGGCGTGCGCCCAGCGCCTAGGGGAACATTGTAAAAAAGTCAATGCTATCTAATATAATCCCAAACCACAAAGACTAGCATTGCTCAAGGTAATAGTTGAAGTCAGACACCATATCATTCACAGATTTACAAAGGTTTACTAATGAAGGAACATGTCAGCATTAAAATTGCTGGTGTCATCCTTCAAGAATTTATGTTATCATCAGTATTGTCGTAGCAAGAAAGGCTAGACAGTAGAGAAAAGGAACCCCCGGTGTCTACGCGAGGGACCGAGGGATCCTCGAAGAGGATCGGTTGTTAGGAGTGAATGTGTATTAATTGCCTCGAAAATCGGATCTAAGTTATTACACGGGGGAAGGTGGCTATTTATAGCCTTTCGACAGGGCACATGAGGTTACGGATCTACCTCTAAAAAGGTCCTACGCCCGTAGAGGTTGCAGAGACTTTTCCTATCTCTATGCGTAGCCTTCGGCTCACGATGGACCCTCCTAGCTTTGGTCTACCCGGTTGGTGCGTCCGGTCCACCGGTGTCTTCTGCCCTTCATTGCGCGCGGGGTGTCCTCGGCCGGAGGGCCCTGGACACCCTTCGGCTTCCCTAAAGGTGGCCCCGGGGACTCCTGACTTTTGGGCTTGGGGCGCCTAGGCGACCCTTCGCGCCTTCTCCGAAACCTCCCTAAAGGTATGCCCGATAACCGGGGGGGCCTCTTGGCGCTTCCGGTCGTAGGGCCTTCGCGGGAGGCCTCGGTCTTCGCTGGTCGCTCTGGGGTCGCCCTACAAGGGCCCTGGGCCGAGGTCCCTACGACAAGCCGTGCTCTTTCTCGAAGGTTCCAGGCACACCGTCCCCTTCGGCCTAACGAAGCATGCTTACCCTTGGGTTCTCCCGTCGCGTGGGTCGCCCTCGCGGGTATGATGGCGCATTGGCAGTGATGGCGCCTCTAGGTACCCCGCGTCGCCGTCGGGCGTTGCGCGCTTTGATGTCCGCGTTTGGCGTTGATGGCACCTCCTCGAGTGGCGTGTGTTTTTTTGGGGCCCCGCACCATAATGGTGTTGGTTGGGTACCCTGTTCAAGGTACACGTGTCACCTGGTGGTTGGCCCATTGCAAACCCTAGCTCCCCTTTTCGTTAACCTCGTGCACTTTTTTCTTAAGAGGACGTTGAGCTGCGGTGCTCGATCCTTGTTCTAAGGGTCTCACCATGACAAAGCAAAGCAAGGAAGGTAGCGGCGTCGTGGTATACACCAACAAGCTCGATCGTTCCACTATGACGCCCCAGGTGCTACAGTCACTGAAGGATGAGGGGAAACTAGAGGACCTCGCGCAGGCGCGGGTCCCGGGATAGAGACGGTGACGGCTGTTAGAATAGGACTCTAGAATAGATTTTGTTTCCTTATATGTAACCCCTTTGTAATCCGTATATATTGCCCATTGGGCGCTATTGAATAGATACACACAATTCATAACATGGTATCAGAGCTAGGGCAAACCTAGATCTTTCACGCCACGACGCCCAGCCGCTTATCGTCGCCTCTCGCCCCGCCGATCGCGCCACCCGCATCGCCACCGCCGGTCCGCGTTAGCGTTCGCGTCGTCGCCGTTCGCTACGCGCCGCCGTCGTCGCCCACTACCGCCGCCGTCGATGGCGCGCCGCATCGCGCTAACGCCAGCCTAGCACTAGCGAGAAACCTAATTCCCCCTGTGCGTCTGCGGCGTCTAAGCAAGGGGCGAGTGGGCCGGGCCGGTTAAGTCGGCCCAGTTAAGAAGAGAAAAAAATTCAAAAAAAAAACGTCGATCTAACCGCCGCACCGTCCAGCACCGCCGGTTAGACTTTGTTGCCTTGGTCGCCGCGCCGTCCAGCGCCGCCTACCAATGACTTCTATTCCAGCAGCTGCGATTTCATTCTCGGGAACAAAGCTTAATGGGACGAACTACAGATTGTGGTCCTCTCTCATGGAGATCACACTCGATGGTCTCCGTCTCTGGAGACATGTTACTGGTGCTCGACCCTGTCCGCCGTCGCCGGTTCAGCCTTCTCTCAGCCGCCCTATCTCTGTAACTCTTGTAGAAGATGAGATCGCAAAGGAGGATGAGGCCACTATTGCTGCTGCTGATGAGGCTTATCAGTATGCCACATACGCTTTTGAGCACTGGTGTGCTGATGAGGCCCGTGTTCGAGCCATCCTGGTGGTCATCGTTGATGACTCAATCCACCAGATATTGTTGGTCTACGTGCCACTCGTCAAATCTGGGAGTACTTGCGCAAGCGATACCCGAGAGTAGTGATGCTCAGTTCTTTTCGCTCCAGCGTGAGTTAGAGATGCTTCGCCAGGAGGACTCCTCCGTTGACGATTTCTTCCGAGCTCTGGCCAGTCTCTGGCGCCAGCTGGATGAGCTGGCTTCTCCGCTCTGCCAAGAGTGTCATAAAGTGTAGAAGGCGGATCGTGATCGCCTTCGCCTTTAAGACTTCGTCTGCCGTCTTCGCCCAGAGTTTGAGCCTGTCAGGGCTCAACTGCTGAGCCGTTCACCATGACCGACAGTCACTGAGGCTCTTTCGACGTTTCATGCCGAGGAGCTTCACCGCGGGTTAGCAGCACAGTTTGTTCCAGCTGTGCTTGCGATCTCTTCTTCTTCGACTACACCAACGGTTTCTGCTTCGACTACAATTCCTCCTCGGGTGTCGGTTTCTGCTCATGTTTTTGCACCAACTGGGGTTCAATGCAATTATTGCAAGAACTTCGGACACGACTATCAGCGTTGTGCGGTGCGGAAAAGCAGAACAAGGCACGTGGACGTCCACACTCCAAGGGAGGGAAGATAGGCCCTTCCTCCACTAGAGGACAGACTAGCACGTCAGGACCTTCTCAGCGAGGTGACTCTGTCTAGCAGCTCTGTTAGGCTCTACTTCAAAGAACTCTCTCACGGCAAAGAGTTACGCGGTCTAGCTCAAACGTCTCCTCTAGGTACCTCTTGGGTTCTCGATTATAGTGCCTCTTTTCATGACATCGGATTCCACATCTCTCATTTCAGTAGGACCTCCTGTTTTCTCATCTCTGTTCAGACAGCTGACGGTACTCCTCTGTCTGTCAGCTGTCAGGGCACTATTTTGTCTACTGATTTTTCTGTTCCAGCTATTTCCCATGTTCCCCAGCTTACCATGCAGCTTCTCTCGGTGGGTCAGCTTACCGATCTCAGTTGTAGGGTTGGTTTTGACTCTCACACCTGTTTCATTCAGGATCGACAGCCATGGATGCTACTTGGAACTGGCCGGCGCCGTAGGGATCGTCAGGGCCTCTACATCCTTGATTGACTCCATCTTTCGTCTACTTGTTGCTCTTGTCACCTCTACGTCTACATCCTCCGCCACTGCTGCCACCACCTCTGGCGTCTTTGCGCAGTGGCATCATCGTTTAGGTCACTTGTGTGGTTCCCGCCTTTCTTCATTAGTTCGTCAGGGTGTTCTTGGACATATTACTGTTGACACGGTCATATTTTGTTCGGGTTGTAAGCTGGGCAAGCAGCTACAACTTCCTTATCATTCTAGCGAGTCCTTGTCTTCTCGTCCTTTTGACTTAGTTCATTCCGATATATAGGGACTTGCACCTATTGTCTCTAAAGGCGGGCATAAATCTTATGTTATCTTTATAGCTGATTATTCTCGTTTTACATGGATTTTCCTATCTCTGATCGTGGTCAGTTTCTTACGATCCATCGTAGTTTTGCAACGATGATCCGTACTCAGTTTGATTATGTCATTTGTATTTTTCGTTGTGATTCTGCTGGCGAGTACTATTATGACGCTTTTCAACAGTTTCTTTCTGAGAAGGGTACTCTTTACCAGTCTTCTTGTCTTGGTGCTCATGCTTAGAATGGGGTTGTTGAACGCAAATATCGTCATCTGATTGAGACTGCCCGCACTCTTTTTCTTGCCTCTCATATTCCACGTTACGCCTGGTCGAGATCTGTTTTACTACCACATATCTCATCAATATGCAGCCTTCTACTGCTCTTAAGGGTGTCAGCCCTATAGAGCGTCTCTACTCTCGAGCCCCCTAGTACACTCACCTTCGTATTTTTGTTGTACTTGTTTTGTTTTGCTGCAGCCTCGTGAGCGTACTAAACTATCGACCCAGTCAGTTGAGTGTGTGTTTCTTGGTTATAGTTCTGAGCATAAGGGTTATCGC
The DNA here is from genome assembly GCA_036346395.1 of Hsuehochloa calcarea. Classification (NCBI taxonomy): domain Eukaryota; kingdom Viridiplantae; phylum Streptophyta; class Magnoliopsida; order Poales; family Poaceae; genus Hsuehochloa; species Hsuehochloa calcarea. Next base: position 50,270,621 of record CM070599.1, read on the forward strand.
TGCTGGGATCCTTCTGCTCGACGGATCAGAATTTCACGAGACGTTGTCTTTGACGAATCTCGACCTTTCTTCTATCGAGATTCATTCTGCTCCACGGATCATGATTTCACGAGACTTTGTCTTTGACGAATCTCGACCTTCTTCTATCGAGATTCGGCCTTTTCTCCTGTTTCCACTGTTGAGTCGATTTCATGGTTATCTCTTTCAGACTCTTCACTCATTTCTCCACTATCACAGTCTTCCCCTGATCTGCCTCCAGTGGTTCCTTCTGTACCTTAACCTTCGGTGGTGTATCCGACAGCACCGCCTCTAGTTCCCACAACATCATCGTCTCGTTTCTCTGGTATTCACTACTCCAGATGTCCTCGTCCTTCACCAGTCTCCTCTTCTGGTATCTTGCCGACACCCACATTTGATCCTCCTGATGATGCTCCTCCTTACATTCTTCGTGGCCGGGCCTCCCTTCGACCTTCTGATCGTCTTGGATTTGCTCCAATAGCTCATACTCTCGCTGTCACTAAGCCTAATTCTTATCGTGAGGCTGCTCATTCTGAGTGGTAGCTCGTTATGGCGAAGAACTTGATGCTCTTCGACGTACGGAGACTTGGGATATTGTACCGACTCCTGTGCATGCTCGTCCGATCACGTGCAAGTGGGTGTACAAGATTAAGACCCGGTCTGATGGTACTATTGAGCGCTACAAGGCTCGCTTTGTGGCCCGTGGTTTTCAGCAGGAGTATGGTCGGGACTACGACGAGACTTTTGCCCCTGTTGCCCATATGACCACTGTTCGCACTCTTGTTGCGGTTGCTTCTGTTCACCGGTGGTCTATCTCTCAGCTGGATGTTAAGAATGCTTTTCTTAATGGTGTTTTGCATGAGGAGGTCTACATGCAGCCACCGTCTGGGTATTCTGTTCCTAATGGGCATGTATGTCGTCTTCGTTGTGCTCTTTATGTCCTCAAACAGGCTCCTCGTGCCTAGTTGCACGTTTTACCTCAGTGATTACTGCTATTGGTTTCACTGTCAGTTCTCACGATCCTACTCTTTTTGTACATGTCTCATCTAGTGGTAGATGACATGCTTACCACTGGTGATGATTCTTCCTTCGTCACATATGTGAAGAAGCATCTCAGTGAGCAGTTTTTGATGACTGATGTTGGTTCTCTTATATGCTTCCTTGGGATTGAGGTCTCTTTCATGCCCGAGGGCTACTATCTCTCACAGCAGAAGTATGTCTAGGATCTTCTTGACCGGTCTGGTCTGACTGATACTCGCACTGTTGAGACTCCCATGGAGCTATCCCTCCAGCTTCGTGCCACTGATGGCGATCTTCTTGAGGATCCTACTCGATATCGTCATCTTGTTAGGAGTTTGATGTACCTTGTGAGCACTCGTCCTGATATTGCTTATGTTGTTCATATCTTGAGTCAGTTCATGGCCCGTCCCACCCATATTCACTACAGTCACCTTTTTCGTGTTCTTCGCTACTTGCGTTGGACTATTTCTCGTCGTTTATTTTTCCCTAGCTCCACCTCACTACAGCTTCAGGCGTACTCCGATGTGACCTGGGCTAGTGATCCTTCTGATCGTCGTTCTCTTTATGCTTACTGTATTTTTTTGGCTCCTCCCTGATTGCCTGGAAGACTAAGAAGTAGATTGTAGTTTCCCGTTCGAGTGCAGAGGCTGAGTTGAGAGCTATGGCAGCAGTGACAGCAGATGTTACTTGGTTGAGGTGGCTACTTGCAGATTTTGGAGTACCTGTGGTGAGACCGACGACTCTTTTGTCTAGCAGTACATGTACTATCAGTATTGTCCGGGACCAATGAAGCATGAGCTCACCAAACATATTGGTGTGGATACTTTATACACTCGCTCACAGGTGCAGGAGAGAGTACTTGTTTTACAGTTTGTGCCATCAGAACGACAGGTTGCTGATTTCTTTACGAAGCCACAGACTAGAGCACAACCTTTGTATTTTCTCTCCAAACTCAGTGTGTGTGATCCACCATGAGTTTGAGGGGAGGTGTTAGAATAGGACTGTAGAATAGATTTGGTTTCCTTATCTGTAACCCCTTTGTAATCCCTATATATTGCTCATTGGACCCTATTGAATAGATACACACAATTCATAAGACCGGCGTCCCGGGAGGACGAGGCAGTGGTGTTCATCACCTTTTTTGACGCCGGTCTTCGAATGGGTGACGCGTACCTCCACGGCGGGCGATGCCAACCGAAGAAGAACACCAGTAAGACGCTGAACTTCGGTAGCGTCAACTTTCAACCGAAGTCGCGCTTTCTGATGTACACGCCGGCTCCGGCAACTAGGAAACGGTGGGAGATCGACTGGACCCGTAGGTGATTCTACCACAAGTTTCCTACGGACGAAGGCCTTCGATCGGCCGAAGGGCCTATTCAACCCACTGCCGCCCCGAAGATTGCGGTAACTTCGAGGGAGGAGGCACTACTCCACCCGCTGCTAAATGCGACCCGGAGGCTCTCAACAAGGGACCTTGTGGAAGAGTTCTACGCGCTCCGGTTGTGGCCCCTGGCACGAGGTTGGAAGGTGGAGCTCGAGGACCCGACATGCGGCCTTCCCTCCTTGAAGGTAGCGGGACGCGAGGGTACATGTTCTAGGCCTTGACCCCCTCGGGTTATATTATATTATTACTTTTTTTTGACGAGGTGGACTAGTATTTTCAGTGATGCCCATCGACGAGGTCACGCACGTCGTGGAGCAGCTTCTGGACCCATATAGCGGCGAGGAGCACGCAAAGCGGGGGCTGGTGGCGCGCGAGCCTCGTCTGAACAGGGCGTACATGGATCTAGCGGAACACCAGGATCCCGATGAAGGGAAGAAGAATCGGGCCGCGTGCTTGAAGAGCTGGACGCCTGGGCCGATTGATGCGAGGCCCATGCGATACGTCGGGGCTGGCAATGAAGGCGGCCCTAGCTACACAGGGGTGGATTTTGCGGAGAGGCCCTTGAAGAGGGCACCGTAGGGTCCTGCGGAGTGGGTGGAATGTGGTCGCTCGAGCAGCTCCTCGTCTGGTAGGCGCTCGAGTTCTCCGTCTGCCGCTGCGGAGACTACGGAGGGGGTGGCAAACTCGTTTGGCATAGTGATCTTGGCGCTTGAGGAATCTTCGATCGACAGCCGTTGCAGGTGTACGACCAAGCTTTTGAGGACACCCAGGTGGTGCCTCCTACTCCGGGCCGCGACGCGATCGGTCAGTCTCTGCACCCCTGTGTTCTTTACTGTTCTACTCACGTCTTACCCACATGCTTTGCAGTCTTGAGTGACGAGGGAGGGACAGCGGTGGAGGCTTCGGTTCTCGGGGGTCTAAAGCGGCACCATCGCCTGCTGCTGCGCCTAGGGCCGCTGGTACCGCAGATATTGGTTCGCTATGTACCAACGACTTCAATGTTAGCATCGGGGCAGCGACAGTTTGCGAACCACTTGCGCCAGGGGAGTGGAGGTCCTGTCCTCTGCCTTCGATTGTTGTCTTCCTCCGCGCGGGTGTACTCTTCCATTTTATCGAAAAGCTCCGCCACTGTGCGGATAGGCTTGCGAGCCAGTCTTTCCTACAGGGAGGGGCCTTCTAAAGTCCGCACATTGCTGCGTTTATGACGGTAGTTTCGTTGACCCTCTTTACTTGACATTTCACCACCGCGAATTTTTTGAAGAAGCTGCAGAGGGACTCGCCCGGGGCTTGCTTTACTGCGAACAGGTGCCCCACGTCCTTTGGCTCGGCGTAATTCCTTGGAAGTTGTTGCGCACGAGGTCCCGCAACTGCTCCTATGCGTGTATCGGACCGGGGAGGGATGGTGAAGAACCATGTCAAGGCCACACCCTTGAAGGCGAGTGATACTTTTTGCTTTGGTGGTGTCATCCCCACCCCCCAGCCGCCTCGATGGCGGCTTCGTACACCTGGAGGAACTCCGAGGGGTCCGTGCATCCTTCGAAGGGCGCGACGTCTGATATTTTGAAGCCTTGCGGCCAGCGGGCCGTCTCCAGTCCCGAAGCAGTGGAGCGGGGCCAGGGGGTATGGGTGCGGGTGTCGAAAGGGCGACCTCTGCTCCGGTGTTTTGCCCCTATGTGAGGGCCTCGCGCCGGTGTGGGGCTCACGAGGCCACCTCCGCCGTCTACCGAAGACCCAACATCTCCCGGTGGAGGTCGGCTAGTTCTTGATGGAGGGCTTCATAGGCCTCCGAGTCACTCATTGCCCGGGCGGTGGAGCCACGGGGTTCAGGGAACGATGCTTCGGTGGGGTGGGTGCTGCCTCTTACGATGTCTCCATGCATTGATTTATTAGCCTCCTCCTCCGCAGCCTGGGCGGCGGCTACCGCTGCCGCGGAGGTCCTGCTTCGCTTGGCCCTTAGGGTACTTGGAGCTACAACTGTTGAAACCTTGGGTGTTACTTTCCGAGGGGCCATGTTGATGCTTTGGAGCTGTGCTTCGTGACTTTCTTGCCGAACCCCACGGGCGGCGCCAACTGTTGTAGCAAGAAAGGCTAGACAGTGGAGAAAAGGGACCCCCAGTGTCTACATGAGGGACCGAGGGATCCTGGAAGAGGAGACCGGTTGTCAGGCGTGAATGTGTATTAATTGCCCCGAAAATTGGATCTGAGTTATTACACGGAGGAAGATGGTTATTTATAGCCTTCCGATAGAGTACATGAGACTATGGATCTATCCCTAAAAGGGTCCTACACTCGTAGGGGTTGCAGGGACTTTTCCTATCCCTATGCGTAGCGTTCGGCTCACGGTGGACCCTCCTGGCTTTGGTCCACCCAGTTGGTGCGTCCGGTCCACCGGTGTCCTACCCTTCGCTACGCGCGGGGTGTCTTAGGGCTGGAGGGCCCCGCGCACCCGTCGGCTTCCCCTGAGGTGGCCCCGGGGACTCTTGACTTCTGAGCTCGGGGCACCTAGCGACCCTTCGTGCCTTCTCCGGAGCCTCGCCGAAGGTATGCCCGATACTCTCAGGGAGGGGCCTCTTCGCGCCTCCGGTCGCAGGGCCTTCGCGGGAGGTCCTGCGGTCTTCGCCTGGTAGCTGAGGCCACCCTACGACAAGTATTGTGTAAATTAACATACTATTTGAGTGAATCTCAAAAACTACTATTTGAGTGGCTAGCATACTACTAATTGTGCCATGTTCTGTCTAATCTAGCTGCCATAGCAAAATAACCTTTTTTACTGTCCTACCTATAAGTCTAAGGTGGGGCACGTCATCCTTCTCCTGAATTTGATTATACTAGCATCTAAATTTATATGTAAGGTCGGGCCACATAAGAAATATTGCGATATTTTATGTTTAGGAGGCAATTCTGAATATTAAATTTCAAGTAAGTATTCAGAAATAGCTAAAGTTCAGATTAAGTGAATTTCATTTAGCAACATTCAGGTAAGTCAAGGATATCTTAATTCGACCAGTTTCACATGGAAACTCCTTCAATGGTTCAATCCAACATATTAGCTGCCAAAACAATACTGCTACAATTCAGCATCTTCCATATTTGTTGAGTTTGCTCACCGAATTATGTTGATAGTAACTAGTGATACGTACATGGTTCTGTTCCAGGCGCATCTGCAGTCCAACTCAAATTGACGATATCTAAATAGGCTACCAGTGTGGGTAGAGGTTCCGGCACTTTTGGATGCATAAGAACAGTTATTTCAACTCAAAAAGCAACGAAAATGTTCCAAGGGAGCAAACACCATCAGTTACATCTCTTGTCGTTCAGTTACTTTTACCGACTTGTACATTCAAGCTTACTTGCACCTTGTGATTGTGTACAAAACTAAACTTGTGATTGTGTACAAAACTAAACAGAATAAATCAAGGGATGACAAGGTTGCATACCTTCCTCGCTTCAGGTGAAATCCTCTCAATGACAGACGAACCGAAAGGCACCCACCCACTGAACACTGTGCCACCTCCTAGCGTCTTCGGATAAAGCAAAACACTTGCTAATGTCAGAGCACCTGGAGGCCGACACATAATCCAGTACTTAGTTCACAGCACAAAATTTTGCCCTCTCCAGAATCCAATGCAAAGTACCAACCCTACCTCCTTGACTAAACCCACAAACAAATATGTTCTCTGGATGGATGCCATCAGCTAACTCCTTGTCAATCATGGCATGCACATTTTCGACAGCCTTAAGAACTCCACTCTCATCTTGCGGAGAACCCTACCCGTTAAAGATTTGAGCCAGATCAATATCTAGTTATCTACTATTACAGTTAGTAGTTAGCTATCGGTTTATATAAATGGGATGGGAGATTGGGAGTGAGTGACTCACAGCGCTCATTGGTAGCTCGTGGATGTCAAACCATGACGGCATCACAGCGCCATCTGCAGGAGGAGAAAAAATGTTTCTGGAATTAGGTGATGCGTTTGTGAAGATGAGAGAGGAGTAGAGTTGCGTACGGTTGCAGGAGACTGGGGAGTTGGGCGCGGAGGGGAACGCCCACTTAGTGAGGCGGAACTCCGGGGCGGAGAAGAAGGTGCGGATGGGCTCGTTGGCCGGGCCGGAGTCGCCGAGACCGTGCAGCCACAGCACGAAACTCCGGTTGCGGCCCGCCATAGGGCCGGGGACGAGCTGGGTGGGGAGGCGGGACAGCGGCGCGCGGTTGCGGAGGGAGGCGGCGAGGAGGGAGGCTGCGGCGATGGCGGCGGCGAGGGAGAAGAGGAAGCGGACGAGGCTACTCATGGGTCATGGGCCGAGCCGGGCCCAAATGCATACCTGAGCTTGGGTAGGCTATGCTCTGGTACTGGTAGAGTGGGAGTTGTAGTTGCACTGCAAATTACAAGAGAAGGAAAAAAAAATGTTGGATTGTGCTTGGTTTGACGTCTTAATTTGTAAATTTTATAGTCAATTGAAGCATCCAATGGAAGTGCAAGTCAACTGGGTACACGAATTGAGATGGCAGGCAACTGGTGCCTTGTGGTATCATAAACCTTCCATCCGATCACGTTACAACGCATTCGTGTGGCAAGATAAAACTGAAATTCACCACTGATGTGCCACCTAAAATGGTACCCATAAATTGGAGTAGAAATTAAGGAACAATCATCAAAGAACAGGCAGCTAGTGAAGATCCTTGTGGTGAGATGGCGATGATGGCCTTGCAACTTCGGTTGCATGAGAGATCCCTAAACGATCCAATATCCATTGTCGAAAATACTGGAGCTCTTCATCCAGCAACGAATGTCCAAGAGTAGGGAAAGTCTGATGACACGTTCGGGCAAAAAAGCAGAAAGAAAAATATAGTCAGAAAAGCTAAAAATCGAGGTTCCAATCTTGGAAACCCTTTTGTTAATTGTTGGTAGGTAACTGAATTTAGAAGAAATGAACTTTGATAATGAATTCAAATATGTTTCGCTACCACCTTGAATTCGCAGGTCATGCCAAGCTCTAGTAGAAATGCACACCCAGCATGCCCGGCTGCAAAAAGTACCAACCCATCCGCCATTCCATGAAACCATAACAGTGGTGTCTGCAGGTTTTCAAGAACTCAGCGTTAAGATTAAAGACAACATATTCTGCAAGAGGATGTGGTTCTGAAATGTTCATTGCAACTATAGTTGCCTGGTAGTTACCTTTCTAGCTTCAGATGGTACCAGGGATCCAAAAACCGTCCCTGGGGGAAATTCCGGTCGCCGGCTGGGGAAAAAACCCGGCCGGGAACCGGATTTCCCGGAAAAAATCCGAACGAAATTCGCTTGAATTTGCTTAAAAACCAACCGAAATTCGAATTTTAAAATTTGAATTTGCGAAACCGGGAAAAACCGGTCGGGATTTTGGATCGGCCCGGCGATAGCGGTTACCGCGGGATTTTATCTCTGGATGGTACCTCTGGCAAATTTACGGCCAAGATTTCTATCTCTGGATGGTACCCTCTCAGCAAATGATTTGCTCAGAGGAACTGAACCAAGACAACACAGCCACCCAAAGTTTTTGGGTAGAGTAGAACGCTTGCTATGGCTAGGGCACCTGTGAAAAGGAAATGAAAATCACAACACTATGAGTACTACTATCTTATAAACAGAAATGATAAATGCATTTTGCAGTGCTTTTACCTCCTTGGCTTAACCCACAAATGAATATGTTTGTAGGACTCGTTCCAGCAGCCACTTCTTTGTCTAACATTTCGTGCACATGCTCAACAGCTTTAAGGACTTCCTTTTCATCTCTAACAGTGCTCTAAAAAGCAACGTGGGAACTATGAAACCGGTAAATAATGTTATAGTAGCAAAAGAAGAGGTATTAGCTGGACAAAATGTTGAAAGAGACCTTGTGTTTTTTTTTAATTATCTCTTCTCCATTTGAGTGCATAGTCTAAAACAATGATAGAGAAGTATAGTATTGTAATAACAATTCACTGTATTCAGTATATCCAGACTCCAGGCAGTGGCGGAGCTTGGAAGAAAATATAGGGGGGGGGGGCAATCTAACATCATATATTTACATAAATTAGGAAGAGACAACTAGTTTAGTGTTATGTTACTATTTAAGTAGTAAAAATAAACATTTTCTGAAGGAAGGGGGCTATTCCCCTTCCCCCTAGGTGATGCGTTTGGGGATGACATTAGTCCAACGACTAGCGATGATTATGATGAATGCTCTTCTTGTGGTGACAGCTAATTTCATTTTTTGGAGACATATCAAGGTTCAAGGCATGGACAATTTCTAGCAAATAGATTGGACCAATATATTCTAGTACTTAATATGGCATACATCCATCAGGGTTTGATGAAGCTTCACTACTTTCCACATATTTCATGTTCTGAGCACAAACACGGATGCAAGTTTACACATTCCTTATCTCGATCGTGTTTGCCACTATCAGTAGCAATCTATTGCTAGTTGATGGCTCAATCGATTGATGATTAATAAGGCATGTCAGGGCGGTGAAAGCGTAAATAGGTCTGACGCGCGCATGAGCAAGGAGTAGGTGCACTTAATGGAGGAGCACTTCGAGGCCGGCCCCAAACCAGACAAGCAGTAGAAGGCCCAAATGGCCGCCGTTGTTGGCCTCAACCCCAAGAAGGTGAACCTCTAGTTCCAAAACCGTGTCGTCTTCTTCACGCAGGGGCGACGGTTTTGGAACTAGAGGTCCACCTGTTGGAAATCATATCCTTCGGTATCATCTCCTACCTAGTTTAGAACATGTCATACATAGCTTTTCTATGTATAGATGATTGATATCCTTCGGCATCATCTCCTATCTAGTTTAGCACATGCCATGTATAGCTTTTCTATGTATAGATGTTTGCCTTGTATAGCTCTTGTAATCCATATAAAATCAATACAATGACAGCGCCTCGGTGTGTGGCATCTTCCCCAATTCTCCTATCTCTCTCTCAATCTAACATGGTATCAGAGTTTAGCACAGGAGAAGTCCACAGATCACAGTGTTTGCCTAGTTGACACGCATGACAAAGAGTTTGACTAGACTTATTACATCTTGCAAGCTGTGGAATAAAAGATAAAGTGCCATGACTAGGGTGGCCGAGACGACGGTGCCAAAGAGTGCCATCTTCTCGCAAACCTTTTGAACTCTTACACTGTGATCTGTGGACTTCTCTTGTGCTAAGCTCTGATACCATGTTATATTGGAGAGAGAGATAGGAGAATTGGGGAAGACACCACACGCCGAGGTGCTATCATTGTATTGATCTTATATGGATTACAAGAGCTATACAAGGTAAACATCTATACATAGAAAAGCTATACAGGGCATGTGCTAAACTAGGTAGGAGATGATGCCGAAAGATATGCAATCATCTATACATAGAAAAGCTATACATGGCATGTGCTAAACTAGGTAGGAGATGATGTCATGGTGACAATCTGATTTCATGGTCCTCCAAGTGGCAGGCCACCGTCTCTCGCTCCAGTGCAGAAGCTGAATACCGAGCTGTCACCCACGCCATTGCGGAGTGTTGTTGGCTGCGGCAACTTCTTCAGGAGCTTCACACCCCACTCTCCTCCGCCACTGTTGTCTATTGTGACAACGCCAGCGCCGTCTACATGTCTTCCAATCCAGTACAGCACAAACGGACCAAACACATCGAGATTGACATCCACTTTGTTCGGGAGAAGGTTTCTTTTGGGCAGGTTCGTGTCCTTCATGTGCCCTCTTCGCATCAGTTTGCCGATATCATAACCAAGGGTCTCTCCTCGCAACTGTTTGCTGATTTTTGGTCCAGTCTTCATGTTTGTACGCCGCACCAGTCGACTGGGGGGGTTGTGTGTTGGAAATCATATCCTTCGGCATCATCTCCCATCTAGTTTAGCACATGTCATGTATAGCTTTTCTATGTATAGATGATTGCATATCCTTCGGCATCATCTCCTACCTAGCTTAGCACATGCCCCTGTATAGTTTTTCTATGTATAGATGTTTGTCTTTTATAGCTCTTGTAGTCCATATAAGATTAATACAATGACAGCGCCTCAGTGTCTGGCGTCTTCCCCAATTCTCCAATCTCTCTCTCCGATCTAACACCACCTTGGCGTTGAGGCCAATGACCGTCACCGTTGGCCTCGACACCAATAAGGTGGACCTATGGTCCTAGAACCGCCGCGTCCACGTGAAGAAAACTGACGAAGTTCGGGAAGAGGTACGTACATTTGCATTACTGCATTTGCGTCTTCTGAAACTTACGAAGGCTAGCGTGTGCGGAATAAGAATGGGCGGCAACGGACATGGTTGGGCAGGTCTCAAGGTCGGCGACAACACGCTGGGACTCAAGCTGCGATGAATCGGCAGCGAGTGCAGGATGATCGACTCGGTGTTCGGTGGAGGCGATGGACCCCACCAAGTCAACGGTGGCCAACATCAGCGTGAAGGACTACCTCATTTGGGATTTTGATGCATAGTTAGGAGCAATGCAAGAGCTTGAACAAAAAATAAGAGGGGCCAATCTAATGGATTTTGTATTAATCCTTCGCACATGGATCAAATTTATTACTTAACAAGTGTCTATCTAATAAAATATAAATACATCCGTAAGGGTTTTTCAATTAGGAGTGGGGCCATGGCCCTCCTTATGAGACATGAAGCTCCGCCAGTGGTTGTACTCTATGTGCCCCTCCCACTGTAGTTTATACACTGATGACCTTGAAGGGCCATGAAGATTCTAAGGAAACTATAGGATTGGATGCAAGTGATTTGCTATCAGACAAAGTGCTCAAAAACTTAATATACATAATTAAAAATTCATGAGGAAATGATGACATGTTCTAAACTAGCGGTGCAATAAATATTAAATATTAAACCTTAAACTCTCTCTTTTTTCTTAACAAATAAATATTTACTTTGTAAAACTCCTTTAAGTTCACCTGCAAATAGCACTGCCAAATTTCATTTTAGTTCTATTTTTTGGAAGGGAAAGCACTACTAGAATCAAATGCGTGAAGCAAGCTTGATTTCTGCAACATGCATGCTGTGCAGCCTCGGCAAATAAGATAAACCGATTTTTTAGCAGTAATGCAGACTTTTGTGAAGCGGCAAATATATTGAAGAGAGAATGCAAGTGACTACAGTATGTAAAAAACGGAATAGCAAGCGCTTGCTCTGATAATTGAGTAGCAAAACTTACAGCGGTTATAGGAACCTCTGGAATGCCGAACAAAGCAGTGATCTCCTCATCACCTGAAATATAGTATCACAAATGAGCAACAGAATGAGAGGGATCATATACGTTTTTTCCTCCTCAAATCATGGAAAAGGGCTAAATTGGCATGAGCTTCAGCTTGTTGGCACATAGCACATACACGATTACACACGGACTCAATTTTCACACTTGCGAGCATTGCAAAGCGGCCATTAGCCAAAATACTAACAAAGCAAATTGCACCCCCGCGCACGTATATTGAGTTTGAAGTTGTTGTTTCTGAATTGCGTTGACGAACTAGAGATGAACAACACGTGGGCACGATTTGGATGTAGAGCAAAAGAAATTTGTGGAAAAGACGAACAGTCGGAGGGGAGATGGGTTACCGTAGCAGGCGATGGGGGCAGTGCGCGCGGTGGGGAAGGACAAGCGGACGGAGGAGAGCTCCGGGCCGGAGAAGCAGGGGCCGACCTGGGCGCGGCTCTCCTCGCCCATTTTGCCGGAGCCGTGCAGCCACAGCACGAACCCGCCTGCCGCCGAGGGAGGCGCCACCCAATCCAGAATTACCAGCGAATAGCGCGATTTAGGAGGGATCCGCCGCGCCCGTTGTGCAGTGCTAGTTTTGTTGGAGGGTGCGGTGCCGTGTGTGACCATCCTCGTTTGTACTAATCTTTACATGGACGGAATAGCAAAAATGAGTTTTTACTTATTTACTTTTTTAACAAAATGGTAAAACTAGTATCTATAGATGAAATGATAAAAACAGCACTCACATCTCGTAAAACTACCGTAAAAATCAATGTACCGTACAAAATCACCACAGAAAACAACATAACCATACAATGAAGGTCATACCGCAAGAATCTACCTACCATTGCAGAAGATCGACCAGCTGTAGTATTCAGGTGAGTCATACGCGTGCTAGCTAGGTTGAATCCTCTTCGTGACATATGACACAACTTGCCAGTGAAGTTAGGAACGAGAGTTCACGTCCCGTGTACAGGATACAGGAATTACATATGCAGACCCCCTCTGCAATTTTGAGGCATCACATTCACATGATCGCATAAGGTGGTGGACGCACAAGTGTAGAACTGGAGTAGTTCACATCACTCGGTGACACACCGAGTGAATATCCCTCTGGAGAAAGACTTGAAGACGTCGCAGAAGCTGTTTATCCATCAGACAACATGCATGGATGCCTAAATTACGGGAATGTCGCGGCTGACACCGCAAAATACAAGGAGATATCACCAAGCAAGTACACACACAGTCGTAGATCAGTAGCAACTAGCAGCCAAGGACTCAAGGAGCGTCTTCGCTTCAGTAATAAGACAACGTAAAACAAACAAGCGTGGAGAGAAAAGTATACCTTCTTTGCTTCAGGTGTAACTCTGGCGGCAAGAGAGGAACTGAAGGGAAGGAAGCCACTGAAGACTGCACATCCGCCCAACGTTTTCGGGTAAAGCAGCACGCTTGCTATGCTTAACGCACCTGCAATGTGTTGCATTCTAATTCTAGATGAATACGAAAGGGAAAAATGAGTATCTGGTACTATCGTGTCCAATTTCGAGAAAATACTACGGAATATGATACGGGACGAACGATGTCCGTCCATATCTACTCCGATTACACCCATAAGGTCGGGTCGTCTTACGTACCTCCTTGGCTAAGTCCAAAAACGAATATATCTTCCGGATTTGTTCCTGCAGCTATCTCTCGGTCTATCATAGTATGCACGCTTTGAACAGCTTTGAGCACGTCCTCCTCATCCCTTACAGATTTCTACATGGCCATCCAAAGCTAACGTGAGCTAGTTCTGCAATCTGCATATATCTTTTAGAAACAGGAGACGAGCTCCCAACTACTGAGAAATTTGAGTGCCACGCAGTCTGCGTGTATACTACATATACATAAACACTGGGAAATTCGTTTGGCAGATATCTTACACAAGTAATGGGCGTATCGTGGACGTCGAACCACGAAGGCATGAGCATGCCACCTGATTAAACACAGGCAATGTGCAATTCGGAATCGTGAACAAGCAATGCGCAATGTGCAAATAAATAGGAGGGCCAACTGATTCAAGCGAGCCAGAGAACATTTGGCCAACGTGCGACATCGATAGCGTACGTACGGTTGCATGTGACAGGCGAGGTGGGCGCGGTGGGGAAGGCCCAGCGGGCGTCGGCGAAGGCGGCCGCGGTGAAGAAGTCGGCGATGAATTCGTTGGCGCGGCCGCTGTCGCCGAGGCCGTGCAGCCACAGCACGAAGCGGCAGCTGCGCGCCCTCGCCGCCGGCTCCTCCTCCATCCGAGTTGGGAGGATGGGTGAGGCGATTGGACGATGGGCTGATGAGAGCGAGGGGAGAAGGAAATGGTGCGGGGGAGTTTACCGGCAACTAGCCAACTACTCGGATTACTCTTCCTGCACCGAAGTCCTCAGCAGATCGTCTCCATTGGTGGTCAAGTCGTCCTGCCACAGTTTCTGACTTTACGTGGCGCGTGTTGAGTAATGAGGATGGGTTGACTTTGACCGCTACGATTGGGATCCAAGTTCATAACCTTCCCCAACTTGGATAGCTAGAAAAAATAATTCTGAGTTAGCTCAATGCGTTTATCTAACCTCGCCTATAGATCCAGAAGATGCCCCAATCCTAACATAGCATCAAACAATCCTTGGCATCTGAATATCAACCAGATGTATCCTCCACTGGTCTACGGTTGGTAGAGATGGTTAAATGAGCGGCCTGACCTCGCATGGTATGGGTCTGTCTGGTCTGTTACTTAGACAGGTCGTGATGTATCCGTATATGAATTGAGACACCGATCTAAGCACGACACGATAGCCTCGCAGGCTAGGCTGTGTTGGACTGGCCTGAGCACAGTTAGCCTGTCGGGATGGTGTCAACTTATTTAGCCTATTTGGCGTGAAAATTTGAGAAAAATGTTAACAAATTATATAAAATATATAAAATAAAAAGCAAAATAAATTTATATATACTTATAAAATGAACTATATAGAATTCAAAACCTATAAAATCAAATCAAATAAATATTTTAAAAAATTAAAAAATAGACGTGTTGAGCCCTGTCGTGCCCGGTACTATTCGTGCTTTGTCAAGCCGACCCATTGGACCGAGGTCGCAACCCAAGTATGGCGATGTGCCTGGTACTATTCATGCCATGTCAAGCTAGCCCACTGGACCGAGGTCGCGACCCAAGCACAGCGTACGTGCCGGGCCAACACGACCGTTTAGGTGGTGTGTCGTGTCGTGCCTGTACCGAGCTAACAGTGGCGTGATTCGGGCCAGCCCAACTGGCATAACCCATTTGGCCGTCTATAATGATAGGTTTATGTTAACACAGGAAGAAAATGAAAACCTCCGGGTCATATTCCCGAACTCCCAAGGATATCTACATGAACATCAGCAGGTGTTTACTGATCAGCTCTAGACAATGAAGAAGAGGATACACGTACAACCCTTTGACAAAAAAAGCAATAACAACCTACTAGCCGAAAACTATCAAAACAAAGTATCGATTGAGATTTCAAGTAAAATTTAATCACGAAAAGACTATGAATTCAAGGCATAATCTATTCATCAGTTGTGAGAATACGAATCTATTATTCTAGATACAAGTTCAACCGTACGAGACTTACACTAAAAGACTAGTATATCAATAACTCTTCAGCACAATAGTCCAGTTTGACCGGCCCTATGCCTGCGGTCTGACCGACCTTCCTGTTTTTGTACAGATTCTTCTCCAACGGTTAGTTTTTGTGTGTGGGTGTATAAATACCCTTTGTGGCCGGTTGTGGGAGTATGCTAGTGTCATTTTCATCCCATTGGAGCAAAGAGAAGTCCTCTCCTCTCTTGTGTGCATGCATTGCACTTAGTAAGCTTAGAGAACAAAATTCTATTTACATGTGTTGCATTAGGTGTTGGATTCAGTATCCATTGAGCTTAGACACTTGTTTCGTTTAAGCGAGCATCTCCGACTTGTTACTCTTGGTGTTTGCTGACACTTAGACAGCTTGGAGGAGTTGCGTCGATGATATTCTCAAAGAAGGTTGTGAGAAGATCCGGGCTTATGTGAGTGGCTTGGTGCTCGCCATCTTCGGAGTGGAGAAAGAGCAACCTCGAGTGGACTCGAGGTGTTTGCTTAAGTTGTGGAGCCGATCCATTTCGGTTAGGCTTACTTCAACGTGGATTAGGAAAACTGGCAAGTTTCCGATCACCATGGGAAAAAGTTCAAGTGTTCTTGTTGTTTGTCTTCTCAAGCTTTACTTTCATGTTAGCTTGTCGGTGCATTTAGTCAAGACTAGTTGATTTAGGTTTAAATTGAGCAAAACTGAATTGATTTATAATTCCGCATAAAACTCAAATTTGGACAAAAGTTTTTTTAAAACCGCCAATTCACTCCCTCTAGTCGGGCTCCTCGATCTTACAATAGGAGAAGAGGACATCGTGCATGTGTATGTACATTCATGTAATCGTACAAATAGAAGCATGGGCGTACAGAGACAAAGGATCAAAGAGCTCAGTGTAGAGATGTCATTGTCGTAGGGAATAGGTTTGGGGCCACCGAAGAGAGCATGTCGAGTGTCCTCTGTAGGGATCGACGATGATTACACGTGTATATGTGTTTGATGTACCAATAGTCATCACTAAGTAATAATTGGAGAGAGATAAAAGATAACTATGTGGTAGAGTGTTGTATTGATAGGGGTAGCAGCCGAGAGAGATCGATCAAGAATTGGGCTTGCTGTTGAGGTTGAAGCAGAAAAATTATGGTGGCAAGAAGAGATGGAAGACACACAGTCTAGTGGGGTAGCCAACGTGTGAGGAAGATAAGTTCAAGGTAGTTCGTCCATGGTGCATTGGTGTATGCATGAGCAATGTACTATGATACCATGTAAAGTAATAAGATAATTTACAACACACATAATCAACGTATTGCTTAGATTAAATAGAGGTAAATGTTTATGCATACATTTTGAAAAAGAGTAACAAACAGAGGAAGAATAGAGACATACAACTACATGATCCATGCATAATGGAGAGTGATTATGTTTCTAAGAACCCCAATAACTTATCATGCTCAATGATTTTCTTCCATCAAAGCTCATACCTCAATTACGTTTCTTAAGTAGTTTTTTTTTCAAGTTTCTATTGTCATTTTCACTATTTATGATATCTTAAAAAAATCTAAATTACCTACAAGATACGTAAATATATTATCAAGCATCTAAGTTATATTATTTAATACTATAAACTGTAAAACAAATTTAATCACACACACAAATACGCTAGCTATCCTGCTAGTTCTTCTAGAATTTCACTAGCATACATACACCATTGTCATTGTTTTGTTCTATCTTAGCCCACTAATATACAGCCACAATATGGTACATATTACTGTGGTTATCAAACCCTTGATGCGCCATTTCCTGATATCTTTCCCGACCGACCCAAAGTCTCGTCCGTACTAAGCGTCCACAGGTTAGCATACTGCGAATGTGTACCCAGGTACGGATTCAATGCCCATGCTCCTGGCCCACACGTCACTGACTGACCGTTCGCGCCGTACCTGAATCCTGAATCCCGAATTCCCGATCCAAGGCAGGACAGAGATCTCATCTCGTTTCGTCCTCCACTGTCCCATTTCAAAACAACCAAACCGTAAAGATTCCCCGTCCACTCCTCTTCGCCGCGCACCAAACCCTAACCCCGCCGATCCCAATGGCCACACCCCGCCGATCTCTCCACGCCCTCCTCGGTGGCGGCGCAGGTACGCACACGCGCTCCCCTCCTTTCCCAATGTCTTCTCATCCCCGCCCAATTCCTTCGATCTCTGACTCTTCCTGCCGCTCCTCCCCCAGTCGCCGACGTGGTGCTGTGGCGGCGGAGGAACGCCTCTGCGGCGGCTGTGGTGGGCGCCACGGCGGTGTGGTTCCTCTTCGAGCGCGCCGGCTATAGCTTCCCGTCGGTCATGTCCAACGCCCTGCTCCTCCTCGTCGCCATCCTCTTCTTCTGGTCCAAGTCCGCCTCGCTGCTCAACAGGTGGGTTACTCAGTTGCACTAGAGCGGCAGGCGTTTGAGATCTGATCTAGAAATCGTACCCTGCTTTGCGATAGTTTTAGGTGCGGTGTTCACTGATGCACACTAGATTCTGATAAATTATGACCAAAATTGGACTATTTTGCTTCCTAGAGATGTTGCATCTGATGTACTTCGACTAGGACATCTTACTGCCAAACTGTTTTATGGATTGTTCGAACTAGAGTTGTCCAGTAGGTTTTGCTACATTGAGAATTTATGTAGCTAACTATTGCAGTAAAAGTTGGGTCCGTAGCACTTTGGAATTTGGATGTAGTCTGGACTGGAGTTAATCATTAAGAGATGTTAGACAGTGTTGAAGGCTTGAACTGTCTGCTAAGTATGCAGGGGATCCTCTAATGTACCCTTTTCTTATAACCTGTTTATTTCGTCTTTATTACATCAGTTATCATGCATGCACATGATTCCTTCTCTACAAAGTAAAGAGGCGGTTTTACTTTACAGCTAAGTTGTGATAGCAGTTGGATAATTTCTTCTGCTAGCATGTGCCATTTTTTCTCCATAGCCTGTAATTATGCTGTATGGTCTCTTCTAAAAGCAACCCATAGGTGTTTCTGTAGTTGATTTTTATCGAGTGCTCCATCTTTGTCTTTTGATATGGATTGTGATCCATAACCAGCTTCAGGAGCTTGTTGCAATTGGTCATAGCATGGGTTTCTGTTAACTTGGTGGAATATAATTGCAAATTTTTAGTCATTCCATCCGACTTGATTATTGCCTAGAATTGATTTGTACTTCATTTATGCAATGTCACATTGATTGTTTGGCTAAACTGCAAAAATAGATGATTTTTGGATTTTGGTTGTTTTATATGTTGCACTGTGATTGATGATGTACTTACATTGTAGTCTGCATGTGTTGTCTATTCAAGGATGATACATTAAACAAGTAATGATGTTTGCAGGCCTCTTCCACCACTTCCTAATCTAGAGGTCTCAGATGTGGTCGTTGAGAAAGCTGCAGATCAGGCTGTTATATGGATCAACAGTGTGTTGGCTGTTGGCCATGATATTGCCATCAAGAGAGATAGGAAAGTTTTCATACAGGTCTCTCTCTCTCTCTCTCTCTCTCTCTCCACACACACACACACACAACAAACATCTCTCTACTGTACCTGACTATGTGCGCTCTCTTTTTGTCCTCTGTTCTGCTTGGTGCAAAAGGTTATATTGGTTTTGTCGGTGGTTTCATACATTGGAATGCTCTTCAACTTCCTTACACTCATTTACATTGGTGAGTTCTAATGAATTTGCTTCTTTGTGTCTTCATGGCCTTCTACAGTGGTTGGATCTACTTTTTTATGATTGTTCTTGTGTACACTAAGCTTATATCATTTTGGATTTCTTCTAGGCGTAATGTTTTCTCTGATGGTTCCTCCGTTGTATGAGAAGTACCAGGATCATGTTGATGAAAAGGTTGGTATAGCATACAGTGTACTGTCAAGGCACTTAGATACCATCATTAGCAAGACTGGACAATCAACCAAGCAAAAGAAGATTGAGTAAAAGAAATGTTTTACCACATTTGGTGAGTTTCTAATGTGACTTGAAACTTTTTCCTGTTTATGGCGTACTACAAATCTAATGATCCAATCCAATAGCTTCTGTGTTATACATCCTTAGCCTTAGTGTATACACATGTAGTTAACAATAACATGATATTGTGGGTGACATTTTGTGTCTCCTGGGTTCACAAGTTTATGTAATGGTTCAAGAAAACCAAGAAGATGCTATATAAGGCAATGCCAATGTCCATCTGTTGCTTTAAAAGCTTCCATTACAATTTAGGAACAGCAGGCATGAGAAGTGACATGATCAGAGGGTATGAAAAATGTAGAGGCTAATATGTAGGAGGTGGAAGCTACTAAGGTAGCACTCTTATTTAAACATATTTTAGTGGTATAATGCTGTTTACTTTGTTTCAGTGTTTTCTATGACATGGTTAACTTGAGGAAGAGGTGCAATGACAGTTTGTTCTAAATTTTAATACAATTGTCTATGTTAAGAACCATATTGGGACCACTTTCAGTTTATTAACCTTGATGCATTGTGCGCATCAGTGGCCCCAAATTTTAATAGGCGGATTTATTTGCCGGCAACAGCAAGCGCTACATTTTTTTTGAGAAGACAATATGCGCTACTTAGCTGGCTTATTGGTCTATTATGCTTCTCTTACGACTGAAGCTTGTCTGGGTGGTTACATATAGTTTGAGGAATAAACTCCAACAAATTGTCACCACCGGTTGTTTGACCCAAAATGCAAGTCAGGCAAGTCTGGCAAACCACCTTTGTTTGAATCTAGGTTCCTCAGCAAACATGTTATTTCTTTTGAGGTTTCTACTCCATTTGTCTCATGGAGGACAACGCTGTTTCTGAGCTCAGATATCTTTTTGGGTGGTCCAGAGGGAAAGCGCCTCCATTTTTCCTGTAGGTCAAAAAATATATTTGTTGAATAGTGGAATAGAGTAACTTCTTGTCGTTCTTGTCATCTTGTGGTGTTCTTTGAAGGCAAAAGTGCATTAAAAAACACAGGGCAAAAACGGCTGCTCCAGTTTTTATTAATAAAAAATAAATTGAAGAACAATAGTATTGTACGTCCAAACATCAACCCAGGGACAGCATGTGAGCCACTCCGAATAAAACCAAGTCCTCTCACCTCTCACTGGCAGAAGTGCATTTTTCTGAAGTTAAAATTGCAAATCTTCATTCTTATGGGATTTGCAAATGTCTGAAATATCATAAATGTGTTCCTGAAAATTGCCTCTTTTCTTAATCATGATTATTTTTGTCTTATCAGGAACCTCTTTGGTTGTCCAGTGCAATTGGCCATAGGTTTTTCATCCTTGACTCTCCATACCTGTGAACCACCACTGAATATTCCTGGATATCCAAGATATCATGTTTGACTGCTGATATGTGGTTTAGATGCACGCTGTTCAATCTGAGAAATGGAATGATTTGTATATTTTTTCCCATGAACATGAAACATGCTGAGGTTTACCATGGCGCATATCTTGTGGATAATGATATATACCTTTTCCCACAACATCGTTCTCTCAATATCTGTCTATGTGGGGGATATTGTAGCTACAACTGTGTTGGCTGCTTGTGCACTAAGTCATTTTATTTGTTAGATTGTATCTGACGAACTTTGGGAGCTCATTTGATACCAAACCGCTCATAGGCATAGCCTAATCTTTGAATGTCTTAATAATATGTATTTTACATTATTACATAGATAGTTTCATCATGTGAAGGACCAGCTATTTTGTCCTATGGTTCCAATTTTGATGTATTTTGTACAACCACAGAATGTTAGAATGGTGTGAAGTTAATAGGCCAGAATTCTCAAAATTCGACTTACTACAGGGCAGAGCAAACACAAACATGCCCTCAACATGATTCTGGAACTCAGATGTGAAGTTCTATCCGTGGAAAAGTATCACGCGTACTTGGGGAATTCTATACTATACTACAGTAACTTCATGCATACCAGGGGAATTCTATACTGTAGAAAGGTATCATGCATAGTTGGGGTGAATTCTATACATTATACTTTACAAAGAGAAAATTCAATTGCAAAGCTGACATGTGGGTCTAGAGTCTATATGTAAGTGAGATACCAATGGTATATTATGAAGATCCTAAGTTATTTGGTGAGTTACCCTCTTTATAAATCATGTATACCGGGTGAATTCTATACTGTAGAAAGGTATCATGCATAGTTTCTATGCAGTATACTTTATAAATGTGATAGGCATGCCCTCGGAGCCTGAATTTCACAGCATTTTTTTGGCAATTAAGCAATGCCCGTTATATTATTCCAAGTCTCAACTCAAATGTCCTCGATTGATGGAAACTTTTCACTCGTTCATACAAGCTTTAATGTCGAACACCTTTTTGTAGAGGGCCATTACAGGTATCAATGGCTTAGCCGTTCGCAAAAAAAAAGGTCGCCAATTGGAATTCAACTTTGTGAGCATTATGATTTCTAAACGGGCCGGGACCCTCGTAACATAAAACCGTGATGCCACTTCTGTGGGTAGCCAAATTGTAGGGTCACAGGGTGAAGTAGATATGTTGCAACATTTGACGAAAAGCAATGAATGTCTCAGAAGCCACTATATGGTATTGGTGGGTACTGTCTGGTTTGCATTTTATATCTTACTACAGATCTCCGACTATCACCAGCTCACCACAATGTCAGAACACTTAGGATCCTAGGACAAAAAATTAAAGCAGGCTTACTGTTTTGCATACACTGTACTTTTCTATACTCTATAGTGCAGCTATCTTTGCACACGTTAATCAGAGGGAGCTTATTTCTTCAGCTAAAATTTGTAATCTGCAATCGTATCTCGCGTTCTCTTTTGGCGAGGCATCTTTCTTTTTTCAAAGTTGTAGATGGAATAAGCATCAATCAGGCAAAGAGAAACCACTCCAGAAACACGTCTTTTGATAGTGCACACGCGTCTTAATTATACAGTTTTGTTAGAACGTCTATATCAAACAGTTAACGATCAGAGACTGAAGGAATGAGGTGCGGCCTGAGTTTATCTCAGAGGATGAAGACGCATAGAACTAGAAAAAACAAGGTTTTTGCCGAGGTGTACATGAGCAGAGTATGACGATACCCCATATTGTGATTTGCGAATAATACTTTTGTCACTGAATCCAATCATGTACCAAGAACAGAGCACTGACAAGTGAGAGCGCAGCAAATCATGTATCTGCCCTTCTGCCGAGGAAAGCCGACACGGCGCCATTTGATCCATCTTTCTGCCGCCATTGCCTTCCCCACTGAGCAAGAACTCATCAGGGCTACCGAAAAGATTTGACCGAATTCGCACATGTAGCTCGCTAGCTAGCCATTGCGCCTGAATTGGTGCACTCTGCGGAGCACGCTGCTTCTGCTGCTTCTCTTGTCCTACCGCCGATGAGGACTAACTAACTGCCAACCCCACTACCATCTGCGCTGCGCGGCAGTGTGCTGCGTGCCCATCTCACCGCTTCCGTCTCTTGCCCCCACAAAAACTTCTCCCATTCCCACCTCTTTTCGTTGCTAAAGCTATGCGCTTGTGCTCCACTTGTGTCCAGCGTGTCCTTGCAGCTTCCATGTCGTCCATGGAGCTAGGCATGGACCCATCTCCTCTTTCTTCTCCTTATATCCCGGCATCTTCCAACCATAGCCGCCACTGTCCTATCCTCTTCCTCTCCTCCCTGATAATTGCATGCATTGCTCCAAGAAAGGGAGCAAAGGCGTATCGAATTGTGACCAGCAACGTGCAGAAATGGCGGTGCTAGTGGCAATTCAAGCTCCAAACCATGCACTCGTGCTTGCCCTCGTGGTTGTGCTGGCCACGATGCACACCGTCCTCTGTGCCTCCGGCTCCAACCACACCCACTTCTCGTTGGTGGCGCGCGGTGGCAATGCGCCGTCATTGAAGCCCGGCGGGAAGGGCAAGGAGTTAGCCGGCGGCCCTGCGCCGGCGCCGTCGGGCTCGCTGGAAGGGTGTGGGTGCGGGCCTGCGCCGGCGCCGTCGGAATTCGAGAACCAGAAGCTGGCGGCGCTGTACCCGGTGATCCAGGCGTTCAAGAATACTATCACCTGTGACCCGCTCAGGGTGACGGCGTCGTGGATGGGCACCAAGCTCTGCGACAGCGCCACCGGCGGCGGCATGTACAAGGGCTTCTACTGCGACTACCCGCCGGACGCGCCCACCACGCGCACCATCGCGTCTATTGACTTCAACGGCTACGGCCTGTGCGCGCCGAGCCTCGTCGGCTTCGTCGACAAGTTCCCGGACCTCGCGCTGTTCCACGCCAACTCCAACAACTTCTCCGGCAACGTCCCCGACCTTGCCGGCCTGCGCTACTTCTACGAGCTCGACCTGTCCAACAACAACTTCTCCGGCCCGTTCCCCGACAACGTGGTCCCCCTCGGCAGCCTCCTCTTCCTCGACCTCCGCTTCAACTACTTCGCCGGCACGGTCCCGGCCCCGGTGTTCGACCTCACCGTGGAAGCGCTCTTCCTGAACAACAACGGCTTCTACGGCGGCATCCCGGACAACTTCGGGAGCACGGCAGCCGAGTACCTTGTCGTGGCCAACAACCAGTTCACCGGCCCCATCCCGCGGTCCATTTACAACACCTCGGCGACTCTGTCCGAGGTGCTGTTCCTGAACAACAGGCTCTCCGGGTGCCTGCCGTACGAGGTCGGGTTGGTGCAGGGGCTGACGGTGTTCGACGCCGGCGGCAACGAGATCACGGGGCCGATCCCGCTGTCGTTCGGGTGCCTGGGCAGCGTGGAGGAGCTCAACCTGGCCGGGAACCAGCTCTACGGACACATCCCCGACGTGCTGTGTCTGCTCGCCAAGACGGGGAAGCTGCAGAACCTGTCGCTGTCGGACAACTACTTCCACTCCGTCGGGCACCACTGCATGGAGCTCGTGCGGAGCCGCCTGCTCGACGTGCGCCGCAACTGCATCCTCAACTTCCCCTACCAGCGCCCGGCGCTCGAGTGCGCCAGGTTCTACGCCGACCCGCCCAAGCACTGCCCCTTCATTCCGCACATCCCCTGCGACCTGCCGGGGTTCAGGCCGCCGTCCTCAGCCGCAACGGCGACGGCGTTGCCGGAGGGGCAGAGCACGGTGCATGGTCATCGCGAAGGGAGTGGGAACTGATCGATGAGGTGATTGGGTGAAGTGCACACGAAAGAAAGTGATCATTAATCTTGGCTACCACCAGCCCAGTGAAAATAAGTCTTTCCAACGTTGTAGTTACAATCGGAGTCAAATAACTGCCTGCCTGCCTACCAATTAGCGTCGCCGGTCGGTGACCGTGATGTGTCTGATATCATTATCGCAATAGTACAGAGCAGTCTGGCTCTCCTGTACCGATCTCATATCGACAAAATTGATAATATCATTTATTAAACTCACTGAAATATATATATATACACTCACTTTCTACTACCGGGTATAGTTACTCTCATATCTGATATACCATCTAAAAAATTTAACATATTCCTTTATCACTTTGAGTATACTCATATACTAATTATAAGATACTCCAATGCGAACCACACGAAAAAATTAAAAGAAAGTCCATAGTTTTAGTATATTTTGTAAATACCTCCATATTCGCATGTAAAAATGAGTATGTCTAAAAAAATATACGTACCACCCTTAAAAATGTATAAATACCACATAAGTGATATTATATACTTGACGAGGATCTAATAATCCTCATTTTATCTTTTATCTGTAATTCTTATTATGGGTAAATATGATGTCACATAGTCCCCAGAAGTACCCCTTATTTCTATAAGGGAGAGGCCTAACCTTTGATTGTAAGTTCTTCTACAATCACCCCCATAGTCGTAAGTTCTTCTACGACTACATCATGGTCGTAAGTCCTTCTACGACCATTACATAGTCGTAAGTTATTCTACGACTGCTACCTGATCGTAAGTCCTTCTACGACCAGGAAAACTACGACCACCTTATAATCAAACCTACAGACGGGTAGGTCCAATTGATTAAGGAATCCGAACGGTCTACACGCACTATTATTCCGCGTATTAATGGTGTGTAAATACCCCATTATCTCTCGGAAGATAATTGCCGACGGCGTGAAGAAGTCAAGGCGCGGTAATTACTACCATCATGCGCTCACATTACATTAATTAGGCGCATCTTCCGTAGGACTAAACGGCTACTTCTTCACGACTATATAAGGGCATCAATCGGAGAGATAGGAGAGGCGAACAAGAGCTACCAAGTAGGAACACAAGTGCTATTCTCTCGTAATAGTCTTAGTCTTTTACTTGATCATCAAGAATACCATACACACAGATTAGGTTATTATTCTCTCCGGAGAAGGCTCGAACTGTCTAAACATCCCGTGTCAATCCACTCTGCGTGATCTTATCTCTAGAGACCCCGAATCAAACAATCTTTACGTAAGATCGGTTCTAATACACCGGCGCTGGCGCCGTCAGTGGGGATCTTAGGTAATCTCTTGTCAACATACTCTCTTTTTCCAATCTCATGCTAGCATGGCGGAGAATGGAACGAGGAGAATCGGTTCGACTTGGCGGACTGCAGACGTCGACATGGATGCCGGTTTCGACTACGAGCCGAGTGATGCATCCACGATGGTGATGTTCCTCCGAGATTATTCTCCAGAAACCATCCCATTAATAGAGTTGAGGAGGATCCTTATCCCCACAACGATACGCCCAACAGAGGAGCCAATTCCTCCAAGGACAAGGGTCAATCCGACGTAACCGCACCTGGGAGGACTCACGACACAATGAGAGTTTTTCCTCTAAGTGTCCAAGTTCCCTTAAAGCGGTCCGACACAGTGAGACAAGTCCCGAAGCCACCATTCCAGACTCCACCAAAGATCTTGTGATCCTATCTCTCGTGGTAACTCCAGAGATAGTGGGATCAAGCATGCTTTTCTTACAAATACGACCGTCTCTCCGCAGATCTCATTTGCGGGACGGAGATGCTTATAACCCGGAGTTCCCTACCGAGGGGATTACTCCAAGTCGCCAGATGGTGTCTCTCGAGCACTCCTCAAGCGGGAGGCCTCAAGCGCAAGTGAGAATCATCAACGGAGGTCTTCGCCCTTCCTCAAATCGAGTCAACCTCATGGAGGTCGAAATGAGAACCTCCCGAAGATCACGCGACCGCGCCTCCTCGTAGTAATGGCAAGGGAACCACCGTGACAGAGAGAACCAACACTCGATGAACGCGAGAAATCCTCGACATTCTCGTGACTCCATCGAGAAGGCCTCAAAGATCCGACGGGAGGATTTTGAGGTCATCAGAAGAAAGAAAATTGCGCCCGTAAGAACTCGCTCGGGCGCATTCAATATCATCCACAGGAGGTACAAGAACTCCAGACATCAACGACTTGCTTGAGAATCCCAATCAAGAGCTTGCTCGAACGCCAGATACGATCTCTTTCTTTGAGGAGATTGCGCAAAGGCTTCAATCGTGATGACAAGATCGAAGTACCTCGTCAACAACATTCTGTAGTCGTAGCAATGCGACTTCTTCACTACTACCAATCGAATATTTCTGCGTAGGAATCGACACGGTCATAAGTCACATCGATCTCCTATTCGAGAAATACTTTTCAATCGGCCGATGATCAAGTAGCCCTCCGAGGAGGTGATCAATCACTACTCCGCAAAGAAATTCACAACGGTGGATTACGAGGAGTATTCCTCAAGAACCGAGACCTACAATGTATCAGTCACTGCTGTCGGGTATCGTCGTATACGATCACTGGCGACATTAACCCTTCTTTCCTACAAAGAAGGCGCTAAGAAGTAATTACGGATGCCGCATTTTCGCCGACCTTCGAGCGCTCATTGCCACCTCATTTTCGACCGGTGAACATGGAGAAATTTGATGGATCTCAAAATCCCATCGAAGTTTCTTCAGATCTATACAACATTGTCCGAGCAGCAGGAGGAGGAGAGCACGAATGGCGAATTACCTTCCAATCGTGCTCGAAGGATCCGCCGATCGTGGTTATTAAACCAACCACTGAGTCGATCTACTCTTGGCAACACCTCTGTGATCTTCTACAGCAAATTTCCAAGGCACATACAACCGCCCGAAAGGAAGACGACTTGCACCGATCAAACGAACAACAACGAGACTTTGCGCCAATTCATCAAACGCTTTAGTCGGGTTCGTAACTCAATTCCGAAATTTCGACTCCTCCGTGATCGTGGCTTTTAAGCAAGGAGTCCGTAGTAGAAGAATAACAGAGGATATTGCTTTAAATCCTCCCAACACCGCTGCCGAGCTCTTTGAGATGGCCGATCGATATGCAATCGCTTCGAGGCGTCGAGTGGAATAACACTATCGATCGAGAAACACACGCTCTTAGAGAGCCAGTGAGGTTGGTAAGGACAAAAAGCAAAAAGTCCAAGAAGAAAATAAAAGTCAAAACCACAAACTAGTGGTTTCAAGGAGGTCTTGGCCGTAAAAGATAGAGAGCTCCAAACCACCAAGTCGAACCCCGATCAAGGCAAAGGTAAGCGCCCGATCGTAGGAACGACAAACCAAGATGGTGTCCTTTCATAAAAGGAAGGACATGACCTCCGAATTGCCGAAGTTTTCCAAAGAAAGCTCGAGGACTACTACAACAAGCAAAGCACCGCTCCCTACTCTCGAGGGTAGGACATACGAGTGGTCAAAAGTCGCCGATGATGAGGAGATGCCATTCCAAGATCCGCACCATACCGTTGAGCATATCTATGGAGGATCATCAAGATACGACTCAAACGACAACTTAAAGTCTGCGGACGAGAGGTAAATTCCATACATACTCCTCTTGTCCATAAATTACCAAGTGGTCGGAAGTTACCATCTCTTTTGAGAAGGACGATCGCCCGATCACTATGAGTCGATCAGTCGATTTCCGATTGTGAATGAACCCACCATCAACAACCGTCGGTCAATCGAGTGTTAGTTGATGGTGGTAGTTCTTTAAACATATTATTTACTAAAGCCTGGGACGAGATGCAAGTACCAGACAAAGGTAAGGCGCACGATATTCCTTTCATGGAATCGCATCGGGTCTTCACCAAACCCATTGGCCAAGTTTCTCTTCCTTTAACATTTGGCTCACCAAGTAATTTCAGACGGAGAAAGTCTCCTTTGATGTGGTCGATTTCGATACGATATAACGCCATACTCGGACGACCAACTTTGGCAAAATTCTTAATGGCTACTCATTATGGGTATCAATGTCTTAAGATGCCAGTCCCAAAGGAGTGATCACAATTCAATGTGACAAAAGATGGCGATAGTCACGGCCGTCGATCCTCGAGATGGTTGGTCAAATACCAACTCGAGATGAAAGTCACCGACTAGCAAGTCGAAGCCTCAAAGTCGCACCAAAGCCGAACGACCAAGTCAAAGAGGTTCCTCCGACGCAGAAACCCTCAAGACTGCTCGCATTGGGAGACTTCCGATCCCAAATAGGAAGACGCCTCATTACCTTCCTCCGAGCTAACGCAGATGTTCGCGTGGCAAGCATCCGACATGCCCGAGTCCCTGTGGAGGTGATCGAGCACAAGGCTAGCTTTACGGCTACCGATAAAGTACCAGAAACAAAAATTACGAGATTTGCCCCGATCGACGAGATGCTATTAAATCGAATTGGATAAGCTACTTAAGGCGTGCTTTATAAGAGAAGTCAATCACCCGCAGTGGTTGGCTAACCTGTAATGGTCAAAAAGTCAAACGGCAAATGGCGATGTGCGAGACTTTATCGATCTTAATAAAGCTTGTCCAAAAGATGATTTCCTTTACCTCGTATTGATCACCGTTGATTCTATGCGGGTTGTGAAATATTAAGTTTTTAGATGCATATTCGATATCACGGATCAATATGTGTCTAAACGATGAAGAGAAGACCGCATTCATTACTCCATTTGGTACCTTTTGTTATATCAAAATGCCATTTGGTTTAAAGAATGCCTGCTTCTTTTCAACGCTTAATGCAATCGACTTTTTCATCTCAATTAGGCCGAATTTGGAAGCCTATGTTGATGACCTAGTCGTAAAAAGCATTAAGAGACTTAATCATATCACCGACCTACAAGAAACATTCGACAACCTCGTAAAGCACCATTTAAAACTTAATCGAGAGAAGTGTGTGTTTGGAATTTCTTCAGAAAATTGCTTGGATTCCTAGTATCCGAACGAGGAATCAAGCAAATCTGAAAATAAAGGCCATCCTCCGGATGCGACCTCCAAACACAAAAAGGAAGTCCGTAAACTCACTGGGTGCATGGCGGCTTTAAGTCGTTTCATCGCACGACTAGGAGAAAAGGACTACCTTTCTTTAAACTTCTCAGAGACATGAAGGTTTTGAGTGGTCGAACGAGGCAAACATTGCCTTTGAGGATGTCAAGAGGTATCTTCGAGTGCTCTGCTCGTTTCTCCAAAGCCGTAAGAGACGCTCTTAATTTACCTAGCCGCCACGCCACAGCAAGAAGCGCAAGATCGGGTCGTAGAACGTGAAAACGCATAACGACCGGTTTATTACGTCGCCGGTTTTACACGACCTAAGGAGCGTTACCTCGTGTTCAAAAACTTCTATATGCCCTCCTCATGTCTTCGAGGAAATCGCGCATTATTTTCAGCGCACAAAATAGTCAGGCTGCCTCGAGTTTCCTTTGGGAGCAATCCTCCATAATAAGGAAACAATGACGATGGCAAAATGGTCATCGAACTTGGGAGTTCGACCTCCATTTCGTGTCCCGAACGGCCATAAAATCCCAGATCTTGGCGCACTTTGTCGCGAATGGACAAATCTCGAACTCGCTCGGGATCCCCAAGACGATTCCCACGACCGGTGGATGATGTACTTTGACGGTCACTTACTTTAAGTGGCTCGGGTCGGGTGGTCCCGTATCTCCTCTGGAGAAACCTTAAAGTATGCCATACAATTAAACTTTCGTGCCACTAACAATGTGGCGTATCGAAGGTTTGCTAGCGGCATACGAGTGCGAAGCACTCTCGATTCGTCGACTACTCGTGAGAGGAGACTCTCAACTAGTCGTGAATCAAATTGGGAAAGAGTACCAATGCTCTAACTCAACAATGGCTCGGTACTTATCAGAAGTACGTAAGCTAGAAAAACATTTTTAGGTTTCGAGGTACAATTTATCCTCGAAGGATAATTTCTCATGCACCAACTTGCTCGGATGGCTTCTTCCCGATCCATAATACCAAAAGGAGTTTTCTTGAGCAACTCCAAAAACCGTCTCAGTCGAAGAACCGAGACACCTCCTCTTGAGATGGCCTCATTAGATTACGAGGATACCGGATGACTCCCATCTACGAGTATCTTTGCAAGGGTTCCAGACCAAGATGATCTTGAGGCAGATCGATTATCCCGAAAAGCCAAAATGTATACTTTGGTTGAAGGAGTCCTCTATAAACGAGGAACCCAAGGGATACTCATGCGATGCATTCCGCAAAACGAAGGAATAACACTCCTTCACGATATACACAGTGGCATCATGGGACGATGCCTCCTACAGAACATTGGTTGGTAAAGCCTTTCGACAAGGTTTTCTTGGCCTACACCAGCACGATGCTATGGAGGTGGTTAAAAGTGTGTCCAGTACAATTCCATGGTAGATGATACACCAACCGGCTCAAGCATTACAAACAATACCTCTTTCTTGGCCTTTTTGCACTGGGGCTTGACATCCTAGGACCGCTTCCCAAAGCTCCGGGAGGTTTCAATTCCTTTTGTGGCTATTGACACGCTCACAAATGGATCAAGGTGAACTCAGAATCGATAACAACTAAGCAAAGAAAAGGTTCATGATGAGAAGCGTAATTAGTCGATTTGGAGTTAAGTCTGATAATTACGCATAATGGTAAACATTCGCAAGTGCAAAATTTCGTGAATTTTGCGACGAGTTGGGTACCAAGTTATGCTATGCTTCATTGCACATCCCCAAAGCAATGGGGCGGTCGAACGCAAACGGCCAAATAATGCGAGGAATTAAAACTCGAGTCTTCGATCACCTTGTTAAGCGCTCGGGGCTTGGGTACAAGAATTACCTCCATATTATGGGCGTCAGACGACCACCAATGAGCAACGGGAGAAACACCATTTTTCTAGTTTTGAGCCGGCCATGCTTCCTCCGAGCTAAAATTGCGGTCGACACGAGTTGAAACCTTCAACAACTCGGATCAGAACAACTTCGAGCGGATGACATTAACCTACTCGAAGAGAGGAGAAACCTAGCCTTAATCCGTTCGGCAGTCTACCAACAAGCCCTGCGCAGATACTATAATCGTAAGGTCCAACCTCGCAGCCTTGCTGTAGGTGACTTGGTATTGAGGCTCTGCCAATCCAAGTCTAATCGGAATAAACTTTCCCCTAAATGGGAAGGTCCTTACACAGTGGTCGAAGTAACTCGGCGTGGTCTGTCGACTAGCAATGGAAGATGGACAGTTCTCTCAAACTCTTGGAACATCGACCGCCACGCAAATTCTATGTGTGACGATTTCTCGTGCAATAAAAGTCCAGGTTCTTTCTACCTCTTTTTGCCTTATTTTCGAGTAGTGCTTTTTTAATCTTTCGACTATGATATGAAAGCACCCAGTTTTCTTTACACTGGCCGAAAAGCGAGAAACGTCATCTGGACGAAACTTCTCCTCTCTGCATGTGGTTCTGCCCACTAGAAGGAATTTCCAAGCATTGACTCGTTACTCATTTTTGCTGCCAGTACAAAGAGCCCGGGTTCTATCCAAATAAATGTTCTCAAAGCCAACTCTCTCAATCTTAGTCTATTTTTTCAGTCAATTCAAAAAATATTCTAAGTAGAGTACACTTTCTTACATTTGTTCGACCACCTTTGATGTACTCGATTTGTTTTAACTGGTCGAAGGAAGAAACACACCTAGTCGAAGTCTTTCCTCCCTGCATGTGGTCCTGCCCACTAGAAGGAAACTTCCTAGCGCTGCTCAGTCTCCTACTTTTGCTACTGGAAAAGACTTATCGAAGTCCACCAAAAAAGGACGAACGAATTACTAAAGTCCTCTAAGACGTCTGTTTAACTCAAGTTGCTGTTCTTGGTTCGATTAAACTAGTCGGAAATGAAAACATCACCTAGTCGAAGCCTTTCCTTTCTGCACGTGGTCCTGCCCACTAGAAGGAACTTCCTAGTGTCGAGTCGTTTTTACTCTTTCGACCAAAGGCTTGACAACCGTAATAAAAGCTATAAGTTAAATAAACCTCTCTTTGTTTTCGTAAAACCTGTTAAACACTATTTATTTAGATTGTCTAAACAATCTAAACAAATAGTCGGGGCTAGGATAAAGTTATTAATTTGACTTCAATTCTTAGTCTTTCATTCGTCTTTCATTCGCTTATTATCTTTTGAGTTACTAACTACTCGACAAGATGATTTTCGTGAAATAAGGCGGATCATATATTACTCATCAACAAAAATTGTCCGCTTTACAAAGTAGTTACAAGATTACCCAAGGGGAGAGCCTAGCCGCATTTCCTCCGCCACCTTTTTGCCAATCGATCGATTTCCACAATCGACGACTTGCCCTCGATTCGTGACAATCAAGTCGGCTTCGATTGGTTTAACATTAAGCGGGGATCTTGAGCTTTAAGTTTCGCCAAAGCGTAACTTACAAAGCAGCCTTCGATCGCCTCCCTTATTGATTCAAATTTTGATTAGCCTTCAGAGTGGTCACCATTTCTTGCAATTTTCCGACTTGTTCTCCAATAGTACTTGTGTGAGCAGCTATAGTATCTTCTCGAGGAGTTTTTCCCTCAGAATGTAGCTCACTAAGCACATTGTTCAGGAGAGTGATGCTGCCTTGAAGACTAGTCTTCATCGACTCCATCTCCTGTTGGGTACAAGTCGAAGCCTCATAAGCTTTTGTTCTCGACCACTTGTTCTGAAAAGAATAATACCGGTCAAACAAAAATACTTCTAGAGGAACATAACACAAAGATATTTGTAGATCAAGGTCTTTGCTTGGATTTCAGCCTCAAGGATTCTCAATTGGGCAGCAATTTCTGAACAAGGAATTGACATTAAAAAAGGGAAAACACTCAAAAAGGACAACAGATAAAGAGTTACTTACCTGTTACTTGAGTTCTCAGAACCTCAAGTTCTTGATCCTTATTCTTGCTAATGCGGGAAAACTCCTGAATGACCAAAGATTTGTCTCCAACTTCAGTCCGGAGTTTCTTCATCTCATTTTCTTTATCTGAAGAAGAAATGAGAGTTAGGTAAAGGTTAAAACTCAAAAACAGTCTTAAGTTCAAGACTTCATCGCTTATTTTTTCCTCGCAATTTCTTAGATGAGAGACAACCTCTCAAGTCTATCCGAGAGGTTAATACTTCATTCCTTAGCCTCCTCGACTCCTCTTTTTCATAGTCGAGTTTAATCGCTAAGGTCTTTGAATCACCGCTTAACCTACAAAGGATGTAGACGGAGATAAAAATCACCGAATGGTTGTGAGTACTTCTACAACCACCGACCTAGTCGTAAGTTTTTCCGCGACTACGAATGGTTGTAAGTCTTTCTATGACCACTATCCGGTCGTAAGTAGTCGTAAGTTTTTCTACGACTAATCCTTTGTCATGAATTTCTTCCATGACTATTCTCGTAAGACATTATACGAGTATTTAAGTTGAAAACAACTATGGATGATAAGTGACTTACCACCTCTCTCGCCTGCAGAGTAGCTCTTTCTCTGTCTTAGCTCTAAAAGTTGTCGATGATACTCACCGACAACAAAGAATTTGCTCCAGAGCTTTCTGCAAAAAGAGAACAAAGTGAGAAGTGAAGGAAAGCCACATATATAAGTATTCTGAAGATACTTACATTCATAGTCGTTCTAGCAAAAATTGAATATACAAGGTCCGGGTGCTGCAGCTTATCTATCCTCGCGACTTTGTCCCACCACACCTTCTCGAGGCGCTCGTTGTCAAAAGTATTATCCGTATTGGGAATATCTTTGGGATGGGGGACTCGGTCACGAGATTTGTAAGCAGAAGACCCTACGACGGAGGCAGCCCAAAGAAGTCACCACGTGGTTGAAATTTTCTCCTTCCGTTCGTGATTTCTCTTTGGGTAGGGAAGGAACGCCTCCCACGATTTCCTTCCCGAGCGGTGCGCAGTGGTCACCACCTTGACCAGAGGCTTCCAGTTGCCTCTGTTGTTTCTACGACTTGAAGAGTCGAGCGGCCACCTCAACAAGAATACCGCTACCTCAAGAGTCGTAGTTACGACTTCAGCAGATGTGGGAGACACTCTGAGAGTCTCGACTTCATCGGCCACCTGGGCCAAGGGTGATGCTTCGACCACCTCCGTTGCTACCTCTCCAGTAGCTGAAGGGATAGCAATGGACTTCTCAGCAGAAGCATTCCTGGGTCAAGGAGTCTGACCAAATAAAGAAAAGCAAATCAAAGTTGTGAAAAGAAAAAGGTAAATGTCCTTCTTACACTTCAAGACATTTCACATACCGCACTCGGTCTTAACCAGAATTTTGGAGCAATCCTCCCAACGGAGGACCTCTTCTTCTCCACGACCACGCCGGGTCGAGGTTCAACATTTAGCTCACCGACGACCACGGTCGTCAGAGTTTGAACAGAACCGAGCTCGGTTTCTCGATCTTCCGGATGGACGAGAGGTGTCTCGACCATTCCGAAGCATAAAGATCGCCCTCGATTGCGAGTTGTGCCGATGCAAAGATCGCCCTTCATAAAAGACATAAAATCCTTCCAGCTTCTCCCTTTCCGCTTGTTTAATAAAACTAGGAGTGGCACCAATCGCGAAAGATTCCGTGTCATAATAGAAGGGTACCTTAGCCTTGCGAGGTTTGCGCTTGAGAGGTTCAACTGCTTCAACCTCCTCGGCCGGCGAGTGCGGCCTCGCTTCAGATACAACTACAGCTGCCGCAGGCCTTGTAGAGGGTTTGGTCGAAAGACCAGAACTCGAACTTGCTCCCCCCTTGTCGGCAGATTTTACAAGTCGACGTCTCTTCGAGGGAGGAGCCGAGTCTTTGTCTTTCGACAACCCAGCGCCAATAGTCATCAGAACGACTTCTTTGTCGTCCTGGCGATTTTCCATGCCTACTTTCTGTAAAGCAAAACAGAAAAAGAAGAATCACTAATTAGTCGTAAGTTTTTTCTACGACTAGTACCAAGTCGTAAGTTTTTCTACGACTTTTTATTGATCGTAAGATATTCTACGATCACCATTAGTCGTAAGTATCTTCTACGACTATAAAGTCCTAAAGAAAGAATCAGACTTTTGATTACCTTTAGGCGCTCTATCCTTTCATCTCATGACAAAGCCGCAATGATTTGAGGAACCGCCTCTGAGTGGCGGGGACTTCTCACAGATGAGTCGACTGAGTCAACCTCACCTTTGAAAGATCCTGTAAGCAGATAAAAATATTAGACAAGGTTGGAAAAACCAAACAGAGAACTAAGTCGACAATTGCTTACCCTCCTCGTAGTCTCTCGGTGGGGTCTCCTCTCCCGAGTACCTCCACATAGGAGATGCTCGCTTCTTCAGAGGATCGATTCTGGCGTGTGATGAAATCCTTCACCACATGCCATCCGGTCACCCTTCTTCCTTCAAGTCCTTAATGGCTTGGATATAAGGGCTAATCTACTGATATCTTCAGGTTGAATCCCATGAAGATTTCTTTTCAAAGACCTTCCCCATTTAAAGAAAGGTGCTTCAGAGGTGACCTTCCAAGAGAACCACCTCTTCCTCCAAATTTGCCACGAAGACCGGTAAAGCTCAATGTACTCCTTCGACTTGAGTCGTGAAGCCAGACCACGACTTCGGCGATTCCGGTTTGTCGAGCCATCCCATAATAATATTGGAACACTCGAGATCCATTGGAATCCCTGTGCGCGCCGCACAGATACACGAACACACTCAACATGGTAATGGAATTGGGACCTAAGTTCACCGCCCACCCCAAAGTGTTCGAGTACTCATCGTAAGAAAGGGGTGGGTGTAATCAAGGCCGCACTCACAATACGCTTGGAAGACGGGATTTGCCCATTTTCCCCGATGGCCAATCTTCGCCCGATAGCGGAATCCACTTCACCGAGCCTTCTCGATCTTCCCAAGATCGACCAAGATCTTGATCTTAGCCGCATCCATCTCCGATTCCTCCCATTCGTAAACTCTCTTGGCCATTTCGCCGTAAGCAAGAAGTTTTTTGATTGGGTTGGCATGAGAAGATGAAACCTAGTCGAAGACGGAGAAAGCAAGAGCTCAAGAACAATGGAGTGATTTGGGAAAAGTAAAATCCAAGTCTACCTCTGGTAAGTTTTTATAATCGCACGATCTCCGCGCCGGAAACCGTCCCGCTATAGGTCTATGATAGATGGTTGTACCGCCGGAACCGCTTCATCTGACAAGTCCGAGAGAGCGGTTGCAATTCCCTGATGGTCCGCTCGAGAAAAATTAGGTGCGATCGTCACCCCCAAGCAAAATTACATTCTTGACCAAGTATTTCGGTCGGAAGAAGTATCAATCGGAAAGGCTTTTTCTCCGATTCTCGCCACGACCACCCGACGGTCGTAGGGTTTTTACGACTTTTAAGTTGTAAACAATCTTCACTGCTATGATCACTGGAACCGTCTCATCAACAGATCTGTAGAGATCGCTTGCGATTCCCAGCACGATGCTCGAGAAAGTTATGTTTGTTTTATCATCTCCAAGTAAAATTACTCTCCGACCAAGTCTTTACGGTCAAAGGAAGTATCAATCTAAGGGTTTTTCTCCAATCGCCTCTACTACGACTACTACACAGTTGTAGGGGTTCTTATGACTTTTTGATAGTTGTAAGTAACCTTCTTGACCAAACAAATTCCTGGTCATAGTAGCATTCAAATATCGAAGAGTTCTTCCTTCGACTATTGTTCTACGACATTTTCATGGTCGTAAGACCATTTACTTAAACCTTCACCAAGTAAGTTACTTTCACTTGAAGTGGGGCTAGATGACGAGGATCTAATAATCCTCATTTTATCTTTTATCCGTAATTTTATTATGGGTAAATATGATGTCACATAGTCCCGAAGTATACCCTTATTTCTATAAGGAGAGGCCTAACCTTTGATTGTAAGTTCTTCTACAATCACCCCCATAGTCGTAAGTTCTTCTACGACTACATCATGGTCGTAAGTCCTTCTACGACCATTACATAGTCGTAGTTATTCTACGATCGCACCGATCGTAAGTCCTTCTACGACCAGGAAAACTACGACCACCTTATAATCAAACCTACAGACGGGTAGGTCCAATTGATTAAGGAATCCGAACGGTCTACACGCACTATTATTCCGCGTATTAATGGTGTGTAAATACCCCATTATCTCTGAAGATAATTGCGGACGGCGTGAAGAAGTCAAGGCGCGGTAATTACTACCATCATGCGCCTGCATTACATTAATTAGGCGATCTTCCGTAGGACTAAACGGCTACTTCTTCACGACTATATAAGGGCATCAATCGAGAGATAGGAGAGGCGAACAAGAGCCAGCCAAGTAGGAACACAAGTGCTATTCTCTGTAATAGTCTTAGTCTTTTACTTGATCATCAAGAATACCATACACACAGGATTAGGGTTATTATTCTCTCCGGAGAAGGCCTGAACCTGTCTAAACATCCCGTGTCAATCCACTCTGCGTGATCTTATCTCTAGGAGACCCCCCGAATCAAACAATCTTTACGTAAGATCGGTTCTAATACACCGACAATACTCGTATAATACACATACATACTCTCGGTTGCGTAAAATACTCCCTACGTTAGTTGTTGGAAAGATATATATTTCGGACTTATATATATATAAACATACAGCTAAACCCATATCGTCTTCAGGAATCGACAAGTATAGTTAAATGCCCTCTCTTCGTTCTTAATCCTCTTGGGCTTTTTAGAACATGTCTTGTGGCCAATGCCCACTAAGCAACCAACATCTAGATTCCAATGGGCCTAATTTGGATCTCAGATCTTATCTGCGAACCAAATCAGACGAGCCGATCTGGCTGTTGTATTAGTCCACTTGGGAACCAGCGAATCCTCCTGTGTACGCCATTGTGCGGCTAGACACAACCCGATAGCTAGGACGAAGCATTATTCCATGGCCCGGGTCGGAAGTCGGTGCCAACTGCCCAACACGGACCCACATGTCAGTTTCCGCGTCCCTCTTCCTCCGGTCCCCCTCCAGAATAGATCTATTCATAGGTGATCCGGCCCGGACCCGACACTAACCGAGCGGGGTTTGGGATTGATTTTTAAAATTTTAGAAATAAATTAAATATTATTTTTATTCAAAAAAGGATTAAAACAATATATTTAAATAATAATAATAATAATCAATTTTTGGGCGGCTCGGGCTTGACTGTTTGAGATCGGGCTTTTCAAACTCGGCCCGGCGTTTGAATAGGTCTACTCGAGAAGCTTCCGCGTGGGGATCGGCCACCTGACGCGGCGAAGGGCTCTGACGAAACCGTGAGTCATTGAATCACCAACCCTCGTCGGCACGCGTCTTCAGAATCGCCAGGAGATCCAACCAAGACGCCCTACTTGCTCATCCTTCGCCGCCACGATCGCCATACTACCCTACTGCCTGCTCCTCGCATTCCTACTTCTAGTACTACACTTTTCTCACCTACACTTAGTTGCCTGGTCTCATCTGGGTGGTCTCGATTTGACTTGTTTTTGTTGCTTGGTTCGCGTATCTTGCACAAGGTCTTAGGTTAGGGTTTGGTGGGTGCGTGTCTGGCTAATCTGGCTTTATTTGGCTGCTTGGTGTTGCACATGCACCTATGCTTGACACTATTTAACACTCTACTAGAGTTATGTTGTCTCATACTTGCTCGCGTCGCTTGCTTGTTGGTGCCAGTGCGGCGCAGGATTTGCCTCCAAGTGTTGCACCTTCGTGCAGTTCATGAGGGATGTGGTGTCCGCGCTCCCGCACCAAGCATGGGTGCATATGCACCCCGCCACCACGGCCGACCGGTGACGGTGTACTATTGTCCGCCGCCTCGTCTGACGAATCATTGTTGCCTCAAGGAGATTGTTCTTGCTGCGCTGTGATTTCATGATTTCATATGGATTTTTTTTGTACACGTGATAATACACTTGAAGTTACGAGTTTGAGATTAAAAAAACAAGAAGAAAATGCTATTAGCTGATTTTTAGTGTTGTATGTAGTGTTTTAAATAGTATCAAAAAATATTTTTAATGGTTTTTTTTGAAACCATTCGGGCGGCTCGGCACTGCCTCGATCGTGTCTCTAGTGGCCAGATTTCACTATGCTCGTGCCCAGGGGCACGGTGGAGGCATGTCCAGCCCCAGGGGCACGGTAGAGGCAAGTCTGTGTCTCAGGGGCACGAACAAGCCATGTGTTGTATCCCCATGGGCACGGTAGAGGCAATCCTTATGTTACGTCTTCTTTTCTAACATCAATCCTTCCGGAAATGCAGGCAATCGAGGGCGGGTGGGCATATTCAGGATTGACGAATGCACCATCAGCAGTGGACTACGGTATGGAAGAATAGAGCGCACATAGATGTTTGGAATGAGCAGCGTCCGTACGACCTTGAGACGTACGGTGCGTACTTAGAGTGGTACGTGCCATGAACGCGCACAAGACTCACCATTCCTCCATCGGAGCGCCCGGACCTGGGGACATCACACACGCACCACGAGAGCCTCCGCCGACGTACGGCTGTCATAGCGCTTCGCGGCGTGACGACACCATAAGACACTCACAACCTCTCGTCTTGTTGTTGATGATATTTGTACTCTTCGTTAATGAACCTGTTACATATTCACTACAGTTGGAGCGGGCGTATAGCGTCCATAGCGCATCAGAGGACGGCCTCCACAACCCAGATAGAACGCCGACGGGATATAATTTTTTTTGAAGCATATCTCGGCGGAGATGAAGAAGGTAATAAAGAACTTGAGCTGCGGTCGTTCGACGGACAACGTCCTGCGCATCAGCCATGAAGTGGGGGGCCATGCTCACCCGCTAGGTCACCACTACCTAGCGAGTCCGGGAGGCATCGTAGCGTTCCACGTCGATCATCCGCGGGCCAGGTCAGCGCGGAGGTAAGTCGCTATGTACAAATCTACATTCAATTCTTTTGGTTATGCCTTGCGTTCCACTAACATCATGTTGTTCTACTGCCGTAGGCCCGTTGAGATGAATCACTTCTGTCGTTCGGACCCGGTACACAGACTGGCGCTTCCCCTCGGTCATCTGCACTGCACATTCGGGAGGTACAAGGTTCTTAGTTTACGTCGAGAGTGTTTATTTGTACTAACATCGTTCCGTCTTGCAGCCTTCAGTTGGCCGTGGAGGTGACAGCCAGTTCACGTCGACTGATGATGAGGATACGAGCCTCCCAGCTCCTGCTAGGGAGCAGTACACGGTACCAGGGTACGGACAATGGCAGCCAGGGTTTCTAGCGTACGCAGGGTAGAGCTCCACCGAGTTCGCTGCCCCACCATATGTTCAAGGGCAGAGCTCCTCCGGGTTCGCTGCCCCACCGTACGTTCAAGGCCAGAGCTCCTCCGGGTACGCGGGAACCTCATACGTCCAAGGCCAGAGCTCATCCGCGCAGCCGGAGTTGCAGGCATCGTACCCCCAGAGTGGTTTTATAGCCTTTGTCGTGGATAAATTCTTCGGAGGTGTCCCCTAGGTCGGCATGGCTCATCACGACGACATGTACGCCTAGCGGACTCTACTCCAGAGTCAGCCTACTGGTCCACCTCCGCCTCAACGGTCTCCGTACCCCCTCCGAACCGACACACGTTCTTCGGACCGTTGGACGTATTAAACGGGTCATGCTCGGCGCAAAACAAGACCGCGCACATGGACGCAGCCGCAACAGGCAGAGAGTAGTGGCTCAGACGAGTGAGCCATATATATCGCGTGTTATGCGATTTTGCTTCACTATACTTGTACGCGTATTTTGGTTGTTACGTGTGTATTCCAGTGTTATATTGTATATTGACATCTCTAATGGAGTTGCAATGCAATTTTTTTTAAACATTCAAAGTCACATAAAATCATGAAACCCTAATTTCCGAAACCTAAAATCAGAATTTTCGTGACTTAAATCCTAAATTTTTGAGACAATACCAGAACACATATAAAATTGCCGAAATATTACACAATTAAGTCCACTGTGTGAGGAGCCTTCAAAATAAAATAAATAATTTTTAGAGCTTATTTTCTATATTTATTGATTCGTACGAACAGAACACTTATACGAAATAGAGATAAAAATTCATAACAAATAAAATTATGAAAAAATTGCACAAGCAAGTACACGATGTGAGGAGTCTCCACAAAAAATTTATAATTTGTTGGACTCATTTGCTATATTTTAAAATTTCTCTAAATTTTAGATTGTAAATAATTACCTAACTAAGCTAACTAATTACCTAACTAACCTAACCACTAATTACCTAGCTAATTGATGGTGTATGGTGATCATGCGCCAATGGCTGGCGCATGGCCACCGTGCACCAACGCCTGCTTAGGTGGTGAGCTGCGGCTGAGGGCGGGAACGCGCATACGATCATATCTGCAAATACGTTATCAAAACGTGCTAGATTATCCAAAAATTCCTTTATTGCTAGGTCGTCAACGATACAGTATTTTGTAGGTGGGCTAATATTTTTCTAGCAGGGACATAAATGGGCTGATATTTTTCTTAATAGGACGATATTTTTCTTGTTGGGCCGTAAATGGGCTCTTTTGTGGGCCGAGAAGAGGGCCATCGTTTTTGTTATTAGGCCGTAATGGGCTGTTTTCTAGCTGGGCCTAAACGATACACATTTTAAAATGACGTGCCTATATTTATCTTGTTGTACCGTAATTGGGCTTGTATTTTGATTATTGGGCTGTATATAGGCTGGTGATTTTCTTCTGGACGTATGGGCTGGTGTGGCCTGTATTTTGATTATTGGGCAGTATATGGCCAGGTGATTTTCTTCTGGAAGTATGGGCTGGTGTGCGTAAATGGCCTGATGAAATGAACGATTCAGTCTATATGCGGACCTATCGTTATGGGCCGTAAATGGCCTTTTTGTTAGGTCTATATATGGGATGAGCCTCTGCCTATTGGGCCATAGGTGTGCATTTATTGTGTTGAACTTGACGAATTGGGTTGTTAATGAGGTTGCTACTTTACCAGATAGGCCGTAAATATGGCCTATAACTACGGGAAAAAGGCAAGTAGAGCAAGTTTGAGCAGCCCTTTTCTCATTTAAAAAAGATAGGATAAAGAAAGCCAGAACATATTTTTTTGAAGGCAGACCAAGTTGTTCAGATGGTGCAACTGGTACAAAAGAAAGGAAAGCTTTGTGGGCTCTGAAACTCCCCTAAAAAAAGAGCCTTTAATTGGTGAGTGGCTCTGGACTCCATCGCTACTGTTGAGGTGCAAAAAAGGAGGCATATCGTGAGCTCCGGGGCCTGCACAATCTGTGATGCTGATGTTGATACCTGGGATCACGCGCTTTACTGTAATGCATATCGTCCGGGTGTGTTTGGGCCTTACTAGATGAAGACCTGATGGAGGTAATTGCTTCTCTGCATTTGCTGAACCCAAAACAGTGGCTTTTTCATGTTATACAAAACATGCAGCCGGTAGATTCCACCAAGATTATTGCTACCTGCTGGGCGATCTGGACGGCACGAAGGAGATCATCCATGAAGGGGTTTCCCAAAGCCCTCTCACTACTGTTGGTATGGTGAATCGACTTCTTGCTGACCTGGAGGTATGTAACTTGCCTTAGGACATAGCTCTCAGGGAAAGGCCCTAAGAAAAAAGAAGATGAAGGTGGATCCCACCAGAAAGGGAATCTATTAAAGTCAATGTTGATGTGGCCATTTTGAAAGATGAAAGAATAGGAACTATGGCTGCTGTTTGTAGAGATGGAGAGGGAAATTTTTTGCTGCAAGTGTAGTGACTTACGCCAATTTTGATGACCCGGAGACACCGGAAGACCTAGCATGCACAGAAGCCCTTGTTTTGGTAGAGGATTGTGCTTTACGGGACGTGCAGGTGGCTTCTGACTGCCAAAATGTGGTAAAAAAACATCCAAGAGATGCCAAGGTGCTCCTACATGATGATCCTTCAAGACACCAGGAGAGGGCAAAGTATTTTGTATCAATGAAAGTTCTACATGAAAGGAGGGAATGTAATATGGAGGCTCATTTGCTAGCTAAACATGCTTGTACTTTGAAGTTTGGGAGGCATTTCTGGCCTATTGTATCTCCTGTCATGCTGGATGTTGATGTAAACATTGATGTTAATGAATGAAAGTCCGAACTTGTTCTGGCTTTTTTTAGAACAAGTTCGGACTTTCATATGCTATATTGTATCTGTGCACACAATGTTCCTAGTAAGTTGAATACGAAGTATTCAAATAGAAACAGATTAAGTGGTTGGGCATTATAAAAGTGCAATGAAGAATGAAGTATCAGTGCAAAATTCCGCTATGATCTACTGTAGCCCCACAATATTACGACTAACCATTAAACTCATTTTACATTTCATATAGGGGGAAATCACAACTTATGAGGTAAGCATCTGGTTGGCATAAGAAGAAACTTCATTGGGAGGAGTTTTGGACCAAAAAAGAGAATTACGCAGCACCATACTTGCATTAAACAAGCATAACGGTTTAAAAGGACTTCTCTGAAAAACTAAGATGAGAGTAACACATCCATATATGAAAATGGAACTTGTACCTGCACACTTCCAGCTTTTATGAAGTTGTACTAAGAAAGCAGATTTGGACTAAGTTGTGGCATTGTCCATTTTCTCGTCCCGATATTGGGATACCTGCAAATCAATGGGCAAACACAATTCAGACACTTGATGTTAATATGAAAGAAGTCAAGCGTGCCAAACACAAGTTTTTTTGGATAGAAAATCGAAAAAATCATCTTGTATGAGCACATGACTATGCTGAGTGCGTGCCAAACACAAGTTTTTTTTATAGCAACTCGAAAGATTATCCTACATAAGTACATAACTATGCTGAGTATGTGCCAAACACAAGTTTTTTATATAGAAACTCGAAAGATTATCCTACATAAGTACATAACTATACCGAGTGAGTAGGAATGTAAGATACAACCATACAGGCACATTGACAATATTTCAAAACCCATGCTCCACACAATCCACATAACA
Source organism: Hsuehochloa calcarea (assembly GCA_036346395.1). Classification (NCBI taxonomy): domain Eukaryota; kingdom Viridiplantae; phylum Streptophyta; class Magnoliopsida; order Poales; family Poaceae; genus Hsuehochloa; species Hsuehochloa calcarea. Next base: position 50,315,153 of record CM070599.1, read on the forward strand.
TAAGCAAGTGCGTAGGTGGCAACGCCGCAACGGTGAAATGTGAAATTATTCAGTAAGATGCAAGTTATGAACATACATACACATGAACAACCCAAACAAACGGCTACATTGGAATGCAAAAGGAAATAAATAAAAAACTATGTAGCCATGTATGCACATTGGCAGTGAAACCTTGCAAGAATACAGGGAAACACATTGGCAATTATGTACCCAATAATTGAATAAAGAGTGCTTACCTTCCTACAGTTAGGAATATCAAGTCCTTTAACAACATGATAATCCTTCTCTTTAGCTACAAAGTACAAACCATTCCAGGTTCGTGTAAAAAAGAAAAAGAAACATTCATCATCAACTAGCTGATCCTCCTCAATAAAGTGCAAACACAAATTAATAGAGAACAAAATTCTATACTTTACTTCCAAAAGAACCAACTCAACACATTCCAATTGTCAAGCAATAAGTAAATGATGTTTTATGTGCATTTAGCATAGTAAGCCATGGAAAGATTGAAATTTCCCAGAAAATACAAAAGTTTGTGCATTACATTTTGTGAACCTAAGAATCAAGAGCATAACATTAAATTCAAAGCATGAAGTGCATATTACAATGACAGTGCATTTACTTCATGTTCAGATGTGGTACACCCTATGATCAATTATTGCACAATATTTTGAAGTAACATTCACAATTCCTATCTCAACCTACCTCACAAAAAAAATCCTATATCAACCTTCACAGTGAGATTTTCAAGACAGATCCAACCAGCATCTTAAAGGGCGGACGTCGGCCATGCTACAGGCCATCGTGCTTGAGAGCGAGAGTGACACAAAGGTTTATGCAGGTTCGGGGGTCCGAGAGGACCGCCCTACTCCTGTCGATGGTTCCTAGCCGAATATTCGTACTTCATGCAGGTCTCCCTCCGAACGAGGCTGAAGACAACATCTCGCTGGGGGGGGGGGATACGTTCTTGGCGTGCCCAGGTGAAAGAGGCAAGCACATTCCTTACTTTGACTCCTTAGCCTCGAGAAAGTTGATGTTGCCAGAGTTAGTTGCCGCTTTGTGGTATAGCCGGCGGGCTAAGTCTTGGTCACCCCTCACGGAGATGACCCCGTGAGGGCCTGGTATCTTTAAGCATAGGTAGTTTTTGATGGATCGCTGCGTAGAAGCGGTTGAGAGTTGCCCTTCCCATGATAGCATTGAACGGGGATTCGATGTCAACGACATCGAACCTGGCTGCTTCCGTGCGGTGATTCTCCTGTGTTCCGAACGTCATGAGGAGTTCGATCCTCCCAAGGGGTTGAATGGATTTTCCTGGTATGAAGCCGGTGAGAGGGCGATCGGATGGCAGCAGGATGCCATGATGATAGCCCCCCGTGACTCCCACAGTTCCTTGAGTGCACACAGGTAGAGTATATTTGCGGAGCTTCCTCCGTCGACGAGGATACGGGAGACCTCGCAATTGGATATTGTGGTTGTTACTAAGAGGGCGTCATCGTGAGGGAACCTTAACCCTTTTGCATCATCGGCAATGAAGCTAAGAGGGATGCTTGACCACTTGGGAGATATGCTTCGAGGAGCCACCCCTATGACGTTGATCTCTCGGGCGTGCTCCTTCTGTTGAAGCTTTGACGCATGCCCGGAGGCCGAACCCCCTATTATGATGTTTACTTGTCTTTGCGGTGCTTGGAAAGGGAGTTCATGCTCGGCATCTTGCATGCGCTGCCTAGGGGGGAAGATCACCAGGGGCCTGCGCTGGGGGCGGTGGAATTGCCAGAAGGGGCATGGCCTCTGCAGTCGTGGGATGTGGTGGCGATCCTTGGCGCGGCTCGGGGCTGCGCTTGAGGAATTTCGCCACTGCAACAGCTTATTGGTGGCACTCATTCGTATCATGCCCGCGCATCTTGTGGTAGGCACACCAGCGCCCGTCTCCTTGATTTGGGTTGGTTCTTCTTTCATTGCGGCCTTCATCAGGACGTCCCTTCCTATGGGCTTTAGGTCCTGATTCCTTCTTGGGTCCTCTGGTGGGGTTGCCCCTGCGTTCCTACATAGGTGCGTCGATCACAACGAGGACTCTGGAGTCGCGTCTACCACCGGGGTGATCCCTCCGGTCCTTGCCCCTCTTCCCGGAGGAGCCTTTTGAATTTCTTCCGGGGGAGATGCTTTCGTCCTGCGGGCGAGATCCCTTCTTGGCTTGGTCATCTTCTTCTCCCTGGGCGTATTTCTCTACGACTTCGAAGAGCTCATGGGTTGTCTTCGGGGGATATCTCCCCAGTGCACGATTGAGTTCTCCCGGGAGTAACCCTTCCTTGCATGCATTGATAACTGTGGAGTCTGAGGCATCTGCCACCTGGCTTCGCACTTTAGAAAAGCGCTTAAGAAATTCTCTTGTAGATTCACCCTTCTGCTGCTTGACAGTAAAGAGTTGGTTGGGGAGCATGGGGCGCTTGTAGCTTCCTTGGAAATTCGCGCTGAACTCTTCTCTTAGTTGGTAACAAGAATAGATGAAGCCTTTCTTTTGGTTGGCGGGAAGCAGTTGCACATCTCTACTTCTCCACCTCCCCCAACCCGAATCGTTGTGGAGTACACTTCCTGGAACTGCATGGGGTCAGAGTCCCCATCGTAAGGCCCAAGGTTAAGCTGGCGGAATTTTGGTTGAAAAGGAGTACACTTCCAGGAACTGCATCGGGCGAGAGGGTTCCTAGTCTCCGGGATGCCCCTGTCCCTACGCGCGCGAGGTGATGGTGATCGTGCGGTGCGACGACGGCGATGACGGGGCTCTCCTGAGATGGAAGAGCTAGATGCCTACCGGTGGCGGCGATGACGCAAGCACATTGGCGAGTTGGAGCGCCCACGTCGATCTGCAGCTTGATCCGGCTGGGAGATCAGGGATTCAACATCCATTTCTTCACGAGGGTGGAAACCACGCTCCCCAGCGAATCTGATCAGTGGCACAGGGACACGCCTAGTGCCTGCAGAGTACATGGTCTTCTGACCACCTTGGTCATAGCCTCCTTGATGTGAATCCTTACGGCTTGGTGAATGCACTTGGCCCATGATGGGTGGAATGGTCTGTCCACCTGAAGGTGCTTGAGGGGGCACAGGAGGAGGAATATCTTTTGGTCCGGCGGGCTCCCTCGTCGCCCCTGGCCATGTAGCACCTTGGGGGTGGAGCCTTGCATTAACTGGTGGGAGCTGACTCACCATCTTCGGATGCAAGCGCATTTGCCCGAGCAGAGGAGCTTGAAGAGGAGGTCGCGGAGCGCCAATTCCGGGGATGAACTCAGGCCTCGGAGGCTGAGGCGACGGGATGAATTGTAATGGAATGGGCTGAGCTCCTCCCCATCTAGAGTTTGGTGGGTGCATTGGCCAGTAGGGAGCCCCGTTCATCACCGCCGCGTGGGCGAGTGGAGGGAGGTTGTAAGGATGTCCCCCTGACCCTCCTCCGAGGAAAATTCCCCGTGCGCACGGGTCGGTGGCCACTTGAACCGAAGGCGGTGCTGTGAGCGGGGAGACGTGCTGAGGGCCAGTGGGAGTACGATATGTGGCCATCATGTAGTCCACCACCTGCCTTGCGGTTGCCTCCACCATTGCTTTGCAATTAGCAGCGTTGAGCCCCCCAGGTGCTATGGACAACCCTGGAGCTTCGATGACATTTCGGGCCTCTTGCCTCGGGATAGACACCGCATCAATTGGTGCGATGGAGGTGGTGATGCTTGGCAGCACGGGAATGCGCAAAACGCTGTTTGTCCCAAGATGAACAACCCCGATCTACGAAGATAACCTGCGCCTTGGGTTCTTTCGGGGAATGGACTGGTTGTCCGTGGACTCCTTATGCTCTGGAGCAGGAGGAGGCCTCGTGGGCTTGGAGTACTTCTTGGTAGGAGCCATAGCCTTTTGTAGATTAGCTATGGACCCCACGGATGGTGCCAATGTGTTGGTGTGAAAACCGAACACAAGTGAGGGGGCGGACATCGGCCGTGCTACGGGCCGTCGTCCATGAGAGCGAGAGCGGCACAAAGGTTTATACAGGTTCGGGGGTCCGAGAGGACTGCTCTACTCCTATCGGTGGCCTACGGAGGTTTGAGGGTCCCTCCCGGAGGCTCACCTGATGCCTTGCTTTCATATGTTGCTCATGAGAGCCCCCTCTCAAATGCGAGATACATGGGGTTTTTATAGGCTTCCAAGCTTGCACAAATGACGGGAACACCCTTCAACAAGATAGCTAGCCTATGAGTACAAGGAAGGGGTATTACAATCTTTTATGAGTACAATAGTATTTCTTGGGTCTGTACGCGTGTCTTCTGAAAGACGGGCCCTGTCAGTGTGATTGAATTCTTCTTGCAACACATACAATCCTTTCTCCAACAACTCAGCCTCGTCAACCGCGCCAGCACGTCGTCGACTTCAAGGGTACAGGCTCCTCCTGCCATCTAAGACCATGCGGACCGAGTTCTCCACGGTGGAAGTTGCGGCGACGCGGCTAGTCGTGGCGATTTGGGGGAGGCGGTCATTGTTAGGGATGGGCTAGGGCTTGGCGTTCGCCTCGGGAAGATGCGTAAGATGGGAAGGTGAGCAGGTGAGGTGGGATATTTCCTTCATAGGCCTTGTATGGCCTAAATAGTACATACTAGGCCTGGCCTGTGTTGGGTGGGTTCGATCTAAAGCATCTTCTACTTTTATCCATTTAGGCAAGTGTATTATTATTCATGTAGTAGGGACGCCCTAGCGACCCGGCGAAGGCCGCAGGGACTCCCCTGAAGAACGGCGACCAGAGGCGCAGATGGGCACCCTCCCTGAGGGTGTCAGGTATACCCTCGGTGATGAGGACATGACCCCTATGGATACAACCATATTTTTTATGCTTGTTGTTCCAATTACAAGAGGTCGTACGTTTCACTTAAATTATCAAGTGAGCTCGTTTTTATGAGTGTCTTTATATTACATGAACTATATGATATTACCTAATAACTATATTGTTATTTTCAGGAATAAAAGACAGAGAGTGGTTGATTTGCAAGAGTTTGAGCTGGACCAGTTTTGAAATCCAATTCGGCCTCCGGAGACAGTACCGACTTCAAACGTGTATAACTTTCACATACGAGTCCGTTGGAGGTCCACAAGTACTTGATGGAAAGCTTATCTCGCCATATTTCCAACGAATCTAGCCCCACCTCCAAATACCTTATGTACAAGTCAGAATCGTCAAAACAATACGGCACTGTGACAGCCCAACAGGCCTGTAGTAAAAAGGTCATAACTTTTGCAAACGGAGTCCGATTCAGGTGTTCTTGAGCTTGCTAGAAAGCTTATTCTGAGACCTTTTCAATGGATCTAGTCGCACCTCCAAATTCGTTCTGTGGACTTTGGAATCGTTAAAAGAATATGCTATATCACATATTTAGGCCAATTTGGGCATTGTAATCGTACCGGAATTGGTCCATACGCTAGCCGACCACCTAATGGAGCCCATACTGTTCATATGAACAGTACCATTTCTATGAACAGTGCATGAATTGTACCACCCCCTATTTTGTTAGCTATATGCGGCTTCTCATTCCCTATATAAGGAGGTCGCACCCCTCTAGTTTCCTTGGATTTCATTGAGTTAAGGTTTATCCATTGTGCAAACTTCTGTTCTTCAGTTGTGTCGGACAACCACCTGTCAAGACAGCTTTCAGAATCCCACCTTATCAGTATTTCATAAAAATTTGCAATACATCAGATTGTGTTTTATCTTGTTCTTGCGTGTTCTTCGAGTGCATGCAGGAATAGACCTTCGTGGTCAAGTTGATCGTCCTTCCGGCAAGGTCAATAACATCTCGGAGTTGGTTCAACGATTGCTAAGACGCAAGCGTTGTCGTACGGTTGTACTCGGATCACGAGTCACCTCCACCAAAATCGATATTTATCAATCTCAAAAGATCGGACACCCCGTCTGGATCACTCGGGAAGGCTCCGAAGAACGGCAACCGGAGGCGCGGATGCCCCCTTCCCCGAGGGTGTCCCGTATACCCTCAGGGAGGCTCCGACGGAAGGGTCGAGGCGCCTCGAGTCCAGAAGATAGGAGTAACCCCGGTGCCACCTTGGGGGAGTCGAAAGGTGTTCGGGGCCCTCGGCCCAGGGACACTTCACACACTGCAAGGGGAGGAAAAGCACAGGTGGGCTAAGCGCACCAACAGGATAGACCAGGGTCAGGAGGGTCCATCGTGAATCGAATGCTACGCATAGGGATAAGAAAAGCCCTTGCAACCCCTATAGACGTATATTTTTTTAGACAGATTCGTAATCTTACGTAATCTTACGTACTCTGTCAAAAAATCTATAAATAGGGACCTTCCCTCGTGTAAAGACTAAGATCTAATTTTCGGGACAATCAATATACACGCTCCTTTCTTACTTCGAGAATTCACAACTCAAATTAGCTAGGAGCTGGGTGGGATCGCACTATTGCATACAATATACGTGAACAATTCAGGCTCCAGCATATTAACCGCAATATAATTTGTACTGTACCAGAAGCGCATCTACCGAACTCAACCTTTGTTTTTCTGTAGCAAACTTGCTCTTTTTACTGCACCAAATTGTAACTGTCGGATTTTAGGTTTTGCTTTGAAGCAGATTCAACGCGGAAGACACACATCCCTGAGCTTAGAACAGTAAAAACACCTTTTCGCTGATAAATATTCCTGAGAACACGAGTAGAGTACAAATGGGAGCGAGCTTATGTACAGTGAATTCATGTAAAGCAGTACTAGTACGGCGTGTACAATAGTCTATGGAATGGAAGACAACTAGTTCAAATTTTGAACATCTGGATGCACGGAAGTAAAAAAGCTCCACGCAGCTGCAATGCCACATCCCTCTCCTCCCCATGGTCACCGCTGTCTCGGCGAATTCATGCGGTGTTCAGCTTAGCGAGCGTGCGCTTCAAGGCTTTCACGTTCAATGGGCTGTTCTTGCTCTGCTCAAATTCAAACGACAAAAAAAGGTCAGTTCATCCATTCCAGTTCTGGTCAATCTTGGAAGCACAAGCAACCCAATGTCTAGTTCTTTAAGAAAGGCATGTTGATTGAAAGATATTTTTCAGTTAGTTCATGCATGTCGCTTGCCTTTTCAAAACTGCCTGTCTAGCTTGCATAAACAAAACACAACGAAGAAAGAACCTAACGAGTTTTTTTTTTTTTAAAAAAAAAAACTATTATTAAAAAAATTACAAAAAAATTAGTCAGCTTAAAAAATTACAAAAATAGGTTCATACCGCCGGTTGAACTGACGACAGACTCCTGTCGCCAGTTCAACTAGCGACAAGTACTCTGTCCCCCATATGGTCGGTCCAACTTCCTGTCGCCAGTTTCGAGTTTCGACCACACTGGTTTTTTATTTCGACCACTCAGTTCAACTGGCGACAGGAAGTTGTACCACTGAGTTTCGAGTTTCGACCACACTGGTCTTTGATTTCGACCACTCAATTCAACTAGTGACAAAAAGTTGGACCGGCGACAGGGGGGACAAGGTATCTGTCGCCAGTTCAACCGGTGACAAGAACCCATTTTTGTAATTTTTTGACCCGGCTATTTATTTTTGTAATTTTCTTTTAAAATAATATTATTTTAAAAAAATTCAGAACCTAACACAACTGTAGATATGACAATGTTGCAGTGGGAATGAACAAGAAAGCGAAGTGGTTACCGCTAAGCAAGTTCCAGCCCTGGTGTTGCACACGGGGTAGTCCGGCGGGCAGCAGCTGGCGTGATCCTGGCAGCAGGTGGCGCCTTCGACCGGACAGCAGCCCCAGACCAAGCACATATTCCTCAAGCCGAAAGCGCAGCAGCAGGTGCTGCCTGCCGGGCAGGAGAAGTTCTCATCACAGACGTGGTCAGGGGCGACCGGGGGAGGCGGTGTGGGAGGTGTCGGAGATGGCTTCGGTGGGTTAGCGCCATTCTTGGTGGGGTACGATGCCATCATGGCAATGCCACACTTCCCAGTGTTGACATTGATGTTGCGCTCCATGCGGAGATACCCGGCCTCCCCCCACTTCAGACCCCACGAGTTGCGGACAATCCAGTAGTCCTTGCCGTTCTCGGTGCCATAGCCGACAGCAACGACACCATGGTCAAGTTGAGTGCCACAGCTACCACTGAAGACACCCTGTAATGTAAAACAAAGAGTCAGATGAGATCAAAACAACTTATATGTTAGGATAATGGCACACTGCTTGATGCAACAAGTTTGTTTACCGATTGGTAGAGCTGAAATTCGCGGCCTCCGGCCTCAATGGCAACGCTGACTGGCTGGTGAGCAACCGCCTTCCGCAATGATTTCTCATCGTTTTGAGGGACATCTTCAAAGCCATCAATGCTCACAACCTTTGAATTTTCCTACAATGATCAAATCGATGTACCAGTTGGAACATCAGCAACAGGCATCATGTGAAAGAGAGTATATGAAGGAAGTAAAAGTTGTACCCTGTTGATATCGCATTTGCCATCTACGGCTTTGTAAGGGTAGTCATCTTCAGTATCAATGCCTCCGTTCTTTATGATGAAGTCAAAGGCGTCATCCATAAGCCCACCATTGCAGCCACTGTTCTGTCTGTCGCACTCCACAAGCTCTTGCTCAGACAATGTGATCATCTCACCAGTGACAAGTTGGTTAATGCTTTCTACTGTGCTGACTGCAGAAAAAGCCCAGCAACTTCCTGCACACCACCATTCAAGATACACAAGATGCATCAGTTAACATCAAAATAACTTCTATCTAAAGAGTGACTCAATTACGATCACAGTAACTTTTTACCACAGATAGTTGTTTGCTTCTTGCAATAGCTAACCTCACAAAAAAGGGACCATATATATATATATATATATATATATATATATATATATATAGCGCTACTGAAAAGCCTAAAATAGGTGTCATACAACATCGTCGGATCTGGTTAATGCCTCGATAGTTGGTTGATGGTTTAAGTCACCATGTTCAACTTGTCAACCGTACCTGACTGATGCACCGAAACGACCTTTGAATTGAAAAGACACCAACAAAAACCACCTCAAAACGGCGGTCTAAAATCAGCAAAAAAGAACGATTTGGGAAGGAGCTAAAGTTCAATACTACAAACAAGGAAACCACACTGCGCAAGGCAAATCCAACAAACCACGGGGGATTAATTCCGTTCTAAGTCCACACCGCACCACTCAGGACCGTTGCTTCCTTCGTAAGCAAAGAATGAAGAAAACAAACACCTTCTACAATTAATCAAACTCCCATGCCAAAAATTTAAGCACACCGGCTGCATGTTCTTCCAAAATCGTAATCATCATATTCCAACCAATTATTATGCTGATCATATCTGATATATTCACTAAAAAAACAGCCTTACTAGAGTTTTTTAGACCAACTTCCTCCCTTGTCCACCGCAATTCGTCGCCAGCCACGGGTACTCAGTGTTTCAAAGCGATGATTCTTTGTGTTGTTTCTTTTTCTCTTCTTGCTCTATAATACAATCCGCCGATCATAATATATCCAAACCAAATGTTACAAAGGAAAAAAAATGAATGCCTAGTGTCTTGTAAGATCTATCTTCCTCAACCAAATTGTTGTGCGCAAACCAGAATGGAATCCCTGGCATCGGGTGGTTCCAAGCGGCGGCGGCCTCGTGCTGTGTTCATGTTAGGAAGAAAGGGGGCGTAGGAACGGAAGGAGGAGAGTGATGTGCCTTACATGGTGGATTTGAGATAGAAAGGTCCATCTTTTTCAACAAAAAATAGTGTGCTTAAAAAATCTACTTTAACCATCGGGCCGAAATATGCACGACTCTGCAACGATAAAAGGCCACGCACGCACCAATCACACCACTGCCAAATTTATTTGGATCATAAAAAACTAGGGCAAAATTGACGCACCTAGATACGAGATTAGCGTTAAACAAATAAGGAATACATCTAATCTCGCACAGTAAAATCGCTGGAGAGGAGTTAAAAGAGAGAGAATTTCTCACCGCATTGCCCCTGGTTCTTGACGGGAGCGACGGCCCCTTCTCCCTCCAGTCGACGGTGTCCGGCAGATCCTCGACGCCGTCGTGGCGGTACCTCTCCCCCGCAGCGCGGCTCCTCTCGACGACCTTGGCGCCGAGGTAGGCAGCGCGGAACTCCTCGCTGGTGAGATCGGCGAAGCGGTTCATGCCGAGGCGGAATCCGTGCTCGTCCGCGCGTTCGTTGTGGGCGTCGACGAAGCGGAGGTTGTCCCAGAAGACGCGGAACCGGCGGTCGTACTCACCGAGCGCGTTGTACGAGCGGCCGTTCTCCGCGAGCCAGTGGTCGTACATGGTCCGCGCCTCCGCCTCCGTCCGCTCCAGCCCCCGCGCGCCGTGCTCCGCGTTGTAGGAGATGATCGACATGTCCGGCGCTGTGGAGGCGCCGAAGGCGACGAGGAGGAGGAGGCAGGCCATGGCCGCCGCGGCGAGGCCTCCGGCACGAGCCATGGTTTCGCGGTGGTGGTGTGTCGCGGAGACGGACGTCTCTGTCCAAGCTTTTCGAATTTCTGTTTCTTTTTTTCTCTGGGTTGGGCTGCGCCCTGGGTTGCGGTGTGGCCGCGTGGGGTTGGATGCGGATCCGATTTATAGAGGCGGTGTGGCCGTAGAGGTTGGGTCGGTTCGACCCTGGTTAGAAGGTGGAGTTTGTTGTTTGTTAGTCCTAGTCCTAATTAAGTGCGGATGAAACCACAGGGATGTTCTCTTCCAATAATAAATAAATAAATCCACATGGAGATTGATGGGATAAGAATTCGGATCTACGGCCATTAGAGTAAGCTGGTGACGCATCATTATGATCGATCAAGGCCGTTAGATCATTAATGGACACGTGGGGTACATCATCTATTTAGTACTACTGTGGATTTCTTTACCGGTGTACTCCCTCTTGATTCACAAAAATAAGTTATTTTGGACATCGATATGGTCTTCAAAATATAACTTTGATCACTAATTACTATTGTGAAATATTAGTAAAACCAATAAAATTATAATATTATAAAAATACTTTTTTGAGATGAATCTACATATACGATTTTTATGTATCTAATCTAATTATTCAAAATGATATCAATAGTCAAGGTTTTAAAAGTTTAAATGCACGCATTCTAAATCGACCTGTTTTCGTGAACTTAGGAGTATTAGTACAAGAGTAGCAAGGATTGTAATGAGGGGACGAGAGAGGACCAGTATGCCACAAAGGACCAGTAGTAGTGTAGTACAGTACAAACCATCATGTAACACATCGTTCAGGGGTGGGTCCACCGTGGGTGCTTGTGGGTGCTCGAGCACCCCCTCCTCCCACCACAACACCCCCTAGTACCTACTGAGCGGCTGACAGCTGAGCACCGACAAGCGGCGAGTCGGCGAGAGCTAGCGACAGAGGTTGAAGAAAGCTAGAGGCGAAGGTTGGGAGGTTGAAGAAAGCTAGAGGCGAAGGTCGGGAGGTTGAAGAAACCTATGGCTTAAGGCCCAATCGGGCGTCGGGAGACGGTGACTTAAGGCCTAGCTGGCCCAAATACAATAAACTACGTCTCTCAAGTCTCAGCCAAACCCATACACACGCCCAAATTCGAGAATCGAGAGAGACAGAGATACCAAGAGGAGAGGCGAGAGAGAATTACTGAGCGGCGGAGGGGGAGGTAGTCTGCGGTAGGCTACTCGACACGGAGGGGGATTCGGCAGTCGCCACTGCATCTCGAGCTCTCGCCCCTCGGCGACTTGGCCGCTTAGCGCGACAGGGGAGACAGGAGGTGGTCAATGGCTCGAAACGGAGGGGTCGAGGGGGAGGCCGGAGGCGGTCGGCGACTCGGTGGCAGCGAAGTGGGCGAGGCCACACGGGCTACTGGTCGGTGGTTGGCGGCTAGCGGCATCGGCGAATCGCAGCCCGCAGCGACTAGGGCTTGGCCGCTCGGGCAGTGCCGCAGACCGTGCGGTGGTGAGTGAATCAGCCGCTCAGACTGAGGACTGAGGAAGTGAGGAGAGCAGGAAGAGTGAAAGACTCTAAATGAATTGATAATTAATTCTAGTGTGGTAGTGCCAATTCGGTTGGGGATGTGAGGTACTGAGGTTGTTTCTCTCCCAGTCTCAGATCCCTGATTTTTTTGTCTATTGCAAATTTAGCTATAGTACAGTTGAAGTTTGAAGATTGATGAATTGATTATTGATGCAAATGTTAACTTAGTGATTGTTGTTTAATTGGTGATTGATGAATTGAAACCGAAAAAATATAACTTTCGCATTGGTCTATCGCCTCATCGAGCTCACATTGATCCTTCCAGTGGCAACGGCATCAGTTGAAAGAATATTCTCAGCAATGAAGATTATTAAAATAAATTTGCGCAACAAGGTATCAGATGAATGGCTCAATGATTTGATGGTATGCTACATTGAGCGAGAGATATTTAGAAGCCTCGATAATAAAATAATCATTTAACACTTCCAAGACATGAAAACTCGTAGAGTGAAATTGCGTCTGTAATCATATTTAGTGCCTTAGCGGTATGTTTTCATTTCATTTTTAATGTTTATGAATATTCACAATTTAATATTGTATTACTAAATTTGATATTTCTTATCTACAGATAGGTACTCACATATTTATGGACATTTGGAGGCACATTATCCATTAGCAATATACTAAATTTATTATAATGTATATTTTCAATTTATTTTCTTTCTATTTATGTATGAATATGACATTCTAATAGTAAAAAACTAGTAGATATATTTGCGTCATTTTGATACTGACCGACTGACCAGTGCACTGCTTATATCTGTGCGACAGCAATAAACGGTAAAATCAGTACAGTATTTTCTACCCATGATAAAATTATCATAGCATCAACCGTTATCGGTAGGAGGAATCGGTTCGTTTTGTTCCGTGCCGGCACGGACTATCGCGCGCACGTACAGTATCACGATTTCATCGTCCATGCCCCAATGGAAGACGCTTCCTTGATCGGTAAAGGGGCATGTGGAGGAGGGGGAGGCAATGCGGGAATGGAACCACGCGAGTGGGCGGTCTGCTTTGGTTGGAATCACGGTGACGTACACGAGAAACGTTGCACGCGCGCCCGTGCATGTTCTCGCCGGCCTAACCGGAGCCCGTGCACGAACATGGACGGGAACGTGGGACACCTTCCTTGCCAGTTGAATCATGCCACATGAAGTAGCAGTAGTACTATAGTAACTAGATTGTAGTGGTTTAGTGTACTAACGGAGTGTACAAACGACTAACGCTTGATGCAACTATGTACACGTACTACTATATATACTCTATGCTCCCTACTCGCGCATTGATTTGCACAGTGCTGTACTGTAGGGTATGGGGACAGGTGACCAAGGTGTTTGGGGAAGGCCTTGTTAGAGTATTTAGCACTTTAATAATTATATAATTCTATAAATAAATTATGACTATAGAAATACCACTAGAACTAAATATGTCCGTAGGATGAACTACGACGATAAGTAATATGAACAACAGAACGTATAGATGGACTGTGAATATAAGTAATATGAACAACAGAATGTAATGTGCAGAGTATTAGATATTATCGATGCGAAGCGAATAGTGTCTCAGAGATGAAGGAGAGGACGTCGTCGATGATGAAGACACTGATGTAGACGATGCAGGGAACGGCGAGCAGTCGAGGGGTCGCGTCTCAAAATCTTGACTCGCCCTCTCTCGTACATGATCGCAAGGATGAGATGGTTCCGAGACCTGCTCTCCCCGCCATCGATGCACGTCGGGCGCAGGGACAGAGTAGCACTCAGCAGCACAACACTATCAGGAAACAGTTTCTCGCACAGATATGTTTAACCAACTGGAGAGATGAGTCAGCCAAAGATCCTCGGTTTAAAAAAGCCGAAGAAGGAAAACGCCCATATATTAGGAAACGGCCACTAGAAATCACGCTTATTAATCGCAATTAATTCGCAATTAAAGCCGCATAATCAGCGCATTGGCAAAACAAAATGGCAAAAGGAAGCTTTGTTTGGACCCATTGTCGAACCCAAAACTGCAACACCATTCACGCGCACATCACATGCCCGCGAAGTCCGGCCCGGCCAGGCGAGGCGAGTGAGCGCGCGTGTAGTCATCCTTTCTCTTGATTTACTAAGGATAGACAAGCTCCACCTTATAAGGTTGTGTCTCTCCATCTTGACTAGCAATATGGTACTAAAGTATCTCATATATCACTGTACATAAGTAAGACTTTGAGATTTTTCTAGAAATTATTGATTAATGAATGGGTTAAAGCCCAATTAAATCCAACAGGTTATTCCTTCATCTCTCTACCATTCATCGTACTACTGAGATAGGTCTAGGAGTACTTCATTTCTTCCAAGAAATATCTCGATGAATTGGAGGAGTTTTGGCTCATTTGACCACTTTTAAAATGATTTAGGATGTGTAGCATTTGTGCATTCGAAATAACAAAAATGGTACCGCAGTAAGTTCGGCAGACGCTACGTGTCCTCTACCGCGCTCCCGAACCGTTCCATGTGCTTCCAGTGGACTCGGACCATGAGATCTGGCATATCTGGACCACTGGATGCGACTGCTGTAGTCCGGAACCGCTGGACGTGGCCACGTACCGTTCTCCCCAAGCGTAGCAGGAACATCCGACCGTTGTATATGGCCATGTACCACGCACGGCATGTGCGGGAGGAACCTGCTGCACACTCAGTCTGCGCAGAAGGTTGCAATGTATACACATTAATCACTAGAAGACAAAAAATCTAATCACTAAAGGACAAAAAAAATACTAACATGTGGCAAGCGCCCACAGCGCTCTGAAGGAACCCCCAGCGGTTTAGGAGCGTTACAAGTGACCTGACTAACCTACTGTTGTACTATTTTTGTAATTTCATGCTGGTTGGGACTATTTTTGCTATTAGAAATAAAAAAGTGGCTAAATAAGCCATCCGCATGACCAATTATCTATTCCTATAAAAAAATTATTTATTTACTCATGCATGCTAATACATTGCCGGGCACTATTGTTCTCTTAGAAATCAATTGAAATAAGTAGAACTAGTTGCCCCACGCCATGTATAATCCATTACTAATGAAGTCTCACGAAGTCATGACAGGTCAATTAGAGATTTGATCTTTGGAGACATCACCGGATGGCTTTCAGATCTTTCAGCGGCATTGCCTTTCGGAGCGCCCAAAGGCTCAGATAAGCATTTGGCTTTGCGTCAGTGGAAATCACGTTGTGCCATTTTTTTCAGGCAATATGCTTTCTCTTCGTGACCAAGGAACGTCTCAACGCTTGCTAAGCAACACACTTGTAGCTCCGTATTCTCGATTAACTTCTCTCACATCACATGGAGGTGTAGCAGATGAAGTAGATAACCCAACCTGTTTATTCAAGAGTTAATACACACACAGAGATCAAAGACTATTTCACAAGGCTTGAGTCATTTTACTGCCAGGAAAATGGAAGGACGGGGAACCTACTGGCAACTACTTCAACGATGAGCTCAATAGCTATGCTTTTGCATAACTGATGGTTGTTTACATAGCATTGATCACAAGTGAAATTTGGCTAAAGAAAAGAAGTGTTGTATCAATTGTACATTTGTGATTCTATATCCATTGAAACATGCTAATTTGCAGACAACACTGTCACTCTTATCCTGCAGCTAGGAGAAGCTGTCAGTCAGCAGATGGCATTAATTTGCACGAACTGGGCTAGAGAAATCACAATCTGATTGCAGAGGAGTCAGTTTATGCCATCGCGGTTCAAGCAAGGCAGGCATCTCTTCAAAACTGATGCCTAGAGTATTTCCGGGTTGCTACATTGGAGTACTCGGTACTCACCCTCGATCAGTGTTTATATGCAAAGAGCTCCAAGATCTGGTGCAGCTACAGACTCGTGGTTCTGGACGGGCGCTGCTTCGGCTTGTTCTTTCTTCTTTTGCTTCTTCCCTTTCTGGCCTTTCCCTTGGCTGCCTTTGGTCCTGATGGGTGTGGAACACATATAAGCAGACAATATCAGTTTATAGCGCTTCAACACTGAAAAAAACGACCCTAACAAGTAACCCAAGTGTTCTCTAAAGATTACTGGCCAGTAAAATATTCAGCTATTCATACATGAGATGGGCATTTTTGCAACAAGCGATTATTCGGATTTCATAATTTGCATACAACAGCAGCCATGAAGCGTTCGTTTACAACGGAGACAACATGACAGAAGCTCAGCTGTAGCATAAAATATGTTAAAAGACTAAAAGAGGATGGAAACACTAAAACGTCATACCTTGGAGGTTCTCTCGATGGTACAGCCGTGGCTAAACTACAAGAAGCCTTGTGTTTCCGTGCAGATTTACAAGAGCACTCATTGGTTTTGGACTTCTCCTGTACAAACGGACGAAGGATAATTCCCATTTGCTCCTTTCACATTGTGGAACAACGTGAGACAATTTAACATTGAGAACATGAGTTAAGGGTCGTCCACATGATACGTCACCTTAGCATTTGAACTTTTGGATTTCTGAACTGTTTTGTCTTTGCTATAACAACTTTCTTCTTCCAAGTGCTCAACCGTTTGGTTCTCATCCTGACATGTGCTAAGCTCATCTTCTATGAAATATATGGCCTCTGATCATCCAGCAAATATGCAAAACAAATGAATGAGCATGAGTACAACATCAAATTAGAGAACTAGAACAAGGATGAGAAATCAGATAGAAACTGAAATAGTTGTGTTGTGGCACGGGTTGGTTGGGTATGGGTCCGAGGACCAAGGATAGGGCACTCGTCCTCATCTAACCGTCGACGGAACCTTTCCCTGTCGAGATATCGAGGCTTTGAGACTTAATTAAACTCTTTGATTTCTCATTGCTTGATTAATAATAGATACATGTTATCCTTTTTATAGAGATAATTTCACTTAACGTCTAAGAAATAATCTATAAGGAAACCTATCAATCCAATCTAATATTTTCAACTATTAAAAATAATCTTTCTAATAGATAAGATCATATCTCTAACAATAACTTGATAGATAAGGAATCACAAAATAACATACATAACCAAATATTCTTTATCCTAGGAAACTCATCAATCATGTATGGGGAAAAAATAATGGTGCTACAGTACCACTACCAGCGGGTATTGTTCACACGTCACTGCAGTACCCGCGGTACTATTCGCGCACCTGTTGGGGTGCCTTGCGCCTTGCTCCATAGCATTACGCCCCTCGCGGCGAGGTAGCTCGTTCTCGAGCTACGATGGTGACCACGGTTGAAGTCCTTGGTGACCCCACGTTGACAAGAGTATCCGGTACTAGCGTCGGTTCGCTTGAGAGCAGATCAGCAACACTCCGACGTATGGCGTCCAATGAAGAAGCGCCTTAGCATGTCATGACGTTGAGGAAGGCGTCGGCAGCATGGGCAACTGACATGGGCGCAGTTACGCCCTTACTGCCATAGAGCGTGACAATGACGGGAAGGACGCCACGGTGGTGCTGGCCTCTCGGTCGATGCGCTCTACATTGCCTATGACACAGTATCGGTCGATCGTGTGGAAAAGATCACCGTTGGACAGCGGCCATCCTTCCTCCAGCGGTGCACACCGGGGGTGCAACCAAGGGCAGCGATGCCCACTGGGGTGACGTTGGTGGCGCCGTTGAGGAAGGTGATGGCAGCACTGCTATTGCAATGGCACACGACGCCTCCTCCTGCTCCTTCAACTTGACCATCAATGCTCTCATTTCTTGGGGAATGACCATCATGTTGTCAATTGAGGCCATCATCTTTTCATTGTCAACTTTCAACATGGTGAAAGGGTGATAGTTCGGCGCCAGAAGCCATGGTGGGTGACTCTGATACCAAATGTTGTGGTGCGGGTTGGTTAGGTATGGGTCATAGGACCGAAGGTAAGACACTCGCCCTCATCTAACTGTCGGCGTGGCTCTTTCCTATCAAGGTCGCGAGGCTCTGAGGCTTAATTGAACTCTTGATTTCTCCTTGTTTGATTGATAGTGGATACATGTTATCCCTTTTATACGGACAACCCGACTTGACGCATAAGAAATAATCTATAAGAAAACATATCAATCCAATCTAATCTTTTCAGCTATTAAAAATAATATTCCTAATAGATAAGATCTTATCTCTAACAATAACTTGATAGATAAGGAATCCCAAAATAACCTACCTAACCAAATATTCTTTATTCTAGAAAAACTCATCAACCATTCAGGAAAATAACGGCGCTACAGCACCGACGGGCACCGGTCACACACCGATACAGTACTCTTCACTGTTCACATGTAGCTACAGTCACTGTGCTGTTCACGTGCCTGTTAGGGTGCCTCACGTCTTGCTCCATAACAAGTTGATGCCTCACTTTCCTAAATATCTATTCATGTTTCCCAGGATTGGTCTTCAAAACAATCAACAATTGGTGCAAAGAAAGACTATACTGCAGACTTTCTTAGGTATCACCTACATATATATATTCACGCCTCCCAGAAATTGCTCTTCACAACAACCAACAATTGGTACAAAAAAAGGGGCCTGTACTACAGCCTTTCTTATATATAACCTAGTAACCTACAACTCTTAGTACAGATCGACCGCCTACAGGGCCATTACCTAAGCTATCAATCACCTTTGGCAATTCCAGGAAAACTAAATGAGAAATGCATCCAAAACAAAGTAGCCTATATTTTGGCAAGAAGCTAAGAACGATTGAGCTTTCCCAAATATCTGTTCATGCTACTCAGTACTGTCTTCACACTGATTCTAGAATAAAGAAGGTACTGTCTTCACAATATAAGCAAATGGTAAATCTGTTATCAGTTAGGCAAGCACCCAGAACAGCTGCAGGCTACATCACCCCATATAGGTTTACTACCTACCAGTCATCTCCAGTTCTCCACTATTAAACCCTTTGACAATTCCAGGGCTGTGAATGACGCACATGCTCAGAACAGAAAGCGAGACAGCTCATATTTTGGCAAGAACACCAGAACAGGATTAAACTCTGAAAACTAAATTTATGATGTCTCCAAAGTAGTTCAAATTTCACCATAATGTTATCAGTTCTCGTATGGTGAAGTCTTCAACGAAGATGAGGACAAAGTTCGTTAAAAGTCACTCCAATATGGTGTACTACATGCGATCAAGTAGATCATAGTATACTTTTCAAAACTATGTGGAGCACATAAAAACCGCCGGAAACACATTTAGTGACTTCAGGATAGTTCAAGACTTACCGTCGCATACATAGTCCATAGAAGGATCTACCTCCACATCATCAGAACCCATTGCAAGTCGCTCGGCTATCATGTACTCAATAGCAGCATCAACATCACCATCCATTTCTCCCAAAACCTGCATGATTATTGCAAATGACATTAAAAGATAATGACTGCTAACGATCAGACTAAAGCAAATGCACAACTACAATGCATGAATGGCGATTAATCATATAATTCATACATGCTCAACTGCAGTAACATTTGAACATCCAGTTCCAGCCATGACCATTTTAACAGATGTATGATCATAGATTGATCTGTGTGAAGATTTCTTCAGGTCTTTTGCTTTTGTTTGAGCATTACTTGAGCCAGCTATATTGGCGTCTGTCTGTAATGTGATAACATTGGGAAAAAAAATCAGAAATAGACCATGGTAAGCAATCGCAACGTCACTGCTCCCCAGAGAATAGTATCCCACTGCCATTCCAGGAAAACAGAACTGAACCGTATACAATTTTCAGTGAAAAACCTTGATAACAACTGGCATCGCAGGACCTTCACATGGATCTTCCCTCAGCCTGACACTATTGTAGTGCTCACCATGATGATAAGATCTGTATTGGCATCAGATTAGAAGGAACATGAGAACTGTCTTCTACCATCAGTAGTTCAGTACTAACATATTAGTTTCATATGACAGAATGCATCAACTTACAAATGAACCATATTGGTAGCTTCACAGCCGGAAAAGTTGTGTATGTACCATCGTGGTGAGTTAAGCTGCAATTCAAACAGTAACGGTACAAACATCTGTCAACCAAAACATAAATATGTAAATGAGTACCAAAAACATAGAGCATCCAAGGGTATATAAGTAGCACGTTAATCTATATCAGCCACTGTGTTTAAATTACAAACTAGAAAAGGTTAGACTGCATAATGTATGTCATCCATAAATCAAAGAAACCAGAAAGCAAGGCTTATATTGAAAATTACCATGTGAATGCATATGTTTCTCCTTGTGAGAAGAGAAGCTGCTTGCAACTCCATATGGCCAGCCCAAGTCCCATCCTTTAGCATAGAGTCACAGTATCTGTCGAACGGGACCTCATCCTCGATGAATGGCTCAAACTCCTCGCGGTGTTTCTATAAGATACACATAAGAAGGATTATGAAGTGTAAATAGCCTAACGCCTCTATGCATCAGCGTGTCTAATTAATCCCTCCTAGATTCCATGAAATCCTAGCTTCAATTATAAGTCGCAATGTTACAAAAAAGTTTTGTTGCATACCACAATGTATTGGACAGTCATTGCTCGATACTTCATGTGCTCTTCCTCATTACCCTCAAGCTGGTCACCCATTGCCCTGCAGACTACGATGAGTAACCATACAACTCAAAAGACGCATAACAAAAACGCACTAGTATTTTATTCGACATCAATTAGCCGTATCTTGTTAGGATGACAAGAATCTGGACAGAATCCAAAAGAAGACAATCCTGAACCTGAAAAAGCAGTTGCCATCCGCGGTCACCTCGATTATCTTTAACCCAAAGGAGTCCAGCTGCGCCCTGAACTCTGTCATATCAGCGTTCTTCCCGAACTTCTTCTCCTACGAAGGAACCAATCACCAAAAAGAAAAGGTTAAATTCCCCTTCCCCCGGAGAGGATCCAATCATGAAAGCAAGGCATTGAGGCATAGTTTTGTTACTGCATCACGCTTCGGCTTCCGGGCTTTGGGTGCAAAGACCGCCTTCTTCTTGTTCTGAACCATCGTGCTGTGCTTCTGTGGAGTTTCGGCAGGAATCCGACGCGCGGCGGCCGACGAGAGGGAGGGAGCAGGACTACACAATTCCGCCGGAGCCTGAGAGAGAGAGAGAGAGAGAGAGAGATCAGAGGAAAAGGGTAGGAAGAGACAGCATCACAGAGATGATCAGACTGGGCCGCCGCCTGAGCCCATACGAAATCATCACACGATTTTATGGGCTCAACGGGCCGAGTCAGGACACTGTCTCCGCCAGATCAAGTTCCCGTGGTCCGTCGTAGTCGGATTAGTGGTCGAATCCAGTTCGACCCTTGGAATAGTTCATCTCGCGTGCGTTGCTGAAGCCTATACGTGACCGTCAAGTTTGCAGTGTCCATCTCGACAGTCCGGTTTCAAAACCGAATCAAATCCAATAGCCATGTTAGAAGCGCCATAAATAATCGTCTACGGACTACGGCACAGGAGACTGGTTAATTTTATTGAGGATCTGTCATTGGTGAGTTCAGTCTGAACGATAATATTGTAGTCAAACATAGAATCACATCAAACAATACAAGAACACAATAACATAATAGTAGACTAAACACAGAGATATAGGGATTTTTTTACTTCTCTTTATTGCTCTTCGTATGATCAGTCTTTTACAATGATTAGTACCCTCTATTTATAGGCTAGAGACCCTCCTAGAGTTTTAGATGGAGCGCTCATACATGGACCGGCTGCTGGACCAACACTCCCCCTTGGACATCTATCTTCACATGTTCATGCATCGTCAAAACTTTATAAAAACCCAGTAGGAAATTTTTTGAGAAAGAGTACATGACACACGTACTGCTGCGTTGTACGAATTGTCTCGTTAAAAACCTTAGCTGAGAAATTTCAAAAAACTTGTCAAGTGAAAAATAGTACAATCCACCCAATTTCATCTAATATCTAGGATTTACTCTTTGGGTACTCGATCTTCATGATCAAGTTTCAATGATGAGTTCGTGGAGATTCCCCCCCTGAATTTTGCACTTCTCTAAGTCTTATCATTTCAATTACACATATGCATATTTCAAAGCTAGATACTGGAAGTGACTTAGTGAATAAATCTGCCAGATTTTCACATGGCTTAGTATGCAGTACTTTAATTTCGTCCATCTTTTGTAATTCATGAGCATGGAAGAACTTGGGGTTGATATGCTATGTGAGATGACTCTTCACATAATCCATATGCATTTGTGCAACATAAGATGTATTATCTTCATAGATAATAGTGAGATTTACGTGGAATTCAATCTACACGACTGCTGGATGTGGTGAATCAACCGCCAAAGCCAAGCACATTCTTGTGAGGCCTCGTACAACGCTATTATTTCCGAGTAGTTCCTCGAAGTCAATACAAGACACTGCTTAGACGATTTTTATGGAATTGTAGTTCCACCACATAGTAATATATATCCTATTTGCGACTTGGTTGTATGCGAGTTCTGACAGGTACCCGATATTTGCATAGCCATTCATAGATAGGTCTTTGTTATTTTTGTAGAACAAACCAAGGTCTTTGCTTCCTTTGAGGTCTCGGAAGATGTCCTTCATTCCCTGCCAATGCTTTTGGTAGGTTCTGCACTATACTTTGCTAATAGGTTCACAGCAAATGCAATGTCCGATCTAGTACAGTTTGCTAAGTATATGAGTGTTTCTATTGCACTTAAGTATGATAATTCCAGTCCCAAGACTTTGTCCCCCTCTTCTTTAGGTCTTTACGGTCCTTGTCTTGCTGCAAGGATTTCCGACCTTCGGAACTTTCGAATGGTACACCTTTTCAAAATCAAACCTTTCTAACACATTTTGAGTGTAGGTTGATAGATGTACTAATATCCTTTCAAAGGTATGCTAAAGTTGTAAGCCTAGACAATATTTGGTTTTACCCAAATCTTTCATTTCGAACTCCGACTCGGGTAAGAACTTGCTTTCTTAATACCTTCCAAGGTTCCAATGATGTTTAGATCATCTTCATATACTGAGATTATACAAAATTCATCCTTGGATCATTGTATAAATACACAGGGATTATTCTCATTGTTCGTGTAGCATTTCTTCCATAGAAAGTCGCTTCAAGCGATTATACCATATCCTACTTGATTTCTTAAGCCCATACAGTGACTTTCTGAGTTTCACACTGTATAGATTTTTGTTTGCTCTGTCTTAGTTCGAGACAGGGATACATTCAGGTATCTTCATATAAATTTCCGAATCCAAATTTTTATAAAGGTATGCAATTACCACATTCATCAATTTCACTTCTAAATTCAAGTTAGCTGCTATTGAGATTAAATATCTAAAGGGTGGTTCCGCCCATGACTAGGGAATAGATTTATTCATAATCATCTCCTGGACGTTAAGTGAAGCCCCATGCAACGAGCCTTGCTTTATGTCGTATAACTTCATTGTTTTTATTTTTTTCTTTCGAACAAATACCCACTTATACCCTACGGGGTGCACATGGGGAGGCGTACGGCTTATAGGCCTAAACACATCTTTTTTATTCAAAGATAATAATTTAGTTTCTATTGTCTTCTTTCAATCTTCCCAATCTGAATTTTTTTACATTCAGCGAGTGATGCAGGCTCTGAATCAAGATCGATGATTGTGGTAATTTTCTTTGCAGAATTAATGTCGACATTGGCTGTTGTCTTGTTAATAGATTCTCCGATGGTCACATAATTTATAGCTATTTATTCATAGGACGATTATTCTAATGCTTCTACTTGCTCACCGCTGCTTCCAATTGCGGGGGCAAGTCCCTTTAGTTTTTCAGCTCCGATGTGTGTGCACACATCCATACTGATGTCTCCCTTCATGGGGATGTTCAAATTCGGTATGCTTTTTTGAAAGTTCCATACTAGTGTTAGGTATCAACTGACTCCCCTTCTGGTCTGGGAAACTTTGGTGGTCGGCTGTGTCAAGTTCTTCTTATTCTTTTTCACCAGGCGTCCCCCGTTACTTCAGATTCGAGGGATCGGAATTCTCGTCCTTTCTAAGGCCTTAGGACGGGATTAGGGATACCTTCATTTGTGTTTCAACCCTCTCCGGTGCATTGCGTGCAGGCACATGTGACTTGGTCACGCTCTTCAAATCACTAAAGTGGTTAGGCAGATGATTCGCTAATGCTTGCAAATCAATTATCTTCTGGACTTCAATTGTCTTCTAGACTTCAATTATCTTCTGGACTTCTCTATTTGCTTCACTAGTGCGTGGGTCATGTGCATGAATTTCAATTATCTTCTGGACTTCAATTGTCTTCTGTACTTCTCTATTTCCCGATATTTTTCATCAAGGGGTTGATTTCCTCCACCTAATGACGGGAAACAATACCATCAAATATGCTATCAGCGAAGCGGGTTGCATGCAAATCTCCAGTCATGGGGTCCAAGTACCTGATTATGGATGATGTCTCATAACCAACGTATATCCCAGACTTTCGGAGAGAGTCCATTGTAGTTCGTTGTGGTGGTGGTATATGTACATAAACCTTGCAACCAAACCTTCGTAGATGAGAGATTTTCGATGTTGACCCTTGCGCTAGTTGCATAGGTGAATGTATGTTATATGCCGATGGTCTAAAAATGATGGGAGTTGCTGCGAACAGGACTGCGTGTTCCCAACATGTAGTTGGTAAATTACAATTCTTCAAAATTCTGCTAATCCATTCTTGGTGTGGACATGCAGTATGGAATGCTCAACTTTAATTCCCATTTTCTTGCAATAATCATCAAGTGCATTCGAAGTAATTTTTCCGGCGTTGTCCATTCTGGTGGACTTCACATGATGATCAGGGAAATTATTCTTAATATTAATTATCTACGAGATTAGTTTTGCAGATGCGTGGTTTCTCATAGACAATAAACGTACGTGTGATAATTTCGAGGAAGCATCGATGAGCACTATAAATACCTAAATGGCCCTGACAGGGGCTGTATAGGACCACAAATGTCTATCTGGATACGGTCTAGGAATGTAGGGACTTTATCCTACGCTTTCAGAGTAGAAGATCTAGTAATTAATTTCCCGCAGCACATGCGGGGCATACAAAATCTTGCTGATTCGGGAAAGTCTTTACATTGATATTATGTCCCTGTGAATTGTTAATTATATTTCTCATCATCCTAAGACCTAGGCGGCATAATCTATCTAGCTTTGGTCTTCCTCCTTTTCGCCTCCTCGGCGGCCACCAACATGTTGATCATCTTGTACAACGCAGAGCACGACGCACAGGGGCTACAGCGAACGGAGGCCTAGGTGCACACGATGTACGACCTCTGGCTTGCGCAGCACGACCGCTCGTACAATGCGCTCGGTGAGTACGACCACCGATTTCAGGTGTTATGGGTCAACCTCAAGTTTGTCAACGCCCACAACACCAACGCTGACGCGCACGTGTTCCGCCTCGGCATGAACCGCTTCACCGACCTCACTAACGAGGAGTTCCGCGCAGCCTAGCTCAGCACCAACGCCATAGGCAAGGGCTGCAATGTCATCGGGGAGAGGTACCGCCATGACGGCATCGAGGTGCTGCCGGAGTCCGTCGACTAGAGGGAGAAGGGCGTTGTCGCTCCCGTAAAAAACCAGGGCCAATGTGGTAGCTGTTGTGCGTTCTCAACGGTCGGTGCGGTGGAAGGCATCAACAAGATCATCACCGGAGACCTCATCACGCTGTTGGAGCAAGAGCTGGTTGAGTGCGCCAGGAACGGGCAGAACAGCGGGTGCAACGGGGGGATGATGGGCGACGCGTTCGCCTTCATCTCTAGGAACGGTGGCATCAACACCGAGGAGGACTACCCTTATATGGCCAAGGATGACAAGTGCAACCTCGCCAAGAAGAACCGCAAGGTCATGTCCATCGACGGCTTCGAGGATGTCCCGAGAACGACGAGAAGTTGCTATAGAAGGCTGTCGTACACCAGTGAAAGTATCTAGGCCCTCGAAGTTGGTTTTGGTAATAAATGACAACATTATGTTAAGGGACTAACATGTGTGCAAATATGTGTTAAATGTTAAATCCAAATGTTTATTTGATGATGAGGGTTTTGGTAATGCTAAGGAGATGAAAGATCGACATGGATCAAGACAAAGGTGTTATATAACCTAAGGACTCTTTTGTAGTTTTTACCGATCTCGGTATTTGGAGAAAAGATTGGATTTATAGGATAAATACCATACTATAAAGAGGGATCATGGCTATAAGCTTGAGAGACTATTTTTGTGCCATTATGACCAACTAGGATTCATGCATTGTCTTGATTTGAGCTTCTAGAAAACCTTTTTGAAATTCGGTATGACCACTTTTGATAAGTGGTAGGTAGTACCGATATTTGTATAGCGGTACGTATTTTCCAGAGAGTGTGTTTTTGAATGATTTGAATCTCTCTGATAATCAGATAGACCGCACTTCAATTGTGGTATTACCGCAGGTCGGTAGTACTGAAAAATAGATGGCAGTACGTAAAATACAGAGAGTGCATTTTTTTGAGTATTTTGATCCTCTCTGAAAATCGAAACGACCGCACTTCATCAGCGGTACTACCGCATGTCAGTAGTACCAATATTTATATAGCAGTATGCAAATTACAGAGAGCGTGTTTTTGGGAGTTTGGATCTCCCTTGACAATCGATATGACCGCAAATTCATGAGCGGTAGTACTGATATTTTCATGGCGGTACGTTTTTTTTCCTAGAGAATGTGTTTTTTTGAGAAATCTTGAGCTCTAGAAAACGATAGCTCCGTTCTAGCCGAGTGGTACTACCGGGATGCGGTAGTACCACAATTTTATGTATAACGGCTAGTTCAAAGCATTAAATGCTACTGTTCCGACTGTTGAGCCGAAAATCGGTAGTACCGGGTTTCAACGGTGATACTACCGTAAATCCTGACTTTTTTAGAAAAGTTGTTGTAACGGTTAGATCTTTGGTTGGGGGCTATAAATACACCCCCACCTGCACCAAGCCCAGGACCTTTTGGCCATATTTAATACACTTGAGGCTTTGGTGTTCTATCTCTTCTACTCATTTGCATTGAATTCATATTTTGAGGTAGTTGAGAGCTAGTCAAGTGCATTGCATCATTAGTTAATTTCTTGGCACTTGATTGTCTTCAAGCGAGTACTACGATTTGTTACTCTTTGTGCTTACCAGCACCTAGACGGCTTGGAGAAGAAGTTGTGCGGTGATCACGTCAAAGAAGCTTGTGAAGTGACCCGGTAAGGGTTTGTGATTGGTGTTGTATTCACCAATTCCGGAGCTGAGAAAGAGCAACTCTAGTGATCGAAGTTGGGGCTTAATTCGTGGAGCCGGTTTGATTTTTTCAAGCTTTCTCAACGTGGACTAGTGAAGACCGGCAAGTCTTCGATACTACGGGAAAAACATCGTTGTCTCCATTGTGGTTTATTTCTTGTCTTTACTCTTCTGCATTTACAATTCTTACATTTTACTTGTGTAGAATTGTCTAGCTAGAATTGCATATAGTTTTAACAAGTTCATAATTGTGATGAAATTGTTAATTAGTAGAAGAATTTTTTAAAAATCTCTTATTCACCCCTCTAGTCAGTTATCATTGATCCTACAACCAGCCAGCGTCGCCATCGAGGCTGGCGGCCACGAGTTCTAGCTCTATGAATCGGTAAATTATCTTGATCGCCACACCACACTAGTGGGTAGTCATATACTTGCACGTACACAATATATGTCTCGTTTGTTTCAAACATGCACACTAACCGGTAAATTAATTGTATTTTTCAGTTAACAAATAAATAATTTTAGGATTTTAAATGATTACCTAATACTTTTTGCACCGAGACCCAAGCTAGCCACGGTGACTGACGGTGGGGTCCAGGAATAGTGCATTTTCTGATTTTGATTTTAGGATTTACTGTGCTGACAGGTGGACCCCACTTGCCATAGGGATGGCTCATGCAAACAGTGCATGAACCGATGCCCGTGCGCTGGGTTCACTGGTCCACAGCCCCGTGGACAAACCCACTTAAATACTGGCCCCACATGTCAACCACACCGAAATAATTCTAAAGACAACTTTAACTAACAAATCTATCATTAGCATTTAATGACGCGATCTGGTCGTAATGACCATGCTACAGTGGCTGGTCGAAAATCCGACAACGAGGCAGCGCCTCCCGCACGCTTTGCCGGCGGCTCGCCGGCGTCTCCGGCCACGACGACTCCAACCAAGGGCAGGGATGAGTTTCTAATAGTCTGACGGTCCGACCGGCGGCCGATACTTGGTCGGAGAATGGCTGAAGCGGCAGCGCGACAACAGAGTGCGGCGGTGTAGGTATGGCTCTGGAGGACTCACCGAACGGACGACACCAAACGAACAACGAAAGCACACCTAAGCTCCCACAAGGTAATGCGAAGCTACCTGAGCTGAAGAAATGACCAGAGACCCACGGAGGAGCTCCGGCGACGTGTGACCGAACGACGGCAGTAAGGTCCTCACTAGGGCACGACGACCTGAGCAAAAAGAGAACCAAAGACTGATCGGAAACACTTAAGTAGAACCAGGAGGTGCTATTACCGAACGGAATTGATGAACAACCCACCCGTTTGAAAATGGACGGGGAATAGTGCTGTCGGCCGAAATATGGGAAGAACTCCAATTTCAAATGTCTATGCGATGCATCGACCAAATTGGTCGAGTGGAAATCATTAGATGGCTCCAAGGAAGGGGATGACATAATAAACCGAGAGAAACTCTCACCGAAAACGACGATGGCCTAAGGGCGAAGTTCCAGGCGTGCTCTGGACACAGCGGGAGCACGAGTTTGCCCTGGACCCTACAAGCAAGGCAAGAGCTCCAATGAGCGAAAATGGGAAGGCCACGGAAGATAGGAGCCAAGGGACACAGCGGGTGGAAGCTTACCCGTGGGAGATGCACAAACGAGCTCCCCTTTCCTCAGCCACCGAGAGGAGAAGTGCGGAAGAAGGTGGGCATCCCGGGGTTTTGTTCGGGCCAGGGGACGGAAGGATAGGCGGCGTGAGTGGGCGAAACCCTGTGATTGGTAGCCAAGGGCAGTGCGGCAACGCCGTTGCCGGACGCGCGCAACATGCAACGGCCGCGTGGAGCTCAGCTCCTGCACGACGCGACGGGAGGTGGACGAAGGAGCTGACAGCCCGGGCCCAGCTGGAGCGAGACGACGAAACGGTAAGTTGGCAGCTGCTCGGGAGCGTTCGATCGGGATCGGACGGCTCAAGAGAATGGGGCGATCGGCCGGTCCGACCGGCCACTCAATCCAGGTCGTTGTCTCCAAATCGAACGGTTCAAATGAATGGAACGATCGGCCGATCCGATCGGCCACTTAATCCAGGCCGTTGTCTCCAAATCGGACGGTTCAAATGAATGGGGCGATCGGTTGGTCCGATCGGCCATTTAATCTAGGCCGTTGTCTCCAAATCGGACTGATCCATGTGAAAGGCTAAGGGCGGTGCGGCTGAGCTGGTTGGGTTCGGCTGAGTCAAATTGGCTCGGTCGGCCCAACATTAAAAGCTGATTTTTTTTTTTGGAAAAGTGAGGCTGATATGATTAGGAATTTTGTTGACCTAGAAGATTAGCTCGAAAAATTCTCAAATTTTTATGGAAGCTTCCTGACTCACTCATTAATCTTGTGAAATATTTCCAGAGTTTTTCAAGAAGTAAATTTTTCTACTAAAATGTTCTAGGGTTCAGCCTTAGGGTTTGACCAAAGATTTAACTGGTTTGACTTGCCCTCTTAAAATAGCAACTAAAATCTAAAAATTATGAAATTTTTCAGAGGAGCTATACAGATGTTCTAGAACCTAGAAAAATAATTCCAGAGGATGGTCACAAGATTTGATTAGAAAGTTTCAAAGGGTTTTGCTTCTTACCAAATAAAGCAATAAGTTTTTGAAATCATAATTCCTATTGAAAGAATTTTCAGACAATTCAATTAACAATATGAGGCAACAAAAGCTTTTTTTTCTCCTCATTTTTATACATTTGAAACACAAACTATTTTTTGGGATGTTACACATATTTTGGGGAGGCATCTCATGTCCAACCCATGTAGGCTGTAGCAATTACAAAGCCCTATCCAGTATCTTTGGCCAGTGGTCACCATTCCGTTCCACTTTATCCAGTCAGTTTTTTTAATAATTATCTTCCTAATTTTTGAACTGGTTTCCCTTTCTGTCCTTGGCCCGACAAGTGGACTAATCACAAATGACAATAGGGCTAGACGATGAATGAAGTTCGAATGGTCGAGCCTAAGAGAGATCAGAATAGGGTTACACGTGAGCTAGCACACCATGCTATGCAGACTCAAAGCACGGCAGGGCTGTGTGGCTGACTGGTATGTATTGAAAAATTTGTTAACCCTCTCTCCATTTAATCAATGAAACTCTCCTTTCCTTGCCGAAAAAATGACAAAAGGCTGGGGCTAGACAATTAGGGACTTGTTTGGAATTTGAATTAAATCTTTTCGATTTGAAGGGATTAGTTCTAATCTCTCCATATCCAAATAAACTCTAAAGTGTTGGTTGGATATACTGTGATCCGATTTAATCCATTCGAATTAACTCAAAATTTAAACTAAAATCTCTTTCAATCTAAAAGATTGATTCTAATATCTTCCTATCCAAATAAGGAATCCATACCAGAGTACACCGGGAAAAGAGCCTCGATTAGTACTGTATTAGCTAGTACTAGTATTACTGTGTCGTTTCTTTTATTAGTAATGCTACTGTTGTAATACACTTGAACTGTCCAGTTGACCAACACTCCGTACAATAGCATGATACAGTACAGGAGGACCACATGGCCGCGGCATCGTGGACGCCTTAGCCTTCCCCTCCTCCCCGCCTCCCTGCTGCTCTCGCGCTCGCGCTCTCCTACCCCCGCCACCTTCAGCTCCAACCTCGCGTCTTCTCCGGCGAGCTCCATACGGCGCTTGCGGCCTCGGTGCCGCCGGCGGTGCTGCAGGACGGCGGCGCCACGCTGATCGTCACTGCCGGCGCCTACTCCCTCGTGCGCGCCTTCGACGCGCTCACCGAGCGGCGGCTCATCGAACAGGTCTCGTGCTTCGCTTCAAATGTGCCGCTATGCTTGTCGAAAAATCATATCTTTAGCTCTATTTGCTGTTTTTCGGAGGGAAAATGTGCCTTTTCGGAGTGCAATTGAATGGGGTTGTGGTGTGTATCTTGAACTTGATTTTCAATTACTAGGAAGGTCCTAACAGGTCCAGTTCAGTACCTATTGCCTATTGTGAACTGGGGTCAACTGGCTACTGCTCAGAATAAATCAGTGATTTTTAGGACACGTAATAAAAGGATTAAGGTTTATTTGATTGATAAAAAAATACGAATATATAATACCTTATTTGTGTTCTTCTTCATTAACTTATGATCCTTGTCATCATTAAAGGCAGAGTTTGAGCAGAAAGATTGTGGATGTGCTATCCGGGGTTCTGTTCATGTCTTCCTGGCCATTGTTCAGGTCTTCCCTGCCACTGCTTCCAGAGTCCACACTAAAATGTTTACGACGACCAAATTCGACAAGAGATCTTAATCCACACATGCTCTATTTGCAGTGATTCAACTGAAGCACGGTTCTTCGCAGCAGTTGTTCCGTTCTTCAATTGCATAAGGCTTCTGATCTACGGGCTCCGTCTTTACACTGACGAAGCTCTAGTAAAATCGGTGACCCGTGAAGGAAAACCAGAGTAATCCTATTGTCCAGCAGTGATCCTTAGTCGTGATACTTCGTTCTTGTTTTAATACAGTACTCTTTGACACGATCTTTGGTTGCTTACAGAGTTACAGGGAATTGCTGAGAGGTACCTCTCTATAATGTCATGGTGCAACTGTTCATTGTTTTAGTCTTCTTGCGCGCGTCTCCAATTGGGATTGTTTCCTTGTCGATGATGAGTAGCGGTGATGGTAAGATGGAGCTCCCTGGCAATAGGCAGTGTTAACAGGTTTTGTAACACCCCATTACACTTGATGACTTGATTGTTTCTGCTAAGTATCTGAACCTACTTGGATCTTAACTTTTCAGGCTTTGCTGGCATTGTCGGGAGAAGGTCTGAAGCTGCCATTCAATACGAAGAACTGGATCAGGAGCATCGCGATGTTCATTTCTGGTTTCTTGCTATCCGCTCTGTAGGTTTTCGCCTCAGCATGCACCGTTGGTTCTGGTTATACACTGTCTTGACAGATTTTCATGGCTTGTGTTAAATGTATTGATCCTTTTCATTGCAGGATGCTGTTCTACTTCGCATGCCTTGGTTACATTCAGGTCAGCTGGGAGATGGCACTTGGTAAATTGGTTCATGTTGCATTTGCAGCTAATGTAGTGGAGTGTATTCCTGTCACTGATGTTGTAGATGACAGTATCTCTGTACCTCAGGCCACCGTGTTTGTAGCCTTTATGTTGTTTGGCTCCAGTGCACATTATCTGTATAAAATTATCTATTTTGAATTCCTCCTGCATTGGCTCCACAAGTTTTCTTATCCTCTCCTTTCCTCTTTTATGCGCAAAATAAACGTTAGGAAGCCAGTGATCAATTTGGTGACAGCCAAGAAATTTGCGGACATTTCATTCAATCTCAGTGCCTTCGGATAGCTCTACGCTCTGTTTGGAGAATTTGTCATCATTTACTATTTACTACTTCATACATTAATCCGTATTCAACCTTCTCTCTTTTGCATAATATGGCAAATTTTCATTCAAATGAACAATTTCCTCTATCAATTGTCATTGCAGTGAACAAACAAAACCCCTCCAACTACATACGGAGCAATGTGGAAAGCCACTCCTGAAGAGTCTCAAAAACTACGGAGGCCTATTGTTACATGCTCATATTTGCAACTACCAACAAAAATGAATTGGCTTGAGTCCTATGGGGGATTGACGGCTAAGAGAGGTAGTCATGTACAATGGCACCGACGTGGGATTGATGTGTTGTCAGGCTTCCGCTTCTCCCGGGTGACCGCTTCTTGAATCATTGGCAACTTCTGATGAATTTTCTTCCATATGTGGTTCACAGCACCATCTTGGGGAACAGAGCCCATGCTACTAGGATAACTATTGTCATACTCAAAGGTAGGCTGGACACGAGCCAAGTTTCTTCGGAACTCATCCTTCTGCTGCTTGGGGACATTTCTTAAGTAGTTTGTTAGCCATTTTGGCCTCATTGCGTTGTTGACTGACACAAAAATGGTGAATTCTGTATAGTCTATCATCCCTTCGAAAGGAAGCTCAATCTCATCACTAACAATGACTGGTATGCAAAGACTGGCAACAGCATCAAAGAGGCGACATGATGTTGGGGTGTCACCAGCTGGGTGCAAGCAAAAGTCCGCTGCCCGCATCCCTTTTATTGATTGTTCACGCCCTGTGGCATTAGGAAAACCTTCTTCCAAGACAACATCACGCTCATTAACCATCAAGTCCCATATTTTCTCCCGAACCAAACCACCCTGAAAGCAATTTTCAAAAGATATAGTAACTCAGATAAATGATTTTATTTGGTATTGGAGCAGTAAAAGCCCGCAGCTTCCAATGCTGCACTTAGCCAGTTCATTCAAATACCAAAATCAAAGTGATAAGTTAGTCGGATTGCTCAATCGTGCATTTTTTTATTTTGTCACTACTGGTCATAACACTAACCCCTTAAAACAAATGATATCTTTAGAAATTAATAAGGCATCAAAAGTTCAAAACTGTGTTATTTTTTTTAGAAGCATCAAATCTATGTTCTAGAGTTCAACTAATGTACAGTGCATAAATATCTCATAATCAATGCCAGAATTTCCCAAGTAGAATACCATGGAGAAAGCAGCATACACAAAACTGCTGTGTAAAAGGTCATTATTTATCTAGCTAAAGTATGATGTCAATTGAGATGAAGTCATGTTGAAAGCACAACTAATCAAGTGATAATGCTTTCTGGGTTGATTATATAACAAAGTTTGAATTGGATATTAAGTTTTGATAGAGCTAGCAAGGATCTATAAGAAAGAGTTAAAAGTAGAATGTACCACAGGTTTCTTATCATTTCCAATGGTTTAGCTTCAAACATTACAAAGCAGATAAGCAATAAAAACAATGCAAGTTATATTTGTCTAAAGGAGGAAATTACAATTGCATGCAGTGAATAAATGGCTACAATTTGGAGTCCAGATTGCAGATAAACCGTAGCATATAGACTGCAAACAATAAAGGCTCAATAGTGAGATAAATAGTACAAACCCGATGCCTGTGCTTGGCTCCCTTGAAGTACAGAAGGGTAGGGCGATCCTTATTCTCTGACAGTTGAAGTGTAGGGAGCAAATGTGTGTAAGGTACAATAACATCCTTGAGCAATGACACTTGAGTATGCTGTATCATATGAGAAGAGTTGTTGCTTGCAGATTTTGAATCAAGTTTGTACCATCCGCCAAAATCAACCACCAAAAGAATTGCAGGAGCAATCTCCGCTCGGACGTGCCACAAAGCCACAGGGTCTGTCAAAGAATGCCTCAGTATTTAACATAACCTGAGCATCCAAAAGAACAATAAGCTGCTACGCAGATCAATCTTCACGAAGACATAAACAGTACATCATGAATTGCTGCATTACTTGCATACAAGCTACAGAATTTTCTCTGCAACTCTAAAGGATACTAATAGATGGATTAGTACCCTTGATGACATATGTACACACAGGTGCATGATCCACAATTGGTCTCTTAAGTGATCACATTTCAAAGGTAAGTCACTTCCTCAGTCGAGGCAACTATTAAGGGTACCAAAGAAACCAAACAGACTATCCTGACCTCAATTGTAGTGTGCAAAACTAATTTAAGATTTGTGCATTAATGCATTGTAAGGGTTCTGCCATGATGACATTCAAGTATCAACACACTCAGTTTCCTGGACACACTAAGCTAAGTCTCATGCTGAGAAAAATATCACATCCAGTCAATAACTTACACAATAGAAAAAGATGATTTGGAGCCTTCATCCAGTCACAGTTGCAGAATCGATTAGCTAACCCTTCTAAATATCATTGTCAAAAAGTGCAGCAGCAGAAATATCTGCTTCAGCACTTACCGATCAGCTGGGCCAATCGTGCAAATCTAAGTTGAACCTTGACCTGACTATTCAAGGGCTTTGTTTGATTTAGATCAAATCCGAAAAACTATCTGCAAACCTATCTTCTTGTTGAGAATTGTTGTTGAGTACAATACACAATGACGACAAGAAGAACACAACCTAAGTAACTAGAGTGGTTAAATATACACTAATTGGTAACAATGGAGGATTAATCTAAACAATGGCCCTTGTCATTAATGGCACTTCGATCGACTCAAAATCACTCATGGGAAATCTGCAATTCCCCAACCGAATTACCTGTCAGGACGAAGATGTGGTCGCGGCCGCCGGACCGCCGCCACGCGGGGTGCGCGGTGACGCGGTCGACGACCTCCCGCTGGCGGCGGTAGTCGTCGTTCCCCTCCTTCCTGCGGAAGGCGCCCTTGGCGCCCCACCCGAGCTCCATCTCAGCGGACAGCGTCGCGAAGAACGGCACGAACACAACATCGGCCTCCCTCCAGTCCGCGACGACCCTGACGGCAGAGTTGGCGGATGCCGAATCCGGCTGGAGGGAGGCAAGGAGCCAGTACTCGGCGCTGTACTGCTTGATGAGAGGGTTGTCGGGGTAGGGCGGGTGGGTGCGCGGCGGCGGGTGGTCGGGGTCGGAGGAGGCCGGGATGCGGGAGTCGGCAGCGGGGAGCGACCAGTAGAGGTCGAGGAGGCCGTAGTTGAGCGAAAGGGGGAGGTCGGCGAGGAAGACCCTGAGGCGGCGGTCGGGATTGGAGGTCTGCGGGGAGAGGAGGAGGGGCGGGGAGGATGGTCTTATGAGGAGGAAGGAGAAAGAGAGGAGGAGGAGGACGGGGACGGCGAGGAGAGCGAGCTGCCTCATGGCTGCCTTCCAGATCTCGCTTGAGATGGGAGGAGGCATGGGGAGTGATGCCTCGAGTGGATTTACATCGTCTAACATCACGATTTTCTTTTCTCTATTTGGCACATTTTTTATTTATAATAGGAAAAGTAGCTTTCGCTCTAAAAATAATATAGTAGAAAACTATCTAGAACCAACAACGCTCTCAGACCGTGGCAGGAATACGCAGCAGGTTTCTACCGCGCATTCGGTTCACAGAGTAGGAAGAAACTAACGGTGTGTTATGATGCTAAATAGTGATGCGCTACTGTGCTAAATAGTGCGGAAGCAACAGAACAGTGTGTCGTTCGACGTGATGCATTCGGGCACTACGACATGTCTCATGTCGCGATCCGAAAGCACAATATGCGTCCTATTCTTCCGAGAACGTGGTAGGAGACTTACCTATTCTTCCACATTACCATTTTTACAATTACGTACGAGCGGATGATACTTTGCTATTACGAATAAAAAATATGCCAATTCAGCCCATCCATTCCAAAATCAAGGGCTCCAAGTTTAGGCCTCCATAGACCCCAAATTTTTTAACAGATGGTGTACTTTAATTGGCTTGTAATGGTGTTGATTGTTTTGACAAATGTTTCATAGTTCCCAGCGGGGGAATATTACCTGCCCTCAGGGGCGGAGGCAATAGGGGTGCCCAGTATGCCCGACCACACCAAAAAAAAATCAAAAAAAATATATCAAGAGACCAGTTCTGCATTTGGGCCATATTGATAGAGATCCTTGGTGTACACCACTTGGAAGCCCTGCCACAATGGACGGGACGCCCACATCCACCTCACCACTCACCGGTCGGTCTACCCCACAACCACCTCTATCTGACCATCTCCAATAGTCCAATTCGACAATTCATCCCCAATCCCGCAACCCTAAATCCCCAACTTCTCTTCACTCCTCTCATCTCCACTGGTTGGCGCTTGGTAGCTTTGCTGGTTGGCGGGGCAGCGATGGACGACACAAACACTGTGGCACAGAGAGGAGCAACAGCACAGTAGCGGCGCAAAGTGTCTGACCAGTCGACAGTCGCGTATGAGAAGCTGGCAGCACGACAGCAGGAAGCCAGGCAGCATGACACGCACCAACACACAACCACAATAAGCTCAATTTCTTGATTTCGATTTGGGAATTTCTGATTTGTGGAATGTTATGATTGGGTGATCAATTCTTGAATGATTGGTGTACTTGCTTCTCAAATTGGTATTACTCCTACTAGTAGTGACGACAAGTGTTGAAAGAGTATTTTAGTCTTGTAAAGAACAAGTTGAAAAATAGTATGTGTAGTCAATTCTTGAATGATTATTTAGTCACATATATTGAGTGATATGTTTTCTTGAAGGTTAGTGAAGATGATATAATCAAACGCTTCTAAGGCATGAAAACACGTTCAGTAGTATTCTAATTTTCATTACATATTTTATCTTAACTACTATAATTCTGAGTTTACCCTCCCGCCCCACGGCAAACCGCCACACGCATGGAAAAAGAACCGTCGTCTCGCTTATCTTCCCCTCCCCTCCTACCCCAAGGCAAACCGCCGCCCCTCTCATCGCCCCGCGCCTCCCTTGCGCTCGCCCTGAATCCTCGCATCGCTCCTGCCCCACTCGCGTCGCCCAACTCATCCCCACCGCCGGCTCGCTCCACTATCTTGACCCTCGCGCCACCTCCCTTGCCGCCTCCGTCACCAGCCACGGCGCCCTCTCTCCCTCTTCCTCATGCCTGACGCCGCCGTCCTCCCTCTTCCCCGTGCCTGACGCCGTCGGTCGTGGTTGGAGTTCGAGAGCGAGGAGGTCACGGCAAGGTGAGGGGACGCCATGAGAGAAGCACCGCGGCCTCGGCGTGCACATCAGCTTCATCCGCTCTGTCACCCTAGACTCATGGACCGAGGTGCAGCTCCGCAAGATGAAGGTTAGGGGGAACAACCGCCTCAACATCTTCCCCACCGTGTGGGGTGTGCCCAAGGAGACGCCCCACGTTGCCAAGTACAACTCCAACACCGCCGCCACATACCGCGACTGCATCGCCGTGCTCGTCGAAGGCAGGTCGTGGACCGACCCGTCCGTCGTTAAGGAGACGCCCAAATCTGGCGCGCCTACACCCACCAGGAAGCCACCCCCTTCCCGCCTCCAGTATGGGCAGCGGTGGCGGCGGCGGAGGATGGGATGACTGGGACAACGACTTCCAGCCAGACATGAGGAGGAGCCCGTCGGCGGGGTCGTTCGGCACCACGAGAGCTAAGTCAGGGAGTCAGCT
Source organism: Hsuehochloa calcarea (assembly GCA_036346395.1). NCBI lineage: Eukaryota > Viridiplantae > Streptophyta > Magnoliopsida > Poales > Poaceae > Hsuehochloa > Hsuehochloa calcarea. The sequence continues at coordinate 50,353,441 of CM070599.1, forward strand.
GCCGATGCAGCTCCTAGTCGCATCAACGGTCGGCGATGTGGACGACCAGCGATGCGGGTTGAGGCGACGACTCTCGGTGACAGCAATGGCTAATACTACTGCACATGGCGATAGCATGTAGGATCCACTCATTAGAGCATCTTGCCAAATCCCCCACTCATGTGACATGTCAACGCTGAAAGGTATATCTCCTCCAATCGTTCTTTCTCTTTCTCTCGTGTTAAGGTAGCAAGCCATAATTGCATCTTCTTTTTCTCCCCTTTTGAGCTCGGTTGTAGTTGAAAGTTTTGTAAATCCCCACTTGAAAGCTCCCCCAATTGCAAGTTTTTATCCCCAATTTCAATGTTTTTAATCCAATTTTTGCATATTTTTTGGGCTCGAGTTGAAAGCTTCAGAGTCCGAATTGAAAGTGTGGATATCACGGGGATATACTCCAGATCTTAGGATGATGTGACAATTGGCAATAGCGTTAATGGTTTGTCATGTCACGTATTTTCGGCAAAGTTCAGTTCTGTCAGGACCAAATCGGTCCGATCGGCGAGCATGACGGCCGAGGTCCCAAATCGGTCCCAAATTGGTGGTGACCGGCCCACCTCAGAAAGTGTTAATTTGAGCTGGGCCAAAAATAGAGGTAGCAGGCAAGAGAGGGGATTCTATTGCACTTGGTCTCATAATTTTTGGAATCTTCAGTCAAAAGTTCTATTGGTTTGAAAATTTCAATAGGTTTCGGTTTTCCAGAGAGGAAAAATGGCTAAGTCCCAGCTGGCGGTCTGACCGGCCCGAGGGGCGGTCTGACCGGTTTTCACTTTGATTGTCGGTATTCGAGGCGACGATATTCGGTTGTTAGTAGGTCAAAGTCATGAGCTTCAGGGCATATATGTTTCATGATGCATATTTTGACTAACATTGGTCAAGTTGTTAAGAACTTGTTCCCATATTCGGTTTACTTGTCTATTGTTGTGCATGTTGCTTGGTGGTCAACGACGGTCAACGGCGAGGATGATCGGGACTAGGCTTGGAGAGCTGAGGTCCAAACGATCGACGATGCCGGGTGAGGTCAATGTACTCAAACGTGGTGCAAGATGGATAAGGGTGGCCTATTAGCTAATCCAAGGCGCAAGATGGTGCAAGGTGTATCTAGTTAGGTCAAGGGATGTTAAAGGCGGTGCATTAAAATGCGTGCGTAAGTGTCCTGTTTGTTTTGGGCCTTAACAGGAGCCCAATAGGGTCAAACTTCTAGAAGGTCTAAGTCTCCACTATAAATAGGAGAGGGTGGTGGCTGCACCATCTGTTCGTCTCTTTTACAATTTTTGTAGACCCTAATTTTCTTAGGGATAGTTGATATGGAGGCTAGGGTTTTTGATGTTTGATGTGATTTTTGTGCTCTTGGATTGAGCATTGTCCTCCATTGATGGAGAGGCTGTAAGCCCATATCATATCAATCAATCAAAGGAAAGTTTGATCAATGCTTTGTCTCATTGTGTTCTTTCTTTCTATTTGATGATTTTGGGTATTTCTTTGATCCGTGAGTTTTTGCTTGGTTTCTTCACATGATCTAGCTTGCTGTGACGTGTGGGAATCTATCTAGAATCATCTTGATTATCAATCACCCACGAGCAAGAGTTTTGACCTAGGTTTCGTTTTGACCGGTTTTGAACCTCTCTTCAATCAAATCAAAAATGATCGCTATTCTTCCAAGAATTATCACAATCTTCGATTGGAATAGCTTCCTGATATCATAGAGAAGGTGTGTTCCAAGTTTCATCAAGTTTGGATTAGTAGATCAAAAGTTTCATCTATTTTCATCTTCGTCATCGGGGTTGTTCTTACGTTACGTACACGGTGGTCGATCGCCTGCGAATCGACCGGTTAGACCGGCAGGAAATCGGTTCGACCGGTGTTGTCCCAGCGGTCTGACCGCCAGTGCATTAAGTTGCGTCAATCTTTGTTGACTTTGTCTTATTGCTTAGGGGTTTAAATTAGATTCAATATTAGTCTTCCGCTGTACTGATATACTGATCTTCATAGCTTCCATAGCTACTGGAGTAAAGTTTTATTTAATCAATTATTTGTGGAAAAGTGAGTGTGCTCCTATTCACCCCCCCTCTAGTCGCCTTTTCGGTCCAGCAGAAAGTACACAAGAATGATTGGAAAGCTTTTTTATCTGGTTTGAAAGCTTTGAATTCGACCTGTAGTTGTCAAAATCAAAGTTGAAATTAGGCGAATTTTCCGAGTTGAAAGTTTCTTCGTTAATGGAAAGTTGAATTTGTGGAGTACAAAGTTAATTGGAATCACTGGTTACTCATGTTTTAGCATCTTTGTCCTAAACAGCTGGAGCCTTGGGTGTCATTAACATTCTAGCTCAGGATTAAGCCCAACTACGCAAACATCTTAGTAAGTTCTTCGATAGGCATAAATCTTATTTGAGTCCATCTTACTTGAGAAGCCTTAATACTCAGTCATTTATTTCAGTTCAGTACCATATCCTCAGTCTAACTCAACTGAAGAAAATGGGTATACAGATTTTCATTTTATTTGTAGAATTGGCACACAGTCTGGCTCTATTATGCACTGAGACGTATGCAGAGTTGGATTTTATATGTTTTATTAGCTATTATTGATTTGCAAAGTATGATTAGCTTTCTAGGTTTATGGTGCATATCATGTTGGCGTCATTCACAGCTGGTTGGCAGAGCAATGATTTGCATCCGCTGGTTATTGAGAGATATGAGATTGTGACTCTCAATTCTGGCATTATATCGTTTTACTTCTCAAGAAATGTAGCATTAGATTTTATTTATTGGACAGATCTAGCACTATGTAGTTCAAAAGCCTCTTCCTTGGCGTGCTTGTGATTTGAAATTGCTAATGGATTGGTAGTTTGTTGGGACTTAATTCATTTTCCGCATGTTGGGATTATATTTCTTTGTTTTCTTTTGGTGGATAAATGTCGTAGGAGTCTAGGACTAAAGCTGAGATTGAAACATGTAACATCAGATCAAGTAGCTGGGAAAGAGTTAGTCTAACCTTGTGAGGCTCGGTTAGCTGTCTATTATTGTTTCAAAATGCTTGCTTTGCTAACCAAGATAATCACCATGATGTACATAATTCATGCATTGTGCAGAGAGCTCCCGCACATGAACTCAGTCACTGGAAGCCTAGAACGGTCACAATTTGAGAGATTATGGCCACCTCTTTCTCTTCTCTATGCGGTTCCTCACGATACGAATGATTGAACCCTCCTAGGTCCCCTATCACTCTCCACCTTCATGGCTTCATCCATATCTTTTATTTACCTAATCTTTGTGTTTTATTTGAACGTGTTAGTTTGTTTTGCAAAATCGTAAGTACTAGATAACTTTTTTTTCCCTTGTGAGAGGTTTGTTCATTGAAGAAAATTTTATTGCTTAAGTAAAAAATTTGGTGATCATGTTGATGCCTAAGCTCGGGTCAAAGATGAGAGAATATGGGCTGTTTTGAAACTTTTAGTGTCCTGTATAAAATGTGAAGTTTAATTTTTTATAGCCAAGGTGTGGAACACATACCAGAGCTTCATCATCTTGGTGCTTATTGTCAGTTTATATGCAAAGTGATCGTTCGTTCATTTTGGGTAGCAGTAGTAGCAGGTGTTGTAATAGTTGGAGTTAATATTTTTATTTATTCATGTGTGAAAGAAAATTGATATTTATTATTCGGTTTAGGACCCCGTATGTTGATTTGTATCACTGTCTTTTGAGGTTCCGTTGCAACGCACGAGCATCCTACTAGTAATCTGTTATTGATGTAAGAGTTTATTTAAACCATTTTATTGTACTTTTGGCAAATTTGCAACTTGTGTGTTGTATTTATGATATTAGTGAACTAGTATATAAAACTATGGAATTGCGATTGTGAAGTGTGCATCTCCATTAAAAAATTTATAGCTCTGCCGCTGCCTGTGTTTCTCTATTCACTACTACAGAAAAGCTCATCACAGACGGTTCGTAACAGTCATTACAGACGATTTTTGAACCGTTTGAAATTTTATGTTTGTGATAACAGGTGGTTATCACAGGCGGTTGAAAAACCGTTTGTGATAAGTCTTATCACAGACGGTTTTAACAAAAATCGTTTGTGAAAGGCAGATATCGCACACGGTTCCAACCAAGAACCACTTGTGATACGAACCGTCTGTGATTTTGTAGTATCACAGACGGTTTGTTAATACAACCGCTCGTGATAAATGATATATCACCAGACGGTTTATTAACAAACCGTCTATGATACTATCATATCACGCGGTTCTTGGTAACAAACCGTCTATGATATCTATCATTCACATACGATTTTTGTTAAAACAAAACCGTCGTGATCGCCTTCGACCTAACTAATTTTTGTCGTATTTTCACTAGCCTCGGAATTGCCACCATGCCCTCCAAAACTAACAAGCGAAACATATCACAAATAATTATTGCCAACTCAAAGTGATCATTTAACTCAAAATCAATTACAAAAGAATGTTTCAAGTATTGTCGCTAGAGTTACAAATTGAATTACAACTAGTCAAAGTGAATTACAATATTGTATCAATTGTTTCGAGGTCGTTCATCGGTGTCGACAGCGTGAAACTCTCCGGTGGTGTTAACTATGTCTGCCTTGATGAAGCCGCATAGCTCCCCTCGAGCGTGCGTGACCTGGTCCATATCGAGTGCATTTAACTCTATGTTCAAGCCCTGTCGCTTGCAGGAGTAAAGTAGTAAGCATATATATTTAAATTTATAATTAGAAAATAATTATTACGAGATTGACAAACCTGGGGATCGTGCATCCTAGAAGCAATCAATAGCTGCATATGATGGCATACACAGAATGCGCATAGGTGATCTCATTTTTGCTGGCGGCACTGCAAAAATAAAATTACATATATATGTACAGTCAGTTTGAGACGCAATATTACGGAGCATGATATATGACTATTGTGTTGTAGCGCATACCGGAAATCGCATCCTGTGAGTCAGTGTGGCGCTCGTTCCCTTGTATAAACCTCCCTCGGCAACATAGCCGATGAATGCCCTACATGATTCAAAAAAGTTATCCTCGTCCATTTCAAACGAAGGAAGACTATAATAGAGTTATGTGCGGAGGAAATGAACATACCTATCAAGTATTCCTTTAAGAAGGGTGAAGTCGTGATTTTTGTTGAGTAGAGAATCAAGGTACAATACCATGTTCCTCTTTGGCACAAGAATCAGAAGAATCCAGTGGAACCTACTCATGTATGTTGCTATAGTCATAAACCTATGTTGAAACATAATTTGTATAGCAAATATTGAAGCACTTACTTCTGGTTGTAGGGCACCATTATGTAGTACTTGTCGTCCAGAGCAAGCAATCCCATTTTTATGTAATTCTCGACGTAGGATGCGTCTTGGTTGATTGTTTGCTCAGAGATCACGTGTGGGTCGAGGAAACCCACCGGTTCTTTGATTCAACGAGCATATTTCATAATGTATCTGTACATAAGCAATGAGTTATGATATTTATCGGTATCACGTGAGTGTAGAAATTGATTGTACACAATTACAATGTCCAGCATCGTAGAAGTGAGGCGTCGAGGGCAGTTAGGTTGTATAGGTCAAATAAGTCTTAGAAGCCCACGATGAAGTGGCCAAGCTCGTGGAGAAAATACTCCCTCCCGTATCTGACGATGATTCCAGTATGGTCCCCCTCCTCTTGGGTCTTACGCAAGTATCAATCATGCAAAGCTTGACAAGCTACTCCCGAGCTCTTTATTTCTGCGCCGGATACCAACAGACTTTCGAGGGAGTATTTCACGGGTTTGGGAGGTGCCTTAATGTTCTTCGATTTCGATTTCTCCTTAACGAGGCGGCTGAGGGACGTCTTCCCGTGAGACACCTCATGGACCGATATGGTGACACGCTTTTCTTGTCCCTTCGTCGTCTTCTCGACGGGAAGCGATGTGGCGGCCTTCTGAAGCTTTGGTTGAGGCGGGCTTATCGAGGGTCCTATTGGAGAGGCAGGGTCCTGTCGATATCGCGTCACTGAAGGGTCCAGTGCGATGTTCTTCTTGGGCCACTGGATAAAAGTGTGTGTGGCATCCACTAGTGTTCTGATTTCTTCGTTCGGGGAATCTCCTGCGGGATGACCATGAAATTGTCATGTATCATGTCCACTTGCACCCTGGTGTAACCCTGCGCCAGCTGGGCACCGTGTTGCACTGCCCCTTCCTGGTATGGATACACCATACCCCGCCCAGCCTCAATAGGAATCGACACAACTATCCTCACTTGGAGCTTGCAGTGCGTCGGCTCCTACAAAACGGTACACAATTAGCTAAGGCGTCCTATAGGTCTATCTTTGGAGCATTCCAAAGATGTACATTACCTCGATGTCGTCGATCGTAATTGCACGTCGTCATGTCCAGAATTATGTGTGGACGCGACGCTACTCCGATGTCGAGGAGAACTTGCTCCCAAATTAACAGGGGCGGCTTGCGCCTGCATGAGTTGATTTACTTGGTTCTGCAAGTTTGTTATTTGTTCTTAATTTTTTTCAATAATCACATGTTCCAACCGAGCGTCGTGTTGGTCCTTGGATCTCTTCCTACTCCTATATGTGTCGGAGTTATGTGGGAATCCATCCCTCCAAGGTATGTAAACCCCAACGCCTCGCGTGCAACCCGGGTGCTCCTTGTTTCCCAGGGTCGTAGATAGTACATCCTTCTCCCTGTCTACTTCGAATGAACCTTGGGAAGATGCGGAAGTCAATGCTTCCTACAAGAGAACATCATGTTATTGTAGACACCATGAAGTTATAGATTTATTAACAATTAAGTGGTTCGACAAATTTACCAGGCGTTGAGACACTGCCTCGTCTGCCGGGTTTGTGAAAGAGATGTTGCCCGAAGACGTGGCTGATGCCCTCGCTCTTAACCAGGCTCGAGCGCGCTCGTCTGAGATCTCAGCAAACGGTCGGGCAGCGGTCTCGTCCTCCGCCGCCCACTGCGTGGCTTTACCCGCGTACCCAGCGGTGCCGAGTCTGTGGGGGTGAGTGTTTTGTGCCTGGAGAGCTCTGTGTGCTGCACTTTGCTCCTAAAATTCGGCCGTTGTCTTCATCTGCACGAAGGCGTCCCATGTATCCCGCGACAAGATATGATACGTCATGAAGGACGTCCGACCCGTGTTCACGTACTGCGTGACAAGCAGGTTCTTGAAGCTCCTCCACGCGTGGCACATCGCGAGCAGCGCGTGCCATCACACACGTGTCTGGTCTGCTTCAGAGAAAGTGAATGAGGTAGAAAGTTCAGTCCACAACTGGTCTCTCTGTACATCCGTCAGAGACATCCAGGTTGGGATGGTGATGGGGACCCGTTCCCCTGCAAGTACCGCGCAGACGGTCCGGAATCTCACAGCTGCTTTCTTGGGACTCAGCGGGATCCCGACGTCACTGACCTCCGTGATCGTCATGCGGTCCGAGGGCAATTTGGAGATTCCTCTACCATCTCGCCTACGTCCCACATTGATCGACAATCCAGGCACATTTGGCGACGTCGCTGATGGCGGCGAAGACGGTGCCTCTGCCATCTCGCTTACTTGCTATCTATATAAGTTACGTACGCAATGATTACATAATCAAATTGAAGTTACCCATTGAACCTAAATATATGATACGTAGTAAATAAAATATATGAAATTGCATAAAAATTGCAAAGGAGAAGGAAATATTCCAAATAAACAAACACACATACAGGGATGTAACGGCACGGCACGGCCCCCGGAGGGCGAGCCCGAAAAGTAACAACACACATAAGTACATGTTAAACTTATAGCGGACAAAGAGTTCGATTCTGACGAATGCGGTACACAAAGATAAAACGATAAGAGCAGCCGGTGTCTAAACTCGTATACCTTTTTACGAGGGGGTAAAACCCAGGTAAAGACACGTCCGTCTAATAGGGGGTAAAACCCAGGTAAAGACACGTCCGTCTAATAGCTTAAAGAGATACTACTCTGAAACTACAAAGACAGATGGGATAAACTAACACGGAAGCAAATACAAACACTGATAAAGCTATGTTTGGTTTGCTACCAATATTTGGTAATATCAACAAAAAATTTAGTAACGCCAACGAACTCCAATGTCAGACGTGGCAATCCAAAGGTTAAGAAAAACTTGCAGGGGATGTCAGAGATGGAAAATCTTGTGAGTGCACTAAGAAGCGAGGGGTTTAAAATGCCGAAGAATCCTTTGGTGTTGCTAATTGTTGGGCAAAGATGCTTTGTCCAACAAAAGAGAGAGGGGAGAGAGAAATAGGGTTACTGACATGACACCAAGTGAGCATCCTGTTTTAATTAAGCTAGCAACCTCGAAGCTAGTCCAAACTAGTGGGAGGTTGTGTGCAGGCAGGCACGAGGAGGAAGAAGAAGGAGAAGGACATCCATCCATGGCGAGAGGCATGGTGCAGCTCCGTCGCATCGAGAACCCCGTCCACCGGCAGGTCACCTTCTGCAAGCGCCGCGCTGGGCTACTCAAGAAGGCCAGGGAGCTCTTCGTACACTGCGACGCCGACGTCGGCATCATCATCTTCTCTGCCCACGGCAAGCTCTACGACCTCGCCACCACAGGGTACAAGTGTACAACAAGGAGCCTCTCTTTGCTTCATCCTGCTGTGAAACTTTGAGCTCTAACAAGTGTTCAATTGTGTTAATTAATTTTGCTGGATCAACAGAACTACGGAAGAGTTGATCGAGAGGTACAAGAGTGCAAGCGTAGAAGGCATGGCCGATGGCTGCCGCCACCAGAGAATGGTTAGTCCTCACTCAAAGAGAAAATGAATTAAGTTGCTTGCTTGCTTACTTTAATATATTAAATATTCACCTTTACAAGTCTAATGTCAGTGTCTATTTCATATGCATAGCATGAGTTGCTAGCTAACATAAAAATCGAGATATCACCACACTTTCTTAGAGCCTGCTAGGTGAATGTGAAGTCGAGACCTGGAATATATTATGTGCTCATGTCATGTTAGTTAACATCTCATCTAAGTACAGCAGCTAGTGTTTAAAACCTAGCTACTTGGCAATACAAACCCTCTCTCTGTTTGTAACTTTTTACACCAGTGTTCAGCTTTGGCTTAGCCCAATCCAAACAACACCCAATTTGCCAAATTTTGGCTTAGTTCATTAGGGCTATAAACCAAGCAGACCCTAAATTTGTGAGGGGCTCGACCACAAATCAAAAGACCAATACAAATAGGGACCTTGCTCCCCTACTACATGCCTGTACACTACATGTAGCAAAGCAAATAGGGTCCTTTCATTCCATAACTAAACATATACTTGACATTGCAAGGAGAGAAGAACCTTAGGGTGGCGCCGGATCGGGGGAGGTGGCGTTGGGTGGCGCCGGAACGGGGAGGCGGCCTTGGGTGGCGCCGGATCGAGGGAGGCGGCGTTGGGTGGCGCCGGAACGGGGGAGGCGGCGTTGGGCGATTCTAGGAAGAACTAGGGCAAGTGTTTAGAACTAGGGCAAGTGCACAACGATTCGAGCGGACCACTTATATAGACTAACATCACAGACGGCTCTTTAATAGAACCATCTGTGATGAGTTATCACAAACAGTTCTATTAAATAATCGTCTGTGATAACTCTAACATGGAACCGTCTGTGATGTAGTTATCACAAACGGTTCCATTAAATAACCGCCTGTGATAACCCTAACATCACAGACGGTCACTTAAACGAAATATCACAGATAGTCACTTAAAGGAACCGTCTGTGATATGAGTAATCACAGACGGTTCCATTAAAGAACCGTCTGTGATGTGCACAAATGGACCACCAACTAATTGCCGGTCTGACCGCCACCAAATCGGTCAGACCACTAAGGGTGGCCGGTCTGACCACCAACACATGGCAGTCTGACCAATTTAGCACCGGTCAGACCGCCAGACCACAGAAGCAATGCACTTTTAACTTTGCTCAAATGATAAAACATATTTGCCCATTTGTGTGTATTTCCAACAAGGTTTCAAAGATGATATTTCTCAACAAGTTGATACCTCTAACAAGTCCACATTAACATCAACATTAGAGATGACAAGTCCATAACACATGACAATTCCACATTGACATCACGTTACAATGGAAGAACAAGTCCATAACACGTGACACGTTTCCATGTTAACATTAAATTACAATGGAATACATGCTTAATTGAAATATAGTCCTTCATGATAATCGATGCGTATATAGCTAGCTTCCTCACTAGGTTCTTCCTCCAGTCTGATGCCGTCTCCGAAAGGAGGCAACTCGTCAAATTGATTGTACTCTTTCTCATCCACGACATTCTCAACTCCGACAATCCTTCTTTTCCCATGAAGAACTACGTGGCGGTTCTTATTTGCTGGGTCTGTTACATAAAAAACTTGAACAACTTGCTTAGCGAGTACGAATGGTTCGTCGTTATATCCGACACGTTTGAGGTCCACAAAGTGACGCCGTACTTATCGACCTTCATGCCCTGCGGAAGTTTAACCCAATGACATCGAAATAGAGGATCTTGAAAAGTACATAGTTGAGCTCCCAAATCTCCTCTACAAACCCATAGTATGAGTTCAACCCGCGTGCCCCCGCAGTATTGAACCCCTCATGAAATGCATATATGCGGACACCGCTGTTCTGGACTGTGCTCTTCCTATCATGAGCTGCCGTATAAAACGTGTACCCATTTATGCCGTATCCTTGCCATGTCATAATTGTAAATTTTGGCCCTTTGACCAACCATAGCAGCGTTTCATCACTTGATGACCTCCCAGTGAATCATGTCTTTAATCATTCGTTGAACCGACGGTTGTGCTATCTCATTATCCAAACCCCCGACCGGTCTGGATTCTGTTGGTGTACCATGTATTTGTGCTCGTCGATGTACGGGGACACTTGGGTCATGTGTTGCAAGATTGTGAATTGGGCCTGCGCGTATGTATCTAGATCGAGAGTTATTGCTTTTCTTCCGATGGTTCCGATACCCTCCAGTCTCCCCTCGTGACGAGATAGAGGCACACCTATCGGTTCCATCTGAGCCATGTAGTCGACGCAGAACTCAATAACCTCTTCTGTTACATAACCTTTGATGATACTGCCCTCCGGCCGAGATCGATTCCGTACGTAGGACTTCAGAATTCCCCTGTATCTCTCGAAAGGGTACATATGACGTAGGAACACAGGGCCGCATATCTTTATCGCTTTCACAAGGTGAACAATGAGATGGACCATGATATCAAAAAATGATGGAGGGAAATACATCTCAAGATGACATAGAGTCATCACCACCTCGGCCTGCAGAGCATCGAGTCCTTCGGAATCGATGACCTTCTAAGCAATTGAGTTAAAGAAATAACACAGCCTAAAGATTGCCACTCGGACCTTGTTCGGCAAGATTCTCCTAATTACAACAGGAAGCATTTGGTCATCAGCATATGACAATCATGAGACTTCATACCAATTAATTTCAAATCTTTCATGGAAACAAGTTTCTTAACATTGGCAGAGTAACCGGACGGAACTTTCACACCATGCAAGCTTTGACACAGTTCATTTCTCTCGGCCTTGGACAAAGTGTAGCAAGCTGGGGGAAGGTACGTTTGTCCTTTATCGGTCTCTTTCGGTGCTAATTCGGTTCTTATATTCATATCAACCAAGTCACGCCGTGCGTTAACACCGTCTTTTTTTGCCACTAATGTTCAGTAAGAGACCAATCAAGCTATCACACACATTCTTCTCCACGTGCATGACGTCGATACAGTGGCGAACTTCTAAGTACTCCCAATAAGGCAAGTTCCAAAAAATTGACCGCTTCTTCCAGATATTTTTCTGAGGGGTCCTTAATTTACGTCCCTTTCCAAGCACAACATCGATATCCTTAACCATATCATAGACCTCTTTCCCTCTAAAAGCCCTTGGAGCTGAACCGTCCTGCTTATTTCCTTCGAATTGTTTCTTCATCTTGCGGTATGGGTGAATCCTGGGAAGGAACCTACGGTGGCGATATATACGATTTTGCGCGAGTTGTTCAGCCATACACTCTCGGTACCATCTAAGCAGCGCGGACAGACTTTGGCTCCTTTTGTACTGAACCCCGACAGGTTACCAAGGGCAGGAAAATCATTGATGGTATAGAATAACATGGCGCGTAAAGTGAAGTTCTCTCGTTTGTACGCATCCCATACTTGTACCCCTTCGTTTCAAAGTGTCACAAGATCTTCCAGCAATGGTGCTAGGTACACATCAATATCGTTCTCAAGTTGCTTCCGCCCTTGGATAAGTAGTGACATCAAAATGTATTTCCGCTTCATAAACAGCCAAGAAGGAAGGTTGTACATACATAGATTCACAGGCCAAGTGCTATGTCGGCTGCTCATGTTACCGAAAGGATTCATTCCGTTTGTACTCAACCCTAACCTTATGTTCCTCGGTTCCGCACCGAACTCTTCGAAACTCCGATCGAAGTTTCTCCACTGGGCAGAATCAGCAGGGTGTCTGAGCTTCCCATCTTTCTTACGCTCCTCCGAGTGCCAACGCATCAATCTTGCCTCATTTCGGTTCGCAAATAAACGCTTCAAACGTGAGATCACAGGCAGAACCACAACATCTTAGCAGGAGGTTCTTGCTTCGCCTTAGCAGTATTCTTACGCTTGTATCGGAATGCTTTGCACACGGGACATGCATGCATGTCTGCATACTCTTTACGGTAGAGGATACAATCGTTCGGACATGCATGTATTCTTTCTACTTCCATTCCCAATGGACAAATAACCTTCTTAGCTTGGTAGGTCGTGATGGGCAATACGTTTCCCTCCGGAAGGATGTCAGCTAAGAGACCTAACAATATCGTAAAACTCTTGTCGGACCAACCATTGCTTGCCTTCAATTTCAAAAGTTCAAGCACAGTTGACAACCTTGTGTATTCCGGCTTGCAGCCAGGGAACAAAGGTTTCCCCGAGTCCTCCATTAAGCCATCGAATTTACAAAACTCTCTCTCACCGTAGTTCCCTTCTGCATCGCGTAGTATCTGATTCAGATTATCATCATGCGACCTATCCTCATCAAAAGCACATTCCATACCCTGCATATCGTTGACTTCCTCGGCAATGTCGTCACACTGACTTCCGGTATAATCTGCTCTTCACCGTGACTGTTCCAACATGTATATCCTTTTTTGAAACCCCTTCGTATTAAGTGAGCTTCGATCAGCACCGGGTTGTTAAACATTTTCATATTACCGCAATCAATGCATGGACAGTACATAAATTTTATCCCATTTTTCAACATATCCTGCTCGCGGCTCTTCTAAAAGCAAACACGTCGTTAATATACTCTTCACTCACACAGTTCTCAATGTACATCCAGTTTCGGTCCATCTACACGTATACGCACGTAACAAATTAATTAGTGTTAAATTATATTAATAAACCGCAAGTACCCTTCATAATGACCAAACACATTAGTGATTAGTCTAGAGCAAATATAAAGGGTTACAGATCGTTACACATTAGTGATTATTCTAGAGCAAAAATAAAGGATTACAGATCGCTACCCTTCTCTCCAAGTTGGCGTAATGTGGGAGGAGGCAGCAGAGGTGCCGCAATGGGGGAGGAGGCAGCAGGGGTGACAGCTCAACACGGAATGGGCAGCAATGTGCATGGAAGGAGGCAGCAGCAGCAGCAGGGTGGCGCAACGGGGGAGGAGGCCGCAGCAGCAGGGTGACCAATGGGGAGGAGGCGGCAGCAGCAGCAGGGTGGCGGCGCCTCAAATGGAATGGGCAGAGGGGGGGCCTGTTGGGAGCATCTATTTATAATAGTAGTATATCACAAAACACGCCTCATCAAGACAGTGTGTGTTAAAGAACCGTCTGTGATAACACATACCGTCTGTGATGATGCATGTTCTATTACTTGTTTTGTAGTAGTGGTTGGTGCCAAAGCAACGGGGCCTCTCATATTCATGAAGCTACAATTACAAACCTGAAGTGTCATCTTTGAAGAAAAAGAAACTAAAAGCTTGCTTGCTTTTCTTAAGAACCGTCTGTGATAACACATACCGTCTGTGATGAGGCGTGTTCTATTACTTGTTTTGTAGTAGTGGTTGGTGCCAAAGCAACGGGGCCTCTCATATTCATGAAGCTACAATTACAAACCTGAAGTGTCATCTTTGAAGAAAAAGAAACTAAAAGCTTGCTTGCTTTTCTGGATCTAATGGAAGATAACAACACAAAGAATGATGTTGTTATATCACAAAACACGCCTCATCAAGATAGTGTGTGTTATCACAGACGGTTCTTAAAGAACCGTCTGTGATAACACATACCGTCTGTGATGAGGCGTGTTCTATTACTTGTTTTGTAGTAGTGGTTGGTGCCAAAGCAACGGGGCCTCTCATATTCATGAAGCTACAATTACAAACCTGAAGTGTCATCTTTGAAGAAAAAGAAACTAAAAGCTTGCTTGCTTTTCTTAAGAACCGTCTGTGATAACACATACCGTCTGTGATGAGGCGTGTTCTATTACTTGTTTTGTAGTAGTGGTTGGTGCCAAAGCAACGGGGCCTCTCATATTCATGAAGCTACAATTACAAACCTGAAGTGTCATCTTTGAAGAAAAAGAAACTAAAAGCTTGCTTGCTTTTCTGGATCTAATGGAAGATAACAACACAAAGAATGATGATGTTGTACTCATCCCCCGAACCCGTCGTCCTCATGCTACAATCCCACCGTCCTGTCCCTTGAGGTCGTGCCGCCGGAGTGGTCGTCCTCCTCGTCGCCCCCTGATGTCCCGCGGTCGGAGTCGAAGTCCTCTCTGTTGCCCGACCTTCTCGCCGACGTCCTCTAACCGTGACGCGATCTCCTCATCCCTGTTGCACAAGCACCGTCTGCGCCCCCTGTCCAGATCTGGCGGATGGCAGCCTAGACGAAAGCTGCTTAAGCAGAAAAGGAATTTGTATATACATTGAGCTTGTAATATGAAACATCGGTTTGGTTGCATACATTGGATTGTTAGGCCTTGGTACGCATGCATGTTGCGCCATATTTTTTATTCATATAGTAATACAATAGTCAATTTGTATGGCAGATTTTGGTGCGCTTGATGCGAACAATTGGTTACTCATATTGATCCTTAATCATCACATTAACAATCAATGCATAAACAATATGCAAAAAATCTTCTTAGCTCATTTGTGTAAGGGTATATCAGACATTTTGTCATCCAAAACAATAAGCAAATTCAAGAAAAAGTTAGACCACCAAACACCTTGGCTTCACTTAAAAGCAGGCTCGTTATAAGCTGCTTAAGCTGAAAAGCCAACTTTAAACTAAAAAACTTATACCCAAACAAAGTGGCCCTAAGCCTGCGCCACCACTGGCCTTTAACCACTACAAAGCAACAAATATGGCGTGGCTGCGTGACATGCATATGTCTCCCTCTGCGGTCTACACCACCTGGTCGGGAGATCACGGTATCAGTAAGCGTTGCCGCCACGGATTCGTTCGAATGCACAAGGCTGGAAAAATGGCCACCTAGCACATAACGATTAGCTACATATAAGCCTAGCTTTCAGTTTGCACGTTGCATGTAACAACGCAGCGTCGCCTTAGTAGTGAAGACTGAAGGGTGAGGAGAACAGAATAGAAGAGGCCGCGCGAAAATGGAAGCGATTGTCGCTTACCTCCTCCTGCTACTCCTCTCCACTTTGAAGCCATCCAAAATCGAAACCGACCCCCGCGCCACCTGTCGTCCCCGTTGTGGGCTCGCTACTTTCGCTCGAGCGTGCACCCTCCCTCCTCGAGCCCGCCATCCGGGGGCTGCACCGCCGCCACATCCCCGTACGTCCTCACCCTCCGCTTCCTCTCCCCGCACCCTCACCATCTTCGTCCCGGACGCGCACTGTCGGCTCTGCCCCATACGGCCCGCTGCGACACAACCTCACCTAGCTTCGACGTCCTCCCCTCCCCTCGCACCTCTGGCCCAATGGTGGGCGCTCGTGCTCCTGACATCCAACCTCAAGCCCTATTGGAATTAGCCCAGGATTACACACACACTTTGTGGACGCACGCTATCACAAGTGCCTAGGAGGAAGAACACATACAATTTTTGCGGCACCGCAACTGCCTAGTGCCCTTTTCTTCTGTTCTTTGTTATTCTCTCATCACATACAAGGCTCTGAATGCCACTTAAATACAAATGCTAACACACGCGCATGGGCTAACTACTAACTCCACTCCCTACATCTGCGCCATGCAAACCACATACATGGTACATTTCACATGTAACTAACCCCTTAATGCTAACCATGCAAACTTTTACATATCATAGACTCCACAGTTATGGCCGAACCGGCTTGATCCTAAACTCACGGCATGACCCACACGACGTGGCACTACACTTGACCAAGCCAACATGCAGCTACAACCCCCTTCCTTCTTCTCTTGTGTTTGACTCAACTAACTGGAAAACAACATGTTCAGGATGAGAACAAGCCGAATGACTACTCTGCCTAAACACATGCCATGATCCTAAAGACACGCTCAATGCACACGACTAGATTACATGCAACTACATACAACTCGCCCAACTAAATGTGCACATACACATACTCAAACTTGTAACGTGACAAGTGTTGATTATTCCCAACATCCCCCACCCAATCAAGACTTGTCGACTCATGCGGATCACCTGCAACCTGTTGCCACACACATGTTTTGCAATGGTTTCGCACCACTGATCACGCACATATTCATCTTGCAGCGGCTTCACGCCGCCATTCATGGCATCTGTCGTGAGTGAGACATCTTGCGGTATCTCACCACCAATCGATGTCTCATCCACGAGCGCGTCACGCAACATCTCATCGCGCCATTGTCGGCCTCACACTGACTCGCCTAGCATCGACATCACACCGACTACCACGCGATCATCCTCGACTTCACACTGAGGCGTGCTTGTCGACTTCACACCGATCTTCTTGCGACGATGACCTCGCACCATCGCCATTGGCTTCATGCCAAATCCTCATGATGGCTTCGCACCACCATTCGTGTACGTTCCCCAGTGGCCTCGCATCGCCGTTCGTGCACGGCGTGCATGGACTTCACACCAATGTCGCATCCTAGCAACATGTCACACCATGACCTTCGGTCTTACGCCGAATAGTCTCCCGGTGTGGACACCACCATCACCAATGGCTTTGCGCCGCAAGTCTTTGGCATGTCATCGCTATAGCACCATGCCGCGCTGCCGGCCACCACCTCGTGTGGAACCTCGACATCGCCGCATCTTCTCACAGCCGATGTCGACGTCATCATGTCACTGATGTCATGGCTTCTTGGCGTTATACCAGACGACGTTATCTTCACATCTCCTCAGGATCGAACTGCGCTTTGATACCAAATGTTGGTCCAACTCTCAGATAAAACTCACACATGTCTTCCTTCTTCTTTTATGTTTGACTCAACTAACTGGGAAAAAACAACATATTCAAGAAGAGTACAAGGCGAGTGACTGCTTTGTCCGAAAAACACGCCATGATCCTAAACACCCGCTAAATGAGCAAGAAAAGAACGAGGCGATATGATGAATAATGGTGAGGACGGAAGCTTGGCGTATTGCTACATCGACACTCCTTGACCACTAGCTCCCGAAGAGAAAGGCGAGCGTGCGCTCACCGACGCCGATATGGTGAGCCTCTGTAAGGAGTTCCTCGCCGCGAGCGTCGACACCACGGTGACCGCGCTGCAGTGGATCATGGCGAGCCTGGTCAGGCAACCTGAGATCTAGGTGAAGCTCCTAAATGAAATCAACACGGTGGTCGCCGGCGACGAGAAGGAGGTCACCGAGGAGGACCTCCAGAACATGTTGTACCTGAAGGCGGTGGTCCTGGAGGGGCTCCGCCGGCACCCACCGGCGCACTTCCTGCTGTCGCACACGGCGGTGGAGGAGACATCGCTAGACGGGCACAGCATGCCGCCATCCACGTCGGTGAACTTCTCAGTTGTCGACGTCTCGCTGGACAAGCCTGTGTGGAACCACATGAAGGAGTTCAGGCTGGAGAGGTCCCTGAACAGCGGGGAAGGCATCGGGGTGGACCTGACGGGGAGCTGGGAGATCACGATGACGCCATTCGGTGTCGCTCTGTGTACTAAGGAAGCGATGGGGAGAATTAGAGATGAGACTTGGTAGTTGTCCCGGCGGGCTCGGCGGCTGGCTATTAGCTACGACCTGCCTTAGTTTGCTTGTACTCGTCCTTGATTGGCAACGTTGCGGCGACTGGAGTGGGGATTTTTTAAAAGAAGGTATGATCTATTTTCTGGTGAGATGCGGTTGTCGTGAGATCGTGGGTGGTCCTCGGCTGATTTTATTTTGCTTCGAGCCTGAGGTGTGTTTTTTAGACTCATTTTGGTGTTCTTATTCTAGGGTTTGTAGAAGATCCCCCGTGCAGTTGGATCTAGTTGTTTCCTAGGGCTGTGAAATTTGTACCGGTTTGGTGATAACTCAAGGCTTATGCTCTTTGTAATTTTGCAAATTGATTATAATGATGTCAGTTTTCCATGGAATTATAATGCTTTGCAGTATCATTGAAAATAATCTTGTATTGTAATGTTGTCTCATCACCTTTCATGCTAGTTATATGAAATGTTGTTAAAATTGCAAGTTGATTACATAAATATGGCACTGACTAATTATCTGTAATTTCATATATATAGAAGCACAATTTTTTTTTTGTCATAAATCTTTAATTGTAGTACACCATACCAACATGTGTGTAGAGATTATTTCAGAAGTCCTTATATTTATTGACTTCTTGCTTATCTGTATATGTGCAGTGTCATATTAGGATTTTTAAAACTAGTGTTGACTGTTTTAATCTTTGCTTAGTATGGTATACTCACAATAATGCTGTCAAGTTATAGACCATCTTTTTGTATATTTCAAAACTGTTAGCTTGTAAAACATTCTGCATGGTTTATTCTTATACAATGTAGATGTAATTTGAGAGTTAACATGTAAACAATGTTTATTGTCATGGACTGTTTATTAAAATTCTACCATAAAACTTGCACACTTGTTGAATTGAAGTTGCAACATCAGGTTATGTGCAATTTCAACTAAAAAGGAGTGCAAGTTTGTATCCTGGGATAGTTTTTTTTTTTTTTTCCATTTCAGGTTCATCAAGTTGATATTAGAATAAATTATGTTTCAGTTTTCTGCCAGGGTTCATCAAACTTCTTATTATTTATGTCTAGGTTAGAATAAATTTTATGTTTAAATGTATTTGTTTTGTTGTTTTCTACCCAATGTTCAATTACATAAAAAATTTCATGACAACAGAGTTTTTCCATAAGCAAATTTACAGATGTCAGATAGTTTATTCCATTCTTGGCTACAATTTTGGGCTGAAGTATCACACAAATGTTGTGAGTCTAGTTCAGTGTAATTAGTTTGTTGAGCTAATTAGGTATATTCCTTTTGTTTTTGTATTTTGTAGGGTTCACCTAGGTTAGGATATTTTGTTTAGCATAGAATAATCCTTTTTGTTTATGTATTTTGTTTATGTTTGGTTTGCCAAGGTTGTGATAAATGAATATTTTGTCTTATGTTAGGGTTCAGCGAGGTTGCTATAATTTTGTCTAGGTTATATTTTTTCTGTCTTTTGTAGGGGTTGACCTAGATTACTTCATTTTATATCTCTGTTTGTTGGGGTTCACCAAGGTCACTACAATTTTGCAATTGCACGAGAAATTCCTCTAGTAGTTATAATACGTAAGTAGGTTTTCTTCAGTAATTCTGCAATTTCTATATCATAGATGGAGATGTAGAGTAGATGAGAAGTTTATAGTTTGTAATTCTAAATGGTTGCATCTACTTCTAACTTCTAGGTACTTATATTTCAGGTTCAAATGTGCAATGCACTTGGATTAACATGTTAATCAACATAGAAAGATCTGCATGGGATGAAAAATGGCTACCATCAGCAATGTTCTTCCTCGATGTAACCGGTCAGTACTTGTGGAGAGAAGCCAGTTGGTACATCAAGTGACTAGTGAAAAGTCTATAGCATCGTAAGTTTTGTATTAGCACGAAGAAATGAATTACCACTCTTGTCCTGGTTTTACTCAAGTAATCAGCTGCAATTTCCTAACTGATACTTCGGAAGAATTTGCTGATTTGCTTTGAAGAAGTCGAGCCCTGTAAATTTTTGTGAACCATTTGATTGTATATATGAAGTACACAAATATTTTTGAGCTCTATGTTACAAAATTTATCATTCAACTCATCGCAACAAGCACTTTTAAAATTTCTGAGTTTGGTTGTTGTGATTGGACTGTTTATTGATTTGTCCTTTGTGTAAGTGAATGGGCTGACTTCTGGAGCTTAACAGGTGGTCTATGGGGAAGTAGGCCCTTAACGGGTCAACTACTGAAATTGTGGGCCTGATAACAAGCAAAACAACCCAACCTATTAAAAAACAGCTTAGAACAGTATAGAAAAACAAACAGAACATCACAACTGTTGGATGATCATCAGAAGGTCAAAAAACCGACTGAGTTAAGCTTTTCTTAGTCGACTGTGCAATAGTGGGTCCCATTTATTTATTGTCTGTATTTATATTGGCGAGATTGGAAATTTTTTACACATAGAATATTGATCAAACAGTAAAAAAATATGACTAATGGATTAAAAAAAATCAGGCAACTGATGCCAAGACAGACTCTAATGATTAGCTTAACCCTCTAAACGATGTGCTAATAATAAAAGCTAGCTAATAAGTAGCTAGTGATGTGCCAATGCGTGTACGTCGAAACTAGTATAGTAGCATCGTGCAACTCGGACTTGGCAGAGAGTTGCTGCCAACGTGCATGGTCTTGGTTTCGTTGCCAGGAAGAACAGGACATCGACGCATGTACTTTGTCGGACGAATTTGCATGCATGTTTGCATGGGGTCTTTGACGTGTTTCCTGTACACATTGCACTGTCATGTGGTGTGTGATACACCGACATACGTACGAAGCATGCACAACACCGATGGATGCCGTTATAGGATTTGTTTGGATACATTGTGATTCGACTTAATTTTTTTAGATTGACTGAGAATTTGAACCAAAATTCATTCCAATCTGTGGATATCATGGGGATATGCTCTAGATCTTAGGATGATATGACAATTAGCAATGGCGTTGAAGGTTTGTCGTTTCACGTGTTTTTGGCAAAGTTGTTGTGCTGTCAGGCCATTGGCGGTCTGACCGGCCTAAGGGCGGTCCGATCGGACATAGCGGCGGTCGGACCGGCCAACTTCAAAAAGTGAGGTTTTGAGCTGTGCCAAAAATAGAGGGTGTAGGCAAGAGAGGAGATTCTATTGCACTTGGTCCCATAATTTTTGGAGTCTCCAGTCAAAAGTTCTATTGGTTTGAAAATTCTAGTAGGTTTCGGAATTTCAGGGGCTGAAATTGGCTAAGTCGCAACTGGCGGTCTGACCGGCCAGGGTGGGCGGTCAAACCGGCCCTGGGGGCGGTCTGACCGGTTTTCACTTGGATCGTCGGCCTTCGTGGCGGCGATGTTCGGTTGTTAGGTCAAAGTCATGAGTTTTAGTGCATATGTGTTGCATGATGCATGTTTTGACTAACATGGATCAAGTTGTGAAGAACTTGTTCCCGGATTCGGTTACTTGTCTATTGTTGTGCATGTTGCTTGGTGGTCAACGACGGTCAATGGCGATGATGATCGGGACTAGGCTTGGAGAGCTGAGGTCCAGAACGATCGATAATGCCGGGTGAGGTCAATGAACTCAAGCGTGGTGCAAGATGGACAAGGGTGACCTATTAGCTAATCTGCGGCGCAAGGTGTGGCTAATTAGGTCAAGAGGAGATAAAGATGGGGCATTAAAATGCGTGCGTTTGTGACCCGTTTGTTTTGGGTCTTAACGGGAGCCCAATTGAGTCAAACTTCTAGAAGGTCTAAGCATCCACTATAAATAGGGGAGGAAGGTGGCTATACCGGTTCGGGTTCGACGAATCCAGTTCGCGATTTGCGGGGTTTTATAGTGAATCCGGTAACTATGTTGCATACCCTGCAACTCCGTGGGTCGGTATGGTTTCCACGTTGGTTGTCATCCATGTCGTTTCGAGAGTGTCGTGTCTGCTTCAACGCTTTGTTCGGGGCCCATTTCACCATCTCCGCCCAAAGATCCTTGTAGTTCATATCAACGCCATATGAGTTGAACTCAGCACTCCATGTTCTGAAAAGATGATGCATGTCGTAGTACTCGGAGATGTACGGCGTAGATATCTACTTAACTTGTGCGCACGCCCTGTACACATGTGAGCATGGCTTGTGTAGAAACTTCGGCTTGTTGCAAGTGCAGGTCGCCACATCAGTGAGGGTGCACACATACTTCTATCCCTAACATGGCTATTCATGTATTTCTACCTCAGCCGGATGTCGTACTTCCTTAGGCCATCAATGACCAATCACCCAGATGTCGTGCGTACGAGCTTTCTTCATCTTCTTGTCCATGTACCTCCGCATATTTTCGGACCACTATTTCCCCCTCATCCAACTGCCTCTTTACTATGGTGCCTCTATTGACAAAATAATCAATTGTATGAGTCCAGGTCTTGTCAACGATCGCGGTGATTGGGAGGCATCACACACCTTTTAGTATGCTATTGTACACCTTGGACATGTTGGTTATCATTATCTCATATCTCGCACCGTCTCTGTCATATAGTTGTGACCATTTCTCCAACTCAAGAGCATGCAGATTTATCCACTCGAAGAAATTGCTAGTCCTCCTAGAAGCCCCTCCTGCGACATGTTCTCCCTCCTATGGCTCCGGATGAGACTCCCTAGTATGCTTCGCGGTCAGCTCATCAAAGCTCTTTCCAGATGGTCTCAAACTTGCGCCTTTGGTTTTGCATGCATAACTTCTTGAAGGTCTTCATCGGATCCTTCATCATGAACCTATGAAGAAATTTGCTGTAAGATACCTTATACACCACTGGATTTCCACATTGTTCCACTGTAAGGGGGTTGCATCTCATTCTTCATGGTGTTGAGCGCGGACAACAACCCTGCATTACGGTCTGTGATAAAGCACACATTAGGCCGGTCTCCCACAACGGCCCACTTGACATTTGTAAGGAGCCACAACCAACTGTCTGTGTTATAGTTCTCAACGATGGCAAAGGCAACAGGAAGAAGCTAGTCAGTTGCATGTGCCGTCACCGCAGTGAGTATGGTGCCTTGTACCTCCAGGTCAGGAAAGTGTCATCTATTGTGAGCATCAGATGACAAAACTTGAAGCCCTCTATGGCCTGAGCGAATGCCAAGAACACACGGCCCAATATATAGCAATTAGGGCCTCAATGAGGACCTATCATGTCCAGTTTGTTTATGTATGTGTCCGGGTCTGCTTCTACAATATGATGAAGCATTGTTGGCACAAGGTTGTACGACTCCTCATACGTACATGGACTCGATCACCTTCTGCTTAGCTCATCGAATCTTGTTGTAGCTGACTGTATAATCAACCAGATTGGCTACATCTGACATCAGCATCTTGGAGGAGACAGACACATCCTTAGAAACTAGGTGGCTAATGAGGCTCGCCACCTATATGGAGAAGTGACATTCCTGTACCGTTGGAGCGGCTCACTTGGCTCTCAAGTGTGGTCGATCAGCATCATGATCGTGAGGTCCGTACCACGGCTCTTCACCTTCTGCGCACGAACCTTGCCAAAGCAGCCTTACACTTGGCACTTCACTGTGTACTGAGTTGGGTATTACCTGAGCACCCGGTACACACGGTTGATGGACACAGCGTACCTTGTTATAACTTGTTGCACGACCACCTTGTTCGGGACTTGTGGTCCTGTAGCAATACAAGTGACCGCACTGCAAGTTCATCCATCCTAGATGACACGTACGCCACTCTGTTGATAGAATTCCGCCCACAGGAGCAGCACCCCCTACACCCTCAAGTGTATCCACTTCGCGACCATCCCAGCCTAAGTCGGCATCCTCATCGGACTCCAACTCATCCAGATGGATTGGTAGAAACTCATGGCAGTCAATACCGTATGGGCCAACAACCATTCTCTCGCCTCATTTTCTACAAAATTCTCTGGAAGTCTTCTATTAGAGTCTTCATCCAAATCAACACATTTTGTGATCCCATCATCACCCACCGCCTGCACTTCTCTGCTCCCACTGGTACCAGCCTCATCAATGTTTGACGGCACCCTTTCTACAAACTGCACATACACCATCTGGATTCCTAGCAATCTCCATGTACTGGCCCCATGTAACACTACCCTTCACCTTGTGTAACTCCCATACGCCCTGCGTTGACCATCTCCTGTTGGTGCAGGTTACCGCCTCGACAAGCTTCTTCCTTGCTGTCTCCCTGTCAAACTCTCTCCGAATGCAGCTCCTCAGCTCGTCAATACCGATTCATTCAGGACGTCCACCCGTACCACCTTACACTGACATCTTGACAAGTCCAACCCACCTGGACCACCCCCGTACAACACTGTCACTGTAAAACACAAGCAATTCTTGCATGTCACCAAAACAACTCAACACACTTAATATCTATGTTTCCAGGAATTCACCCATTTTTACTACCTACGAAATTAACTTGATATCCATGTTTTCAACAAAAAAACATATTTTCTATACTTACTCAATAAACCTGCTATCCACATTCCCAAAATTAACCAAATTTTTTTGCATACGCAGTACAACATTATTTGTACACTATGTGCTAAACATTTTATTTGTAGACAATCACCTAAATAATTTGCACAATTTAATCTACATTTTTCTATATCGCCGAAGCAACTAAACTTTGCAAATCCTTACCTAATTACGTTACCTAATAATTGGCTAACTAACATACTAGTAAATTAATGACAACTATTTTCCTAATCATGTGCCTCCAAAAATGTCATAACCATCAACGACCCTATTTACATATTTTTTGTACATAGCTAATAATCTTGCTAACCACATTCCCAACATTTACCTTTTTTTTTACATACGCAATACAACATTATTTGTACACAATATGTGATAAACATTTTATTTGTAGACAAACCACTTAAATAATTTGCACTACTTAATCTACATTTTCCTACAACAAAGCAACTAAACTTTGTTAATCCTTACCTAATTACATTACCTAATCATTGGCCAATTAACATACTAGTAAATTAATGATGACTATTTTTCTAATCATGCGCGTCAAAAAATACCATAACCATCACCGACCATGTTTAAGCAATCATAGCATTGCCAAATAGCTAATCAAACACTAATCACACAATTAATATACAACATGCATGTGAAAACATTACCTCTTATCAAAGATCTGCTGATCTACAATTTTACCAACTAAAATTGGCAACAAAAACTGCTCTAAATACACTAAAATTGGCAGCAAAATCCGCAGTTCTCACAGCCCTTTCTTTCTCTACCTCACTCTGTCTCTCTGCGCCGATCAAATGAACCCTGTGTGGGAGAGAGAGACGACACATGGTTAAATGGGGACCATGGCAGCTACCTCCTATGGTCTCGGTGCGCGGCAGGAGATGCAGCGGAGCAGGTGCGTGGCCGGAGACAATAAGAGACAGCGACTGGACTGGACAAGACAACGACAAGACCGGGCGGGAAGGTGCAACGCACCTGGAGCGCAGTAGGGCGCTCAGACAGGTGCTGCGCACCTAGAGCACGACAAGCTAGCTCCAACGCACGGGATGCACGACAGGAGACGTGTTGCGGCTCCGGACAATGGCAATGGCAGGAGCAACCAACAGTTCGGATCTACGAGAGGCTTGATCGTGCGGTCCGGTAGCGTTGCAGGAAGGTGTCGCAGTCGTGGTACGCCGCATGGGACACATGTCACCTGTCTAGCCTACCGCGGTGCCAAATATGTCATTTCAGACGGGAGGGAGACTACATTTGCTATTTTGTTTCAAAAGGAGGCAAATGAGCCAAATAGTAAATACAAGAGGAGAGCTCCCGAGATTGAGAAATGAAGAGAAGCATATAAATCCCTTGAAGCTCTTGCATGACCTACTCCTTTGAGAGCATAGAAGTATCTCTTTTTTTGACAGATAGAGAAAAGGTATCTTGGTATTCCTTTCAGAGGCATGGGAAGAATGTAACACTGAACAATGACTCTTGAAATTTGCCCCGTAAGTGTGGACTGCAGGAGGCCTATTAGGTTTTGGGGTGATGGTGTACGTATATGACTTAGTGGCTTTGGATTGGGCTGTTGTGCATCTGGCACTAGGGACCTAGGTTTAAGCATTGTGTTGGGCTGACTGGACTGGGCCATGTCCCATGTGTCCACAGTGTCCTTGACGTGTGGGAAACGAAAATTATTTTTTTCGCTTGGGATTATTGGGAAACATGGAAAATACGTGTCCTCGACTTGTTCGTGCTACATAGAGTTTGGATACTCCATAAACATCTCCTTTAAAACCAACAACTTACTCATGCAACATTTGAAGGTTGAACAAGAAAATGATATGTGTGTAAGAATAAGAATTCTTTTCTATTTTCTTACCTGTATATAGCAACCCCCTTTAAAACCAACTTACTGATGCAACATTTGAAGGTTGAACAAGAAAATGATGTGTGTTAGAGTAAGAATTCTTTTATATTTCCTTATCTATATATGGCAACCCTCTTTGTACTCCCTATATATATATATTACCCATTGGGTCTTCTTGAATACACATAATATATTCATAACATGATATCAGAGCAAGGTTACTAACCTAGCTCTCCTTCCGCTGCCATCCGAAGCGCACGCCGATCTCGCCAACTGCGTTGTCACCTCGCGTCGCACCTGGCGGGACTTCCCTTTCGGGTCCCCATCGGTGCCTCGCCGACTGCGCCGTCGCCCGACACCACCGCTCGCCCACTGGCCGCACCCGAGACCGATCCGATTCAATCCCTGAGCTCCCAAGTGCCGCCAATCTTCGAGCCCCCGCTGTCCGACGCCGCCGCCTCGACGACTCTTCCGCCACTCGGTCCTCGCGACTCGCCGCTGCGCCTTTCGACGCGCCTAGCCGCTAAGTCCTTGCACCCTAACGCCGCTCGGGCGTCATTGGTCGAAGCGCGGCCATATTCTTTGCCGCCTTGCGCGCCGGGGAACCTTAGTTCCCCCCACGCATGCTCCTATGTGTTTCTTCTTGGGCTCGGGCAGGCCATAAGTTGTAGGCCCTTTTAGCCAGCCGGGGGAAAATAATAATAAATAAATAAAAGAGTATGCCGATCTAACCACCGCGCCGTCCAACGCCGCCTGTTAGACTTCATTGCCTTGGTTGCCGCACCGTCCAGCGCCGCTTACCGATGGCTTCCGCTCCATCAGCTGCGATCCCATTCTCGGGAACCAAGCTTAATGGGACGAACTATAGGTTGCAGTCTTCACTCGTGGACATCACGATAGATGGTCTCCACCTCTAAGGACATGTTACTGGTGCCCGAGCTTGTCCGTCGTCGCTGGTTCAGCCTCCTCCCAGACAACCTACTTCTACATCTCCTGCAGAAGATGAGGCCGCCAAGGAGGCAGAAGCCGCCGCTGCTAATGCTGCTGATGAGGCCCGTGTTCGAGCCATCCTAGTGGCCAGTGTCGACGACTCTATCCAGCCAGACATTGTTGGTCTGCATGCCACTCGTCAGATTTGGGAGTACTTGCGCGAGCGATACCAGCAGAGCAGCGATGCTCAGTTCTTTTTTGCTTCATCGTGAGTTAGAGACGCTTCGCCAGGAAGACTCCGTCGACGACTTCTTCCGAGCCTTGGCCAATCTCTGGCACCAGCTGGACGAGCTGGCTTCTCCGCTCTGCCAGGAGTGTCATCAAGTGCCGAAGGTGGATCGTGATCGCCTTCGCCTTTACGACTTCGTCTGTCGTCTTCGCCCAAAATTTGAGCCTATCAGGGCTCAACTGCTGAGCCGCTCACCACGACCGACAGTCACCAATGCCCTTTCAACGCTTTGTGCTAAGGAGCTTCGCCGCGGGTTAGCAGCACAGTTTGTTCCGATTGTGCTTGCTACCCCTTCTTCGACTACACCAACAGTCCCTCAAGTGTGTTTCTGCTCCTATTTTTGCACCAACTGGGATTCAGTGCAATTATTTCAAGAACTTCGAGCATGACTACCAGCGTTGTGCGGTGCGGAAAAAGCAGAACAAGGCGCATGGGGCTGGACGATCCAAGGGGGCAGGGAGGCCCTTCCTCGATGGGAGGACAAACCAGCACGTCAGGACCTTCTCAGCGAGGTGACTCTGTTCAGCAGTTCTGCCAAGCTCTACTTTAGCAGCTCTCTCACAGCTCAGCATGTTCTGCCAGTCTAGCTCAGACATCTCCTCTAAGTACTTCTTGGGTTCTGGATTTTGGTGCCTCTTTCCACATGACACCGGACTTCACATCTCTCACTTTAGTAGGACCTCATGTTTTGTCTATCTCTGTTCAGACAGCTGACGGTACTCCTGTCTGTCAGCTGTCTGGGCACTCTTTCATCCACTGACTTTTATGTTCCAGTTGTTTTCCATGTTCCCTAGCTTACCATGCAGCTTCTCTCGGTGGGTCAGCTCACCGATCTTGACTGTAGGGTTGGTTTTGACTCACACCTGTTTCATCCAGGATCAACAGACACGGACAGTACTTCAGGGTCTCTACATCCTTGATCGCCTCCACCTTTCGTCTACTTCAGTTGCTCCTGTCACCTCTACGTCTACTTCCACCGCCACTGCTGCCACCACTTCTGGAGTTTTTGCGCAATGGCATAAGCGTTTAGGTCACTTGTGTGGGTCCCGTCTTTCTTCATTAGTTCGTCAGGGTATTCTTAGACGTGTTACTGTTGACACGGCCATATTTTGTCATGGTTGTAAGCTGGGCAAGCTGCAACAACTTCCTTATCCTTCTAGTGGGTCCTTGCCTTCTCGTCCTTTTGATTTAGTTTATTCAGATGTATAGGGATCTGCGCCTATTATCTCTAAAGGAGGGTATGAATTTTATGTGATCTTTATTGATGATTATTCTCATTTTATATGGATTTTCCCTATGTCTAATCGTGGTTAGTTTCTTGCGATCTATCGTAGCTTTGCAACGATGGTTCGTACTCAGTTTGATTCTCCCATCCGCACTTTTCGCTATGATTTTGCTGGCGAATGCTGTTCTGGCGCTTTTAAACAGTTTCTTTCTACGCAGGGCACTCTTTACCAGTCTTCTTGTCTTGGTGCCCATGCTCAGAATAGGGTTGCTGAGCGCAAACATCGTCATCTGATTGAGATTGCCCGCACTCTTCTCCTTCCTGTTTTTTGTTGTACTTGTTTTGTTCTGCTGCAGCCTCATGAGCGCACGAAACTATCGACCCAGTCAGTTGAGTGTGTGTTTCTTGGTTATAGTTCTGAGCATAAGGGTTATCGCTGCCATGATCCTTCTGCTCGACGAATCAGGATTTCACGAGACGTTGTCTTTGACGAATCTCGACCTTTCTTCAATCGAGATTCGACTCCCTTCTCCTATTTCCACCGTAGAGTCGATTTCATGGTTGTCTCTTTCTGACTCTTCACCCATTTCTCCACTATCACAGTCATCTCCTGGTCTGCTCCAGTGGTTCCTTCTGTACCTCCGCCTCCGGTGCTACCTCCTGCAGCACCACCTCTTGTTCCTGCAGCACCACCGTCTCGATTTTCTGGTATTCACAACTCCAGACGTCCTCGTCCTTCACCAGTCTCCTCTCCTGGTATCTTGCCAACACCCACATCTGATCCTCCTGGTGATACTCCTCGTTACGTCCTTCGTGACCAAACATCCCTTCGACCTCCTGATCATCTTGGATTTGCTCCGATAGCTCATGCTCTCTCTGCCACTGAGCCTAGTTCTTATCGTGAGGCTACTCCTCATTCTGAGTGGCAGCTCTCTATGGTACAAGAGCTTGATGCTCTTCGACGTACGAAGACTTGGGATATTGTAGTGACACCTGTGCATATTCGTCCGATCACGTGCAAGTGGGTGTACAAGATTAAGACCCGATCTGATGGTACTATCGAGCGCTACAAGGCTCGCCTTATGGCTTGCGGCTTTCAGCAGGAGTACGGTCGTGACTACGATGAAACTTTTGCCCCTGTTGCCCATATGACCACTGTTCGCACTCTTGTTGCGGTTGCTTCTGTTCGCCGATGGTCTATCTCTCAGCTTGATGTTAAGAATGTATTTCTTAATGGTGTTTTGCATGAGGTCTACATGCAGCCACCACCTAGGTATTTTGTTCTCGATGGGCACGTCTGTCGTCTTCGTCGTGCTCTTTATGGCCTCAAATAGTCTCCTCGTACCTGGTTTGCGCGTTTTACATCAGTGATTACTGCTATCGGTTTCACTATCAGTCCTCACGATCATGCGCTTTTTATTCATGTCTCATCTCGGGGTAGAACACTGCTTCTTTTGTATGTTGATGATATGCTCATCACTGGTGATGATTTCTTATTCATCATGTATGTGAAGAAGCATCTTAGCGAGCAGTTTTTGATGAGTGATCTTGGTTCTCTTGCGTATTTCCTTGTGATTGAGGCCTCTTCCATGCCTGAGGACTACTACCTCTCCCGGTAGAAGTATATCCAGGATCTTTTTGACCAATCTAGTCTGACTGACTCTCGCACTTCTGAAACTCCTATGGAGCTATCCCTCCAGCTTTATGCCATTGATGGTGATCTTCTTGAGGATCATACTCGATAACACCATCTTGTTGGGAGTTTGGTATACCTTGTGAGCACTCGTCCTGATATTGCTTATGTTGTTCATATCTTGAGTCAGTTCATGGCTCGTCCTACCCATCTTCACTACAGTCACCTTCGTGTTCTTCGCTACTTGCGTAGGACTATCTCTTATCGTTTGTTTTTTCCTAGCTCCACCTCACTACAGCTTCAAACGTACTCCGATGCGACCTGGGCTAATGATCCTTCTGACCGTCGTTCTATTTTTGCTTACTGTGTTTTTCTTGGCTCCTTCCTAATTGCCTGGAAGACAAAGAAGCAAACTGCAGTCTCCCGCTCGAGTACAGAGGCTAAGTTGAGAGGTACGGCAGCAGAGGTTACTTGGTTGAGGTTGTTACTTGCTGATTTTAGAGCGCCTGTGATGACTTATGACTCTTTTGTCTAACAGTATAGGTGCTATCAGCATTGCCCGAGACCCAGTGAAGCATGAACTCACCAAACACATTGGTGTGGATGCTTCATACACTCGCTCACAGGTGCAAGAGGGAGTACTTATTTTACAGTTTGTGCCATCGGAGTTACAAGTTGCTAACTTTTTCACGAAGCCACAGACTATGGTACAACATTTGTATTTTCACTCCAAACTCAATGTCTGTGATCCACCATGAGTTTAAGGGGGTTGTTAGAATAAGAATTATTTTCTATTTCCTTATCTGTATATGACAACCCCTTTGTACCCCTCTTGAATATACACACAATATATTCATAACAATTTCTACCACTAGCAAGAAAAAAAAAATCCCGAGGAAAAAAATCAACGTTATGATTTATTCTCTAGTGGACCCATCCTGCCCTCCATCCCACTTACCAGGCAGCTACATCCAAAATGCATCCTACAGATATCTAATTTCAGAAGGAAAAAACTTGTCATAAACTAAGCTAAGTATATCGGATTTCAGAGAAAGGTGACCAGTTCGTGCTAGGGCAGCACCAGTATGTGTACTTGATCCATTAGCACCTCACAGGAAGCTCTACTAATATATACTTAAATATTGCATTGTGTTATGAATTATGAAGTAGCTGAAGTTCTGGAAGAGAATAAGTTGCTATTGTAAATGTACCTGTGCCACTGTTGGTTGAGTGAGCTAGTCCATGAGCTGTTGCTTTTGCTTGCTGAATAAGTCCTTAACTCGGTTCAACAAATCTTCTTCTCTTTTCATATCCTCAAGAAGCCTTTCCTTCTCCCAATTCTTCAGTTTAACTTGCTCTTCCATTTCAGTGATAGTTTCAGGTAAGTTTGAAACCCCATGGCTTACAGTTACAGTAAATTTTACTTCTATGTTTTTCCTACAAAGGTCATTTATAATAACTAATAGAAAGTGATGAAAGATATAAAATGGGTATAAAAAGATAGCAATACTAACAGTGCAAATTACTGTAATTGAACTGCTTTTAGTAAATAAACCAGGGTAAAACAACCATGTAGGAGAGTGAAATTCTTTTGAGAATAAGTAAAACTACAATTTGGATTTCATGAACATTATTAATGACAAGAAAAGGTAATTATAGTTTTTGTTCGAGTTTTGATTACTGCATAGCTTTTACTTGAACTGATATTACTGTTTCATTACGCATGTCATGGTTGGCTGTAAGCCTGTAACAAGTGTCTAATAAATTGAGCTCGTGAAGAAAAAAAAACTCATGATTTAAATAATCATTTTTTTCTAAACAGTGAGAGTGTACACAAATGAAAGGAAACACGGTAATCAGGACAATCTGTAAAACTCAAACACTGTATGATCCTTCAACATGAAGTGGTATAAAAGGATAAATTGCATATTTGTGTACCTGTCACCAAGGCAGAATGAGCCATTAGGCCTCAATATACCACCATCCAGAGAGATCGCACCATCATTTATCAAAGGAATAGCACGTCGCAAGTCAGCTCTGGTCTTATAAACTTGTAAATGAGAAAACAAACTGTAAAACAAAGTCTCCCTAAGACCATGGCCATTGGCTGTGAGACAACTCAAGTATTCCCGGTCCAAATGTATCATATTTACTGCAAAACCCAGAAAACCAGGAGGAACTCCCGCTAGGCATCCTTGGTTTATGCAACATGAGCTTTCTCTGCGGATCATCAATCATCACATCGCCAGAAAAAGGCCTGCAAAGTGTAATAATGTATAATGTAAAAGTGCTCATCCAGTTAAGATCAAAAGAGAATAAGGGCATTAAATAAGTTAAAAAGGCACCTCATGTTTTCAAGACAAAAGACACTGAACCTCCCATCCAGAAATTTTCCGATTGAGCGACCCAGTCCATGAATGCCACTGGTCTTATCAATGATGCCTTCCTTGTCATATGTTTCAAGACCCTTAACACCATCATAAGTCTTGCAAACGAGACCAAGCATATTGTCCATTCCCAAGTACTCCGAGAGTAACCTAATTTACAAGAATAAAATAAATACCGACAAAAGTAAACAAACAAACATATCATGTCAAGTACCTTTGCATCAATTGAGGCACTAAATATCATGCCAAAACAAAGACAAAAATTCACCTGCTGAGGTTATCATCATTTACTTTTCCCAACGTAGCCACGATATCAAGGCCATCTTTCATCAGTGGCATCTTTGATGCTTGCAGATAATGACGGACGTTCAGCTGGCATATAATCCCAGCTGCTGTCTTGTCCTGGTAGAGTATGCTTTTAATTGTACGTTTTTCTGCTTCTTGAACAGACGTATCGTTATTTGCAATTGCAGCCACCGATGAATGATAATTCCCAAGTTTAACTGAGAAAAGTTCCAGGGTTCAGCGTATAAATATGGGCAATAAGTTATGAAAAGTATAGGACAAGTTTGACTTCTTTTATCAAAGTGACACACATATTTCTTGCACATTATAATTCTAATGTGCCACAGCCATCCAACGCTTTTTTTGAAACATGTCAGCCATCCAATGCAATGAACCTATCGTGGTGCTAACAACAGCAAAAAAAAAACAGAGGACTGGACACCAAGGCTCATGCAAACAGATTCTGATTTCCAAGATGAATTTAGCATCAGTTGGCTAATCCTATGGCTACTGCATAAGTACTATTCAAATTTAAGATTCACTGTAGTCAAAGAGACCTAATATTGATTTACCTATACACGTAATTGCATAGCACCTAAGTTAGCTTTTTGGTACACCATCCACTCGGAAGGATGTTCATTCAACCCCGAACATTGCGAGTTTCTCTCTAGAGTTTGGATAATTTCTAGTTTCGACAACTAGATATGGACACCACGATTTAAAACGGAACTCTGTACGAATGTTGGCAAATCAAGTTCCATAAATAACAGATCTTAACTACCAAGACTGGACAACTTAAAGCTATGACTTATAGACCACCAGATAATTAATTAATAAGGGACAATTGTCAAAATGCCACTTGCTTTATGGAAAATGTCATTAAGTTCGATGCAATAGATTATTTGTCACAACTTATATTGTCTCTTCGTTAATTTGCCCTTTACGAATATTAAATTCATATTTTCGGTTTAATGACCCCGGCCCACATGTGAAACGACACTTTTGCCCCTCCGTACCCCGTATCCATCCTTCTCGCGGCGCTCCTCTTGCCGCTCGCGCTGGCCGCCTCTGCCTTCTGGTCTTGGGGAATCGGACGGCCTCCTCTCTCTCTCTCCTATCTCCCCTACTTCACCTATCCTTCTCCTCTTCTCCCACCGCCTCCTCGCCTCCCGTCTCGCGGCTGGCGACAATCCCAGCACCGACGTCGCTACCGACGCCGCCATGAGCTCTCCACTTTGTCGGCCGCGCAAGATGGCATCCCCATTGTCGCCTCCCGAGCCGCACTTCGCCGACACCGCCGTGACGTCGTCGGCTTCCCCATCGCAGTGGCTCCCGTCAGCGCCGCCCGTCGTGGACCCGTCCACGGGGTCATCCTCGGTGTTCGCCCACTCCGAGGAACCGTTTGGGTCCGATGCCTCGGTGGGTGACGCTTGCTTGGGAATTGGACTTGTTGGAATCTTACTACTTCCTTTTTTTGCTTGGGTTTTTATGCGGTATGGTTTGGTCGTGCAGAGCTTGTTGCTCGCGAGCAGGAGCGAGGAGAACAGACTTCTATTCTAGCTGCCACCTGACGAGGTAATTAGCGTGGGTGATTCAAGTAGTTGCTGGTTGCTTTCTCTCTGCCATCTAATTGTTGACTTGGCCGGAACTCTTCGTCGGAGACAGAGGCGGTGGTCGATGCCGCGCAGGAAGGGCAGCTCGAGCGCGCCACCCATCTCGCTCACGCGGATCGATCGGTCCGAGCAGATCTCGATCGCCTGGGCCCGCTTCTCGTAGTACCTCAGGCTCACGAACTTGGCGCCGAGGCGGTGCACTGTCGCTGGCTCGATGTGGGGCCCCACGTAGCATGGCTGCGGACGAAGCAGCAAGAGGAGCGCCGCGAGGAGAAGGATGGACACAGGTGAGGAGGGGCAAAAGCGTCCTTTCACATATGGGCCAGGGCCATTAAACTGAAAATATGAATTTAATATTCGAAAAGGCAAATTAACGAAGAGCCAATATAAGTTGTTACAAATAATCTATTACACCAAACTTAATGTCATTCTCCAGAAGGCAGAACAAAGGTGTGCCAAGAATCCAAATAACCGAGGTAGCACAAGGCATTAACATCTTACTTCCCAGGTCGACGCTCGACTCCTCGATGGCATTGATCTCGGACTTGAGGAACCTGATGTTCTCCTCATGGTGGTTGACCTTGAATCCCAGCTTCTGCAGCTCATCCTGGATAACCTGCAAAGCACACACACCGATACCAACACCAACATTAGACCAGCAATTTCCAAGTATTGTATCAACAACAAGATTAAGTCGGGAAAAAAGGGAGCACCAGAAGCACACCTTACTGTTAGACTCATACACCTGCAGCGTCAGCGGAGTCTGAGTCTCCATGCTGCGTCTGCAGATTGAGCCGCCGCAGGTCAAAATCTGCGAGGAATGGAGAAGAAACGGGTCTCAGATACGCCAAATACGGTCAAATGTGTACATTTGAGCAGGGCCGAAAGAAAATTGAGGAGGAATATAAATCTGGCAAGATAAAGAAACGCAGCCAAGCAAAATGGATAGGGTAAAATAGCAAAATTAAGCGTGTACGAAGACGGGCTCTGGAGCAGAGCGACCACCTCGACACCATCGCCGCTGGGAGCTGAGGCCACCGGCGCTGCAGTGGGGATGGAGAGAAAAGACGGTGGGCTTGAAGTTTGAGGGAGGGGCAGATTGAGATCAGCGTAGGAGTTTTTTATCCTTATTTGACACGGTTTCGTGTCGAAATTGCAAGCGCTCCCAGCGAAAGTACAAAACACAACTCTCTGCCCACCCTACCGCCCGACGGGCAAGGCGGTGCGCTGTGGCCCATACCACAGCAAGTACACAGTGCGTAAGTACAGTGGCTTATACTATTTAATACTGTTTATAATACTATGTAATACTATTTATAAATATTATTTGTAAGCACTATTTAATACTGTTTATAATACTATGTAGCTCAGAGTATTTTCCCTTTTTTAACTGAGTCTTTTTTTTTACCTCGCACTCACAACTTTAAATTTGAATGCCCACTGTCACCATCATCACCTCTCGCTACCCTCGATGGCTTGGTGAGTCGATGGACAGTAGTGGCCTAGTGCCCCTACTTCTAGGGTTAGGTTGCTGCCTACTTGGTGGTATCGGTGTCGCATTCTCGCTCTCGCACATTTGCACACGAGTCAAATGTTATGGTTACGGTCTGACCATCTGGGCAACTGAGCCTCTAGGGTTAGCGACTGGCCGGGAGACTTAGGCCTTTGTAAGGGGGCCATACTTTCTTCTTCTTTCGGGTGGCACTCCTCCAAGAACGGCTAAGGTGGCTCCGGCTACTCTAGGTATGGTGGCTCCAGTAATGGCAAAGGAGGCAACGCTAAGAACTTTAACGAGAACAACAAAGGTAGCAAGAAGAAAGGAGGCAACGGCTTCCCCAACAACAACACGGGTAGATCAAATCCAAGCATTCCTATTTCATGCAAATCGGATCATTCCAAACAGAGCGCATGCAATCATACGCTTTCCATGTATTATTACATGTACCAAATATGATCAAAACCGCACCATATTTGATATGTATTTCCTTGTGTAGCTTGAACACATTGTACTTTATTTATATGCGCAAATGCTGAAGAAATCGGTGTGGATTTACAACTGAAACATATTCACTCTTTCGTATTTTTCAGTGAGAACTGAGTGCTCCTGGCCTTCTCGGTTTCGGGCTCGTTGATTTTTACGTCATGTGTGCTAAATGTTAATTAATTATAGTTCGCTGCTTGGAATTCGTAGATGTTTGACGCTTTCGTGGAGCACTTCCTCTAGGTCGAAGTTCCGCTGCAACAGCAAGAAGTTACTGTCGGTGTGCTTCGAGCCACTACGGATGGCATCCGGCAAACAGAGGTGTTGGACCGAAAAGGCGATTAGAGAGTGGGTGAATAGGAACACGCTCACTTTTTCATAATTAATTGATTCAATAAGATTTTACTCCAGTAGCTATGGAAGCTATGAAGATCAATATACCAGTACAACGGAAGACTAGTATTGAATCCAATTTAACCCCCTAAGCAATATGACAAAAATCAACACACGCTAAAGCAATTCGGTCTTTGGCGATCGGATCATTGGTCAATGGCGATCGACCGCTTACCTGGCGGTCGACAGTGGACTGGCGATCGACCGTCGCTTACCAAGAATGATCAAACAAACCAGATGACGGTTGTAAATAGATAAAACTTTTGATCTACAACTCTAAACTCGATGAAACTTGAAACACACCTTCTCTATGATGTCAGGAATCTATTCCAATTGAAGATTATGAAAATTCTTGGAAGAATTATGATCATTTTCCATTTGAGACGAGGAAGGTTCAAAACCAAGTCAAAACAAAAACTAGATCCAAAATCTTACTCGTGGGTGATTGATGATCAAGATGATCCTAGATATGTTCCCACATATCACAGCAAGCTAAATCACGTGAAGAATTCAAGTAAAAACTCGCGGATCAAAGAAAGACTCAAATCATCAAAAAGAGATAAGGAAAGCAAATAGACAAAGCATTGATCAAACTTTCCTTGGATTGATTTGATATGATTTGGGTTTACAACCACTCCATCAATTGAGGACAATGCTCCATACAAAAGCATGAAAAATCACATCAAAACTCTCTAGAACCCTAGCCTCCACAAAACCTCTCCCTAAGCAAATTAGGGTTTCAAACAATAAAAAGAGCCGAGAGGGAGGGGGCAGCCACCACCCTCCTCTATTTATAGTGGAGGCTTAGACCTTCTAGAAGTTTGACTCAATTGGGCTCCCGTTAAGGCCCAAAACAAACGGGTCACACACGTACGTATTTTAATGCGCCGTCTTTAACTCTTCTTAACGTAATTAGCTACACCTTGCGTCATCTTGCGCCGTGGATTAGCCAATAGGTCGCCCTTGTCCATCTTGCATCACGCTTGAGTTCATTGACCTCACCCGGCATCGTCGATCATTATGGACCTCAGCTCTCCAAGCATAGTCTCGATCATCCTCGCCGTTGACCGTCGTTGACCACCAAGCAACCTGCACAACAATAGACAAGTAAACCGAATTTGGGAACAAGTTCTTTACAACTTGACCCATGTTAGTCAAAACATGCATCATGCAACATATATGCCCTGAAACTCATGACTTTGATCTAACAACCGAACATCGCCGCCGCGACGGACGACGATCCAAGTGAAAACCGGTCGATCACGCCATGGCGATCTAATCGCCCACTCGGCGGTCGACCACCACCTATTGGCCTGTCAGACCGCCAGTTGGGACTTAGCCGAATTTCGCCCCTGAAAATCCGAAACCTACTAGAATTTTCAAACGAATAGAACTTTTGACTGGAGACTTAAAAAATTATGGGACCAAGTGCAATAGAATCTCCTCTCTTGACTACACCCTCTATATTTGGCCCAGCTCAAAATACCACTTTCTGAAATTGGCCGATCCAACCGCCG
Organism: Hsuehochloa calcarea; assembly: GCA_036346395.1. Classification (NCBI taxonomy): domain Eukaryota; kingdom Viridiplantae; phylum Streptophyta; class Magnoliopsida; order Poales; family Poaceae; genus Hsuehochloa; species Hsuehochloa calcarea. The sequence continues at coordinate 50,392,301 of CM070599.1, forward strand.
CTATGGCCGGTCGGACTGCCACTGGCCGGTCCGACCGCCAGGGGTGGCCGGTCGGACCGCCCTTATGCCGGTCTGACCGTCGCTTAGGCCGGTCAGACCGCCTGAGGCCTGACAACCCTGATTCTTTGCCAAAAATACGTGAAACGATAAACCTTTAAAGTCATTGCCAATTGTCACATCATACTAAGATCTGGAGCATATCCCCATGATATCCACAAGAGGAGCACGTGGTCGACTACCTGGCCTGGCCCTGCTGATTAGATCAAACTTTCGTTATTGCATGCCGATCAAGATATCTATCTATCTTGCATTATATCCGTTCTTGTTATGGATGGATAGAAAGGGTGATAGATTCAGGTTGGCTTGATGCCCAATCATTTGTGTGTGTTTTCATTGTTCTAGCAGGCATCGTTGAAGCTTGATTTGCTCTTTATGTTGTATAATATATGCGGGGGTCGTATTAGCTGAGTTGTCGTTGAGTAATCTAAATGTTTGAGTCTGAACCTTCGTTGTATCATGTATGTGTTGTAAACTTCGACTTGTATTCGCATTGTGAGGTAATGCATTAATGTGGGGCTGTATTAGCAGGAAGATGAAGTTGCAGAGACTTGTAGAGGGGAAATTAATCGCCGCATGTACATGAACTTGTTAGGTATGTTACGAATCATCAGGCTTCAAACCTGGGTGTCAACCGTCACCACTGCCACCCCTAGCAGCAAGGGCATCAGGCAACCAACGAGGTGAGGAGCACTTAGTTCTCACTGAAAAATGCGCAAGTGAGAATAGATTTCGGTTGTGAATCCACACCGATTGCTTCACCATTTGCACATATAAATATAGTACAACATGTAGAAGCTATACAAGGAAATACACATCGAATATGGTGCGGATTTGACAATATTTGGTACATGTGATAATACATGAAAAATCAGTTATATATAGAAAGCGTATGATTGCATGCGCCCTATTTGGAAATGATCCAATTTGCATGAAATATGAATGCTTGGATTTGATCCACCTTTGTTGTTGTTGGGGAAGCCGTTGCCGCCTTTTTTCTTGTTATCTTTTGTTGTTCTTGTTGAAGTTCTTGGCTTTGCTTCCTTTGCCATAGCCTAAGTCGCTATAGCCAGACCCGCCAGACCCGCCTTGGTCGTTCTTGGAGGAGTGCCAGCTGAAAGAAGAGGAAAATAAGCCCCCTTATAAAGGCCCAAGTCTCTCGGCCAATCACTAATCCCAGAGGACCAGTTGCCTATATGGCCAGACTGTAACCATAGCCTTTGACTCGTGTGCGAATGTGCGAGAGCGAGACTACGACACCGACGCAAGCAAGTAGGTGGCAAACTAATCCTAGCAGCAAGGGCACCAGGCCAGCGTCCATCGACTCACAGAGCCACCGAGAACAACGAGTGGTGGCGATGGCAATGGTTGGCACCCAAGTTTGAAGCTACGAGTGCGTGAGAAAAAATTCAAAGGCAAAAAAAAGAAAGTTGTCTCGGCTTAATTTTTGAGAAGGGATAAATAATGTTTAAAAGTGTTTGCAAATAGTGTCAATATTCACTATTCACTATGCAGAAGGGGGGATCTAGGCGCCGGGCGCACAGCAAGGGCGGGTCCGGGTGTCGGACGCGTGGCAGGACGGTTTCGCACGACGACAGGTGCGGGTAGGCAACATGTGTCGCCTGCCAGCATGTCAGTGCTGATATTTTTGTCATTTCGTGCGGGGGCTAGGATTTGCTAATTCAACGCGCAATAGTGCATAGTAAGCCAAATCTCAAGGTGGGGAGAGAGATTTGGAGGGGGAGAAAGTCGAAAAACGATGATATGCCCCAACTTTCATATGTCTTCTACAATTTTCATTTATTTTCGACGATGTTGATTAGTCTCAAATCGATAATTTTTATTGATGTTTTGCTCTTTTCCTAATTTCTAATTATTTTCGTATTTTCGCCCACATGAAATGACAATTTATAACCCCTGACTCGGGTCATATGGTCTTGTTGCCCCAGTGCAAGTCGAGCTCGACATCGGATCTGACATCCTCCTGGGCGGATCTGGTTTCTTCGTTGGCGGAATTGGTGCCCGGAGCATAGGAAGATGCCGGATCCACCCTTTGCCAGCCGCCCCCAACTCTCTCTATCTCTCTCTCCCGAGCGCCATTTTGTCTGCCGCCGCTACAGTCGGAGAGGGACCCAAGGAGTGGGGTGGTCGCTAGCACTTCTTCCCCGACGACGGCAATGCCGGATCCGGCATCCCCCTCCTCGTCGGCGTCCAGATCTAGTATCTCCTTCACCCATGGTCTCTGGATCCAGCGGACCCAGTGTCTTCCTCGGTTGCCCTTCTAGTTCAAGGATGGCATTGCGAAAGGTGAGGACGAGCTTGGGGGAGGCAAAGATGGAATTGTCGGTGTAGGGGCACGGGTGGGAGAGGACGAGATGGCAGAGGTGCCGGGGAGAGGGAAGGTCGCGAGGCAGGTGGCGAGCAGAGACGTTGGGTGGTGATTGGGGCGAAAGACGGGGGAATCGGATACGACTGCGAGCAGGAGGTGGAGATCGAGCACCGCGAGGCGTGGGTGGTGCCGCGCGTGATGGAGGAGGCGAAGGAGCGCGGCGGGGAGCACCGGAGGGGCTATGCGGCGAGAAGTTGGAGATCGCAAGTGGGAGGATTGCCAGGGAGGAGTCGAGGGGGTGGAGGAAGAGGCGGAGGCAAAGGCCATGGGGCTCTGAGTGTTCTTCGGTGAATCTATTTTCGGCGAGATGAGGCGCTGATGCTTGGAGATGATGGAGGCGGAGTCGGCTGCGGAAGGGTCATTTCACGTGGGCTGAAAATGCGAAAAGGTATTTGAAATTACAAAAACAGGGAGGAAATGGCAAAACATCAATCAAAATAATTGATTTGGGCAACTAATCAACCTCGTCGAAAATAAATGCAAATTGTTGAAAGCATGTGAAAGATGAGGCATATGATTGATTTTCCTAGGAGAAAATTGGTAGTATTTGCTTTGCAGATGAAGTTGGGGATATTTCAACTAAATTAGAGTTTATGAATCTCGTTCTTTTACAAGTGATGTTATTTAGTTCTGAAGTTATATAAACTATGACCATGAGAAAAACTATTGCACTCCTCGCAAAAGTAAGAAAATTAATTCTACCCTTCACAGCGCTGAGCAAAGATTTCTAAAAGAATGGTCATCAATATACCGCTAGGACACGTGTAACCGCAACTTTAGTTGTATGGACAATTATTGTTGTATGTGGGACATAGAAAAAGACATTCCATATGTGTGTGTTTTGAACCATTTCTTTTTTGTTTGTTCCAAACAACATGTCTTATGAACGATGGATGTAAAATTTAGAAGGAATAAGAGGAGTAATCACCACCTAAAGCATAAAGTTTGTGTCCCTTTCACCTACTTTATCATCTCTATTTTTCAAATGAGTATAGCTGGTAAATCTAATGTCATAGTATGGAAAGATGCTATAATACATCGTAAAGTAGAGCCACGAATGAATCTACATGTGCATCGCCGCTTGTCATCACCAGTGCACTATCAAGCACCTCCACTGCCTCAAAGCACACCCTCACACGCGGTGTCATCACCGGTGCACTATCAAGCACCTCCACCGCCTCAAAGCACACCCTCACACGCGGTAGCTCCTCACTATCATCCTCTCCGTGATGCCCGCGCAGGTGGAGGAGGCAGCGATGATGGATTTGCATCATCTGCCATTGCATTTGCATCCTCTGCCATTGCAAATGCAATGACATTGCGACTATCTGAGCCATCCGATTCGAGAAGAACTGCTTGGATCAACTGCTACAGTGTCACTACATTACTTGGAACAGTCACAGCTACATTACTTTCTACAGAGAAGACACGATCTCAACCTTCGCTTTCTGATCCGACAGCTGTGGCGTAATGTCACGGTACTATAGCACCATGACATTGCTTCACAATGTCATAGAATTCGCATCCAGCAATGACATGAGGGTGTCGTGTGGGTGAACAGAGAATGAGAGAGAGGGGTGTGACCGAAGAAAAGGCGGTTGGCATGTGGGTATTGTGTATGTAGGGGCATTTTGGCCATTTTGAAAAAAATCAGAATCAGACACGGTTAACGCCATCACTTGGACGAAAAGCAGACGATGATGGCATGGAGCGGAGAAAATTCGAAGTCTAATGTCATAGAAGGAATAAGAAGTTAGTCGGTGGCAAATTGGGAAACTCGTAGTCATTCAATAGCATACAATGAATTTTTCTCTTTCATGTAATATCACATACATTTGCAACCACCCTCGAGGATTGCTTTCTCATATACAACACCACCATCTCTTCTCTGACACAAATATTCGAAGTGAATTTAAAGAAGAGTGCATGGATAGGGAAAACAAAAGATGGATTGAGAAGTTCTTTCGTCCCATGTTGTCTTGCATCACACCATAATAAAACTGAACATGCTCAAGAAAATAAAGTCGGATTATAAGTTCTTTCTCCACACAAAATTATTAAATCGGATTTACCCAAGCATGCAAAGTTGAACTAGAAATCTATTTTATAGTCCACACAAATCATGCGGCATGTTATTAGATAGACCAAAAAAGCAGAGTTTGGGTACGTGGATCCTCAGCAACGGTACAATTGCCAGGAGCACAGCGATACGGGCCATGGCTTCACCGTCCAACGAAAATCAATCTATCCAGATCTATCTTTACAACAGCATATTGCTATAGTATTTGTCTGCAGTTCTCTGCTACATTATTTATGCTACATAAATCTGCATTTAAAAAAAATATATTCTATGATATAGCTAAAACATTTGGCATGAGCTCAATTATATATACGTGCCAACAGAAAAAATGTATTGCTCACTTGTAATTACCTGACGCAAGAAATTCTTGCAATGGTTTATTACTAAATGTCTAGTGTAAAAGTCTCTTTGGAATGCAGGAAGACAGTGTGCACAGTGGCTCGGTGCTGTGGCACCGAGGATGTGATGTAACGGTACAGTGAACAGTCTACATGAATTACAGAATAGATGAAGGAAGACTATAATGAGACATGTACCACGACTGCAGCAGCTAAAGTGGGAATGTGATTGGACAGTGATGAAAAGAACATCTACATAAAAAGTGGCAACTGAACAACTTCATTAGTGATTTTGATCTTGCATTGCATTGTTCGATGTTTGAAGTGCCGCATCACATCCAAATAGTAGCACTTTTTGAAATAATAATAATAATTTATTTTTCATTCAAAAATACAAAAATAATACTACTTAATTTTTTATCAGAAATAATCGTGTATCGCTCCACGGTTGGACGACTTGGGCTAGTCGCCCAACGGAAGATCGACAGATGTGTAAATCGCTTAGACGTGAAGCGACTGGACCTTTCGCGTCCTAGTCGTCGTACGATTGGACAACTCGCTCTTACTCACCGTACTATTGGGCGACTAGGACACCTGTCGCTCACCGCGGACCCCCTAATCGTCCAACCGTTGGGCGACTTGGGGTGATTATATAGCACACGCGCTCGGTCGACCGTGAACAGTCGTCATTTGAGAAAGCGACGGCGAGAATAGACGAAGATAAAGAGAGGAGAGGGAAAGAGGGGAGAGGAAGAGGGAGAGGAGGGAAAAAAAGTTTCTTCGCATCGACGACGACGGTGAGCTTCTTGTATTGTTTTGTATGCGTCTATTTATGAAACTATGGTAGGTTAGCAAGCAACATCATGTGTATTCATATATTGTTAGCAAATGAAATAATAGTAGGTTAATTAAAAAAAATCTTAGTTTGGAGAGAGCATGATTAATACAATTAGTTTGGAAGTTCATACGAAGAATAAATTTGTTGGTGAAAATTAATCCAGTTATACTATTTCACGTACTGCGCTAATTGCGCCATGGCTTGATAAACAATAACTTCTTACTTTTATATTATATAAACATGTCGATAACCCGTGCATTCGCAAATGCTAGTTTATATAATGTTAAATATATGTATTTATTTGCACAATAAAGAATTCATAACATTTCATGTATAGTTTTGGTTGGATTAAGAAATTATAAAATACTAAGACAAAAATCATCGATACATAGTTCGCAATCCATAGCAGTCTGTACAGGTGTTAACATAATATAGCCTTTTGTAGGGAAAATCGTGTGTTTACCACTTGGTTTTCATGAAATTGTATATTTATTACCAATGTGTTCAAGCAAAGTGTTTTGATGCCACTAAGAACATACCAAATATGATTTATTTGTCACATGAATATAATTGAAATGCTTAATTAACATTAATGCTTTTAATCTCTTGTTATTTATTTTATAACTGACATATCTATGTAATATCTCGTTTAATTAGGACCTGTGTTCGAGCAAAGTGTTTTGGTGCCACTAAGAACATACCAAATATGATTTATTTGCCATTGGAATATAATTTAAAAGCTCAATTAACATTAATGACTTTTAATTTCTTTGTTATTTATTTCATAATTGACAAACCTACGTAATACCTCATTTATTTTATAATTGACAGGGTCCATGCATATTGTTAATAGTTGTAAATAGGTCTTAATTGAACCCACTAATTGTGTCGTAATTGCTAACTGAAAATTGATTTGTAGGTATGGCTCACGACCCTGGTGGTTCGGATTGGCATTTCGGCCTGCTGGACCGGTTAGGCAACGCGCAACACCGCGCGAGCCGTCATGTCCCGCATCCAGCTCACGAGGACGACGCGGCTGACTTGGGGGTGGTTCATACGCGGACACCCCGACGGGCTTGGAGACTAGATCCACGCTGGATAGACAGGTTTGTCCGCAAGCTTTGCCACTTGTTTTTGGTCATATGCCTGCTATGTAGTTACTTCTTCGTGCTTTGCAAGCTGAGTCGTGCCGGCCTTCTACCTCTCGCGCGGATGGTGGAGGCCACTGAAGAGGACGGCGCTCCGATCGAGGACGATAGGGAGGTCCAGGCCGGTCTGGAGCAGTCACGTCGGTTCCCGTTCGACCGGTCGCTCCTGACAGCCCTGGTGGATTGGTGGCAGCCCGAGACGCATACCTTCCACCTCCCATTCAGGGAGATGGCCCCTACTCTGCAGGATGTCACGATGTCGCCGCCGCCTATCGCGGAGCCCTGCGTGATTCCGCTTGACGCGCTGTCAACTAGCGCGACGCCCGAAAGGTGCTTGGGGTTCTTGTGGCGGAGGACGCGCCACCGTACTACGAGATCTCGGAGCGACAGCGGCATGACCCGCCCTTGCGGTGGCTTTCGCAGTTCCAGGTACGTATGCTACCTATTTTCTATGTTTAGAGATGCACTATCCTAGCCATATGACGGGTTTACTAATTATTCGTTTGTGTGTAGGTCGAGCGGATGGTCCCGCAGCCCGCCGACGACCAGGTGTCGCGGCACCTCGAGGCATACATGCTGTGGCTCTTCGGTTGGGTACTGTTTACCAGCAGTCACAGTGACTCCATCGATGCCCGCCTTGTGGGGTACGCGAGGGCCATCACCGACGGCGAGGACCTACAGATCAGCTAGGGATCAACCGTACTTGCCGCATGTGTGATGCGTGCTATAGGACGAAGCCGTCATCTATCCTCACAAGCTACCCCTTCTTGCTGCAGTTGTGGTCGTTCGAGCGCTTCTTTCTCAGACGGCTGTGTAGGTAGGCTCCAGTCCGTACGGCGAGGACATATACCATGGGGACGCGGTGGACCAGCCGACCGTAGGGTCCCTTTGGTGCTGTAGACGGGTAGATACTTCCTTATATCTTTACTTCAATCGTATTACGAGTCATCCTTTGTAACCATCGCTCGCTCAGAGGCACAGATGCGACGCGTGCGAGTCACACATGTGCACGAGCACTTCATGGAACAGCTGGACCGCCTCACCGCTAACGATGTGCGTTGGGAGTCGTACTCTGGTCAGGAGACGGAGGACCATCCTCCCGGGGGGCTGTCCTCACTGTGCTGGCGCGACCGGGCATACAGGTGGACACAGAAGAAGCTCGTCTTCGACATGTTCGTTAAGGACTACGTGTTGCACAGGGTGATGCGCCAATTCGGCCTCCGCCAGGTTGTTCCAGTTCCCGTCGGGACGAGGGTGTCTGACTCGACCCACACGTGAGTTACACACAACACATGTTTGTATACGATTTTGCCAGTTCTGTTATGAAAGCTTGTAATTGCAGTGGTACATTGTAACGTCCCAAAATTTAGCTTTTCAAAAATCTTTTGAGTAGTTTAGGTCACTAGAAAATTTCACCAATTTTATTTGAATTAATAAAGTTTAATTGGAATTTTTTTTATTAAAAATATTTAATTTGACTAATCTAAACATCAATTAAATAAAAATTTATTTTATTTGGCTTCCTTGTGTTCCTAAGAATTTTTTGGTATTTTTGGAGATTTTTCTGGATTTATCTTCTATTTATTTGATCTCCTGAATTTTTACTCCTTTTATTCAAAATTTGAAATTCCGAAATTTTCTCTCTCCTCCCCCACGTGAACAGTACCATGCGGTACTGTTCATCCGAAATTCCAGCCAGCGTCGGGTTCCAGCCTAAGTCGGTTTCGTTCAGTTTTTGATTCAAAATTCAAACCTCCATATCTTTTCGGTCGGTGCATATAAATGCGAGCCGTCTGCGCCCACGCGTCCGTCTCGACATCCTCTTCCAATCCTCGACGGTATCCTCCGAATCGATCCAGATTCGCCGCAGCTTTGCGAATACGGAGTTCATCCCAAAATCTTCCTCCGCGAAGTTTCTCCTCCATCCGACGCCCACGGGCGAACCGTCTGTGGCATTGGGTTCGCGCCGTCGTTTCACGCCATGGTGCTGCACTTTCGCTCAAGATCGCCGGGATTCCGCCGTCCGTCGTATTCCAACCTTATTCTTCGCGTATTCCGCTTCCTCGGTGAGTATTTCCAAAATCCGACCGCACCATCGTGTCCGGCTCGTCGTTTCCTTTCCGTTTTGCCGCTTCGCTGCCGCCACGTCGCCGCCGTTTGCCGGCCATCTTGATCGCCACTTATAGTATGTGCACTATTTTGCTTTTGTGTACAAAACTATTAGTTCTTCATGCATGAGTCCAATTCTACGTGTGATGTTCTCTAGTTCGTTCGTTTATCCTTCTCTATGTATATTTGATTCACTTGTCATCCAATCAATCCAGCAATGCATTGATTCTTCTCTTATTTTTGTTTCTATCTATCTTGTGCTTGCTGCCTCCATGCGCACGCAACCAGGTCGACGCCCCTGCATTCGCTCTGGTCAACGCATACAAATCACCAACACAGAGGCTCTCCTTTCTTTCCTCTCTTCCATGTAGGCCAAGGTAAATATTTTTCCAATGTGCTTATCTCGACCATGAAAGCAATAAGCATAGGTCTGCACAAGATGCATGTGCGCCACAAAACAAAGACCTTCTGATGTGTGGCCTTTCGCCATCCAATCAATTCAATCTATATATTATTTCTTTCTCTCTATGAAGAATGGGCTCATACGGCAGTACAAGGAAGTAATTTCATTTCTCTTACATATTGACCCCACTTGTCATCCATCATCCAAGCCTATATATATATGTATTATATGTATACACGTGCGTGTGTGTGTGTATATATATATATATATATATATATATATATATATGTATGTATATGTATATATATATACATAAATATATATCTCCTCTCACTTTCATGTTGACCCCTCCTGCCATCCACTCAATTAAAAACCTTAATTGTTTATCTCTTTTATATGCGGGTCCCGCGTGTCAGTCAACTTTGGTCAACCCTCCTCCATGAGCTTGGTCCACCGTGGACTAGCGTATCTCCGTGGACCTGGTCCATAGACCAGTGGCCCACATGTCAACCCTAATCTTATTTTTGAGAATTAATTTAATTCTTGAAAATCCTTTTATCTTATTGGTCCCACATGTCGTTCTCTCTACCTTATTTTTGGAAATATTTTTATTCTAGAAATTCATAAATATCAGTCGGTCCCACCTGTCATACACTCATCCATTCTCTAATATTTTCGGAATGGAATATTCTGATAATATTCCACTTGTCAGCTTGTCTCTCTTTTTATTTTCATCATTCCAAAAGCCATATCTTCTTCATCCAAATTCCGCTTGAGCCCATTCAAATTCCTACATTCATCTAAATTCAATATCTATCTTCCAGTACCATTCAATTTCAATTTAGAGTTTATTTGATTTTTCTTTTGAATTGTGTTTGTTTTGCGCTATCTTTATCGTTAGACGTTGAAGCCCGGAATCGTCTGAAGGAGCTGAAGAGCAAGAAAGTAGAAGATTGAAGGTAAATAAAGACCATCATTGCTATAGCAAGGCAAGTTATACCTTTGATCATATTGAACCCAGTTTTCAAAATACTTTGTTTCAATGTATTGCATTCTATTTCAAGTATTTATTTAAATGCTTTTGGGATAGTTATTAATCCAATTTGTTATATCCACCTTATCTATTGTATGTCATGATCTTTTGTCACCCTAGGTTGGTTCATTATTAGTTGGTATTATCGTAGCACCAACGTGGATTGGTTAGATACGATTGGACTGCTTAGCCATGCCACGAGTCATCATTTCATCTGAGTCGCAATTATAAACTTGACTAAGTGATTATGGAACTGTGTGATGAAACTGTGTGTGCTGTGTGCTGTTACTCGTTGATGGCATGTGTTGCACTTAATCAACAGGGTGGGAAAAGATTTAGACTGAGGCAAGTGGTGGATCTGTGTGAATGGTGGAGCTGTGTGCTTTAAACTTTGTGATTTGGGTTAAAACTGGAAGTCTTGCCTTGGTCAATTAAGGACTTAACTTTGTGCGCCATTGAACTGGGCCTTACTGTACGACCACATGCCTAGTATGGGCTGGGCCTAACTTAGTAAGTTATGGAGTCTTGACATTGACAACTCAAAGTTGTATTTAAAGCGTGTGATGGGTGGAGGTGTGATATGTCACATCGCGGATTTGTTCACGCATCCCCGCCCAACGGTGTGTGTCGTTCCAAGGGCTGTGTGTACAAATTGGACGGTGGTAAAGCACATCGGGAGTGTCATTGTTTGAGATGAAGTCTCTGAAAGGTTTTGTTGTGATCAACTCTGATCCGGTTGGTTACATCGTGTGGGTAAAGTGTATAACCTCTGCAGAGTGTTAAACCAATCTATTTGAATAGCGCGTCCTCTGATATGGACATGCTCGGGAATTTCACACGAGGGGTAGATTTTCATAAAACAATTGGGAAGGGTCAGCTGTGTGAGATAACTTGTGCAGCTGTGTGAATAACTTGATTAGACTGTGTGTCTTTGTGAAATCAAATGATAAATTATTATTGTTTATTTGTTTTGAATTATGTTTTCAATCTATTATTCGTATTCAATTGCAAATGTTGCATTTTTGCAAAATAACCACAGAATCCATTCCTTTGGAATTAGCCATCATGTATAATTGTATTCTGTGGTATGACTTGCGAGTACGGTGTGTACTCATACTTGCTATAAACAATCAACAGAAGTGGAAGAATCATCAGTCAACAAGGTCTACCTCAAGGATCGTGGAGAACTAGGTCGCGCTACCCTACCGATTGCTCGTGGGCATATGGATGGGCTTCATCGGTTATTCTGCTTGTTCACCGCAGCCTTTATTGAGCTATTTGTCTTCTGAGACATTAACTGTAAGCTTTGACCTTAAGGTCTTTACTCTGATAATTATTGTTATTTGTCTATTTATTAGTCATCTTTGTATATGGAATTGATATTTCATCGATGTTGCCACTGTGTGCACTAGCGTGATCCTGGACTAGTGCAGTATACACAGAGGGACCAGATTTGCATATTTGGGTCCCGACATACATTTCACAAGCATAGTTGGAGGAGTGGCACCAGGACGCAGTGGCCGGCGAAGATGGAGCTGTGGGTGGCGAAGTGGGTGAACACCCACAAGGACTGCGTGCAAGAGGATGCCCCGTATGACCCCCAGCGCGTACGATGAGTACCTTCACTGGTACGGCCCGTAGACACGCACCAGGCTGGTGCATGTCATTGACACTCCCCCAGCTCGTGTACCAGCACCGACCGACGTGTACCCTGTACACTTCGCGAGGAACTTGCACCTCGCGGTACGTACTATCGTGTTTTAAAATGTGTGAGTACGGTTACCTCAATTATAGGTTTGACGCTTTCATGTACTCCTTGCAGACGGACATGAACGTCGGGCTTGCCAGGGACGACCAGTCAATCCTGGACAGGGTAGCCATTGGTGCGGAGGTGATGCGCGATGAGATACTATAGTTTGTCCATCAGACCTGCAGTTTGGTGAGGCGTGCCGTGACCCGGACGTCATGCAGGACGGTCCAGCAGGTGGCCACGTCGGCGCATACGCTGAGGCCGACGTGTCCTATAGCCCAGTCAGGAGGCTCAGGAGGGGCACGTCCATGTGCCCCGCCTAGGCCTGCGCATTGGCAGGTTGAGGGTCCGGGTGGGCACGTGGATACGCACCGCCATAACCACTGCCACCGTCGTCGTTCCAGGACACCTACCGGAGAACGCCAGGGTAGTATACTTTTTTCCCGACCCGTATGGATAGTACGGTGGGTTTGACCCTTTCGCGCACATGGCCCACGACCAAGGTATGTTTCCTCTCTTCAGGTTTGTGATCATCGATATATTCGAGTGATTAACATTATTTGTCTCATGTGTTTCTGCTCGGTAGAGTTCGCTCACCGCACGAGGACGTGGACGCCTTCTTCGTGGATCCACTCGGGGAGGTCAAGGGAGTTGCTGAGCCCACACCCGTCGAGGTTCTTTTCGGGTCACAGGTTAGCGGACCCCCAGTGTTCATGCAGGCACGGGTGGAGTTGACCCCCGAGGCCTTGGGAGCACGGATCAGCAGGCCTCCTGAGCGCCTTTCCCTATCTGGGCCCCGGCCCAGGCACCCTGCACTTCGGAAGCCCTAGCGGGGACGTATTGGTGGGCACAGAGCAGGTGCGGGACGTGGTGACGATGGAGGAGGTGCCGCGGCTGGCGTAGCGGGTGGCTAGTAGGGGGTCTTCGTTGTGCTCTGTGTACTTGTATTATGTGCTTGCGTATTTTACTTCATAGTTACTATGACATGGTTGTCTATGCATTCCCTATAGCATTATTCTATAACTTGTATTATGTGTTTATGTATTCTACTTCGTAGTTACTATGACATGGTTGTCTATGCATTCCCTCTAGCATTGTACTTGCTCAACCGTTTCGCTCAACCGTTGGGCCAACACGTGCTGCCAAGTCGTCCAACGGTTGAGTGACTAGTCTGCATGCCGCTCAACCGTTGGGCTAGTACATGCTGTCAAGTTGTCCAACGGTTGAGTGACTAGTCCACGTGTCGCTCAACCGTTGGGCCAGTACTTGCTACCAAGTCGTCCAACGGGTGAGCGACTAGACAGTTGTATGAAAGCCAGACCCGGTCCCGTCATGTTTTCTTTCGCCATTTCTCTCGGCAGACAACTAGAGCAGATCGGGAGAGGAGAAAAGTGGAGGGATAGAAGGAGTGAAGAGGGGGAGAAGGTAGGGAGAGGGAGAAGCAGAGGAGCTCGAGAGAGGGAGAGAAGGGGAGGAGAGGAGCTTGGGAGAGGTACACAAGTGGAGGAGCGAAGCTCGTGAGAGGGCGGTTTGGGAGGAGAAGAGCTCGAGACGTGAAAGAGAAAAACGAAGGAAGCTCGTTGATAAGAAGAGCTCGTTGATAAATCAGTCATGTCGAAGCCCACAAGATTTAAAGTGCATTACGGTGTTGGTACGGTTTGTGAAGGTCCATACGGTATTGACCCAAGTGGTTTCCAGCATGTCAGTTTGGTACACCCGGACGTGGAGAATGCCCAAATCGGAGATGTCCTCCACTGGCTCACCGGAAGTTCTCCTTGGACCCCGAGGTGTGGAGTGTCGTCGTACAAGGGCTTTGGAGTCGGTCTGCCACACACATTCGGTGGGAGTTGACTAGACTAATGCGCACGGTTGTATGGAAGATATTTCTGGAAGGCTCAGCGTTGTGGCTACGAAAAGGCATACTCGTGCAACCATGTCCGAAGGGAGTCGTCGGAGGCCCTTCCGACGGCTATCGTCTGGTTGGAGGGAGCAGCTCAAATGCAGAACGCATGGTTCACGAAGAACACGCTGTGGTCGTTGTTGCGGAGGCAGAAGAGGACAAGGTGACCGATGTTGCGGAGGCAGAAGAGGAGGCGGTGACCCATGTTGCTGAGGCAGAATAGGAATATCGCACACCGCACACTCAGCCCAGTGCACAGGCAGATGTAGCGGAGCATGTCGACAACGTAATGCGTCAGATGGAGATCGATGATTTGACAGCTCGGGCTGAGGAGGAAGCTTTAGAAGAGGATGGTGATGACTCTTCTGAGGAGGACGAAGGTCCCATCCCACAGGAATGGAATAGGGTGGACATTGAGGTTCTTGCTGTGCACAACAAGCACGAATCACCGTGGGAGTACCATGGGACGGAGGTTCGGCTTCGTGCAATGTTTGCTGACAAGGGATCACTGCATGATGCCATTAAGCTATGGGCCTTGTCCATGCAGCAGAAATTTTGTGTCCTCAAATCCAGCCAGGAGCGATACACCGTGGTCTGCGAGCAGGCTGGGTGTCCTTGGTGTGTGCGCTCACGAAGACCCAAGTACGAGACTCACTGGATTGTCTCCAAGGTGGAGGTGCACTCATGCTTGCTTAGTAGTGTTTTGCCGGGGTATCGCAATGTAACGTCCACCTTCATAGCCAATGTGATGTATAGAGAGATAGTGAAGAAGACGGATCTGGAGGCCAAGCACGTCATGGTGGCTACCGAGCAGAAATTCAAGTACAAGATTAGCTACGCGAAGGCATAGCGTGCTAAGCAAAAGGCTTTGGAAAGGAGGTTTGGTTCTTTTGAGGTGTCTTATGACAACCTTCCTCGTATACTCCAGTCTTTGCCGGGACAGAACGGGCACATACATTCTTTGTGGAGGACAAGCCATCCAAAAGACTGTCGCTTGGTTTTCTTGTATTGCAGAGGGCCTTCTTGGCATTCAAACCCTACATCGATGCATTCCGACACATGTTGCCCGTGATATCAGTGGACGGACGTTTCTAACTGGGAAATACAAGGGCATGATCCTGACAGCAATTGGCGTTGATGACAACACTCAGATTCTGCCCTTAGCCATCGCTTTCGTCGAAAGTGAGAATTTTGATAGCTGGTTGTGGTTCTTTCGACATCTGAAGGAGGGAGTAGTTGGGGCACGTCCTGATGTCTGCATAATCCATGATCGCCACCCCGGGGTGACGAAGGTCATCCGAAAACTTCAGCAAGACCCCGATGAGCCGTTCCCTTGGCCAAACATGAGGAACAGATGGTGCATTCGCCATCTAGTGGCAAACTACTTCAAACAGTTCAGGTAGCAACCGCTCATGAAGTTGTTCAAGAGACTTGCTATGTAGAACCAGCAGTGTAAATTTGATGCACCGTGGGAGATGTTGGAGGAGCACACCAGGAGGTATGTCGTCGAGAGGAACAAGTGTCCGCTCATTCCTGGGGCGACGCAACCCGAACGCCTCACACCACTACAGGAGCACGACCCTCCCCATTTGATGCGGAGGACCTTGAGGGACATTGGGTGCTTCTCCCATTGGATTGAGGCCGAGCCATTGGAGAAGTGGTCCTTACTGAACAACACGGACGGTGCATGGTACGACATAATGACCACTAACCTTGCCGAGGTGTACAACTGGGTTATTAGGGGTCTCCGTTCTCAGCCCCTCGTCGCCATCATGGAAGACGTTCTGCACAGTACAATCGTATATTTCGGGGAAGGCATGCAAATACGGCACTTCATGCAGCCAACCCACATACACCATACTGCTCAAACATTACAGCGTACATGCAGGCCAGCACCGAGAAGGTTCACACGGTGTTCATAATGGGCAATACGGAGCATCGTTTCGATGTCGTCCTTCGAGATAGAGCCAGATTTGGGACAGCTCGGTCTCTTGTTACCCACGAGGTATGCTTTGGAGACCATGTGAATGAACCTAGCTGCACATGCAACAAGCCAAATCTCCTTCACAAGCCATGCTCTTATGTCCTCGCCGTGTGTGGGACCATCCATATGGACCCAGTGAACTTCATATCGAGTACTTCATGAAGGAGAGGGTGCAGCAGGCGTGGTGCGGCGAGCTAAGAGTCTCCAGGGTTGTGGGCAACTTCGCCACGTTGGATACTGCACAAAGGACTTGGATTTTGGATCTTGACCTGTTGAAGGGGGGTAGCGCCGTTGGCAGAGTCATCGCATTAGGAACGATATGGGCGAAGGGGAAGCTAGAGCGGCAGGTAGATGTTGCGGCCGCTGCCGCCAGGAAGGCCACGTGGTGAGAACTTGCAAGGCGCCTTCCGACATGTAGGAACACCGGCACGAAGTGCATCACTGCTTCTTGTTGGGTGCGCAGTGGTACTAAGATTAGAACCGCTAGCATGTTGTAACCGGTACTAAGATTAGAACCGTTAGCATGTTGTAACTTGTACTTCAGTCAGTATTTTGGTTGTTGTAAGCACTGTGAAACTAATTGTATCGTAATTGCAAATTTTACCTTTATTTGAAGTGTCAATATCTTGCCTTAATTGAAATACACGATGTGACCTCGCTCAGTAGCGCACCACATGACCACTCTCTGCAAAGCAGGACGATGTGACTCGACGAGTCAGCTTTTCAGGACGACGTGACCCGACAAGTTTGTCGAACCCGGGAACGAAGGATCCCGAATTCACTGCGTTTACACACTAGTCCAGGATTTCTAGTGTACACAGTCTCACAATTAGTGTTATCACAATCATATCAAGCGCTTTATTAATAAGAAACATACTTTATTACAAAATGGGTATGAGGCCAAATAACAAAACATAGCGGAAGCAAATAGGTAGTAGGCCGCACGATGCGCCACAGACAATCGTCTGGAGGCGTAGCCTAAACGTCTGGATCCTTATCGTCTAGATAGTAGTCTTCTCCTGAATAATAATATTCAGCAAGGATGAGCACAACTACCGTGCTCGCAAATTACACCCAATACAGAATTTAGAATGCATGCATAAGTAAACAAAGGAAGGTTGTAAGGGTTTATTTGCGTAAATCAGCATTTTCAAGTTTAAATAATCATAGTAAGTTTCAAGGCACATTTTTAAACTTTAACTTAAAATCAGATTTTAAATTGACAATTTTATAGTGGATATCCTCCATATGAAACATGGTGATGGATACCCTCCTATCACATGGCTAACCGCCCAATTTTACCACAGGGATTAACCATCCTGAAATCCTGCACAAGAATCATTTTAAAAACCAAAAACAAAGTCTAACTTAGAGTGGTTTTGCTCAACATATCAATGACCGTGGACACGGCTATTCGAATAGTTTTACACTCTGCAGAGGGGGTACAAGTTTACCCACATGAGAAAATTTGCCCGTTATGCCGGCCAATGCACGCTTCCTTAGGCATGTGACTAGGCAATTATCACAAGACGTTTTCAATGTTCTACCTCACTAATAATATGCCCGCTAAGGTTTCACTTCCGTTGGGCTAACCACCTGCCGGAAGCCCCCTCTTACGCCAAGTGGGAATAACATTTAACCAACACCCACACAACAAAATGACACGTACAATAGTGAGGTATGACAAGTTAATAAGTCTAGTTCTGCCCATACAGAACATGTGGTAGTACGGTGGAGCTTTGCAAGATGCGGCTCAAAGGCCGGTCCTTAACTGACTTGGGCAACTTTCAATAACAACCCTGGGCCCCAACCCTAACCAGATTGAGCCCGTGCATAAACCTGCACCCACCAACGGTCTATCTTGCCCAAGTACAAAACTATTTTTTATTTTTATTTTCCAAAGACATTTGCAAAAGTCCACCATGACAAAACAATGTCATAGGTTTTTAATCACATTTTGCTATTTTAGCTAACTTCTCCCAAAATTAAATGTTTGTGATCTAAGCAGTTTCTAAGCATATCTTTATTTTTAAATTTTATTTGACTAAGGTAACAAGGGAATGATGATCCAATATTCAAAAATGGCTATACAAAGGAATTGGATTAACTAAGAATTTAAAACATGAATTTAAAATAACTGTATAAAATTACACATGCAATAGTAATTTAAAAACAGAATTAAAATAATTTAAAATACTGGGTGTCGGACCCGGGAGTAACACCCCAGAATCCTCTGTGCATTTCTGAACTAGTCCCATGATCAGTAGCTAGTTGACTCGAACAGATATGGTAACATCCATAAATCGCACAACTTTATTAATAAATACCAGAGTTGATTACAAGAAAGGCTTACAAGCCAACATTAAACAAACACAGTGGAAGACGAAGAAGTAGTGGAGTCCAAATGATGCGCCACGTGCAATCGATGGGTAGCGGCCTAGTTGTCGAGATCCAAAGTCCTTCTCCTCTGAAATTTATTTGCGTGAAGCAAGGGTGAGCACAACTACCGTGCTCGCAAGTTACACCCAATAACAGAGTTAATGCATGTATGGATATATCAAAGGAATGTTTATTGGTTGAATTTGCATAAAGCAATGTTTTCTTTAAATATTTGTTACTAAGTTCCAAAGCAGTTATTCTATAACTAAAATTTATTTTTATAAATTCTCAAGTTTTATAGTAGGATAACCTCCATATGAAACATGGTAATGGATACCCTCCTATCACATGGCTAACCGCCCAATTTTACCACAAGGATTAACCATCCTCAAATCATTTGCAAAAATTATTTTTAAAACAAAATCAAAGTCTAACTTTGAATGGCTTTGCTCAGCATGTCCATGACCGTGGACACGGCTATTCGAATAGTTTTACACTCTGCAGAGGTTGTACAACTTTACCCACAAGACATGAATTCTCTAGTTTGTTTGGCATCCGTTGATCCCACTGCTCACTACCTTAGGTAAGCAGTCTAGAGCACGTGTCAAGGCTTTTACAATGCGCCATCCCACCGTAGTCTTGCCTCGCTAAGGTTTCGCTTCCATTGGGCTAACCACCCGCCGGATTTAAGCCCCCTCTGGCGCCATGTGGTAATACTGTCTAACCGACACCCACACACCAAAATGGCACAACTACGATGTAATATTACAAATTATTTAGCCAGGTCCTGCCCATACAGGACATGTGGTAGTACGATGTGGCTTAGCAAGATGCGGCTCGAAGACCGGTCCTTAACTGACTTGGGAGACTTCCAAAATAACCCCTGAGTCTCAATCCTACCCGGATTGAGCCCGTGCATAAACCTGCACCACCAAGCATCCATTTCGCTCAAGTACAAACCAACTTTTCTTTTTTTTTCTTTTCAAAGTCATTTGCAAAATCTTCCATGACAAACAAATATCATAGGATCTTAAACAATAGTTGATTATTTGGCCAAACTCCCGAAACTAAATATTTTTGGTCTAAGCATGTCCAAGCATAATTTTTCCCAAAATGTTCTAGTTCATACTATTGCATAAACTAGATTTTCATCTAAGGTTTAAGGCATGACTGATTCAATAACAAGATTGGATATACAATGGAATTGGGAATAGCTATAATTTTAAAATAGGAATTTAAATTACTTGAATATAAATACGCTTGCAATAATAATTTAAAACAGAATTTAAATAATTTGAAATAATGGGATCAAATATGATCAAAGGTATAACTTGCCTTGCTTGGTTAATCGATGTTCTTAAACGGCGTCGAAATCTGACTCTCCGAAGTCGTCGAAATCTATACGTGTAAATGATCCAAATTCAAATAGCATTCAAATGAAATCCAAATAAAATCCAAAAATTAAGAAATAAATACTGGAAGTAAGATATCAACTTTATATGAATATAGGAATTTGAATATACTGAATTGGAGTTCGTATGAGGGACAACGGAATTCTGGAAGGTTGAAAGGGAGAGTGAATAGTAGTTTGCATGGCACTATTTATTCTCATGCATACGTGAATAGTAAAAAGAATGGAACAAATGGCCGTACCGACGATAGGAAGGGAGAGGTGATCGGCGAACAACAAAAATGGAATCTTGGGAATGAGACGGACCCAATGGTGGTGGTCGCGTCACTGGCGGAGGTCTAGCGCGACGGTGACGTGTAAAACAGTACAAGGTGAATAGTGGCGCTAGAGAGCCGATGATGTTTACGAGAAAAGGAAGGTAGCACAACGTAGAGCATTGCGAGGCGAAGCTAACAGTAGTGATGACATCGCTGGCGGATCAAAGACGGTGCTGAAAATGACGACAGAAGGTGGTTCGGTCTCCGGCGGAAAATTCTTGGTTGCGCGAAAGAGAGCGCGAACTGTGGATAGGAAGGGGAAACTGAGGGGCACGTGGCGACGCAGTCGGTTCGGAAAAATACTGACCGAGGAGGGAGAACGGAGGTGGCGAAGTTGGTACGTGCATGTGTGCATGGCACTATTCACTCATGCATACGTGAATAGTGAATGAAATGGAAGAAATGGCCGTGTCGGCGATAGGAAGGTAGAGTTGATCGGCGAATAGCAAAAATAGAACCCCGGCGATGTGCTCTACCCGATGGTGGCGGTTCGGCCGGCGACGACTGGTGGCGGCGACGACGCGCAAATAGAATAAACAACTAAAATATAATAAAAACTCAAAATTACAAAATAAATACTGAAAAATAAAGAATAAATTTAGATGATTTTACGAGCAAGAATCATCGGATTCGGAGTTTGCAATAGAGAGGAATGATTTTTGGAGTGAATTTCTCTTCCATTTAAGTTTGCTACAGTATGCACATGACTAATAACTGAGCTCCTGTTCATCTTCTTGCTTTGGCCGAATAGGGAACAAAGAAAATGCCCATTGCGCCAGGGAAAAGAAAAAGGAAGGTGGCCGAGAAATTACCAAAATGGATTGCCGACGTCGAGACGAAGCCAATGGAGGTGACGGCGCAGTCGGGGATGGCCAACGACTGCGGCGGCGGCGCACAGAAGGTGGCGGCCATGGAAGGGTTGGATGTTCCGGTGATCTTTCGACGAAGCGAAGGCATGGACACGTAGAGTACGACGTCGCGTGTCTGGTGGTGGTAGCGAATTGGCGGCGCTCCACCGGAGGCGACGCACGGGAGGAAGAACGAAGAACTGCCGGCGATCTTTCTTTCGCTCGTTCGGCCAAACCAGGAGGAGAGGGGAGGAGAGGCTTTGGGGGTGGGTTGAGGGTGGAGAGGAGCTCCTGGTGGTCACTTTATATAGGGGAGGGGGTGGCCGGATTGATGAGCAATTGCGAGAATAAAAGCTTTAGTTTTCGGGTGCCATAAAGACCGCATGAAAACTAAAAACTGCTCTTAATTCACAAGAAGAAACGCCAAATAATGGTGTAGTAATGTAGGTGACGTTACTACGGACGTTTGACTTCAAACGGATTTGAATTTGGTGCATTGAGTGCAAAGAAATGATGAGAGAGGTGAACTGCAGCCATTAATGGAGCTTGGAGCTCTCGTTCATGGCTACGGCCGGCAGGGGCGGAGGCGGCGGTGGCGGAGTAGGGGCTGCGGGGTGTGGGGTGGCCGGCGGGGTGGTCGATGGTGGCCGGCAGCATGGAATGGTGGCTGCCATAGAAACTCACGGGAGAACGAAATTGTGTCCAGAGAAGAAATGCTCTCGGGTTGGAGGTAGAAGATGATAGAAACAGGGTACAAATGGAAGGAGGGAAGTGTATTAAACAATACAAATAAAGAGGAGAGATGGCAGTGCATGAGAAGCTTATGAGTTAAGCTTGCTCAAGCTGGAGCAGTGGGAGGATGGGTGACCTTCGGGAACTTATTTTTCTGATTTTTGATTTTTATTTTAAAATTCGAAATTCTTTTAAGCCACAAATTAAATGCACTTTTAGAATATAGTAACTAGAGTCCAAAATTTTTAGAAAAATTCATAAAAATTATTAGAATTATTTTGAACTTAATAAAAATAATTCCAACTTAAAGTTGGCTTTTATTTTTGATTTTATTTTCTAGAAAATAGGAAAACCTTTTTAAATACTAGAAAAATCCAGAAAGTAATTAAAATTTTATTTTTCAATTTAAATCCAATAAAATTCCAGAAATTTAATAAAACTCAATAAAATTTCTTTTTGACTTTAAAACCAAGAAATTAAATAATTAATTTTTTTTCCTTTTAACAGCGAAGACTCTTTTTAGGTTACAGAAAATCAAGAAAATCTTCGACAGTCAGAAATTCAAATAAAATAATAACTTTATTTATTTTTATTTTGGTAACAGAACTTTGGGATGTTACAAGCTACCCCCCTTAAAAGGAATCTCGTCCCCGAGATTCGGAGAAGCTAGAAAGAAGGAAGATGGACATAGGATAAAGAAATTGAGACAGAGAGTCTGTCTTCAAATTGGTTAGGGTCTTGAGATGTTCGTTGTTTTGAAGCATCAATTCGTCCTTCAAGTCTCAGGTGCATCGATAGGTTAGGATTTCAATGGATTGTTAGAGAAGAGCGAATAGCAAATGATGAGAAAGAAGGCTACGAGGAGAGAAGTCTACCCATTTAAAGCAAACGTTGTACACAAGATCAAAAAGATCTATGTACGACGTACCAAAAGAAAACATACGATACAAGTTAAGAAACAATACAACGTTCTACTCGATCGATACTCATAAGTTGGTGAAACGACTCAATACACAGAATGAATCTTGGCAAACTTAAGCTATATGGCTTGGCTCACATTGTGATCTTCGGTTCACAGTCTTTGATTAATCATGTCCATTGTCCTTGGATGGTGGCGACGATGATTCATGCCTTGGGGGTCTTGAATGTAAGGGTTAATAATCGTGCTGACCAATTTTAGAAATTTTTCAAGGAAAAGAGGATCAATTTAACATTATAAAACTGTGAAGAGAGAATTAGGTAAGAAAGAATACCATGAAGGAACTAAAGATAGATAGATGACCAAGATGAGCAGAGAATAATTTATTTTTCTTGTTATATAAAATAAGTTTTGAAGTTTTCAACTAACGTCCAATTTAACTAGGTCACGACCTACAGTCGATATGGCTCTGATACCATTTCTGTCGGACCCAGGAGTAACACCTGAATCCTCTGTGCATTTCTGAACTAGTCCCATGACCAGTAGCTAGTTGACATAGTAAACAGATATGGTAACATCCATAAATCGCACAACTTTATTAATAAATACCAGAGTTGATTACAAGAAAGGCTTACAAGCCAACATTAAACAAACACAGCGGAAGATGAAGAAATAGTGGAGTCCAGCTGATCTACCACAGGCAATCGACTGGGCTAGCGGCCTAGTTGTCGAGATCCAAAGTCCTTCTCCTCTGAAATTTATTTGCGTGAAGCAAGGGTGAGCACAACTACCGTGCTCGCAAGTTACACCCAATAACAGAGTTAATGCATGCATGGATATATCAAAGGAAGGTTTATGGGTTGAATTTGCATAAAGCAATGTTTTCTTTAAATATTTGTTACTAAGTTCCAAAGCAGTTATTCTATAACTAAAATTCATTTTTATAAATTCTCAAGTTTTATAGTAGGATAACCTCCATATGAAACATGGTGATGGATACCCTCCTATCATATGGCTAACCGCCCAATTTTACCACAAGAATTAACCATCCTCAAATCATTTGCAAAAATTATTTTTAAAACAAAATCAAAGTCTAACTTTGAGTGGCTTTGCTCAGCATGTCCATGACCGTGGACACGGCTATTCGAATAGTTTTACACTCTGCAGAGGTTGTACAACTTTACCCACAAGACATGAATTCTCTAGTTTGTTTGGCATCCGTTGATCCCACTGCTCACTACCTTAGGTAAGCAGTCTAGAGCACGTGTTAAGGCTTTTACAATGCGCCATCCCACCGTAGTCTTGCCTCGCTAAGGTTTCGCTTCCATTGGGCTAACCACCCGCCGGATTCAAGCCCCCTCTTGCGCCATGTGGTAATACTGTCTAACCGACACCCACACACCAAAATGGCACAACTACGATGGAATATTACAAATTATTTAGCCAGGTCCTACCCATACAGGACATGTGGTAGTACGATGTGGCTTAGCAAGATGCGGCTCGAAGACCGGTCCTTAACTGACTTGGGCGACTTCCAAAATAACCCCTGAGTCTCAATCCTACCCGGATTGAGCCCGTGCATAAACCTGCACCCACCAAGCATCCATTTCGCTCAAGTACAAACCAACTTTTCTTTTTTTCTTTTCAAAGTCATTTGCAAAATCTTCCATGACAAACCAATATCATAGGATCTTAAACAATAGTTGATTATTTGGCCAAATTCCCGAAACTAAATATTTTTGGTCTAAGCATGTCCAAGCATAATTTTTCCCAAAATGTTCTAGTTCATACTATTGCATAAACTAGATTTTCATCTAAGGTGTAAGGCATGACTGATTCAATAACAAGATTGGATATACAATGGAATTGGAAATAGCTATAACTTTAAAACAGGAATTTAAATTACTTGAATATAAATACGCTTGCAATTATAATTTAAAACAGAATTTTAATAATTTAAAATAATGGGATCAAATATGATCAAAGGTATAACTTGCCTTGCTTGGTTAATCGATGTTCTTAAACGGCGTCGAAATCTGACTCTCCGAAGTCGTCGAAATCTATACGTGTAAATGATCCAAATTCAAATAGCATTCAAATGAAATCCAAATAAAATCCAAAAATTAAGAAATAAATACTGGAAGTAAGATATCAACCTTATATGAATATAGAAATTTGAATCTACTGAATTGGAGTTCGTATGAGGGACAACGGAATTCCGGAAGGTTGAAAGGGATAGTAAATAGTAGTTTGCATGGCACTATTTATTCTCATGCATACATGAATAGTAAAAAGAATGGAACAAATGGCCGTGCCGACGATAGGAAGGGAGAGGTGACCGGCGAGCAACAAAAATGGAATCTTGGGAATGAGACGGACCCAATGGTGGTGGTCGCGTCACTGGCGGAGGTCCAGCGCGACGGTGACGCGCAAAACAGTACAAGGTGAATAGTAGCGCCGGAGAGCCGATGATGTTTACGAGAAAAGGAAGATAGCACAACGTAGAGCATTGCGAGGCGAAGCTAACAGTAGTGACGACATCGCCGGTGGATCAAAGACGACGCTGAAAATGACGACAGAAGGTGGTTCGGTCTCCGGCGGAAAATTCTTGGTTGCAGCGAAAAGAGAGCGGCGAACTCCAGGGATAGGAAGGGGAAACTGAGGGGCACGTGGCGACGCAGTCGGTTCGGAAAAATACTGACCGAGGAGGGAGAACGGAGGTGGCGAAGTTGGTACGTGCATGTGTGCATGGCACTATTCACTGATGCATACGTGAATAGTGAATGAAATGGAAGAAATGGCCGTGCCGGCGATAGGAAGGTAGAGTTGACCGGCGAATAGCAAAAATAGAACCCTGGCGATGTGCTCTACTCGATGGTGGCGGTTCACGGCGACGCGGTGGGCGGCGATGACGCGCAAATAGAATAAACAGCTAAAATATAATAAAAACTCAAAATTACAAAACAAATACTGAAAAATAAAGAATAAATTTAGATGATTTTACGAGCAAGAATTATCGGATTCGGAGTTTGCAATAGAGAGGAATGATTTTTGGAGTGAATTTCTCTTCCATTTAAGTTTGCTACAGTACGCACATGACTAATAACTGAGCTCCTGTTCATCTTCTTGCTTTGGCCGAATAGGGAACAAAGAAAATGCCCATTGCGCCAGGGAAAAGAAAAAGGAAGGTGGCCGAGAAATTACCAAAATGGATTACCGACGTCGAGAGGAAGCCAATGGAGGTGATGGC
The DNA here is from genome assembly GCA_036346395.1 of Hsuehochloa calcarea. Classification (NCBI taxonomy): domain Eukaryota; kingdom Viridiplantae; phylum Streptophyta; class Magnoliopsida; order Poales; family Poaceae; genus Hsuehochloa; species Hsuehochloa calcarea. Next base: position 50,418,186 of record CM070599.1, read on the forward strand.
CTTGATGGGATGGATGGCGATCGGCTGGCATGGCGCGCAAAATGTGGCGGCCATGGAAGGGTTGGATGTTCCGCGATCTTTCGACGGCGAAGGCATGGACATGTAGAGTACGACGTCGCGGTGCCGCGGTGGTGACGAATTGGCGGCGCTCCACCGAGGCGACGACGGAGGAAGAACGAAGCGCGGCGACCTTTCTTTCGCTCGTTCGGCCAAACCAGGAGGAGAGGGGAGGAGAGGCTTTGGGTGTGGGTTGAGTGTGGAGAGGAACTCCTGGTGGTCACTTTATATAGGGGAGGGGGTGGCCGGATTGATGAGCAATTGCGAGAATAAAAGCTTCAGTTTTCGGGTGCCATAAAGACCGCATGAAAACTGAAAACTACTCTTAATTCACAAGAAGAAACGGCCAAATAATGGTGTAGTAATGTAGGTGACGTTACTACGGACGTTTGACTTCAAACGGACTTGAATTTGGTGCATTGAGTGCAAAGAAATGATGAGAGAGGTGAAGCTATGACCATTAATGGAGCTTGAGCTCGTTCATGGCTACTGGCCGGGGCGGCGGCGGCGGTGGGCGTGGGCGAGTAGAAGCGGCGGGGTGGTGTGGTGGAGTGGGGTGGTCGATGGTGGTGCAAACATGGAATGGTGGCCATAGAAACTCACGGAGAACGAAATTGTGTCCAGAGAAGAAATGCTCTCGGGTTGGAGGTAGAAGATGATAGAAAGGGTACAAATGGAAGGAGGGAAGTGTATTAAAAAATACAAATAAAGAGGAGAGATGGCAGTGCATGGGAAGCTTATGAGTTAAGCTTGCTCAAGCTGGAGCAGTGGGAGGATGGGTGACCTTCGTGAACTCATATTTCTGATTTTTGATTTTTATTTTAAAATTCGAAATTCCTTTAAGCCACAAATTAAATGCACTTTTAGAATATAGTAAATAGAGTCCAAAAATTTAGAAAAATTCATAAAAATTATTAGAATTATTTTGAACTTAATAAAAATAATTCCAACTTAAAGTTGGCTTTTATTTTTGATTTTATTTTCTAGAAAATAGGAAAACCTTTTTAAATACTAGAAAAATCCAGAAAGTAATTAAAATTTTATTTTTCAATTCAAATCCAATAAAATTCCAGAAATTTAATAAAACTCAATAAAATTTCTTTTTGACTTTAAAACCAAGAAATTAAATAATTAATTTTTTTCCTTTTAACAGCGAAGACTCTTTTTAGGTTACAAAAAATCAAGAAAATCTTCGACAGTCGGAAATTCAAATAAAATAATAACTTTATTTATTTTTATTTTGGTAACAGAACTTTGGGATATTACACTGGGATCAAAATGATCAATGATGTAACTTGCCTTGCTGAAATTCTTGATACGCTACCTCTTTAACAGGATCAAACTCTCCGGAGTCGTCAAAATCTACACGCGAAAATAATCCAAATTCAAAAAGATTTCAAATAAACACAAATAAATTCATACAAATAATCAAATTAACTCCAAATGAAATAATTTTGGATTAGTTAGCCAGATCTTGATTTGAATCACCTAAATCGGAGTTCATATGAAGAAACACGAGCTCCTGGAAGTTTAAAACCTAAATTAAATCCTAATTTCAGATTTTTCTAAATTTCCCAAATTATCTTTCTAAAGGAAATTCAAATTAATGCGTCAGCGTACGGTAGCCGCACGGACAATAGTCGCTGACAGGTGGGCCTGGGATTTCGTGGACTGACAAGATCTAGCTAGACAAGGGATCACTGCATGATGCCATTAAGCTATGGGCCTTGTCCATGCAGCAGAAATTTCGTGTCCTCAAATCGAGCCAGGAGCGATTTCGTGGACTGAGTCCACGCTCGGTCGAAGTACACCGTGCACCCGGCTCACGCTACAGTGTGAAGGGGGTGTGCTGGTGCGTCTGTCGTGCTGCCGTCCACGAGGGCAGTCACGCAAGACTTGGGCGATGATGTGGCGTCGAGGTGTCGATGCGGTGGCAGCCATGTCAGCGCCAGACGGGGGTGGTGCTCGGGTTCCAAGGGTCGAGGCGATCGGCGGCACGGCGAGATCCGACGAGGTGCACAAAAGACTCAGGGGAAGATGCCGAAGAGGATGCGCTACCTGGCGGCGGAGTGGCACTACCGGAAGGTCGTCGGCGATGAGGAAGAGCGGCGGCGATGTTCGGTCGACGGCGGAAGTGGAGCTCCAGCGATCTCCTGGCGAAGCGGAGGTGCGCACGAGGTAGGCGACAATGCGGTGATGCCAAGGAACAGTTGGTGTCGTCGAGGAGGCCCTGCCGGCGCCGGAAACGATCATTCCCCGAGCTTCGGCCGCCGAGGAGGAACTCCAAATTTCGGGCGCCAGAGAGGGCTAGAGATGCAGTGGTTTGGGGGAATGGACTGAGGAGCAGAAGGCGCACCTGGGGCTCCCTTTTATCGGGCAAGGGCAAGGGCGAGGCCGAGGCACGGAGGAGGATGCGTCGGCGTTGCTGACGGTGATGAGGGCCGGCGTTACAATGCGCGTGAAGGGGTAAATGTTGAACGGCGCGCGAGAAAAATGAGGTGATTGCGCTTGATTGCGAGAGGAATGGGGGAAGGAATCAGAGAATTGATGAAGCTCCACTCAGGCGTTAATGGCGGCAGAGAGAGACGAGCGCGCGGAGAACAAAACGGGGAAGGAGACGACGCTGTAGCGGTGGGGCCCGCGTGGCGGTGGGAGGAACTGGTCGGGAGGTGTGACGACCGTTGGATTTTGATCGAACGGTCTGAGGTGACGACGCGCGGGCAAAACTAGTCGGGCGAAGCTGTGACCGTTGGATTTTGATCGGACGGCCGAGGCGATAGAGCGCGTGGACAGCAGAGATGGGTTACGGTGTACTCGCGGATGGGCGACGTGTGGCGGGGAAGAGCGCGGGAGGCGGCTGGCGCTCGCGGGCGCATGTGGGCCGGTGGAGGCTGAAACAGTGGTGGGCTGTAATTTGGCCCATGCACTGTGGGAGAGATTTTAATTCCTTTTTCAACTAATTTAATTCAAGAAATTCAAAAAGTCTTTAGAAAATGGCAAATAAAATCCAAAAATTATGAGAAAATTCATAGAAAATCTCTGAGGCATTCTGGATTTAAATAAAATAATTCTAACTTATAATTGGTAATAGATTTTGCTAATAAATTATTTTAGATTTAAAATAATTAAGGAAAAACTTTTTAAAGTTTTTAGAAAATCCACAAAATTAATTAAAATTTTATTTTCAACTAAAACTTGAAAATTTGGGCTGTTACAAACCTACCCCCTTAAAGGGAATCTCGACCCCGAGATTCAGACTTGGTCAGAAAAAAGGTGGGGATACTCAGCTCTTAAAACTTCTTCTCGCTCCCAGGTGGCTTCATCTTCGGAATGATTGCTCCACTGGACCTTGCATGAGCGGATGACTTTGCTTCTGGTGATGCGTTCTGGCACATCGAGAATCTTGATTGGTTTCTCCACATAGGTGAGATCTTCCTGAAGATCGATGTTCTCAAGAGGTGTTTCTTCTGTTGGCACTCTGAGATATTTCTTCAACTGAGAGACATGGAAGACATTGTGAACAGCTGACAGAGATGCTGGTAGTTCCAACTGATAAGCAACTTCGCCTCTTTTTGCTAGAATCTTATAAGGTCCACCAAATCTAGGTGCGAGTTTTCCTTTAGTCTGAAATCTCCTTACTCCTCGGAGTGGAGTTACTCTGAGATAGACGAAGTCTCCTATCTTGAAGGATAGTTCTCTTCGACGATTGTTGGCATAACTCTTTTGTCGGGATTGAGCCACTTTCAGACGTTCTCTTGTTGCTTTTACTTTAGTTTCGGCTTCTTTTATCAACTCTGGTCCAAAGAATTGATGTTCTCCTACTTGATCCCAAAGGAGAGGGGTTCTACACTTTCTGCCATACAATGCTTCGAAGGGTGACATCTGCAGGCTTGCTTGAAAGCTGTTGTTGTAGGAGAATTTCGCATAAGGTAAGTTCTTATGCCAGCTTCTTCCGTAATCTATAGCACAAGCTCGAAGCATATCCTCCAGAACCTGGTTAACACGTTCTGTCTGGCCATCTGTTTGGGGATGATACGATGTACTGAAGTTGAGTCTGGTTCCCAAAGTTGACTCTGCCAAAATCTTGATGTGAATTGTGAACCTTTGTCGCACACAATCTTCTTGGGTATACCATGCAGACAAACAATTCTTGCCATGTAAAGCTCTGCTAACTTGTTGCTTCTGTAAGTGGTCTTGACTGGAATAAAGTGTGCTACTTTGGTTAAATGGTCAATTATCACCCAAATGAAATCACATCCTTATTGGGTCCTAAGTAGTCCGGTGATAAAATCCATACCAATTTCCTCCCATTTCTATTAGGGAATTGGTAATGGTTGCAACAATCCGGCAGGTCTCCGATGTTCTGCCTTAACACGCTGACATACATCACAGCGTCCAACGAACTCAGCGATCTCTCGCTTCATACTGACCCACCAATATTTTTCCTTCAGATCCTAGTACATCTTGGTACTTTCGAGATGAATGGAGTAAGGTGATTCATGTGCTTCTCTTAGAATCAACTGTCTTGTCTCCTTATGATTAGGTACGCAGATGCGGTTGCCAAACCACACCGTACCTTACTTATCCTCAGAAAATCCTGGTGCTTTACCTCTTCTCATGTTCTTCTTAATTTCCTTGATGTCTTCGTCTTCTAGCTGTTTCTCTCTGATCTGACTCTGTATGATTGGTTGGACTTCTATTGAGTTGATACAGCCCTGACTAACAATTTCTAGATTCAGGTGCTTCAGTTCTTTATACAGCTCTGGCTGATTTTCCTGAACTAACAAAGTGTTGCAGTATGCCTTCCTACTCAGAACATCTGCTACCACGTTTGCCTTGCTCGGGTGGTAATGGATTCCAAGGTCATAATCTTTTATCAGCTCCAACCATCTCCTCTGTCGGAGATTAAGCTCTGACTGAGTGAAGACATATTTTAGACTCCTATGATCTGTGAAAATCTCACAGCGGTTACCAATGAGATAATGCCACAGATCTTCAAAGCATGCACAATTGCTGCTAACTCTAGATCATGAGTTGGATAATTTCCTTCATGTGGCCTCAACCGACGAGATGCATAAGACACGACTTTTCCTTCTTGCATCAGTACGCATCCAAGTCCTTGGCGAGATGCATCACAGAAAACTTCAAAATCTTTACGAATATCTGGTAATACAAGTACGGGTGCTGTTACTAGCCTTTTCTTCAACTCTTGAAAACTTTGATCACAGGTATCTGTCCACTCAAATTTCTTTTCTTTCTTCAAAAGTTGAGTCATGGGTTTGGCGATCTTGGAAAAACTTTCGATGAATCTTCGGTAATATCCAGCCAAACCGAGAAAACTTCTCACTTTTGTGACAGACTTGGGTTGCTTCCAATCCATTACAGCTTCAACCTTGGCGGGGTCTACTGCAACTCCTCCTGTTGACACAACATGTCCAAGGAAAGCCACTTGTCTGAGCCAGAATTCGCTCTTGCTGAACTTGGCATACAGCTGATGCTCTCAGAGCTTTTCCAAAATAATTCTGAGATGCTTTTCATGCTCTTCTTCATATTTTGAATAGATGAGAATGTCATCGATGAAAACTATCACAAACTTATCTAGAAATTCCATGAACACTTTGTTCATCATATTCATGAAATAAACAGGGGCATTTGTCAGTCCAAATGACATCACTGTAAACACAGTCTATATCTGGTTGTGAAGGCTGTCTTCGGAATATCTTCTGGTCTGATTTTTAACTGATGGTAGCCTGATCTCAAATCAGTCTTGGAGAAAACACTGGCTCCTTTTAGTTGATCAAACAGATCATATATCCTAAGTAATGGGTACTTGTTCTTGATTTTTACTTCGTTGAGTGATCTATAGTCCACACACATTCTCATACTATTGTCTTTCTTCTTGACAAATAGCACTAGAGCTCCCCAAGGTGATGAACTTGGTTGAATGTAATCTTTGCTTTGCAGTTCTTCGATCTGCTTCTTTAACTCTGCTAGATCATTGGCCGGCATTCTGTAAGGTCGCTTCGAAATTGGAGCAGTCCTTGGGACTAAGTCAATTAAGAACATTATGTCCCTGTCCGGTGGCATACCGGGTAATTCCTCAGGAAAAACATCCGGATATTCTTGTACAACGGGTATATCTTCAAGCTTTACTTCCTTTAAACTGGTCAAGAAGGGACTTCCTTCTGTAGGAGTCTTGGGTCTGAATTCTACCGAAATCCCTTGTTCATTGGCGAGGGTGATATATCTATTGGCACAATCTATCCTTCCTTGATTCTTGGTAAGTTAGTTCATTCCAAGAATTACGTTCAATCCTTGTGAACGCAAGACTATTAAGTCTGCTGAGAATATTACTCCAGAGATTTTCAAGGTAAGGTTTGGGCAAAAGAAACTAGCTCTCATTTTCGAGCCCGGGGAATGGATTAACATAGGGTTAACTAAGGGGGAGATAGATAACTCATACTTTCCCACAAACTTATTTGACACGAAAGAATGCGAAGCTCTGGAATTAAATAAAACTGATGCTGGTACTGAATTGACAAGAAACATACCAAGAACAATATCTGGTGCTGAATGAGCCTCCTCTGTGGTGACGTGATTCACACGTCCCTTCACGAATTGACCAGCTGGTCTTGAGGGATCGCCAGACACTGGTGCTTCTGCAGTTGGCTTGACCGGGGTTGTGGTTTGCTGCTTCTTTGGACATTTATTTCCTTGAGCGCAAGAGGAGAGAGGAGGAGCGCCGCACCGAAAAGCACAACTAGCGTATCCGGCGGGAGATGCATGCCCATCTCGAGTCATGCAGGCGCAGGGAGCGCGAGAAAAAAGGGAAATTGTGGCCGAGGCCAAGACGACCAATGATGAGTACAACGCCGAGCTCGCAAGGAAGGGCAAATGGCCTCGGTCCACGTAGTAGTGCGAGCCTCTTCGTCCATCTGTCCCATGTATTTCTAATTCCCTAAAGGTATGCTTGTACCATGCTTGGTTCGTTAGCCTGCTTGCCATGTAACCCCTTGTCGGATCAAATTAAGTGTTGTTATTGTTGCACCATTTCCTCGAAGTTCTCCACCATGTATGAATTTTCTACCGCATCGCAATATCACTAACCTTCATACTTACGAATCATTGCAACCTCTATCGTCCTCACAAAATTATTCAGAATTTAGCACACTACAACAACATATGACGATCACAAAATGTTATTGCAAGTCTGACAAATTTCGTACCCTTGAGATTTTACGAAAATCACAAACGGACCAACCAACCTTGTCACCACTCTTTTATTTCCAAAACAATAACATCCTACAATAGGATCATCTCTATGAAATAATTCATTTAAATACGATAGTATTTATCATGAATAAATATATTTTTAAAAATTTTATAGAGCTTAATTTAACATTGTAAAAATTCAAACCAAGTTCTAAAAGCTTTGTTGTTAATGAATTTAAATAACAAGAATAAATCTCAAATAGCAAGGATACAAATTTTATCTGGGTACTACATCATCCCAGGAACACCTCTAATTTTTTTATAATTTTAGGAATTTATTTCCTATTTTTTTAGCTCGGTCAAACTTGAGGGGTTTGAAGTTAAAACAATTTTCTTGCTTCAAGTTGCTTAGCGATTGGGCGACGAACTCTAAGTCGCTCACTGATTGGGCAACTTAATAAAGTCGCTCAACCACCGAACGACTCTAACTCTTATCGCGTGTTCATTGGGCGACTTTGTGCGGTCGCCAAGTGGTTAGGTGACTAGCTCTAAGTCACCCAACAGTACGGCGACTAATGATTATTTCTGACAAAAAAAGATGATATTATTTCTATAATTTTGAATATAAAAGATTATTAAAAAATCAAAACTTTTCTATTTGCTACCCTACACTTTATCCAAGATCCCTACCAAATCAAACAAGATTTTCCACGCTACATTTTCAGTGTCGGAGTATATTGGCTTGACCTAAATAATTTTTTTTTGTAAATCCTAGAAAATTCTAAAGGCCTACTTGTGTACAGTAGAATGTGAGAAGTTTAATACCATATTACTAGTTAAGGTGGGAGGAGGCTAACTTATAAGGTGGAGTTGATCTTACCTAATTGAAGCAACGCAAAAGAAGGCTACACACGCTCGCTCGTTCACTGCCTCTCCTCGCCACGCCATCGCCTGCCCACGCGGCATGTGCGTGAATGATGCAGCGATTTCGGGCCCGATTGTGTGTGGAACGACAGCTTCTTTTTGCACCTCATAAACTTGCATGATGACATAGTATATCCACGTCGCGTGCAACAAATTGGAAAGGAGAAGAACGGTTCAAACCGAACGATTGAATCCAACTAATCATGTACGTCTGTTACAACACGCATTAATTGTGTTTTAAAGCGGTTGCCAATTTTTGTTACGTGGTGATTTGTTCTTCCTTTCGAGCTCATCTGTATCTATATGAGGAGACGTCCTCTCGATCCAGATGTACTCGAGAGAGAAAACTATTCTCCTTTGCTCCTCTGTGTTGCGCTACTTCTGACTACTCCATCCTTATGTCGGTGTGCACCATCACGGAGATAGCAGTGTCCCCGAAGCGTCGTCCCTCGTGTTCCTGTACGAGTTAGAGCGAATTAGGTTTTTGGGAAGCATTCACGCGACTACTCACGGCTTCCCTCGTCATAGGTTTCGCATTGTTTTCGTATCTGACTTACCGTGACCATCGCCGAGGCGATCCTCTATAAGTTACGGTGATCTGCTTTGTAATGACTAAATCTTATTTATTGGATTTTAGTTATGTGATGATAATGTTATCTACTGTTACTAATAGAATCCATGCGATGGGCTTTACTTTATTAACGCATACATATAAGATAGTCGTATTTGATATTACCATTATACTACTGTTTGTAGTTAGAAATATGCATAGTATACATGTTTTTTTTACGATGATCATTATTTTATATTTTAATAATTAAAATAATCACACCAACGCACTTATATATCTAACACCAAGGTCTCGGCAACGACAGCCAAAGTTCTCGCGTACAATACTGCAGAAGTTGGCAGCCACAGGACCACAGCACAATGTTACGTTACATAACTGTTGGACATACCAAATATTGGAAACCTGGTGACCTTACCATCGTACCAAACAAAGCATCACGAATAAAAACAACAATTTTCTCCTCGCGTCACTTAGTTTTCATTTAAAAAAACCAAGCTTTGGTGCATAGTACACCCAGCCACTACGCGCACTGTCCCGGCCGAGTCTCGGTTCTCACGCTGCAGTGGCCTGTGGCGCGGCAGCTCGGTGGAGTGGCCAGCCGTGCTGTGGGGGGCGTGACAGGCGTCGGAAGAAGGCTAGGTGACACATGTCGTGTACCGCGATGTTATTTTACCATTTTATAAGAGAAAGCTCACGACGGAGCCAGATGAACATACTGTCACGAGAGCCGAGCGCAGGCATAGTGGCGCACAGCGTCGATGCAGTGGCAGCACAGTGCCTACGACAAACCCAACTCGATGCCAGCAACAACCAATTTTTGATTCTTTGATCGATTCCTGCCAGTGCTAGGCTGCTAAGTGAACAATGTTGCCACTGTGCCGAGCCACTGTGCTCGATTTACAGAGATGGAGCAGTCGATGATGGGCTATGCATGGAGGTGATAGACCTCGCTGTTCGACATGGGGATCTACCGCCGATCTTGCCTTCGTCGGAGGTCAAGCCCAAGCCGATGCTAGTGGGGGACCTAGTGCCGGCATGGAGGGAGGAATCGCGCCTACTTCTAGGGGAGAGCAAGGCATTGGGCCGATCGGCCGCTGCGATGAACTCAAGTTTCGGGGGAAGGCCATTGGGAGAAAAAAAAATCTCCGATGCTGCCTCCGGGCAATGGTACATCGCACTGTTCTGAGTTGTTCTCTCCTCTGCATGATGTTGTTGCTGTACCATTTAGACATCAGGGTTCACATCATCATCATCATTTTCCCTCGAAATTCTATTTTCCCAAATTTGACGGTGGAAACCAAAAAACTTAGCAACTAAAATGTGAGAACTACTTTCGAGTTTGTCTAGTGCATCCCGTATTCATGGTTAACATAGCAAATATGTACTTTGTGGGAGGTGCCTTACTGTGGTTGCAATCGTCCAAAGTACACACCCATTTCAATACTTGGGAAACCCTTGCAGAGGTAGTGTGTAGTCAATTCGGTAGAGAGGAATTGCAGCAACTGATTAGTCGTTTCAATCACTTGCGCCAAACGAACTCAGTGGCTGAGTATGAAGATAAATTTAACGAACTTATGCATAATTTGTTAGCACATCATGCATTTTGGAACCCAGTGTTCTTTGTTACCCAATTTGTGGATGGTTTACGTTGTGACATACAATCTGTTGTTGTTTTACACTGACCACAAGACTTGGATACTGCCATTGCTTTGGCTGGTTTGCAGGAAGAAGTACTGGAAGCAATGCAGAGGGAGCCCCGCAAAGGGGAGCCACCGTCAGGATTACGATCAACGTTGCGCCTTGCAGTACCTCTACCTCGGTCGCCCGGGAGAACGATGCCAATTGAGAAGGCAAACGACCAGAGGGGCAAGAGCCACTCCTTCCGATGACAAGCTGGTCGCCCTTCGTGTCTACAGGCACGCCAAGGGGCTTTGTTATACCTGTGGGGAACGATGGTCTCAAGATCACAAATGTGGACTAACAGTACAGCTCCATGTGGTGGAAGAACAGTGGGAGACGCTGCAAAGCACCGAGATTGGATCACAACAAGCTGAAGATGAAGACTCTCAAGCAGAGGCAGATCTGATGTCCATCTCGAAAGAGGCAATGAACGACGAGGAAACGTCTAGAACCATGAGATTGCAAGGAGAAGTTCACCGTTGACAGGTTACCATGTTAGTGGATTCAGGAAGATCTCATTGTTTTGCCAGTGAAAGCTTTGCGCATATGATGAGGGGTGCCCGACAGTCCTTGGCTCCAATTCAAGCGCACATTGCCAATGGAGGGTTGCTAAAGTGTACCGAGGAATTCCCCCATTGCCAGTGGACTGTCCAAGGCCACACCTTCCATACCAACTTCAGAGTGTTGCCCTTGGGGTGTTATGATATCATCTTTGGCATGGACTGGCTTGAGAAGTACAGTCCCATGACCGTGCATTGGTTAAAAAAGACTTTGTCATTCTGGTGTCAAGGAAGAAAGGTGTGCTTACATGGAATCAAGTTGAAGAGGTCGCAATGCTGCATGGTATGGTTGAGACAGTTGGGAAATCCCAATGAGACCTCGAGTTCAGAGCCAGGACCATCCTTGTGTTTGGTAGAAAAATAGGAAATGGACTTGCCTCAGCCCATCAAATCCTTGTTGGCGAAATTTGATCACCTGTTCGCCGAACCATAAGGGCTACCACCATGCCGCTCTTTTGATTATGCCATACCACTGTTGTAAGGTGTCAGGCCAGTGAACCTCAGACCTTATCGGTACACTCCAACGCAGAAAGATGAAATCAAGAAGCAGGTGGCTGAGATGTTATCTCAAGGAATCATTCATCCCAGCTCTAGTCCTTTTTCATCCCCAATGTTGCTGGTCCAGAAGAAAGATCATAGATGACGTTTTTTGTGGATTACCGCCACTTGAATGCTGCAACAGTGAAGAACAAAGAATGCTGCAACAGTGAATAACAAATATCCATTACCGATCATAGATGATCTCCTCGATGAACTTTCAGGTTCACAATGGCTCACTAGTCTGGACTTGAGAGCGCGATATCATCAAACTAGAATGAAGCCTGAAGATGAGCACAAGACGGCGTTCAAGACTCATCATGGGCATTTTGAGTTTCGTGTGATGTTGTATGGTCTAACAAGTGCACCGGCCACATTTCAGGGGCTTATGAATACCATATTATCTCCTCTGTTGAGAAAAGGGGTATTGGTTTTCATTGACGACATATTGGTATAAAATCAGACCTTGCAAGAACATGTGGTCAATTTGAGGCAAGTGCTACAAATTCTGGAGAAGCATCAGTTGAAGATCAAAAGATCCAAGTGTTCTTTTGCACAGCAGCAACTCTCTTACTTTGGCCATATTACCAGCAAGGAAGGAGTGGCGACAGATACAAAAAAACATTGAAGCTGTGCACAGCTAGCCCTCTCCCACAAATACCAAGAAAGTTCGAGGATTCCTAGGGTTGGTATGTTATTACCGTAAATTCGTGCGGAGCTTTGGGTTGATCAGGAGGCCACTCACCGATATGCTCAAGAAGAATGCAGTATTTGTGCGAACATCGGACAAAGAAGCAACATTCCAAGCTCTTAAGGAAGCCCTTGTGACTGCCCTGGCCCTAGCCCTTTCGGATTTCAAAAGGAAGTTCGAGATCGAAAGCAATGCTTTTTACAAAGGCATTGGAGTAGTGTTGATGCAAGATGGGCACCCATTGGCACATCTCAGCAAGTCGTTAGGGCCACAGAATCAAGGGTTATCCACTTATGAAAATGAGAGTTCGGCGATAATTTTGGCGGTCAATCAATGGAGACCTTATCCGCAGCATGATGAATTACATGTTAAATACCTGGGCCTGTTAACATATATCTTCTATTGGTAACATATTTCTGCCATTATTAGCATCATTGTATAGATAGAAAGCATGATGTAAATATAGAATGAGATAACTCAATATCGGCATGTACTATTCATGGTATGGCTATTATCATCAATATATATATGAGGCAGAGCAGCCTGGTTCGGTATTGAGCCAATCAATCAAATCTCTTCTTATTTTCTACTCTTCACATGGTATCAGAGCCATCCTCTCCTACCAACATGAGTTCGTCGAGTCGCACCTCCTCGTCCAACATGGTGTCTTCCATGTCGACGGCAGCCGGCGGGATCATCCCCACACCGGCGTTTGGTCATCTCATCACCATGAAATTAACACAGGAGAATTATCTCTTGTGGAAGGCGCAAATCCTTCCCTATTTGCGTAGCCAACAACTGCTTGGCTATGTGGATGGCACTGCTCAGGCTCCGGCTCCGACCATCACAGAAACGACGGCAGAAGGCGCAAATCAGGTGGCTAACCCAGAGTACCGAACCTGGGTACAGCAGGATCAACTTGTGCTAAGTTCCCTCCTGTCCTCCCTCTCTCCTGAAGTATTGGCACAAGTATTGCTCCTACCCACTGCGAAGGATGTCTGGACTGCTCTAGAACATATGTTCTCCTCGCAGTCCAGAGCTCGAATCATGCAGATACGGCTCCTCCTCTCCAACACCAAGAAGAAGGAACTCTCGGTTGCCGAGTATTTCCGAAAGATGAAATCTCTGGCGGATACCATGGCTTCGGCTGGAAAACCGCTGGAGCAGGATGAATTTATCTCCTATGTGCTTGCTGGACTTGATCCAGAGTACAATCCGTTGGTGACTTCTATCACTACAAGAACAGATCCTACTAGTACCACTGACCTTTATGCACATCTTCTGAATTTTGAGATGATGCTAGAACGTCAGGGACTGGGTGTGCTTCAGAACTCTAATGCACAACAGTTCTCTGGTTCCTCTGCAAATGCAGCAATGCGTGGTGGAGGTCGAGGCAACCGTGGGCGAGGCCGATCATCAGGAGGACGGCAAGGTGATTATGGTGGTCAGATGAGGCAAGGAGATGGCAATAAGAAGCACTTCAACACAGGTTCAGGAGGGAACCGACCCACATGTCAAGTGTGTGGAAAAATTGGCCATAGCGCTCTGAAGTGCTATTATCGTTTTAATCATGCTTATCAAAGCGAGGAACCTCGTGTAGCAAAGAATGGCAATATCGGTTTCGATGGCACCGGTGGCTTCTACAATATTGACACAAACCGTATGCGATCACGGAGCTTGGACCACATTACTAATGACCTTGATAGACTCACCATGCGTGAAAAATATCAAGGACATGATCAGGTGCACACTGCTAGTGGCTCAGGTATGCATATTAGTCACATTGGTCAATCCATAATCCCTACTTCCAGTAGAAATATACACCTGAAAAACATTCTTCATGTCCCCCAAGCTGCCAAAAATCTCCTCTCTGTTCATCGCCTTACCTCGATAATAATGCCTTTCTTGAGTTTTATCCTAACCATTTTTCTCTCAAGGATCAGCCCACGGGGAAAACTCTACTGCAAGGCAGATGTGAGCAAGGCATGTATCCTCTTCAGCCTACTATCGGTCTTCAGACCTCCCAAGCCTGCATCTCCTCCAAGCAAATGCTGGCTACCTCCAGGCCGACACAGAAGGAGTGGCACAACCGTTTGGGGCATCCCTCTTTTTCATGTGTTCAGCAAGTCATTAAGGAGAATAACCTTCCTTGTTCTAGTTTGTCCAAAGAAGTCTCAGTGTGTGATGCCTGCCAACAGGCAAAGAGTCGTCAACTTCCTTTTGCTCGCTCAAATAGAATTGTATCCATCCCTCTAGAACTCATACATTCCGATGTTTGGGGACCTGCCCCTGCTTCTGTGAGTGGATACAAATACTATGTGAGTTTTGTCGATGCTTTTAGTAGATTCACTTGGATCTACTTAATAAAGAATAAATCAGATGTCTTTGGCATATTCTCTCAATTCCAGAACCATGTTGAACGCCTTTTGAGCAAGAAAATAATCTATGTCCAAACAGACGGGGAGAGTATCAAAGACTGAACTCTTTCTTTGGACAACTAGGAATTTCACATCGGGTGTCTTGTCCTCATACGCACCAACAAAATGGTTTTGCTGAACGAAAACATCGCCACATTGTTGAATTAGGCTTAGCTCTGTTGGCTCATGCGCACATGCCCTTGAGATTTTGGGATGAAGCTTTCTTAACTTCCACCTTTCTTATAAATCGCATCCCAACACCAGTTCTTCAAGGATTGACTCCAATTAGGAAACTTTTTGGCACTTCCCCAGACTACACCTTCCTTCGTACCTTTGGATGCGCATGTTGGCCTAATCTCCGCCCCTACAATGCTCACAAATTGGAATTTCGATCCAAACAATGTGTTTTCCTTGGATACAGTAGCCTTCACAAAGGCTATAAATGCCTTCACATCTCCACTGGTAGAGTATATGTTTCTAGAGATGTGGTTTTCGATGAGGGTGTTTTCCCTTTCTTCAAAATTCACCCAACCCTATCAATCAAATTCGGAAGATACTGTCATACTTCCTCATGCCTCGATTGACCAATTGACTAATGTGCAAAAATTTCCTGAAGTATCTAATGCGTCTTCTCAGCCTGAGCAGGATCAACCTGGAACCACAGAGATGTTATTGGTGCAAAATGAAGCGGCCACCTCTGCATCAATTGGTGCTGGCTCAAACTTGTCTGACGGTGCTGGTTCAAGCTCTTCTGATATGTCCAAATTTCTTCGCTCAAAATACACTAGCACCAAGACGACTGTCACTCGACTCCAAAACAACATTAAATCACCCCAAAGAGTTCAAAGATGGGACATCAGTATGCATGTATCTTTGAGATCACGAACCAAGCTCTTATGTGGATGCATTAACAGATCCTAAGTGGAAACGTGCAATGGATGAAGAGATTTCAGCTCTCAACAGGAACAATACATGGCGCCTAGTTCCTTATACTCCTGGTAAGAATCTTATTGAATGTAAATGGGTGTACAAAGTCAAAAGGAAAGCTGATGGCTCGGTTGACAGATACAAAGCGAGGTTAGTGGCAAAAGGCTTCAAACAAAGATATGGCATCGATTATGAGGATACTTTTAGTCCTGTTGTTAAGCATGCCACTATACGTCTTGTTTTATCCATTGCGGTCTCTCGTGGATGGATTACTCGACAACTCGATGTCCAGAATGCGTTTCTTCATGGCATTCTAGAAGAGGAAGTTTATATGAAGCAACCACCGGGTTATGAAAAAAAGGATTGTCCACATTATGTTTGTCGGTTGGACAAGGCATTATATGGATTAAAGCAGGCACCTCGAGCATGGTTTTCTGCTGAGTTCAAGTCGCAAGGGCTAGGCTTCCACCATCAAGAGCAGATGCATCTTTGTTTGTTTACCAAAACAATGGTGTCATTATCTATTTTCTTATTTATGTGGACGACATCATTGTTACAGGCTCCTCCACTGCTGCAGTGTATTCACTAATGAAGAACCTGCAAGAAGACTTTGCTCTTAAAGATCTCGGTGAGTTGCATTTCTTCTTGGGCATAGAAGTTTCAAGGAAAGATGATGGACTGGTTTTGTCTCAAGGAAGATACATTTCGATCTTCTTACTCGTGTCGGAATGAAACACCGCAAGTCCAGATCCACTCCTTGTCGGGCTTTGGATAAGTTGTCACCATATGGGAGAAGACCGCAGCCGGAGGAGGCAACAAATTACAGGAGTATTGTAGGAGCACTACAATACCTCACGCTGACAAGGCCGACATCTCCTTCTCACCAATAAGGTATGTCAAGTACCTACACAAGCCTACCACTCAACATTGACAGCAGAAGAAACGATACTCGGATATTTGGGTTATACCTCTACCGCTTTCTCAAGATTCGTAAGTCCGGTTCAAACCTTGTGAGTGCTTTTTGGATGCCGATCAATGGTTCATCCAAGATCGACGGTCCACCGGAGGTTTTGCAGTGTTTTTTGGACCAAATCTAATCTCCTGGAGTGCTAGAAAGCAGCAAACAGTGTCCAGATCGAGTACCGAAGCCGAATACAAAGCCTTAGCCAACGCTACTGCTGAGATTATATGGCTGCAGTCTCTTCTGCGTGAACTAGGCATTTTTCAATCAAGAGCTCCTTGTTTGTGGTGTGACAATATTGGTGCTACATACCTCTCAGCCAATCCGATTTTTCATGCCCGAACAAAGCACATTGAAGTGGATTTCCATTTTGTTCGAGAGCGGGTTGCGCAGAAAACACTTGACATCCGTTTTATTTCATCACAAGACCAGGTAGCAGATGGCTTTACTAAAGCTCTTCCTCAAGCTTTGATGGAGAAGTTCAGAATCAATCTTAACCTTGTACGGTTATGATTGAGGGGGGCTGTTAACATATATCTTCTATTGGTAACATATTTCTGCCATTATTAGCATCATTGTATAGATAGAAAGCATGATGTAAATATAGAATGAGATAACTCAATATCGGCATGTACTATTCATGGTATGGCTATTATCATCAATATATATATGAGGCAGAGCAGCCTGGTTCGGTATTGAGCCAATCAATCAAATCTCTTCTTATTTTCTACTCTTCACAGGGCCTACCGAAGAATGCATGGCAAATGGTGTTGTTAGACTTCATTGAATGATCACGAGGTCCTCCCGTTACAACATTATTATGGTGATGGTGGACAAATTTTCACAGTATGCCCATTTCGTACCTTTGGCGCATCCTTTTACCACCTTCCATGTAGAGCAGGCTTACATCAGTAACATCTTCAAGCTTCATGGTCTCCCTTAATCTTTGGTTTTTGATCGGGATAGAATATTTACAAGTACTCTTTGGAGGGAACTGTTCCGATTGGTGAATACCCAATTGAGGATGAGCTCCTCATATCATCCTCAAACTGACGGTTAAACGGAGCAAGTCAAACAATGCCTCGAGGTGTATCTGCGATGCTTTGTTCATGCCTGTCCTTGTAAATGGTTGGAATTGCTAGCCTTCGCAGAATTTTGATACAATACATTATATCATTCTACCCTGGGGAAGTCACTGTTTGAAGTGTTGTATGGCCATGGCCTGAGACACTTTGGTATTGTGGATGCCTCTGTCTGCACATCCCCGGAATTATCAACATTGTTAAAAGACAAGGAGTTGATGACGAATCTATTGCGCCGACACATGAATCGAGCCAGCCAGCGTATGAAAGTTCAAGCTGTTAGGAAGAGATCGGAGACGAGTTTTTCTACTAGAGACTGGGTGTATCTAAAACTACAACCTTATGTTTAGACTTCAGAGGCGAGTAGAGCTAACCATAAGCTTGCTTTCATGTATTTTGGACCCTTTCAGGTTGAGCAAGCTGTGGGATCTATGGCTACAAATTGAAGCTCCCGCCGACCTGCGACATGCATCTAGTGATTCATGTGTCACAATTGAAGAAAGCCTTAGCTCCCGACGAGAAAGTGCAGCAGGAACTACTTGACGCGGTGGAAAACAGAGTGCCCAAGAAGATCTTAGGTCATCAGCTGCAAAGATCGGATCTTTGTCGGGGACTCAAGTGTTGGTACAATTGTCTGGGGCTTCGCCAATCGGGAGGACTTCGCCGATCTGAAGAGTCTCTTTCCTATCCCGCCGGCTTGGGGTCAAACCGATTTGAAGGGGGAGGGAATGTTACATTGTCGGATGGTGCACAGGAACACTCCTTTTGTTAAGAAACCGGGCCCAGGACTCTGGAGAGTCCTGGCCCAATACGGGCCCAGGACCCCAGAGAGTCCTGGCCCAGTTGAACTCCTCATCCCGTAGTCTATAAATAGAGGGTCACCCCCTCTCATTGTAACCCCAATTGTTCTGAAGGAATAAAGCAGACCCTGAAGTCCCGCATATCTCTGTGTTCATTCTATTGTTGTGTTCTTGTGTTCTTCATCGTTCTTACGATTCTGATCATTGTATACGAGGTACCCGTTCGGACTGGACTCGCCAGCGACGGTTACTCAACACGTTATCAGCACGATCGACTCTCCTCGCATCGAAAGGTAACCGTCGAAGAACGACACTCGTAGATTGAATCGTATTTTCTAGATTGCTTTCAATTCTGCAAATTTGCTTTCTAGATTGTTTTTCTACGGTGCAAATCTGTTCTAATCTACCGCGAGCTGACTTGAAGTCGCCGACACAATGTCGATCGGTAGATTGCATGAAAGATCGGATGTCGATTGTACTGTAGATTGAAATTGCAAAATCGTTCCAGTCGACTCGAAGTCGCCGACCGGTAATTGCATGAACGAAGATTGCAATGCATAAACAGTGATTATATATTCACAGTAATTGCATGAACGAAGATTGCAATGCATAAACAGTGATTATATATTCACAGTAATTGCATATGCAAAGTTAGCCACATGAACGTCTTTGCGCAGCTTGAAGCCGCGACGGCAACCTAACGCCAAAGACGGCCGCGCTCGACGCAGACCACCACCACCTGGAGCCGCCGCCTTCGGCCATGACCACCTCCGGCTAGCAGCCGCCGAAGCACATCACGTAGTAAGAAAAAAGGGCTGCCGCCCGGCCAAGCCGCGCGATCGCCACGGTGGCGCCGCCAAGCAACGGCCTAGAATCGCCACCGACAGCGCCGCCCGCACAAGCCTCTCAAGACTACCGCGGCTGCGGCCGATCACCGAAAGCCGCGCCACACGCGCCACGGCCACTCAAAGAAAAAAAAGAGGGAGAGAGGAGGGTAGGGGCCGCCGGCCATGGATCCGCCGACGCCTCGCACCATCGCAGCCGCCGCGCCGGCTTCCGCCGCCGCTTGAACGCCTCCGCTCCGGCTGCCAAACGGCCAGACGCTCCCGGGCCGCAACGCACGCCGCCGCCGAGAAGCCGTGCTCGCCTCCGCCGCCTCGTGGCCGGCCGGGCCGCTCCCGCCAGCAGCGAGACTGCCGGCGCGCTGCTGCTGAGTCCGAGCTCCGCCGGAGCCGCCTAAGCCGAAGAGGAGCTCGCCATGGCGGCCCTTCATGGGAGCCGCCGCCGAGAAGAAGGCGCGGCTCCCATGAAGGAGCCGCCGCCGAGAACTCGGGTAGGGAAACCCTACCCCGAGTTCCCCACTGTTCTATATCTGCGTGCCACTTAAAAGGCGCCAAAACCAGATAACCCATGGAGAGAAAAAAATCAAAAAAAAGAAGAAAAGAAAAGAAAAGGCCTTTTTGCAAACAGGCCCTCAGAATTTCCATAAATTACGCGAAAAATTTCTCAGAACTGAATTTTTCACATTTTAGCCCCTAGAAATTGCAGACTCACGAAAATTCATATTCCAGTGAAAAGGGCCTCTGAATTCAAATTTTGAATCGGTTTTTGCATTTGAAGCATATTTTACCTTGTCATTATTATTTCTATGCAATTTATTTATTGTATTTACTGTTTTGATTATTTGTGATTATTCATATTGCTTTTAATCACTGAAAATAGCAGTAAATCATGAAAATGCATGAAAAATATTTAATCACGAATCGGGAGTTCAAGAGCATTATGAGAATTTTGCAACCATTTTATGTAAATTACAAAGAAGAACCCTATGAACTTTTTGCATGAATATGAAAATGATCGCATCACGAACCGAAGTTCGAAAGAGTTGGCCCAAAGATGGCGTAATTTGTACAGTCTTCACCTCTGTGATAAGGTAATCACGGATGAGCAGAAGATTGACAAGACCCTCTCTACCTTCACCCGAATGCGGTGCAATCCGACGCAATTATTGTCAAAATGGCTACAAGAAGTATGCCGCATTAATTGACACCGTGAAAATTGCGAAAGCACAAGATGATGTTCTAAGGAAGAACTACATCTCACGACCACCTAGTAGCAATGTTGGCCATGAAGCCAATACTAGTAGCTACAAGGTAATGAAGCCTCTCACGAAGGAGAGGGCAAGAAGGGTAAAGTTGTGAGTCGCACGTAATTGGTGTTTTACGGTCTAAGAAAAGGGGCAAAGGATAGCATGAGGCACACCTCACCATTGCAAGCACGGAAGATCCACACCCATTAGTTGCACTTATGGATGTGGACTGACCTAGTAGCATGACCCCATCATGCCTCCTTTTGGACATAGCAATGGTCCACACCAGAATTGCCCAAGAGGAGAAGATCGCCACGTAGCGCATTAAGGCGAAGTTTCGAATACTCACGATTCGATCTAGTGCACGCATTGCACTTAGATCCTTTTACAGTCACTTGCATTTTGTGATTATGATGAAACTTTGAATAATGGTTGTAGGCTCTAGAAGAGCAAAGCATTAAATTCTTATGATGAGTCATGCAAGACTTATATTTCCGTATTTATGATAGCAAGTTATGTTCTAATATCCAAGTATTTTTATTTTATGTGTTCTTTGGATTTCTGCTACATATTAATAAAGTACATTATATTAGATCGCATGTAGCGCCCTATGGAGGAAGTGTGCTTAGCAGGTAGCGGCACAATGAATACCACCTTGAGAGAGATGGAATTTTTCAACAATCGCATGCAGTGATACATGTATAATAGGCTTAGGAAGGGCCACAATTATACTCCGACGGACACAACTTTGGTCATTAAAGAAGCCTTGTTGTGCCCATAATCGACTAGAACTCTCAAGTATATTCGCTTAACGGTTTCCACGCAGAGATCAAGAAGAGCATGGTAAGGAATACCGCTCATTACAGAGCGTGATGAAAAAAATGGTATTAGAATGAATTCCTTCATTTAAAATGGACTATACTACACTAATATTAAGGCATCCGCACCTTATAACGCCTCAAAACTATATTTAGAAGCACTAAACCTCTTCTATCTCTCGCATGATAGATTATGTCACTTAGGTCTTAGGATGATGAGAAATATAATTAACAATTCACAGGACATAGTGTCAATTTAAAGAACTTCCGAATCTTGAAGATTTTGTGTGCCCCTGCATGTACCATCGGAAATCGACTACTAGACCCTCTACTCGAAAGTAAAGGACGAAATCCTCGCATTCTGGACCGTATCCAGGGAGACATTTGCGGTCCTAAACAGCCCTGTAAGGGTCATTTAGGTATTTTATGGTGCTTATCGATGCTTCCTCGAAACGGTCGCACATTTGTTTAATGTCTACGAGAAACCCCGCTTCTGCAAAGCTAATCTCGTAGATAATTAACATTAAGAATAATTTCCCTTATCATCATGTGAAGTCCACCAGAATGGACAAACGCCGGAGAATTTACTTCAATGGCATATGATGATTATTGTGTGAAAATGAGAATTAAAATTGAGCATCCCGTACCGCATGTCCACACCCAGAATGGACTAGCGAATTGTTATTTACCAACTACATGTTGGGGACACGATCGCACGCAAAGAACTCTAATCAATTTTAGACCACCGACATATAACATCTTTTCACCTATGCAACTAGCGCAAGGGTCAACACTGAAAATTTCTCATCTTTGAAGGTTTGGTTGCAAGGCTTATGTACCTATACCACCACCACGGCAAACTAAAATGGGCACTCTCCAAAAGTCTGGGATATACGTTGGTTATGAGACAGCATCCATAATCAGGTATTTGGACCCCACGATTGGAGATTTGCATGCAGCCCGCTTCGCTGATAGCATATTAGATGAGAATTATTTCTCGTCATTAGGGGGAGGAAATCAACCCTTGATGTAAAATGTCGAGAAATAGAGAAGTCCAGAAGACAATTGAAGTCTAGAAGATAATTGAAGTCTAGAAGATAATTGAAATCCATGCATATGACCTGCGCACTAGTGAAGCAAATAGAGAAGTCCAGAAGATAATCGAAGTCTAGAAGACAATTGAAGTCTAGAAAATAATTGCAGTCCAGAAGATAATTGATTTGCAAGCATTAGCGAATCAACTGCCTAACCACTTTAGTGATTTGAAGAGCGTGACCAAGTCGCATATGCCTGTACGCAATGCACCGGAGAGGGTTGAAATACCGATGAAGGTATCCCTAATCCCGTCCTAAGGCCTCTGAAAGGACGAGAACTCCGGCCCCTCGAATCCGAAGTAACCGGGGACGCCTGGTGAAAAAGGATAAGAAGGACTTGACACAGCCGATCACCAAAGTACCCCATAATCGGAAGGGGAGCCAGTTGAGACTGCACCGAGATGGAACCTTCAGAAAAGGCATACTAGAATTGAACATCCCCATGAAGGGAGACATCAGCATGGATGTGTGCGCACACATCGGAGCTGAAAAACTAAAGGGACTTGCCCCGCAATTGAAAGTAGCGGTAAGCAAATAGAAGCATAAGAAATATCGCCCCTTGAAGACATAGCTATAAACTTTATGATCTTGGGAGAATCTATGAATAAGCCAACAGCCAATGTCGACATTTACTTTGCAAAGAAAATTGTCACAATCATCAATCTTGATCCAGAGCCTGCATCGCTCGTTGAATATAAGAAAAGATCAAATTGAGAAGATTGGAAGAAGGCAATAGAAACTGAATTGTTCTCTCTGAATAAAAGAGAGGTGTTTGGGCCTGTAAGCCGCACACCTCCCCATGTGCACCATGTAGGGCATAAGTGGGTATTTGTTCGAAAGAGAAATGAAAGAAGCAAGGCTCGTTGCACAAGGTTTCACTCAACGTCCAGGAGATTGTTATGAAGAAACCTATTCCCCGATCATGAGCGGAATTACCTTTAGATATTTATCTCAATGGCAGTGAACTTGAAGTTAGAAGTGAAATTGATGGATGTGGTAACTGCATACCTTTATGGAAATTTGGCTTCGGACATTTATATGAAGATACCTGAATGTATCCCTGTCCCGAACCAAGATAGAGCAAATAGAAATCTATGAGTGTGCAACTCAGAAAGTCACTGTATGGACTGAAGCAATCAGGCAGAATGTGGTATAATCGCTCGAAGCGACTTTCTATGCAAGAAAGGCTACACGAACAATGAGAATTATCCCTGTGTATTTATACGACGATCCCAGGATGGATTTTATATAAATCTCAGTGTATAAAGATGATCTGAATATCATTGGAACCTTAGAAGGTATTAAGAAAGCAAGCTCTTACCTGGAGTCAGAGTTCGAAATAAAAGATTTGAATCAAACCAAATACTGCCTAGGCTTGCAGCTTGAGCATACCCCGGAAGAGATTCTAGTACATCAGCCAACCTACACTCAGAAAGTGTTGGAAAGGTTCGGCTTTGAAAAGGCATATCCTTCGAAAGTGCCGATGGTCGGGAGATCCTTGCAGCAAGACAAGGACCCATACAAACCTAAAGAAGAGGGGGAGGAAGTCTCGGGACCATAATTCCCGTGCCTGAGTGCAGCACTCATGTATTTAGCAAACTGTACTAGATCAGGTATTGCATTTGCCGTAAACCTATTAGCAAGGTATAGTACAGGACCTACCAAAGACATTGGCAGGAAATAATGGGCATCTTCCGTTACCTCCAAGAAAGCAAAGAACTTAGTCTATTCTACAGAAAGAACCAAGACTTGTGTATGAATGACTATGCAGATGTTGGGTTCCTGTCGGACCCACATACAACCAAGTCGCAAACAGGCTATGTATTCCTATGTGGTGGAACTGTAATTCCGTGAAAATCGTCTAAGCAAAGTCTTATATCGACTTCGACGAACCACTCACAAATCATAGCACTGTACGAGGCCTCACAAGAATGTGCTTGGCTTCGGCAGATGATTCACCACATCCAGCAGTCATGTGGATTGAATATCGTGCAAACCCCCACTATTATCTATGAAGATAATACAGCTTGTGTCGCACAAGAGTAAATGGGTTATGTGAAGAGATCCCTCACAAATCATATCAATCCCAAGTTCCTCTATGCTCACGAAATGCAAAAGATGGACGAAATTAAAGTACTGCATACTAAGTCATATGAAAATTTTGCAGATTTATTCACTAAGTAACTTCCAGTGTCTAGTTTTGAAAGATGCATACGTGGAATTGGAATGATAAGACTTAGACAAGTGCAGAATTCAGGGGGAGAATCTTCACGAACTCATTATTGAATCTTGATCACGAAGATCAAGTACCCAAAGAATAAATCCTGGAGATTAAATAAAGCAGGGTGGA
Organism: Hsuehochloa calcarea; assembly: GCA_036346395.1. NCBI lineage: Eukaryota > Viridiplantae > Streptophyta > Magnoliopsida > Poales > Poaceae > Hsuehochloa > Hsuehochloa calcarea. The sequence goes on from CM070599.1 coordinate 50,442,956, forward strand.
TTGTACTCTTTTTCCTTGACGAGTTTTCCGAAGTTTCTGGCTAAGGTTTTTAATGAGGCAATTAGTGCAACATGCAGTAACGCATGACATGTACTCTTTCTCCAAATTTTTCCCACTGGGTTTTTATGGAGTTTTAACGAGACATGAACATGTTGGATGAGTGTTCAAGGGGGAGTGTTAAGAAACCGGGCCCAGGACTCTGGAGAGTCTGGCCCAAGACTGGCCCAGACCCCGGAGAGTCCTGGCCCAGTTGAACTCCTCATCCCGTAGTCTATAAATAGAGGGTCACCCCCTCTCATTGTAACCCCAATTGTTCTGAAGGAATAAAGCAGACCCTGAAGTCCCGCATATCTCTGTGTTCATTCTATTGTTGTGTTCTTGTGTTCTTCATCGTCTTACGATTACGATCGATTATCAGATACGTTGACTGTCGGACTGACTCACAAATGACGGTTACTCAACACTTTTATCGGGATGCAAGACAGGCGGGGAAAAGAAGCCGAAAGCCCAACGCGCAATTTCCAGAAGCGGATTGGGTTGTGTGAGTGGGCGACAGCCTGTGTATTAAATGTTGAAGGGCCCATCTGGCAGTCCCCGTAGGTTGTCACTATATAGCTGATTCTGTTCGGATGTAGAACACATGGATGATGGAAACTCTGAAGAACACAGCTCTACCTCTTATCTGAACTTCCTCTCACTCTCTGTCCTGTTCTTCCTTCGGATCCTCCCAACTCTCTCCCAGACTCCATTGCTTCCATGCTGTGATGTCTAGAACCAGAGGGGGTTGGTAACACATTGCAGTCAGGAGCTTCGTGGGCTATGCACGTGACAACAATGAGGTGTGGTTCGACGTTGACTACAAATCTACTATTGAGACGTACTAAAATGCCTATATATACCGTGTATCACCACCGTAAACCAAGTTTAATGTGTATCGGTGCCGTATAAGTTGTGTACATTTTTTTGTGGTATATACGTGTTCGGGGTGTGTTTGTGAAAACAAAAGGACAAAAGATGGAACATGGAACATTGTATTTCATTAATTATGTAAATAATATATAAAATTACAGGCCACCACACGAGTTCACATCCTTTGTTTTTTTGTGTCTATGCTTAAGCAGTATATACGTCTGGTCTGGACATTACGTGGTTCGCCGATTCCTGGTGCCTTCGTATGATGTCCAGTTAATTACATATGTAGGACAAGCCTACATAATACCTCCGATTAAGTTGTGCTTGCTTGTGGTCGTCGTCGCATTTACGTTTCTCATCCATGTGCGTGTTGGTGTAAATGCAGGTGGTGAGTATGCAGATGTGACGCGGGCAATGGTGAACTTTTTTCTCGTCGGCACCCGGCCAAGGTGTTAATGTATGTAAGATTATACGGATTTTGCACCTCGGCCTCTGAACATGCACGTCAAGTTGAATCAGTAGATGTTGTAGAGTCCAGAATCTTGTCGAGGTTATAGGCTCGGCGCCTGCGCGCGAGCACCGGCCTTGTGTAACATCATCATTGGCATCATGCGCAGTACCATATGCTTTGATTGAATTAATTACTGATATCTTCATGTGAGAAGTTGTGGAAAGAGAGATAGAAAGATGCATGCATGCGCCTATGTACTGGGAAATAGCGGCAGTTGTTACGATATTGGTATAAATCAATCACATGTACACCCAGAGACACAATGAACACAAATTTATAGAGGAGAGTGTATCTTAATTTATCTCTATGGATCATGTACATAGGGGGTCCACATATTTATAGCCCACAGGGGTGAAAGCCCTCCAGGGACGGTTTAGTCTTTTGCCATAATAAGGTTTCGTAACACTCCTCCTTGGGCAATAGACAACGATATGCAAATGTCTCATAAAAAACTCCTTCCAAAAACCAATAGGAAAAAAAAAGAATGGAGAAAAGAGTACATTATATTCATAATTTGCATTACACTTGTTGCCTCACTAAAAACCTTAATGTGAAAAAACTTCAGAAAAACTCACCAATGAAAAGAGTACAACGTTTAATCTTCGGGATCCAATCTTCAAAATTTTGGACAAATCCTCGGAATTTAATAAGGGCCATGATTTAGGGATTTACAACCCCCTGAACTCTGCAACACTTTAAACTGTCTCATTCCAATGTCATGAATGCATCTTTGGAAACTGGATGCAGACAAAGACTTAGTGAATAAATCAACTGGATTTTCACAAGGCTTTGTTTGCAGGATCTTTACCTCACTATTCTTCTGGATTTCATGAGGATAAAATATTTAGGAGCAATGTGCTTCGTGATGTTGCTCTTCATACAACTCATTTGCATTTGTGTAATACAAGCATCATTATCTTCATAGATAATTTAGGGATATTGACGGTATTAATACCACAATACTTTTGGATGTGGTTAATCACATGTCTGAGCCAAACACATTCAAGTGAGGCTTCATATAGTGCTATAATCTCTGAGTGGTTGAAAAAAGTATGTACTAAAGTCTGCTTAGATGACCGCCAAAAGATGGTCGCACCACCACAAAGTAATATAAATCCATTCTGGGACTTTGCACTATAGAGATTTGATAGATAGCCAATATATCTATACATGATCTTTGCATTATCGACCAACTGGATCTAAATTGCTAAGTGGTAAAACCTTCAAGGTGAGTTTAATTAGTAATCATCGTATCAACACCTTCTAGGCTTGACTAATATTTCAAAATATCAAGTATGATGATCAATGTTTAGCATATGGCCCCCTGAAGGCAACTTCCTCTGAAGTCTTATTGCTCCAATGCCTTTCATACATTTTTCAAAAATGAACGTGGGCAAGAATATTATGATCAAATCGACTAGATTATCACGATGCAGAGTCTTACATATAAATATCCTATTACTCATGTGGAGGTTTAGGATAAATACTATTCGGGAGTAATATGTCTAACTTATCAAATACCACTATTTAATTATGTAACACAAGTAGATTATCCTTGCAGAGGATATGGGGTAATACTAGTTGCAAAGTCAAATGCCTTCCGAGTATGATTTATCAAAAGCTTTCAGGCTCTTAATATTTTGTAACTATCTCTGGGTGGTTACTGGGTAGTTAAAGTTACAATGAATAGTTCGTTCTATAGAACTATAAAGTATAGTTGTACCACTCTAGAGTAAAATATAACCAATCTTAGTTTTAGCGTTTAGGGGATTAATTGCTAATATCACTAATGTATGGCGTACCTTCATGGTACTAGAGGAGACCACCATTCCACTAACTTCTGGTTGAAGATGCACTTTATAAGTGCTTGTGTGGTGCACTTCTGGTCTTTAGGTTCCTCATTTCATTCTTTCGGGTCTTCATAGGTCATTGTTCACTTATAGGGATCATATAATTATTGATGTGATTAAGAGATCGACTGTAAGATATTTTTTCTTCAGGGAGATGTTCTCTCTTTCGGGAGATGCTCCTACTACATGTAAGAGACTATTGGAAATGAGTTATATATATTGTGATTTTGTTTCCTTTCCTACTAGGAATTTTGAGTCCTTCGAGAATATCATCAAGGATTTTCAGAACCCGTTTACTGCATATTTTGTTCATGTTATTTGCCATAATTATTATGCAACAGAACATTACATCATTCATAATAGATGAGTAACAATCACTACGAGGACCCGATATGAACCATAGCTTTCACCACTTCATTATATTCATAAAGACTCATCAAGTCTGAACTAATTGGTTCCAAGACTTTTATTTAGCAATTATGGTTTGGCCTCATATGCTTTCATTATGTGACCCGATATGAACGTTTTAAGCGCTCGGGCTTGGACTTTGGTTCCGGATCCGTTTTCTCATAAGAGAAACTTTAGCAATTGTAGAGGAAAAGTGATTGTCGACAACTTTTCTATCATATCTTCCAAATTGAGGATATATCAGTGTCAACCAGATCTTTGTCATTTCTCAAACAAAAGATTCTTTGTCGTTTCGCATTCCAAGCATTGTAATATGTACACATCAAATTGTTGAGGCATTCATCTTTATGATGAATGTCTTCATGTGGTGTTTCACCTTCTAGGTGAGTTCTCTTCAGGAAAGTTAAAGGAGTGATTAATAATTATTTTGACTAGTTGCATTAGATCATAGACCCATAAGCGTCCCAACAGATTTTAGATCAAGAACCAATAAGTCAATTTTGCAAAGATTGATATACTATTTAACCCGGAGTATTTCACTCTTAGCGGCGTATTTACTACAAGTAAAAACTATGGTAATTCCTCCATAATTGGAAAGTATCTGGCAGGCTATCCGCTTCTGGTGCACGGTAGTATAAACTAAACCTTAAGTTTATCTTGACTAGTGTGTGTATCTTCGTACTAAAGATCTTTCCCTTCTGGAAAATATGATGGCATTCGAACTTTTGGGCATTTCTCTCCCCCTAATACCGAAATTCGATCTTTATTAATAGCATACCACAAAATTCCCCTATCATGGGCACATGACTGGTGGTGGCCCAAAGGTGTATGCTACAGTGATGATAACATGTGGAAAATGTTTGATTCCTTCAACACGCACTTATTTCAACAAGGAGTTTGATGATTATATGCAGTGAGCTATACTTTTATCAGTGCAATGGTAAGAAAACTGCATGATCATAATATTCTATAGGATATTCCAACTTCAGGTTTTCATTAATCTGCGACGAAGGCCCCATATCGGGGTCCGAGAGTTGACAAGCATATTCTATAGGCTAGCTTTTATTATTTGACTAATTTTTGATCTAATCACTCAAACCATATTTTAAATAATTTGGATCATTAAACTTCAAGTTTACAATTACGCAATATATTTTCTTATGGTCATAAGCAACTTGTTCTAACATCGTAAAACTACACGATGCTCTTTAGGAACATAAATATAATGCTAGAACATAAATATTTGACCATAGTAAATTTGTACGAAAATACTAGATTTTCTTATGGACTTCAAATCTTAGTTGAATAATGTAGGATTGAATAAATCAATTAGAGGGAGGTGAATGATTGTAGCACTTTCTTCTCCAATTAACGAGTATGACATATGTTGGATTTAACCAACAACTAAGGCCACCGTAGTCGTGTGACATCCCTCCTAGTCACTGTGGTCAAATTTGCTATGATCTGTTGGCTACGACCAGGTGAACGACACAACACGTGATCGAAAAAGATGGTGTCGACCTGGTCGAAGGAGTTTCGACCACATAGTTGAAAGAGCTCGACTATTGGATTTCTTCTGTCCTACGACTTTAGAGCGTCACGCACTGCTTAGAACGAGATCAAGTCGAAAACTGCTCAACATGAGAACTGGTCAAAGACAGAAGAACACGCTGCTGATGATGACTAATCTTTCTTGGAATAGATCTGATCTGTTATTTCTGAATCATATTTTGTGGCTACAATGTGCTCTAACAGCACTCCTCAAACCCTAGCACGAAAATTCCAAAATCTTTCTCCCCAAAGTTGTCGCCAAAAGCTTCACGTAACTCTTAACCTCTCCCTCCTTTTATATGCTAGAGCACTAAATTGTGTCCTCATAAACCAGATACAAAATCATATCTGCTTCCGAAAATCAAGGGACCCGAAAACCCTCCAAACACGGGTTTTCCAAAATCCCTAAACCTTCCGGTTATAAACACCTTCCATAACCCTCACGCGTTGAAGCCTCTAGGACTGCACCTCCCGTAGCTTCTCCACACATCATGCATCCACCTTTGATCTCCACGTGCACCACAAACTGAATATTCCAACAATCGAAAATTTCACGAATGCAAATTTCAATGCAACCCAAAAGTCAATTATTCATCATCATAAAATTTATGACCAATCCACATGGTCTTTTACGACCAGTCCGCATGGTCGAACAATCTCTCCCTTGATGAATACATTTACAACACTTCAAAAACTTGAGTTAAATTTTGTTACAAAAGAAACATTTCCGGAAAGAATGTCTCAAAGCTGCAAAGCAAGGAATTTTGACAAATCGCAGTAGCAGTCGAAAAACTCCCCCTCAATACAAGAGAAACAAATTTCTCAAACTTTTCTCCACCTTTGACAATGTAATCATCAATAACTTCAGAAAAAGAAAAAATCTAAAACAAGGAGCAAAGAGAGTAAAAATCAATAAGCTTTGTTGATTATCCAAGTCACTTATCGTTGATTTAATAAATTAACCAAGCCATCTTTGTGAGTAGAGTTATCTAGATCATATAAAGTCATATACCATATAGCAATGTCAAAATAAGTCTTTAGAACGATTAAGCAATTTAAATGAATGACAGACATCAACAATGACCAAACCAATTATAAAGAGCACAATGAGATATCACAATAAAAAGTTAAAGCCTAAAAGTGAAGCAAACTTTAAATCTAGTCAACCTAGTAGTCTCATGTAACAACCTATTGGCTCACAATCAATTCTTAAGCATGTGGCATGCTTGAAGTATACTTATTTTCAATGGTGGCATGCTTGGAGCATACATCTTTTCAATGGTGGCATGCTTGAAACATACTTATTTTCATTTGAGCAAAATTTTTACTTTTTTGACATAAACAGATTGCAATGAGAAACATATGAGCCTCATAGCCAAGATTTAAAATAAGACTCACAATTAAGCTAATCCTTTTTTATGGACATCGTAAAGTAATAACTATAATCAATCTAATCAAAGTATTCCGCTATGTCAAGCTTTAGTTCAAATATGGTAAAGTAATTATAACCAGTCATGATCAAAGCTACATAGCACATGAGTAAATATGATAACAAGAGCTCTACACCTCATTAGATTTTAATGGGTTGGACTTGATGAATTGTTTGACAAATATAATAAACAAAGCTTCATAAGTTTTAAACAACAAGCTCCCCCTCAGAATAATCTCATATGATGCAGCACACCCAACTCACTTCGCAAAAGAGCAAACCGGGAAGAATCAAGCGGTTTTATGAGAATATCAACAACTTGAAAATATGTATCAATAAAATGCAAAATAATATCTCCCTTTTCCACATGGTCTCTAAGAAAATGATATCGAATATCAATGTGTTTGGTTCTTAAGTGTTGCACAGGATTTTTAACAATACTAATAGCACTAGTGTTATCACATAACAATGATACACTATCCAAATCTAAGATAAAATCCTTAAGAGTAGCCGTCATCCAAAGCAATTGTGAGTAACAATAAGTGGTAGCTACATATTCAGCCCTAGTAATGAAAAGTACAACAGACAACTGTTTTCTAGAAGCCCATGAAACAAGAAATGTGACTAAAAAGTGATATGTGCTAGAAGTACTCTTCCAATCAATTATACAACCCCTAAAATCTACATCTGAATAAAGCTCTAAGGGTAAAACATGGTGAAGAAGAATACCATAAACCAAATTCTAAAGTTGACTGAAGATACCTGAAATTCGCTTAACTGTCTGACGATGTGAAGCACGTGGGGAAGCTTGAAAACGAGCACATAGACAAACAACAAGGTAAATGTCCGGCCTTAAAGTAGTGAGATACAAATGTGAGCCAATCATGCTTCTGTATTCTCTTTGATCAACAGGCTCTCCATCCTCGTCAGGGTCTAACACTGTAGTGGATCCTATTGGTGTGGAGACAGGTTTGTTTGTCCCCATGTCGAAGCGACGAAGGAGATCCTTGATGTACTTGGTTTGATGAACAAAAACACCTAGCTTTGATTGCTTGATCTGAAAGCCTAGAAAGAACGTTAGTTCTTCCATCATGCTCATCTCAAATTTCCTTCTCATAGTATCTGAAAACGTGAAAATATGAGCATAAGAGGAACCACCAAAGATGATATTATCCACATATATCTGAACGAGTAAAAGATCATTGACATGCTTAAGAGTAAATAATATTTTATCTACCTTGCCCATTTGAAAGTTAATTTTAAGCAAATATAATTTACGCCTATCATACCATGCTCTAGGTGCTTATTTTAAACCATATAAAGCTTTGGAAAGTTTGTAGACATGATCAGGAAATTTAAGATTTTCATAACCAGTAGATTGTCTTACATAAACTTCTTCCTCAATATAGCCATTAAGAAAAGCACTCTTAATATTCATTTGATACAACCTGAAACCCTTAGATGCAGCAAATGCTAAAAGGATTTTAATGGCTTCTAATCGAACAACAGGTGCAAAAATTTTACCAAAATCAAGACCTTCTACCTGAGTAAATCCCTGGGCCACAAGTCTAGCCTTATTTCGAACAACAACACCATCCTTACTTTGTTTATTCTTAAAAACTCATTTAGTTCCAATAATATTATGACCATGAGAGGTGAAACTAAATCCATACTTTATTATGTTCAAAATTTTCTAATTCCTCATGCATGACATTAATCAAGACTCATCAGATAAAGCATGATTTACATCTTGGGGTTCAAAAGAGGAAATAAAAGCGGCATGAGCATATGAGGCATCGGAGTCATACCTTTTGAGAAGAACTCTCTTATCTAACTCACCAATAATTTATTCAGGAGGATGACGTTGTTGAATATGCAAAGGAGCCTTTGGAGTCGTTGGTGGCATAGGTGTAGCGATAGTGGCCTGTACCTCATTGGAGGTAGGAACAGATCCACTAATTGTAGATTCCATCGGTGTAGATACGTGTGTCGTAGTGTTAAGCGGGTTTACCCTTTAGTTGTTGTCAGAGCCATAGAAGATGTCTTCGGGTGTGTTATTTACCTATATACATGCATTATCGGGTCTAGTACCAGGACTCTTGCAAGAACTCGTCCTTAATCAGTGTCTCCAAAAGTGATCATATCATCATGGGTGGCACGAGTGAGGGAGGAGAACCATCATCAGTCTCGGTCATGTGGCGAGAGCAACCAAAATCAATGAACCATATGTTCTACTTCTGTTTGCGACGAGCCTACAAAGCACAAATAATTGTCGGTATCTTAGTACTAGGGTTAGAGAATAAAAATGTAGGTAATCAGTATTGAGATACGCGATGAACATGAGCAACAACAGGTAGAGACAAAGAACTTCTAGCTTCTAGACACAGCTGGTCAGACCGTCGTTGAAGTGCTGGTCTGACCACGTAAAAGACACCGGTCCGACTGGTCCTATCGTAAAAACTCCCAAACCTGCTGAAAAATATTTAGAGGAAGCAAAGCGGTGATAAGGAGCTTGACCAAACTCCTCTCCAGAATGAGAAATCTTTCTTGACCTGTCTTTCTTTTCTTTTTTCGCTTTTCGAAAGCAAAATTGAACCAAATGACCCTCGCTACCACAATGAGTGCATTGATACATGTCTTGAAGAGGAGTCGTATCTATTACCTTTACAACACCCACTTTGGTAGATGAGTCCTTTGCAATACCAACCAATTTAAAATAATTTGTTTTGGTTTAGATTTTTCTTCAAATTTTCCAGGTTCAAGAAGTTTAACAAGCTTAGGAGGATTATTATTGGCATGCTCAACAAAATTAAATCATAGACTATGATTTTTAACACTCACTTTTGACTTGTCTAGGATCATATTCAAATTCTTCTTAACAAAAGAAAATATCTCTAAAGTGTCCTTAAGATACTCATTTTCTATAGCTAAAGTGAGACAAGTTGTGCATTTAACATATTCATTCACAAGTTTCTTAGAGGCACTAGACTGAGACAATCTTTCTTTTTCAGCAAAATCATTAAGTTGTGTAGTCAAAGCTTCTATTTATATATTAAGTTTAGGACAGTTAGAGTAAGAAGATATCTCATGACAAATTATCTATTGAACTGTTTTCTAAGACGAATTAAGTCTAGTTTCTAGCAGTCCCCAAATAGAGCAAGTTTTAGTTTGAGCATTTCAGATACTTGACTCTAAACATGTGGGAGAACTAAACTTGAGCTTTTCAATTTCATCATTTGTAAGTTTTAAGTTTTCATCACAAGAGTCATGTGCCTACCTTAAATCATCAAATTTAGCATTTACATTCCTAAGTTGAACCAAGTTTGATGCATTCATTGACCTAGTAATCTCTAACTCATAATGTAAAATTTGACAAGACTCACATGATCCATTACCAGGAATAGAAGCTCTAAGTCTATTAATTTCACAAGTTAAGCATTCAACAAGACAATTATTTTCTTTCAGTTTCTTTTCCATCTTTTTCAGTTCAATAGTAAGTTTAATTAAACCATCTTCAAGCTCATCATATGAAGGTCTTACCTCATCGAGATCACTGTCATTGTCGTCGTTGTTGCCGTTTCTTGCCATGAAGCACATACCCGTGAAGTTATCGTTGTTCTTCTTCTTACCTTTAGCATCATTATTGTTGTAGTCGTCGTTGTTGCAACTCTCATATTCCACATCACTCATATCAAGATGCTCAATAGCTGAAAGAACATTTTCAGCAAATTTTCGACGAAAATTTTCACCCTTGGTGTTGATGTTCTTGGATAGCCGACGACGGTAATTCTTGTCTTCCTTGATCACCTTATCCTTGAGCTTGGGAAACTCCATCTTAATGTGGCTTGACTCGCCACAATCGTAGCACTTAATCGAACTTGACAAGCCACCTCGCTTCCTCATCCTCATGTTGTTGATTGCTTTGTACGCCCGTGAGGAGATCAACACCAAATCCTTTTTAGGGAGTTGTTCAAACTGTTCCTCTGAAAAAGAAGACAAAGTAGACACAAGAAAAGAACTCGACAAAGCAACATCCACGGGTTAGTCACAAGTGCTAAAGATGAAGGTTTATCAATTTTAGATGGCAAAGTTTCCATCTCACAGGTTTTCAATCTAGAGAAAAGATCATCCATGGTTAAAGTATCTAGATTGACAATTTGATTGATAGTTGTGACAACCACCAACCATATTAACACTATGCAAATTACTCAAAAAAAATTTAAACAGAGCAAAAAGATCATCAATAGATTCATTAGGCTTCATAGCAAAATTAGAATATTCTTTTTCATAAAGATTGTTACGTATTTTCTTAATTTAAGTGTTTCCTTCATGATAATCGTAAATAGTTTTTATATTAAGTGGACAAAATTAATATGAGCTGCACGATCAAATTCTTCAAGAAATCCCTTGAAACAAGTTACGAGCTTGAGCATTTAAATCAACATTTGTTTTATTTAGATTAGTAACAGGAACCTCATAAGGTCTAGAAACCTTATTCCAAACATCACTACCTTGAGCCTCAATATATGCTTGCATACGACACTTCCAAAAGGCAAAGTCAGTACCATCTAGCATGGGGGGATGATTCACATATCTCTCTAACGTCATAGCAACTCGCTCTGATACCACTTATAGGATCAAATACAACAATCAGAGGGGGTAAATGATTGCAGTATTTTCTTCTCCAATTAACGAGTATGACCTGTGTTGGATTTAATCGACAACTGAGGCCACTATAGTCGTGCGAGATCCCTCCTAGTCACCGTGGTCGAATCTGCTCTGATCTGTTAGCTACGACCAGGTGAACGACACATCACGTGATCGAAGAAGATGATCTCAACCTGACCGAAGGAGTTTCGACCATCTAGTCGAAAGAGTTCAAGTATCGGATTTCTTCTGTCCTACGACTTCAGAGCGTCACGCACTGTTTGGAACGAGATCAAGTCGAAGACTGCTCAACCCGAGAACTGGTCAAAGATAGAAGAACACGCCGCCGGCGATTATTAATATTTCTTGGAATAGATCTGATCTGTTATTTTTGAATGATGTTCTATGGCTACAAAGTGCTCTAACGGCACCCCTCAAACCCTAGCACGAAAACTCCAAAAGCTTTCTCCCCAAAGCCGTCGCCAAAAGCTTCATGTAACTTTTAACCTCTCCCTCCTTTTATATGCTAGAGCCCTAAACCGTGTCCTCATAAATTGGACATAAAATCATATCCGCTTCCAAAAATCAAGGAACCCGAAACCCCTCCAAACACGGGTTTTCCAAAATCTCTAAACCTTCCGGTTATAGCCACCTTTCATAACCCTTCACGCGTCGAAGCCTCCAGACTGCACCTCCCGTAGCTTCTCCACGCATCATGCATCCACCTTTGATCTCCACGTGCACCAGCGTAAACTCGACCACCTCGTGACATCTTCGACCTCCTGAACCTTGAATTTCCCCATCCTAGTCCCAGCCCTCCTCGTCATCGACTATGACCGTCTCCACACCCAACCTGGACATGCAAAGATCAAACAACGTTTTTCTGGTACAAGTTCTCCAACTTGACCAATATCAGTCCACACACGCATATCACACCCTCATTCATCAATAAACACGAATCAGATCATTCACGATCTTAATTTTTAAGCTTTCAAAAAAATAACCTCGAGATCACTCTAAAAACCCGGTCTGACCACTATGTATAAGCCGGTCAGACCACTGACCTACTAGACACGAGTACTCGAGGTACTCGGAGATTACAAGAATTGAAACACTCGAAGCCTATGACGACCTACCAGAAGCCTACGACCACCGATCAGAAGCCTACGACCACTGATCGCAAAGCCTACGACTACTGATCGCAAAGCCTACGACCACTAATCGCAAAGCCTACGACTACTGATCACCGACAAGGCATTGTAGCTTTCGACCATTGACCAGTCACTGTAGCTTCCGACCATCGACCATGCACGGTAGCTTCGACCATCGACTATATATGCATTGTAGCTTCGACAATCGACTATGCACTGTAGCTTCGACCATCGACTATATATGCATTGTAGCTTCGACAATCGACTATGCACTGTAGCTTCGACCATCGACCAGTACCTGTAGCTTCCGACCATCGATCTATCATTGTAACTTCCGACCATCGACCATGCATTGTAGCTTCCGACCATGCGACTCCGATTGTCCTTCGTACTCAGTACACACCTCAACTCACGACTAAGTACATTACTCGGTACTCAGAGTTACAGTACTCGGAGCTCCACCATTCGGTACTCAGAGCTACAGTACTCGGAACTCTATCACTCGGCACTCGGAGTTACAGTACTCTGAGCCCAGTTGAAAAGGTGATATCATTGAGTATCATCGTTTGGACTACCTGATACAAGGCATGATCCGACCACCCAAACTGAATATTCCAACAGCCGAAACTTTCACAAACGCAAATTTCAATGCAACCCAAAAGTTAATTATTCATCATCACAAAATTTACGACCAATCCACATGGTCTTTTACGACCAGTCCACATGGTCTAACAAATAACCCAAATGGTATAATTATTCGACAGGAATATTTATTGTTCAGTAGAAACACCATATTTAATTAAGGATGATAAATTGTATACCTAATTTTAGTTCGCAATGTCATAATTAACATGGCCAAGTTTAGACCATTCAGGATCAACAAAATCTAATAGATCATCTTTCTTTCGGGAGTTATATTTGCTTCAAGCAAGTGACGTGGCTTCTGATGGTGATGCAGTTGCAGACTGCACTTACTAATTTATGCATGTGTCATTTCTGATGAGTATGGCACGCTTCGGTGCATATCCGAATGTGACATATGTGCACCTGTGTATTGAGAAATAGCGATAGTCGTCGTGATATTGGCATAGATCAATCATACAAGAATAATCTCATTAACACCAAGAGATACAATGAATATAAGTGTATAAAGGAGTCATTATCTTTATTCATCTGTATGTATCATGTACATAGAGAGGCCATCATATTTATAACCAACGGGAGTGAAACTCCTCTGAAAACGATATAGTCATTTGCCTGTGGTAAGGTTTCGTAATAGTATGTAAGTGAATGTGCTAGAAAAACACATGCATGCATTGCTGTGTGTAGAGCTTGTTGGACGAGGCCTGTCTTGTGCATGCATATTGATCTCCTTAATCAGCTCAGTCTCGTCTGGGCGCGTGGGCACCGTCATCAACGGTGGCAGTCAGTCCAGCTTCGTGGTGCCACACTAGCGTCGGATGGGCAGCGACCATAGATCAAGAGCAAGGCTGTCAGGCATGCAACTCAGGCCTGTTGGCCCATCTAGGCATGTACTGTTGGCAGAGTTCTCTATGTCGGAGCAGACACGTCGGACGCGCACGCCACGACATCTTCGGCAGGGCACGCGTGGCTTTCGCGGGACATGGCCGAGCCCATCGCGGCTCTGGTGTTGGAGCCGCTGCTGTAGAACTGGGAGTCGGGCTATGCCATGTCGGTACGGTACTGGCACAATGGATTTTGAGCCGCGTCGGTCTGTACAGGCACGATACGCCTCCGGCGAGGCTCAGGCCAGGACAGGCTGCTGTTGTGTCATGCCGGCCGAGGCCCGGCTCGATTGGATGTGTGGAGCTGTGCACGACTCCGTCGTTGACTTGCCGCTGTAGAGATCCAAATCTGGCACCGACAAAATGCGCGCCGCCGTCGTCTCGTCACCGAGCTCCGCCCCCTCGCATGCCTCTGCGACCGCCTCGCCCCTCCACCGCCGTGGGCCGCGTCCCACACCCCAACCCGACCGCACCCCCGCTCCACGAGGCTGTCATATTGTACGAGGCAATGACAAAGAGGCGGAGGAGGAGAAGATGATGCAGTGGGGGCATGAGACGAGAAGGACGACGAGGAGGAGGTGGTGGTGGTGGTAACGAAGGGAGTGTCGGCGGCATCGGTGGTGCTGTTCGAGAGGCCACTCATGGAGTCGACACGACTGCCTTTGCCTATTCGTCACGGTGGACCGCATCTCGCGCCCCAACCCAAACGCGCCCTCGCTGCGTGAGGCCCTCGCGTCATACGAGATGACGACAACAAGGTGAAGGATGAGAAGGTGTAGTGGGGCGAGAAGGACAAGGAAGAGGAGGTGGTGGTAGCAACAAACGGGGACTCGGTGACGCTCGGCCACGGCGAGTGCGGCAAGAATGGGGATTGGGGAGGACGTGAGCGGTGGGGGGTGGGGGTGGGTTGGAGATTGGAATGGGAAAAGGAGAATGAGGATTGGGGAGGCTCGGAGGGATTGGGCCATTGGGGAGGCGGGGTCGTGCCACTTTCGTGTCGATCTAGCCCGAGCACGGACCAATTGGTCGTGCCGCCTGAGTAGGTAACTTTTCCTTGTTTTGTGTCGACTTAGTCCGAGCACGGCCCAATAGAAGAATAATATTAACCGCCCTACATGCTTCTATTTTGAATGAAATTAGTTCATTCATAATTTACGCTCGCAAATGACAGCAGTTAATAAAGAATTTAGAAACAAGGAAAAAAGTTACATGCTAATATAACCGCAAATAACAGAGAGCGAGTAAGCGAGACGATGAAACTAACTCGCGCTAGCTTGCTACTTATAGGCGCTGCAAGGGAGTTCTTGCATGGTAGAATGCATGCGTGTGTGCATGCTGCCGACAGCGACGACGATTGGTGGGATGGAAAGGTAAAGGCGGCTGCGACTGATGGATGGGACGGGGAATAAAGGTAAAAGCGACCGACGGAGGTGAAATGTTGAGCGGTGGGATGGGGTAAAACCGAACGGGATGGGAGAAAATGTCAAACTAATTACCAGTAAACTAATTATGACTGATTTATTTACTACTAAATTAATTACAAATAGTTAATTTCCACTAATATAATATGTCAGGATGATTACCACTAAACTAATTACCATTGAAACTAATTATAACTATTTAATTTCCACCCATTTACAACCACTAACTCGGGAATACTAGAGAGGTGGTCTCATTATTGATGCTGCATGGGACTGTGAAACAGGCAATGGCCAAAATTAAGAGTGAAAGAACCAACAAAAAAGGGTGCGTGTGTGCAGCTTTTCCATAGGAAAGCATGGGCAGCATACAGGTGCTCGAAAAAGGGAGCAAATTGCAAAGGGTGAAAGAACCAACAAAAGAATGGTGCGCGTGTGCAGCCTTTCCATGATAGCGCGTAATTTTCGTACGCACCACACCGCCACTATGCGGCCGCTTGACCGTACGGTTTCTGTGCAGTGTATGGTACGTGTCCCTTTGATAGTGTTTTTGCGGTGACCGTGTAGTCTAACGTTATTTTTGTAAATATGACGAAATTGGAGCGCGTTTAGTGTCAATACGGTTAAAAACTCTTATTTTTGCAGATTCCAGATCTTTTAAATTAAGTATTGGATTTGCGAATCATTTGAGCCTCCGTGCTCCTTGCAACGAGTACAACATAGAAATTTCAATATTGGATACGTTACACGTAGAAAATATTTAACGACGCATGGGCCCGCACATCAGTTAGAATTTTATACTCTCGCGGCTGTATCGACTTCCATGTGGGCTACTGCTTCCTTTTTTATTTAATAAATTTTGCGTACGAAAATTCCTCAAACACAGTGATAATAATGCTGGCGATGGTTGTGGTTTACCCATATATCAGAGTGACACAATGGATATACTATATGCTGCATTTTGCATCCTCAACTCAGAATGATATTGCATGTGAATGTGTGATTAATATAGATCTACTGTCTGGAGTTCTTTTTATAACTTGTAAGTGGGTGTACAAAGTAAAGATCAAGTCACATGGTTTACTTGAGCGATACAAGGCTCATCTTATTGTAAGAGGTATTCATCAGGGTTATGTCGAGATTATGATGAGACTTTTTCTCCAGTTGCTCATATGACTACTGTTCGTACTCTCATTGTTGTTGCAGCGGTACACTCATGGACTATATCTTAGATGGATGTCGAGAATATCTTTCTTCATGGTGATCTGCGTGGGGAGGTTTATATGCAGCACCCTAGGTGTTGATGCTCCTACATGCTATGTTTGTCGTATTAGGCGTGTTGTATATAGTCTCAAGCAGCCGCATCGTGTTTGGTTTGAGTGTTTCAATTATGTAATTTGAGCCGTTGGTTTCACTCCAAGTAAGCATGAACCTGCCTTGTTTATTCACACTCCTCGGTAGGACCGTACTTTGCTTCTGCTATATATAGATGGTATGATGATCACAGGAGATGACATGGACTATATGACTTTTGTCAAAAAGAAATTGAGTGAATAGTTTATGATGTAAGATTTTGGATCATTGAGCTATTTTCTTAGGATTGAGATTCATTCTGATAGCGATGGCTATTACATTTCTCAGCATCACTATGTTCAGGATCTATTTCCTCGCTCTGGTATGACTAATACTCGCAATGCTACCACACCCATGGAGCTCCACCTGTAGCTTCGTCGTATAGACGGCGTATCACTAATAGATCCTTCCCGCTGTCAACAACTCGTTGGGAGCATTGTCTATCTCACTGTCACCAAGTTAAACATTGCTCATATTGTTCATGTGCTCAGTCAGTTAGTGCTCTCACCTTAGTCCACTATGGTCATATTTTCATGTGCTGAGATAATTGAGGGGAACTATGTCCAAACGTCTGTTCTATGTTAATTCGAGTCAGCTCCGTTCCACGCTTACTCTGACTCCACTTGGGCGATTGATCCTGTTGATCGCCGATATATCACTAGTTACTTTATCCCTCTTGTTACGTCGCACATTGCTTGAAAGTCCAAGAAATAAACTGTGGTGTAACACTCTAGTGCAGAGGCTGGGCTTCGAGCCCTTGTCGCTACCACCTCATATATTGTTTGGCTTCGATGGCTTTTATCTTATCTTAGTGCCCTTTATGGTAACCCTACACATTTGCTTTGTGAGAATACAAGTGTTATTCAAATTGTTAATGATTCGGTCAAGCATGAGTTAACAAAGCACATTAGTGTTGATGTATCATTCACACGGTCTCATTGCTAGCAGTCAATCATCGACCTCCAGTATGTACCATTAGAGTTTCAAGTTGCAATTTCTTCGCTGAGGCTCAAACTCGAGAATAACATCGGTTTTATCTACTCAAACTCAGTGCACCAGATCCTCTTGATCTACTTTGAGTTTGAAGGGAGTGTTAATAATCTTATACATATTAGTAGTCTCTCTTGGCCCATGTGGTCAACTAATCGTATTTATATATCCTCTTTATAATAAATAAGATGTACAGTTACATCAATCAATAGGATTCAGTGTTTTTCTTATAATTTGCTCTCTGTTTAACCTTTCTGAATTTGCTGTCGCCTGAACTTGCTTTACTGGATCCTACAAGCTCAAACTTTAATGATGTTCACTTGTTCCTGCCAGATTGTTCGAGCCCTCGATGCGGGGCGGCCCAAAGTCGGGCAAGGTCAAGGCGTGGCCGAGGTAGCCGGCCGCCCCCTCCTCCCCCTCAGTGACTCAGAGTCTTAGATGGCCAGGCTTCAGTTCTTCCAGACTCCAGAGTGAGGATGAGGAGGAGGCGGGAGTCAAGAGGCCACCTGCCGATTGCCGAAGAAGGCCTACGACCCATGCCCCATGCCCAGCCTAGCTAAGCCCATCTGCATCTCCCTGTTCACTTCTTCCCCATTGGTCGGTTCCCCTTCCCCAAATCCACAATCTAAAATTCCAAATGGCAAAATCCCAAACCTTGAAGAACCCTAGCCAGGAGCTCGCGGCGCCGGGCCGAAGGCGGCGCCTGGAGGAGCTCCAGCTGGAGTCGGAGGCCTGGAGCCAAGCGGGTGGCCAGCCGGGGAACCGGGGAGGAGCTCTAGGCCTCAATAGGAGGAGCCAGGCCTCGGCCGGAGCAGAGCGCCGGCGCCGGGAGGCGGCGCTGGTCTCCACTGAGCCGCGCCTGGGTACCGGGAAGCAGAAGGGAGGAGGAGCCGTGAGATTTGGCCGTGGCGGCGTTGGGAGGACCGGAGGAGCTCCAGGCCTCTAGCCGGAGCCAGGAGCGCGCGGCGTCGGGCCAGAGGAGGCGCTAGGAGGAGCTCCACCAGGCCGCGCAGAAGGGAGGAGGAACCGTGAGCGTGAGGTGAGGAAGGTCGTGGCGGCAGAGGCGTGAGGACTGATGAGCTTGAGGGGGGCCGGGGGGTGACTGGTGAGGCATGAGGATTGAGGAGATTGAGCCTGAGGGGGGGCGTTGCCGCGGGGGGTGAGTAGAAGGGAGGGGCCAACCGAGGTGGGCGCGTGGCGCGTCAGCGCGCTGCTCCGCGTGGCTGCCTGGCCGGCCACAGTGCTGGCCGGAATAAGAAATGGTATTTGTGTTTTGTGAATGCTAAGTGGTAGAAAATAAAAACCAAGATTCAAGATGACTCCTCCTAAGTCGAAAGGAAAAGGTAAGAATTTGATTGTGAATGCCTGAATGGTGATTGATGAATACTGTGAATTTGTGATGTATCATGTGTGATACTCATGGTGATTATTGATGAATTAATATGATGATGTGTGAATTTGATCCTCCAGATTTGAAAAGCTATTTTACCATTGCGTCATCATCGAGTGGGTCGACCCCAAGAACCGGTGCAAGCAAGAATAATGTGGTAGCTACAGAAGAGCAAGTACTATCGGTTGAAACTGTCAATATTGAAGATGCACAAGTAGCACAATAACCAGAACCGCGTGAAGAAACTGAAGGTATTAAGGATTTTAACCCGGATGTTCATATTGTTGCTGATCCAGCACTTCGTATACCAATTGAGGAATTCCATCCGGATATTAGAGATCAAGTGAGAAGATCTTATTTGTTGAAGGGTCCGACTCAACCTTTTGGTCACAATTTTCCTCGCAAACAATATGGAAAGGGTTTTAGGTGCTTTCGTGAAACATGGTTTAAGAGGCACGATTGGTTGGAATATAGTGTAGAGAAGGATGTTGTTTATTGCTTCTATTGCTTTCTTTTTAGGCAGCAACCCTTAGATGAAAATTTTGGTCATGGTGTCTTCACTAAATTAGGGTACAACAACAGGAAGAATGCATATGCATCACTACCTCTTCATGTTGGTGGGGTTAATAGTATTCACAACAATGCAAGGAGATGCAGTGATGTTTTTAAGAATCAACGGGCAAGTGTATCTCATAAGATGGAGTCTCACAGCAAAGATTCTGAAATGAAATATGAAATCTGTTTGACTGCTTCTTTAAATTGTGCAAGATATCTATTAATGCAAGGTCACTCATTCCGTATACATAACGAATCTTCTTCATCCATAAACAAAGGTAATTTTCTAGAGTTGATTGATTGGTACAAAGAAATGAAGGAAGAAGTGAGGGTTGCATTTGAGGAGTTATGTCCATTAAATACCCAAATGTGTTCAGCAACGATTCAAAAGGATCTTGTAAGATGTTGTGCATATATGGTCACCAAGGTGATTTTGGATGAGATTGGAGGTAGTCTTTTCTCCGTTCTTATCGATGAATCTCGTGATATATCAATCAAAGAGCAAATGGCCGTGATTGTAAGGTTAGTTATTAATTATGTGTTCAATTTTTATCTCAACTAATTATACCATGTATCTCAACTAGTTGCATCATGATTCCTGCAGGTTTGTGAACAACAAAGGAAAAGTCATCGAAGGATTTTTGGGTCTTAAACATGTCAAAGATACAACTGCAGACGCATTGAAGAGAGATTTGGTTACTTTGCTTGGTAAGCATAATTTACCTATTGCTAGAATACGAGGGAAGGGATTGCCCACCAGCTGCAGTTGGTAGTTGTTGCTGTTACAAGTTGTTGTTCATCTATTAGGGATTTTTTCAACTATGTGATTTTGATTGTGACCACAACTAGTGCGTCTTGAAAGAGAAGGGATGTATTGACCGAGAAGCATCGTAAGAATATTTTGGATAGGTTGGAGAGTAGTGATATCTTTACAGGAAGAGGGAAGCATCAAGACACTGTCTTGGCTAGACCTAGAGATACTAGATGGGGCTCTCATTACACAACTTTAGTCTGCATTGAGTCAATGTGGGAGGCAGTGGTGGAGGTGCTGAAATTTGTGCATGAAGATGGGCGTCAACCAGGTCCAGCAGCAGGATTGATGCAACATATAGAGAGTTTTAACTTTGTGTTCATTATGAAGATGATGTTGAAAGTATTTCACATTACAAATGAGTTATCTCTTGTATTGCAAAGGAAGGATCAAAATATTGTTCAGGCCATGTCATTGCTTGTTGATGTAAAAGCACGTTTGATCAGCTTGAGGAACCATGGTTTGGAGCCTCTATTTGCAGAAGTCAAAATATTTTGTGATGCAAATAAGATTCCAGTACCGAATATGGATGAAGCGATACCAAGATGGGGCCGATCAAGGCTAGATGGGGTGACGGTCACTCAAGATCACCATTATCGTTTTTATAGTTTCTTTACTGCTGTTGATGCTATTAATACAGAGATGGATCATCGCTTCAATGAGGTATCTTCGGAGTTGCTTGTTTGCTTTTCTTGTCTTGATCCAAGAGACTCATTCTCTAAGTTTGATATGGATAAGATTGCTCGACTTGCGGAGATCTATGATACAGATTTCACCATTGCTGATCGTGCAACTATAAGAGATCAACTTGAAACCTTCATTCTTCATGTCCGAAAAATTGATGATTTCATTGTTTGTCATGATTTTGCAAGTTTGGCCATCAAGATGGTTGAAACAGAAAGACATATTGTTTTTCCATTGGTCTACCGCCTCATTGAATTAGCATTGCTCCTACCGGTGGCAACAGCATCGGTTGAAAGAGTCTTTTCGGCTATGAATATTATTAAAACCGATTTGCACAATAGACTATCCGATGAGTGACTCAATGACTTAATGGTATGCTACATCGAGCGGGAGATATTTAAAGGACTTGATCATGATAAAATTAAGAAACAATTTCAATCCATTAAATCTCGGAGAATGAAATTGCCTCGGCCTCCTAGACGTAATTAATACTTTAATGGTATGTCTTTCTGTCTGTTATTTTGGATAATTTTTTAATGATTTATGATGGATTAATATGAATACTCACCATCCATCTACTTTTGACAGGTTGTTACTAGTAATTCAATAATTTGGTATTTTGGTGGCAAATTGTTCTGTAAACTTCATTGATGAGGTATATTTTCTACATTTGTCCTATCTTTGTATGTCCACATGATGCAGATTGTAGTTTTGAGATCAATTTAGTGTCATATACTCTGTTGAAAGTGATTGCAATATATATTATATATATCTTGCTTTGTTATCGTTTAATACTATTAGTTTATTCCGCTAATTTAAATTTTAATCCTGGATCCGCCACGTGCAAAGCTCTCCTCCAGGCTCCTTACAAAGTTCCAAGCATCGACCCAGGTGCAGGGCCTCTGCACTCTTCAGCCTACTGTCCGGCTCTACTTACCAGCAAAGTTCCAAGCTTCTCCTCCTGTTCCTCTCCCGGAAATGAACCTCCATCCAGACAGGTGGTCAAGCCATTGCATTGCAGTCAGGAGCTTCTCGGGCTATGCACGGGACAACAAATGAGGTGTGGTTCCACTGTGATCCCTCTAATGCTACTTTACTTAAATAACCCTGCCCATCTTATGACCATAGCTGAGAGAAAGCTTGCAATTTCATGGTATACACTTTACTGACATTATGAATAGGCAGTAAGACCAAATATGCATTAAGCTGTTGTGACGTAACAACTCTCTAGGTCAGAGCGTTTCCGTCGCACGCACGACGAAGACTTTCAGCAAACAAAACATGAGCTCATGCTGTCGTCAGATTAGCCAACCTAACGATCAGTAAAAGGAACCAAGAATGGGTATTTCTCACTAATCTATGTTGCTTCACTGATAATATAAGCTGATCTATACATCATGTTTCAAACATGATTATAATAAACAAAAGCTCCTGCCACCTTCAGCTGGAAGGTTCAGAAATGAAACATTCTGATCAGCTAATGGGGAAAAAACATGTCATTTGCATGTCCCTTCAATTCTTTTCCTGAATTTGGTTAGATGGGACCTCTTCTATCATCTTCCTTTCGACGAGATACGCAGAAGAGCTACTGAAGAAAAAGAAAAACTAACAGAATAAGGCATCTGTTGCAAACAGCAAAGAGACAGATGCCCGTTATGTGCTTTCACCTTGTCGCACTTCCTACTGTGTCCAGAAACTAACATCAAGATTGTTGCAAAATGCAATTGGTTCTGCAGTCATGAAGCCAGCGCATGCCAAACTCCCATCAAAAGGGAAGTTACAACTAAATGTTTATACTGTCAGCGCAGGTGAGGAGGCCTGACTCCAAATGGATTACTCCCGGGAGTTGCTGGTGAACGAATTGTTGGTGAACCCTGCACCCTATGCAGAAAGGAAATGGCATAAGGTCCATTGTCATATCAGCATTTTCCATCCTTCTTGGAACATATGGACAATAACATCATTCTTTGCTTGTCTTATCGAAAGTTCTATTGTTTTAGGAAATGCCTGTAAACTACTAGAAGCCTTTCAACACAATTTTGTGGATTGTCAAGTGGATAAAATCAACGAAGTTCCCGCATCACATGCACAGGTCATATAGAAGTGTAGTTGATAAATGATTAAAAGCGAATTTCCAAATAAACCACTAGTGCAACCAAAAATAAATATAGAACTCAAAACTCTTGAACAAAGGATCACTGGTTTGGTTTGAAAGAAATGAGGTTAGTCTCAATTTCCCATTGATCACTAAAGCACAACATGACACTAGGCTGAACTGGTTATAACTTGTAACACAAAATAATGCGTACGGAAACAAATGCTCACAGGCACACATTCAGTTCAAGTTTAGGACTCCCCATGTCCCAACAATGAACTACAGTAGATACAAGAGCAGAGCTCCCGAGACTGAGAAAATGAAGAGAAGCATATAAATCCCTGGAAGCTCTTGTATGACATACTCCTTTGAGAGCATAGAAGTATTTCTGTTTTTTCGACACAGAGAAAAGGTATCTTGGTATTCCTTTAAGAGGCATGGGAAGAATGTAACATTGATCAATGACTATTGAAACTTGCCCTGTAAGTCTGGACTGGAGGCGGCGTATTAGGTTTTAGGGTGAGGGTGTACGTATATGACTTAGTGTCCTTGGATTGGGCTGTTGAGCATCTGATGTAAGGGACCTAGGTTTAAGCATTCTGTTGGGCTGACTGGGTTGGGTCGTGTCCCATATGTATCCACATTGTGTCCTTGACGTGCCGGAAAAGAAAATTATTTTTTTCGCTTGGCGATATTTCAAAAAATGGAAAATACGTGTTAGCATAGTGTCGGAGCCATGTCCATTGTGGTCATTGGTTTGGTACGAGTCCGAGGACCAAAGGTATGGCATTTGCCCTCATCTAACCGCCAGCAAGACTCTTCCATGTCGAGGTAGTGAGGCTTTGACGCCTGATTAGCCAGGGAGGCGAGGGATCGCCCTCCAAGCTCGGCTGGGACTCTTCTCTTGACCCCTAAGAAATAATCTATAAAGAAATCTATATCTAACAATCCAACCTAATAATAAGTTGCATAACTAATAGATAATACTGATGAGGACATCAACCCTCCGGATACGACCGCTACTCCACATCATGGTACAAGGAAGGTCCCCACGTTCCAAGTCAAGCAAGAGTTCCAGTGGGACACGTTCTGGAATCCAATTCGGCCTCCAGATACAACACCGACTTTAAATGTGCATAACTTTCACATACGGACTCCGTTTGAGGTGCACGAGTACTTGATGGCAAGCTTATCTCGTCCTCTTTCTAACGGATCCGGCACTACCTCCAAGTTCCTTTTGTACACGCCGCAATCGCCAAAACAATCCGGCGCTATTTCTGAGCCCGAGTCAAAAGGGTGTTGCACCACCTCACTTGGGCCCATGGGCCTTGTAACCCTAGGGCCGTGCGTCCACCCCCCGCCACCCACACCTCATATAGGAGCCGTCACCCCTTTAGCCTCTTTGGGTTTTGTTAGATTGAAGTTTTGCTTTGCTACTTTATACTTTGTCATCTTGTTCGATAAGTTCAACAGCGACAATGTTCTTTGGAACCCCACTTATAAATACATTCTTAATTTCTATTCGCAATTTCAGATTGCTTATTATCTTATTCTTGCTTGCTCTTCGATTGCATGCAGGGATGGACCTTCGTGGTCAAGTCAATCGTGTTCCTAGCAAAATCGATAACAATCACAGAGTTGGTTCAGCAATTGCGGGCATATTGGTCGTGTACGATTGGTAACCGAATCATGTGTCGTCTCCACCAAATCGAGTTATCATTCTCATCGAAATATCGAGACAACCATTGTTGCATCAAATACCAAACACCTAATGGATAGATTCCTAAATAACAAATCCTGCCTAGTATTTAGGCTGCTACAGTAGCATGTTGCTACAGTGACACACACGGCTCGGCTGGATATTGGAACATAACACTCTGCTACATAGAGTTTGGATACTCCATAAACACCACTTTTAAAACAAACAACTTACTGATGCAGCATTTGAAGCTTGAACAAGAAAATGATGTGTGATTTCTACCACATTACCGAGAAAAAGAATCCAGAGGAAAAAAAATCAAAGTTATGCTTTATTCTCTAGCAGACCCCTCCTGCCCTCCTTCCCACTTACCAGGCAGCTACATCCAAAATGCATCCTACAGATATCTAATTTCAGAAGAAAAAAAAAAACTAGTCATAAACTAAGCTAAGTATATCGGATTTCAGAGAAAGGTGACCAGTTCGTGCTGGGCCAGCACCAGTATATGTACTTCCTCCACTAGCACCTCACAGGAAGCTCTACTAATATGTACTTAAATATTGCATTGTATTATGAGTTATGAAGTAGCTGAAGTTCTGGAAGAGAATAAATTGGTATCGTAAATGTACCTGTGCCACTGCTGGTTGAGTATAATAGTCCATCGGCTGTTGCTTTTGCTTGCTGAATAAGTCCTTAACTCAGTTCAACAAATCTTCTTCTCTTTTCATATCCTCAAGAAGCCTTTCCTTCTCCCAATTCTTAAGTTTAACTTGCTCTTCCATTTCAGTGATAGTTCCAGGTAAGTTTGAAACACCATGGCTAACAGTTACAGTAAATTTTACTTCTATGTTTTTCCTACAAAGGTCATTTATAATTGTTAGGAATAGCAACTTGTATTATCAGAGGGCCAATGAGCCAGTATATATACACAAGTACAGGTTACAGATAAGGAAATCAAATAATATCTAGAATCCTACTCTAACACATATATATCTCTAACACCCCCCTCAAACTCATGGTGGATCAACAACACTGAGTTTGGAAAGGTAGAAGCCGTGCTGTGCTCGAGTCTGGGCATTCGTGAAGAAATCCGCTATCCAAGCTCAAGGCACATCTTCAAGAGCGACCACCGATCATGCACACAAGACCTCATGAAGGAAGCATCAACACCAATATGCTTGGTGAGCTCATGCTTCACAGGATCACGGGCAATACTGATAGCACATGTACTGTCTGACAAGAGAGGAGTTGGTGTAGTGACAGAAACACCAAAATCCTCAAGTAACCACCGTAGCCAAGTAATATCTGCTGTCAAGAGAGCCATAACTCGCAACTCAGCCTCTGCACTCGAACGGGACACTGCAGTCTGTTTCTTCGTCTTCCAGGCAATGAGAGAACCACCAAGAAAAACACAGTAAGCAGAGATAGACCGGCGATCAGAGGGATCGCTGGCCCAAGTAGCATCCGAATAAGCCTGAAGCTGTAACGAGCTGGAGCGTGGAAAGAAGAGAAGGCGAGAGACAGTCCCACGAAGGTATCGCGGAACTCGAAGAAGGTGGCTATAGTGGACCTGAGTGGGAGTGGAAACGAACTGACTCAGAACATGAACTGGATAAGTGATATCCGGACGAGTAACAGCAAGATAGACAAGACTCCCAACAAGATGACGATAGCGAGTCGGATCAGAAAGAGGCTCGCCATCAGAAGGCCGGAGATGAATGTTGAGCTCCATGGGAGTCTCAACAGTACGCTGATCAGTGATAGAAGTGCGATCAAGAAGATCCTGAATATACTTCTCTTGGGACATAAAGAAACTATCTGGAGTGGAAGTAACCTCAATCCCAAGGAAGTAACGAAGAGGACCAAGATCTGACATAAGCGCTCACTCGCACGAGCCTTGACAAAGGCAATGTACTCAGAATCATCTCCGGTGATGATCATATCATCAACATATAGAAGAAGAAGAGTCCGACCACGAGACGAAGTATGGACAAAAAGAGCAGATCATGATCACTAGCTGAGAAGCCAGCAGTAGTGACCACAGAGGAGAAACGCTCAAACCAAGCACGAGGAGCGTGTTTAAGGCCATAGAGAGAGCGACGAAGACGACAGACCATACCCTCAGGAACAGAATACCTAGGTGGCGGATGCATGTAGACCTCCTCACGCAACTCGCCATTAAGAAAAGCATTCTTTACATCAAGCTGAGAAACGGACCAATGGCGAACAGACGCCACTGAAAGAAGAGTGCGGACAGTGGTCATGTGGGCCACAAGAGCAAAGTCTCATCATAGTCACGACCATGCTCCTGCTGGAAGCCACGAGCAACAAGACGCGCCTTATAGCGCTCAAGAGAGCCATCAGAGCGAGTCTTAATCTTATAGACAAACTTACACGTGATGGGACGATAGTGAGATGGAAAAGGAACAAGATCCCAAGTACCAGTACACTCGAGAGCAGTAATCTCCTCGGCCATGGCATGCTGCCACTCAGGGCGAGTAACAGCATCCCGGTAGGAGACAGGCTCATGGGTAGCTGCTCCAGCAAGACCAAAACGGGCAGCAGGCCGAATCAACCGACGATCGCGGAGACCGTAGCGAGGAGATGATGGCCCATCGGGGGAAGATGGAGTATCAGGAGAAGATGAAACATCATGGGAAGATGGTTCAACTGGAAGAGCCTCAAGACGAGGTCGACGAGTGTAAAAGAGAGTGGGAGGAGCCTGAGGAGCCACAGGCGACAAGGTAGGCGGTGACAACGGCGGAGAGGCCTCAGGAGGTATATGTGGAGACTCCGTGGGACGGGTGGACGAAGGCAAGACAGAGATGGGTGTATCTGAAAAGGTCAAAAAAGATAGGGACTCCACATAGGAAACCGAAGGAGAGGCAGGACGTGGGTAGAAGGGACGATACTCATCAAAAGTCACATCCCGAGAAATCCGCATCCGTCGACCAATAGGATCCCAACACCGATAGCCCTTGTGCTCGGCACTGTATCCCATAAAAACACACTCAACAGACTAAGCAGTTAGTTTGGTGCGTTCTCGAGGTGCAAGAAGAACGTAGCAAATGCAGCCAAACAGACGAATGGCAGAGTAGTCTGGAGTAAGATCACAGATACGCTCAACCGGGATCTCACCCTGAAGAGCAGAAGAGGGCTGAATGTTGACGAGATAGGCGGCAGTGGAAACGGCCTCGGCCCAAAAGTGAGGTGGGATAGAGACGGCAATCATCAAGGTACAAGCCGTCTCAAGGAGGTGACGATGCTTACGCTCAGTGACACCATTCTGAGCATGAGCACCAGGACAAGAGAACTGGGCGAGGGTGCCCTGCTCAGCAGGAAAACTGCGCAGGTAATGAGAGAGGTACTCGCCAGCAGAGTCAGCACGAAAGACACGAATAGGAGTGAAAAACTGTGTGTGAACCATAGTAGCAAATTGTTTCTAGATAGACAGGGCCTCACTACGAGAAGACATAAAATATATCCAAGTGTGACGAGAGAAGTTATCTGTAAAAATGATATAATATCGATGGCCCCCTTTCGAAAGGAAGGGAGCCGGACCCCAAACATCTGAATGAATAAGATCAAATGGTCGCTGAGACACAGACTCACTATGAGAATATGGAAGCTGAATATGTTTCCCTAACTTACGTACGACAATCTAAAGATACGTCTCCGAGATGCACCCGTAAGACCACGACGGACTAAAGATGATGACGAGATCCGCTCGGGACCCAAATATGTAATCTGGACCCTCGTGTATTCTCGCACTAGTCCAGATCACGCTTAGTACACACAAAGTGTCAACATTGATGCAATATCACATCCATACAACGAATATAAGAATAAACGAGTACATTTAAGTAACAAATAATCGTTGGGACCTTACTACGAGTTTTACATTTATTAAGCCATGCAAGGTCGACAATAAATAAATAAACCTGCAATGAAACGAAATAAACTCGGTGGCTCCCATCAATTTACCACAGCAACCGATCGATCAAGACCCTAACGCTCAACCTTCAGAGAACTCTTCTTCAAAAGCAAAGTGACGACTCCTCCACTTCGTTGATTTGTTTAGCAAGAGTGAGTACACACCGCACTCGCAAGTCATACCACGTAATGCATTTATACATGATGGCTTATTCCAAAGGAATGGCTTCGTGGTTGTTTTGCGTAAATGCAACATTTGCAATTGAATATAAATAATAGATTGAAAGCATAATTCAAAACAAATAGACAATAATAAGTTAACAATTGATTTCACAAAGGACACACAGTCTAATCAAGTTCTTTCACACATTTGAACAAGTTATCTCACACGGTGACCCTTCCCAATTGTTTTATGAAAATCTACCCTCGTGTGAAATTCGAGCATGTCCATAACCGAGGACGCGGCTATTCGAATAGATTGGTTTAAACACTCTGCAGAGGTTGTACACTTTACCCACACGATGAAACCAACCGGATCGAGTTGATCACAACAAAACCTTTCAGAGACTTCATCTCAAACAATGACACTCCTGGTGTGCTTTACTGCCGTCCAATTTGTACACACAGCCCTTGGAACGACACACACCATTGGACAGGATGAAGCGAACCGTCCGCGATGTGACATATCACACCTCCGACCCATCACACGGCCTTAAATACAACCCGAGTTGTCAATGTCAAGACTCCATAACTTACTAAGTCAGCCCAAACCCATACTAGGCATGTGGTCGCATAAAGAAGGCCCAGTTCAATGGCGCACAAAGTTAAGTCCTTAATTGACTAAGGCAAGACTTCCGATTTTTCCCAAATCACAAAGTTTATATCACATGATCCACCATTCACACAGAATCCACCACTTGCCTCGGCCTAAATCTTTTCCCACCTCGTTGGTTAAGTGCAACACATGCCATCAACGAGTAACAAAGACACAAAGACACACATGATTCATCACAGTTCCATAATCACTTAGTCAAATTTATAATTGCAACTCTCACATGAAATGATGACTCGTGGCATGGCTAAGCAGTCTAATCGTATCTAACCAACCCACGTTGATGCTACGATAATACCAACTAATAGTGAACCAACCTAGGGTGACAAAAGATCATGACATACAATAGACAAGGTGGCATAACAATTTGGATTAATAACTACACCCAAAAGCATTTAAATAAATACTTGAAAATAGAATGCAATACATTGAAACAAAGTATTTTGAAAACTGGGTTCAAAATGATCAAAGGTATAACTTGCCTTGGAATAGATCTAGATATTGGTCTTGGTCTTGAGGTGCTCCTTCTTCTGCAAAATTCCCCGAAGTATCGACGTCTACTCGCAAACGAGACAAAAGAAACAAAACAAATAAATAACAGAGGCAAAACAAACTCCAAAAATCAAATAAAATTCACCATTAAATAGATCTTAATTTTATATGAATTTACAAATTTGAATGGGCTCAATCGGAGTTCGGATGCAAAAGATATGGGCTTTGAAAGATTGGAAAAATCAATTAAACCCTAAATTGGATTTTCTCGAATTTCCCGAATTAATTTTATAAAGGAAAATCGGATTATTGCGCAATGCTTGCGTCAGCCGGGAAAAAGAAATTAATTAAAAATCGTACTGACAGGTGGGACCCACCCGTCAGTGGCTTGGCTCACGGTGGACTGGGTCCACCGAGCCGAGGCAAAGCTGGCGCGGTGAGCTGGACCACGCAGGCACGCGCTGGTGCTGATCTGGCGCCACGCGTTGCACACGTAGGCGACAGAGAGGCGCGAGAGGCTGACGCGGCAGCTGACGAGTCATGGCCGACGGCGGCGCGCGGGGACCAAGGGTATCGCCGGCGATTGGCGGCGAGTCGCCGGCGACCAAGGGTACCAGAGCAATCCTTACGCTATTGCGCACCTAGTGCTGACCTTACCGGCAGCTGAATGTGGCGGCGGCGACCGGCGGTGGAGAAGAAGCGGAGGCGAGGTCACGGCTATTGTCGGACGACGGCGGCAATGGGGTTCCAGCGACGAGAACGCGCGCCCGAGGTGGCCTGAGCGACACCGAGCCCAGGGAGGCAGTCGACGACGGCTGGACGGCGACGGCGGTGGTGCAATTCGATGGCGACGACACACGGCCGAGAACCTTTGACGAACAATTACGGCGCTACAAGGGCTTGGGAGGGGCAATTGGGTGAGGGGTTTTGGAGAGGGGGCTGCGGTTATCCTCGGGGACCTATTTATAGGTGTGGGGCGGCCTCGAGGTGACGTGCCGGCGGTGGAGATCAAACTGCCCGAAACGAGTGCGCGAGGAAACGGGGATAGAAACGGATTTGAAGTTTGAATTTGAACGAAGTCGGTGCGGAAGAGATAAGCGGAAGTTTGGTTAGGAAACCGGATTTTAGTTAGCGAAACGACGCGCGCGGAGCTTCTAGAAGCGCTAATGGCGGACACGGTCGCGGAGCCACGCGAGGAAGGAGACCGTGTCGAAGACGACGACCTCGGCGGGCCCACGCGACAGAGAGAGAAGGCGAGGCGCGGCGCGGGCGAAGCGGCAACCGGACGACGGATCCAAGGGCCGGGAGCGGCGAGGCGGTAGCAGTGAACGCGCGATCGCGCGAAGGGGACACGCGGAGATCCAAATACTCAAGGCGGGAATGGGTGCGGGAGTTGGGCGGATTGAATAGTGTTGGGCTTCGCCCAAAGATCGTTCAAGGATTTTCATATGATTTTTCTTTTAAATAAATCCAGAAAATGCAAATAGCAATTAGAAAATAGCAAATGACTTTGGAAAAATTCCAGAAAATTCTGTAAAATATATCCAAGCATATAGAATCTAAATAAAATAGTTTTGACAATTGTTGATGTTGGGATTAAGCACATTAAATCAATTTGTCCTTAAAGTCCATATTAAGCTTTTTAAATTAATATTCAAATAAATCCAAATGGTGAATTTTCTTACTACCCATTTTTAAAGATTTTTGAAGCTCTGAAAATAGGGATGTTACAAGATCCACACAGATGACCAAGACGGTGATGCCACTGTTGGAAAGAGCTGGTAGACGAAGTGGCGGAAGCGGAGAGACTGGTGGCGACAGTGGCAGCGGAAGGAAGGTGGCGTGCAAGAAGCTGGGCACGCCTCTGCTCGAACTCAGGACGAAGGCGAGTAAGGAACTCGTAGACACGCTGAAACTACAGTCAAGACGCATGGTACCGGGCAAAGACGAACAGAACGATACCAAGAAGGCGAAGAGAGTCCAACCGACGCTGCATGCAGAACTCTGAGCATAGAAAGCGTCAACAGTAGCATCACCCTGCTGAAGAGAGTGCTCCTAACGAACTACTAACAGGTAGAGGGCATCTCCAGAGGGTTCGTAGCGCTGACGAAGATGAGTCCACATATGGACAACCGAAGAAAATCCCACAACCTCAGAAGAGAACTGAGGTTGGACACTGGCGATGAAGACAGCAGCAGCCCGAGCGTCGTCGTCGCACCACTGAGTGTAGGAGGTCAATCGATCCATGTAGAAATCCAGAGCCTCTTGGTAGGCAGAGGCGGCCTTCTCATCAGCAAGACCAGCAGCCTCAACAGCAGCCTTGTCGGCTGTCGAGGATAGCGCAACAAACGTAGGCTCCGTCGGAGGAGTAGGGCATGGCGGGCAGGTGACATCGCCAGAGAGGACGCCCCAGAGACGAAGACCACGCATGTGGATGCGCATGTGAGACACGAAGTCGGTGTAATTAACACCGTTGAAGATCACCGGGCAGCGAGGGAGGGAAACGGTGCCCATTGGTAGGCGGCGCTGGACGGCGCGGCGACCAAGGTAACGTAGTCTAATAGGCGGCGCTGGACGGCGCAGCGATCAGACCGACGTTTTTTTTTCTTGCGCGTGTGCTTGGGGCGGTTTAAAGGCTGGGCCTGCTCACGACCTTCTTACGCAGAGGCACGACCGAGCGAGTCGATCAGGGGAACTAGGGTTCCCCCGAGTCTTCGGCGGCGGCGATCCTCCGGGCGGCGGCGGCCCTCCGGTATATGGCGACACGGAGGCGGCGACGTCCAGCGATTCAGGCGCAGATCGATGGAGGCCAAGTCTTCGGCGGCGGCGACCCCCTGGGCGGCGGCGGCCCTCTAGAAGACGGCGAGAGTGGAGTGGGCGGCGTTGCTGAGGCCGAGGTGGGCGGCGCGTCGGCGCAACACGCTCGTTCAAAACTACGCCTCCTCGAACGACCCTCGATGGCGGCCGAGGCTCGCATGGGCGGATCGGCGACGACTGCCTCGACAGAGCGGCAGCCAAGACGGCGCGACTTGATGAGTGGTGACGGCAGGGAGTCGCGGCAGCGATCGAGCATCGACTGGAGGCGTCGGCGACGGCAGGGAGAGCAGAGCCAGCGGCAGCGGCTTGGAATCGGAGGGAGGCCGGCTGAAGCGGCAAGCCAGCGACGGCGGCGGCTAGGTCAGATGAGGAGAGGACGAGTTGCGCGTCCGGGAGAGGTAACCCTGGACTCTGATACCATGTTAGGAATAGCAACTTGTATTATCAGGGGGGCCAGTATATATAGACAAGTACAGGTTACAGATAAGGAAACCAAATAATATCTAGTATCCTACTCTAACATATATATATATATATATATAACAATAATAACTAATAAAAAGTGATGAGGAATAAAAAGATAGCAATAGTAACAGTGCAAATTAATGTAATCGAACTGCTTTTAGTAAATAAACCAGGGTAAAACAACCATGTAGGAGAGTGAAATTCTTCTGTTGAGAATAAAACTACAATTTGCATGTCATGAGGATTATTAATGAAAAGAAAAGGTAATTAAATCCTATCTTAAAGTTTGATTACTGCATAGGTTTTACTTGAACCGATATTACTGTTTCAGTACACATGTCATGGTTGGCTGTAAGCCTGTCACAAGTGTCTAATAAATTGAGCTTGTGAAAACAAAAACTCATGATTTAAATAATCATTTTATTCTAAACAGTGGAAGTCTACACTAATGAAAGGACACACGGACTTCTTTCAAAAGAAAGGACACACGGTAATCAGGACAATCTGCAAAACTCAAACACTGTATGATCCTTCAACATGAAGTGGTATAAAAGGATAAATTGCATATTTGTGTACCTGTCACCAAGGCAGAATGAGCCATTAGGCCTCAATATACCACCATCCAGAGAGATCGCACCATCATTTATCAAAGGAATAGCACGTCGCAAGTCAGCTCTGGTCTTATAAACTTGTAAATGAGAAAACAAACTGTAAAACAAAGTCTCCCTAAGACCATGGCCATTGGCTGTGAGACAACTCAAGTATTCCCGGTCCAAATGTATCATATTTACTGCAAAACCCAGAAAACCAGGAGGGAACTCCCCGCTAGGCATCCTTGGTTTATGCAACATGAGCTTTCTCTGCGGATCATCAATCATCACATCGCCAGAAAAAGGCCTGCAAAGTGTAATAATGTATAATGTAAAAGTGCTCATCCAGTTAAGATCAAAAGAGAATAAGGGCATTAAATAAGTTAAAAAGGCACCTCACGTTTTCAAGACAAAAGACACTGAACCTCCCATCCAGAAATTTTCCGATTGAGCGACCCAGTCCATGAATGCCACTGGTCTTATCAATGATGCCTTCCTTGTCATATGTTTCAAGACCCTTAACACCATCATAAGTCTTGCAAACGAGACCAAGCATATTGTCCATTCCCAAGTACTCCGAGAGTAACCTAATTTACAAGAATAAAATAAATACCGACAAAAGTAAACAAACAAACATATCATGTCAAGTACCTTTGCATCAATTGAGGCACTAAATATCATGCCAAAACAAAGACAAAAATTCACCTGCTGAGGTTATCATCATTTACTTTTCCCAACGTAGCCACGATATCAAGGCCATCTTTCATCAGTGGCATCTTTGATGCTTGCAGATAATGACGGACGTTCAGCTGGCATATAATCCCAGCTGCTGTCTTGTGCTGGTAGAGTATGCTTTTAATTGTACGTTTTTCTGCTTCTTGAACAGACGTATCGTTATTTGCAATTGCAGCCACCGATGAATGATAATTCCCAAGTTTAACTGAGAAAAGTTCCAGGGTTCAGCGTATAAATATGGGCAATAAGTTATGAAAAGTATAGGACAAGTTTGACTTCTTTTATCAAAGTGACACACATATTTCTTGCACATTATAATTCTAATGTCAGCCATCCAATGCAGAGAGCCGATCGTAGTGCTTGTTGAGTAACCGTCGCTGGCGAGTCCAGTCCGAACGGGTACCTCGTGTACAATGATCAGAATCGTAAGAACGATGAAGAACACAAGAACACAACAGTAGAATGAACACAGAGATATGCGGGACTTCAGGGTCTGCTTTATTGCTTCGGATCAATTAGGGTTACAATGAGAGGGGGGTGACCATCTATTTATAGACTACGGGATGAGGAGTTCAATTGGGCCAGGACTCTCCGGAGTCCTGGGCCCGTACTGGGCCAGGACTCTCCAGAGTCCTGGGCCCGGTTTCTTAACACTCCCCCTTGAACACTCATCCAACATGTTCATGTCTCGTCAAAACTCCATAAAAACCCAGTGGGAAAAATTTGGAGAAAGAGTACATGTCATGTGTTCTACTGTGTTGCATGAATTGCCTCATCAAAAACCTTAGCCGAGAAACTTCAGGAAAACTCGTAAGGGAAAAAGAGTACAATCCACCCAATTTCATTTAATCTCCGGGATTTATTCTTTGGGTACTTGATCTTCGTGATCAAGATTCAATAATGAGTTCGTGAAGATTCTCCCCGACTCGCACTTGTCTAAGTCTTATCATTCCAATTCCACGATGCATCTTTCAAAACTAGATGTCGGAAGTGACTTAGTGAATAAATCGCAAGATTTTCACATGACTTAGTATGCAAGACCTTAATTTCGCCCATCTTTTGCATTTCATGAGCATAGAAGAACTTGGGATTGATATGCTTTGTAAGGGACTCTTCACATAACCCATCTGCATTTGGCGACACAAGTCGCATTATCTTCATAGATAATGGTAGGGGTTTGTGCGGTATCCAATCCACATGATCCGCTGGATGTGGTGAATCATCCGTCAAGCCAAGAACATTCTCGTGAGGCTTCAGATAGTGCTATGATTTCGAGTGGTTCGTCAAGTAGATACAAGACTTTGCTTAGACGATTTCCATGAAATCGCGGTTCCACCACACAGAATACATAGCCTGTTTGTGATTTAGCTGTGCGGGTCCGACAGTACCCAAAGATCTGCAGAGCTAATCATGGTAAGGTCTTGGTTCTTTCATAGAATAGACCAAGATCTTTGCTTCCTTGGAGGTATCGGAAGACGCCTTTTATTCCCCGCCAATGCCTTTTGGTAGGTTCTCTGACTGCACCTTGCTAATAGGTTTACCGCAAATGCAATATCCGGTCTAGTACAGCTTGGTAGATACATGAGTGCTCCTATTGCACTCGTGTATGGGAATTCCGGTCCCGTGACTTCCTCCCCTCTTCTTTAGGTCTCAGACGGTCCTTGTCTTGCCGCAAGGATCTCCCGACCATCGGCACTTTCAAGGATATGCCTTTTCAAAACCAAACCTCTCCAACACTTTCTCGAGTGTATGTTGACTGATGTACTAGAATACCTTCGTGGGTATGCTCAAGCCGCGCAGCCTAGGCGATTTAGTTTTACCCAAGTCTTTCATCTCAACTCGATTCCGTGTAAGAGCTTGCTTTCTTAATATCTTCCATGGTTCCGATGATATTCAGATCATCTACATATACTGAGATTATACAGAATCCATCCTGGGATCGCTGTATAAAAACACAGGGACAATCCTCATTGTTCGTGTAGCCTTTCTTGCAAAGAAAGTCACTTAAGCGATTATACCACATTCTCGCTCGATTGCTTCAATCCATACGGTGACTTTCTCGAGTTGCACATCGCATGCATTTCTATTTGCTCTGCCTTGGTTCGGATGTGGATACCTTCCTGTACCTTCATGTAAATGTCCGAATCTAAGTTCCCATAAAGGTATGCAGTTACCACATCCATCAATTTCATTTCCAAATTCAAGTTTACTGCCATTGAGATTAAATATCTAAAGGTAGTTCCGCCCATGACCGGGGAATAAGTTTCATCATAATCGACTCCTGGTCGTTGGGTGAAACCTTGTGCAACAAGCCTTGCTTTATGTCTTACAACTTCATTATTTTCATTTCTCTTTCGAACAAATACCCACTTATGCCCTACTGGGTGCACATGGGGAGGCGTGCGGCTTACAGGCCCAAACACCTCTCTTTATTCGAGATATTAATTCGCTTCTATTGCCTTCTTCCAATCTTTCCAATGATCTTTTCTTACATTCAGCGAGCGACGCAGGCTCTGGATCAAGATCGATGATTGTGGCAATTTTCTTTGCAAAATAAATGTCGATATTGGCTGTTGTTCTATTCATAGATTCTCCCGTGGTCACATAATTTATAGCTATTTCTTCATGGGGCGATACTTCTAATGTTTCTACTTGCTTACCGCTGCTTTCATTCATGGGGCAAGTCCTTTAGTTTTTCAAATTCCGATGTGTGCGCACACATCCATGCCGATATCTCCTCCGTGGGAATATTCAAATCTGGTATGCCTTTTTGTCAAGGTTCCATAC
Organism: Hsuehochloa calcarea; assembly: GCA_036346395.1. Taxonomy (NCBI): domain Eukaryota; kingdom Viridiplantae; phylum Streptophyta; class Magnoliopsida; order Poales; family Poaceae; genus Hsuehochloa; species Hsuehochloa calcarea. The sequence goes on from CM070599.1 coordinate 50,480,587, forward strand.
CGTGCAGTCTCAATTGGCTCCTTTCTCGTTATGGGGAACTTCGGTGATCGGTTGTTTCAAGTCCTTCTTATCCTTTTCGCCAAAGCGCCCCGGTTACTTGGGATTCGAGGGCCAAGTTCTCGCCCTTTATTCCGAGGCCTCGGACGGGATTAGGATACCTTCAATTTTCTTTGGTATTTCAACCTCTCCGGCGCATTGCGTGCGAGCACATGCGACTTGGTTACACTTTTCAAATCACTAAAGTGGTCAGCGCTTGATTCGCTAATGCTTGCAAATCAATTATCTTCTCGACTTCTATTTGTTTCACCAAAGGCGCTGGTCATGTGCATGGATTCCCGTGGCTTGCCACGCCGCTTCCCGACATTTTTCATCAAGGGGTTGATTTCTCCCCTAATGACGGAAACTATCCTCATCGAATATCTTTGTCGGCTGGTCAGATGCAAATCTCCAATATTGGGTCCAGATACTTGATTATGGATGTTGTCTCATAACCAATGTATATCCTGACTTTCTGAGAGGGCCCATTGCGTCATTGTGGTGGTGGTATAGGTACATAAACCTTGCAACCAAACCTTCAAGATGGGATATTTTCTGTTGACCCTTGCGCTAGTTGCATAGGTGAATGGATGTTATATGCTGATGGTCGAAAATTGATGAGAGTTACTGCGTGTAGGACTGCGTGTCCCCAACATGTAGTTGGCAAATTACAATTCTGCAAGAGCGGTCGGGCAATGAATTTAATTCTTTTAATCAATGCTTCTGCTAGTCCATTCTGGGTGTGGACATGTGGTACAGAGTGCTCAACGGTAATTCCCATTGCCATACAATAATCATCAAAAGCCTTTGAAGTAAATTCTCCAGCGTTGTCCATCCTGATGGACTTCACATGATGATCAGGGAAATTATTCTTAATCTTAATTATCTGCGAGATCAGCTTTGCAAAAGCGTGGTTTCTCGTAGACAGTAAGCATACGTGCGACCATTTCGAGGAAGCATCGATGAGCACCATAAAGTACCTAAATGGCCCTGACAGGGGCTGTATAGGACCGCAAATGTCTCCCTGGATACGATCCAGGAATGCAGGGATTTCATCCTTTACTTTCAGAGTAGAGGGTCTAGTAATCATTTTCCCGGTGGCACATGCAGGGCACACGAAATCTTCTGGATTCGGAAAATTCTTTACATTGATATTATGTCCCTGAGAATTAGTAATTATATTTCTCATCATTCTAAGACCGGGGTGGCCTAATCTATCATGCCAGAGACAGAAAAGTTCAGAGCTTCTAAAAATCGTTTTCATGACAAGATAGGTCGCAGATGCCTTAATATGAGTGTAGTATAGCCCGATTCATATGAAGGAAGTCTTTCTAATACCTTTTTCCATTTTCTCTCGCTTTGTAATGAGTAGGTATTCCTTACCATACTCTTCTTCGCCTCTACGTGGAGACCGTTAGCGGATATCTTTAAAGCTTAAGAGAGTCCTAGTCGATTCGGGTACAACAAGGCTTCTTCAATGACCAATGTTGTGCCCATCGGAGTATAATTGTGGCTCTTCCCGAGCCTATTACACAAGTATCACGTCTGCGATTGTTGTAAGACTACCAAAGATTCTTGCCGATTGATCAAAATTTTTGTCTCTCTTAATATGGTATTCACAGTCATTGTCGCTAAGCATACTTCCTCCATAGGGCGCCACACGCTGCTCGATATATATGAAATATTTATTAATATAGGGTAGCAAGCAACCATACATATAAAGTACTCCAAAATAGAACACAAATTGCCTTTATTAATATGAAAAAGTCATGCAGACTCATAATAAGAATTTATTTCTTTGCTCTCCTAGAGCTTACAACCATTATGCAAGATTATTATTCTATTGCAACCAAAAACGTAAATGACTATAAAACTAAGTGCAATGCGTGCACTAGATCGAATCAAGAATGAAGATACTTCGCTCGGATCTGCGCTTCATTCATCTCGCTCCTCGTTGGCAACTACACAATTGCCGCCGTGATGTCCAAAGGAGGTGTGGTGGGAGCGCCATCGGATGTCCACATCCATGGGTGCATTCCATGATTGTGGATCCCCTATGCCCGCAATGGCGAGGTGTGCCTCATGTCGTCATTTGCCCTTCTTCTTGGCCTTGAATGCATCGATCACGTGTTGCGATTCATGGCAAACACGGACCAATGACCCCAAGTGCCACATTTGTAGCAAATTTGGTCCTCGCCGACCATATGGCTTCCGTCGCGCTTCTTTTGTCCACCCTTCTTGGCTTGGGCACCGCTTGGTTTTATGACCCATGACCTTACCCTTCCCGCCTCTTTCTATTGAGTGAGGCTTTCACCTTGTAGCCGCTATGCTGACTTCAAGTCCAACTTTGCTACTAGGTGGTCGTGAGATGTAGTTCTTTCGAGAACTTCATCTTGAGCTTCCGCAACTTGCATGATATCGATCGATTCAAGATACTCCTTGTAGCCATCCCGCCGATAGTTGCGCGCGGATTGTACCGCTGGGGTGGAAGGTAGAGAGAGTTTTTCTATCTTTCGCTCGTCTCGTGGTTACTTTACCACATAGTTGAAGACTTGTACAAATTTCGTGCAATGTAGAATTGTACTCTCCCACGGTCTTGTAGTCGGCAAACGCAGCGGTTCCAATCTCGCTCGCACGAGGAAGGATGGTGTACTTTAGCTTCTCAAACCGCTTCTTGAGTGCGGTCCATAAGGCTAGTGCGTTCTTTTCGCCATGTACTCATTTTTGAGTGTTAGGCGAGATGATGTCCGAGGAAATGAAGTGCTTGATCATTCCTCGCAGCTTGGAGCGACGCCCTTCAGGTGTCAAGTCCAATAGCAAAGACGGAGCTTCTTTGCTCCAAGTACAATCTCGACATCCGATGCCCAAGTCGATAATTATGGATATGTTGGGCGACTCTTCAACTCCTTGCTCAGAATTACGATCATCTGCATATTCATACGTAAAGTGTATAAGATTATCACTGTAATTTGCATAAAAATGGTTGCAAAGATTCTTATAATATTTTCAGATTTTTCTATGCATTTCCATGATTTATCGCTATTTTCAAGTGATTAAAAGCAAAAATAATAATCACAAATAACCAAGACAAGAATACAAGAAATAAATTGCATAGAAATAATAATAACAAGGTAAAATATGCTTCAAATGCAAAACCGATTCAAAATTTGAATTCGAGGCCCTTTTCACTGGAATATGAATTTTCAATAAGTCTGTAATTTCTAGGGGCTAAAATGTGAAAATTTCAATTCGAGAAATTTGTCGCAATTTATGGAAAAACCGAGGGCCTTTTGCAAAACAACCCTTTTTTCATTTTCTTCCTTTTTTTTCTTTTCTCAAGTTTATACGGGCGGCCCGAAAAGGTCGGCTGCTTTTGCTTCAGATAAGGAATCGGCAGGGGACTCGGGGTAGGGTTTTCACCCCGAGTCCTCCTGTGGCACGGGCTGGCGGCGGCGCCTTCATGGGAGCCGCGCTTCTCTGCGCGGCGGCTCCCATGGAGGGAGCCCAAGCACGGCGGCTGGCGGCTCCTTCATGGGAGCCGCGCGCTTCTTCTTCCATGGGCGGCGGCGGGCCCTTCTTGGGAGCCGCCTGCTCGCCGGGCACTGATGGTCGACCGAGGGCATGCGGCGGCAGGCAATGGGCGACGACGCTGGGTCGAGGCGATTGGGGCGGCGCCGGAAGGGAGGCCGGCGGCGGGAGGCGGCCGGCCGGCCATCCCTTATCTCCTTCTTCCCTTCCCGTAATGTTGCGTTGGAGATGGAGGGTTTGGCCGGACTGCTGTGGGAGAAGACAATGGAGTTGGGCGACGCTGTCAAGGCGCGCAAGACGGCCGGGTGCCACGCTGGGTTAGAAGATGAGTCGGCGCGCGATGACTTCAGATCGTGTCACCGCTTTTTTTTTTTCATATCGCTCAAGATAATATTTTTATGCGAAAAAAACTATTAATCTGTAATTACTCGTGCAAAAATAATTACCGCTCATACGATGCAATTTTCTTTCCGATCGGCGACTTCGAGTCTGGTTCACGGTGAATTTGCAATTTCAATCTACTGCATAATCGACATCCGATCTTTCATGCAATCTACCGATCGACATTGTGTCGGCGACTTCAAGTCACCGCGGTAGATTAGAACAGATTTGTAATCAGAAAAACAATCTAGAAAGCAAATTTGCGTAATTGAAAGCAATCTAGAAAATACGATTCAATCTACGAGTGTCGTTCTTCGACGGTTACCTTCGATGCGAGGAGAGTCGATCGGCCGATAACGTGTTGAGTAACCGTCACCGCGAGTCCGGTCCGACGGTACTCGTGTACAATGATCATAATCGTAAGAACGATGAAGAACACAAGAACACAACAAAGAGAATGAACACGTAGATATGCGGGACTTCGTGGTCCGCTTTATTGCTTCTGATCAATTAGGGTTACAATGAGAGGGGTGACCTCATTTATAGACTACGGATGAGGAGTTCAACTGGGCCAGACTCTCCGAGTCCTCGGTCCAGATCGGGCCAGACTCTCGCAGTCCTGAGCCCGGTTTCTTAACAGTGCTAACAACAGCAGAGAGAGAGAGAGAGAGAGAGAACTGAACACCAAGGGTCATGCAAACAGAATCCGATTTCCCAGATGAATTTAGAATCAGTTGGCTAATCCTATGGCTACTGCATAAGTGCTATTCAAACTTAAGATTTACTGTAGTCAAAGAGACCTAATATTGATTTACCTATGCACGTAATTGCATAGCATCTAAGTTAGCTTTTTGGTACACCGTCCACTCGGAAGGATGTTCATTCAATCCCGAATATTGGGAGTTATCTCTTCAGAGTTTAGATGATTTCTAGTTTCGACAACTAGATATGAACACCACGATCTAAAACGGAACTCTATACGAATGTTGGCAAATCAAGTTCCATAAATAACAGATCTTAACTACCAAGACTGGACAACTTAAAGCTTTGACTTATAGACCACCAGATAATTAATTAATAATGCTATATGTTCCATGGTCAGCATGATGGTATCAATATACAGCATTCTCAGAAAGAAAAAACAGCATAGCCAAGAATCCAAATAACCGAGGTAGCACAAGGCATTAACATCTTACTTCCCAGGTCGACGCTCGACTCCTCGATGGCATTGATCTCGGACTTGAGGAACCTGATGTTCTCCTCATGGTGGTTGACCTTGAATGACCTAACCTACTACGTGGACCGAGGTTATTTACTCTTCCTTGCGAACTCAGCATTGGACTCCTCGCCGGCCTCCCTCGCTTTGGCCGCCATTTCTTTTTTTCTCACGCTTCCTCTCACGAGCCTCGCGTTCCCTGCGGTTGCACGCCTCAAGATGAGCTTTCGTCTCTTAACAGATACGGTTGTTTTGCTCATCGTTGCAGCGCTCCTCCTCTCGGATCTCGTGTGCCTTTTTGGCATCCCACTGCTCGTAGTCCATATGACACTGGTCGCATGGGTGGATCTCTTGGTCGATCCACTTGCGGTAGCCACATAACGGATTTGAGGACTACGGGTAGACGAGAGAGGTTGTTAGTGCGTACTTTTGAAAGAGTGATATTAGGGGAACATACTATAACTGGTCTTTACCGGCTGCCGATAGCCGCTCGTGTCCCAACGGCGGTCCGGTTAGTCTGAGGAGTAGTTTGCGCAACCCCAGAAACGCATGCACAATCTTATTCGATGCTTGGACTTGAAGAACTTGCATGAGTCTCTACACCAACAGAGAGACGGTGTCTCCCCCTCGGGCGGCCCCTCCGGTGAAGGCTCGATGGGCATGTTTGAGTGGTAGTACCACGTATTCCCTTCCTACTGTACCTGTGGATGGCAAGACAATCACTTGGTACGTATGTAATGCAGATTGTACTAAAGAATTAAAGCGCAAACTAACCGTGGGACGGGCGGCAGCCATCGCGCCTGTGGGGTGGGACTCTGTCAGAGACCAAATCGGCGCATGACTCGCACAACCTGGTACTCCTATACGAAGACCCGTGCACCAAGGCCCTCCTCGTGTACCAGTACACTTGGTCTCGTGTGCACAGACCGGACAGTCCTCCGGGCGCGCGCGGACATCCTCTCTTCTGTGTACAATCTCCAGATGACGCGGTCATCCGTCAGCTGGTCGAACATCACAACGTAGGATGGGTACGACCCCTGCATGGTGATCGGTGTGCAGGTCACCTGTGAAATAGACCAAACGAACACTTAGCACACGAATTTATGATTATATTACGAAAAAATAATAAATATTCACAAAACTAACCCGTCGGCGGCACCACACCGTGCCCATAGTAGGCCGGTCCACGTCATCGTCCTCGGCGTACAGGCTAATCGTGTACGCTCCCAAACACAGGTGTGGACGTCCGATCTGGAAGTGCTCAAATGACCAAAACTGCAGAAGTAGCGGGCATCCTAAGAGCATGGAGTTGTCCTGGGACCGGCGACACGCGTCGCACAGTGTGCGGTACGTCCCGCACAGCACGGCCGGACCCAAGGCGTAGGGCTGGATCTCCTCCACCGACCAGTCTACGAGCTCACGTGCGTAGCAGATGTAGTGCTTATCGAAGCTGTCACCGTGGGACCCCAGGAACATGACCCACCCAAACAACCACAGCAGGTAGGGCTCGAAGTGCCTCCTCACCATCTCGTCGGGTGTGCCCTCCGCCATACGCTCGAGCTGCAAGAAGACATATACACGTCAGTAAGGTTCACAAATGAATTGATGCGAGAGGACAATAGTTATGTAGACTTACGTAGAACTGGCAGATCCACCTCATCGTCGGCCCGTGTGGGCTACTGAACTCGTGGTAATCACTGCCCGACGGCAGCACATCCTGGAACCTTGCCCGGAACTCTGTGCGTCACGTGGGCGAGATCTCATACGTCGCCACGGGGAAGCTGCGCAGGGTAACCCGGTCAGGAAGCTCGCGTCCTGCACCGTCGGTGTCATCTCCCCGCACAGAGGTGAAACGTGTGTGTCTCCGGCCTCCAGCGGTCGACCAACGACGTCAGTAGAGCTCGTTCGTATGGAAAATGCATGGACGTACGACCAGGACCGCGGTCCTGGTCGTTCTCCCATATCGCCTCCACCATCCGTGCCAGCGAAAAGAGGCATGCCGCTCTCAACCTCCGTCAGGTCAGGTTACAAATGAATGTTAGTCCATTTATAGTAGTCAGGCCACAAATGAGTACACGAATATCGCAATGGCACGTACCTCGGCACCCAGCTAGGGTGCAGCCTCCAGGCCCTGATGGGCGTGCACAACCGCAACGCGCCAAGCTCAATCGGCTCCTCGCCCTCTTGGGGGAGGATGGTACTGAGGTGGCTACAGTGATGTAGGTGAATCACTGGGTCAAGCAACTCGTACGGTCACTCGACAGTGTGGTTTGGGTCCGTTATACCTAAAAATTTAGTGCATACATTGTAAAGATCACAAAATATGTAAAACGATAATACGAAGCAATATTACCAAACTAATTACCAACCACAAATAGAAACCAAATTTATGCTATAAGTCACAAAGGTGCGATTACCCTCTACCTAACCTACAGAGCTAAATAAAGCTGAGATTTTTTCTATTAGGCTCTACCTACCCTAATTAGTTGCTCCGTATTTTTTTTCGATTAGGCTCTACCTACCCTAATTATCTGCTCTGGATTTTCTTTATAATTTTAAAACGTGTCACGCTATTTTTCTGATTATAAATTAATTTTTGGCATTAACAATATAATTACCACACACAATTAGGGAGCTAAATAAAGCTACAATTAATTCGATTAGGCTCTTCCTACCCTAATTAGCTTCTACGAATTTTTCTTTCAATTTTAAAACGTGTCATGTTACTTTTCTACTTAAAAAATAATTTCCAGTATTAACAATGTAATTGCCGCGCACAAATGAGGAGCTAAATAAAACTGATATTATTTACATTACCCTCTATCTAACTCATACACAGCTCAAAAGATGTACTATATAATTGGACTATATTTATCTAATCTACTAAATTCTATGTTGCTATTTTTGTTTGCTAACTGACAATGTTTTGACATAATGTACCAAGTTTCTTCTCTTCTTAGACACAAATATCCACACAAAACTCCTTTTTAGCCTACTTTGTCCGGCTCTACTTACCAGCAAAGTGTCAAGCTTTCACCTCTTGTTCCTCTCCCGGAACTAAACCTTCATCGTGACAGGTGGTCAAGCCACTATAAAGTTTTTGGCTATCTAGCTCCATCTTTTCTTAAATTACAAAATAACAACACGGATAAAAGGGGTAGGCAACATGTGTCACACGCCGAATGCCCTGCACTAGCCTCACACGCCCTTGGCTCACTGCACTGGCCTGCGGCTCCCCCGGTTCACAGCAACGCCATGCCACAAGAAGTTTTTGGTTTATTATGATGTTGTTTTGTGACGAAATAGCAAATCTAATTTTTTTTAAATAAAAATAACACCGCAACGGAGAGACATGCGATATATCTCTTATAGTTCAGTCCTGTCCTGCCACACCTAGGTACAGTAGTCCACGTGCTCGTGCACTGGTGCGCCGCGCATCTGTACCTTTTCAAAGAGCTAATGTCATACATAACACACAACTTTAGTAGGCCTACTACCAACAAGGATTTCAATTTAGAGTAGAATTAAGCAGTTTCTGGATTTCTCTATCAATTAAAGCAAATGTTCTTAGTGAAAGGGTTGCCGCAAAACACTCTGAAAGTGAATACGAGCATAGCGGCGTCATCCAAGCCAAACAAGCCTCAAGGGTCTTCTCGCGGGACTATCTGCACATCGCACCTTGCACCCTCATCATGCGCGCTTTGTCCCGCCGTTGCATCACATCCACCGCCACGAGCCGAAAGCAAAGACGCGATTGTCGCAGCGATGGCGCATAAGTGTCGGCGATGGCGATGGCAAAGACAAATGCCTACGACAAACCCAACTCCATGCTAGCAACAGCCAATGTTTGGTTCCTCGATTGATTCCTGGCTAGTACTAGACAGCTAGTCAGTGATAGACACACATACACGACAACACAGTGGTGGACTGACACCGAGAGATGGATCGATCCGATCGATGTGTTACAAAGAGAGAGAAACATCGATAAAAGCACATGAACTAGCCGAAAGATGGAGAAATTTTGGCCCTATCTTTTCTTTTTTTGGTGGGGGTGTTAAAATTAACCCCTTTTGTTATAATTTATAGATATAATCTTTACAGTAAATCTATCCTCGGCCTGGGCACAGCAGACCGAAAGTTAGATTGGTTTCTTCGGTTTTTGCTTTTTCTCTTATTCACATCACGTCATCGTCGCGTCTCATCGAGTCACTCGTTGTCTGCATGACCTACCAATTTAAGCGAACATGCAGCCGACAATTTCAGAATTCAAAGATCGCATTCTGGTTAACTAAACAAATTTTGATCGTTTGTTCGCTCGCCCGCGGTATTTAATACTTATGTTATTGCAATTTTTAGCGTTCAGTGGTTACTTAATAATGCGTGTACATTATATCAGCTGCACAATTATTCAGTTCGTACATTAGTTTGCGCGGTTGCAACTGTTACATGCGTCTCAGTCATCGCTTCGGGCAGCCTATCCCCGAGAGGTGTAAGGGCGTTCCACACGCCTGGTTGCGACGATTCATGCATTGCCCAAATGACGCAACGGATGAGGTGGTTCGATGTCACCTAATTGCATATTTGTTGTTTCTATTCGGGTGGGTCATGTTCCCTAGCACGCAGGGTACATGGTGTACCATAGTTACATTTACCTTGCGGAGTTCATCGTGGACTCTGACGATCAGGACATGTCGCAATGCAGTTGGGGTTTAGTTGTACCGTGCGCTATGTATCGCGACCTGTGCAACCCTTTGCAGCGTGGCACGGGAACTGAGCCACGCACTATTACAGTTGTGGTCGTGGGAGCACTTCGCGGTCATACGACCGTACTTTCGCTCCGTAGTCCACCCTTACCGCGCACGAAGCATTTCTACGATGGGGTGGACGACGAGGATCCCATGGAAGGCCCGACCATGGGATCCCGATGGACTGTGGCAATGTTGGGGTGGCCTAGGGAGAGAGCGCGCCGCATATACTCCAAGTTCCACAACAAATCCGAGGCCCTGCACGAGGACGACATAATATGGGCTCCTTGGACGGATGCCTTCGTGCAGGACACGATGCCCAACGGCTTGAGCTCGCTATGCCACCAGGATGCGTCGTACCAAAGGACAACTTGTCATCTAGTGTTCTCCCACGTGGTTGAGCCCTACAACCCGCAACAGGTGATGAGGCAGTTCCAGCTGCACCAGGAGATCCCCCCAGCTCCAGGGCGATCGCTTGCGAGCCGTAGCCACTTTAAGAACTTGCATGTGTTCCTGCACCAACAGAGGAGCGGTGTCTCCCCCTCGGGTTGGTTTTGCGGCGAAAGCTTGCTTGGAATATTCTGCTAGGGCCTGCTGCTATAGGGGGCGTCATTGCGGAGAAGTGCCCTCCTAGCACGTGCCTTTTGTTCGTCCACGGTCACAACACGCCTTTCGAATTCGCAGATCTCTTCTCATTACTTCTCTATCTGAACGAGATTGTGTTGAAGTATTGATAGAGCAGAACCCGCCGTGGAATGGGTAGTACTTTTAGGCAGAGGCGACTCTGCGTACACAGCTAAATTATAATTCGGTTGACGACAATTCACGTCCGTAAGGCAGCGGCCCTGATGAGGAATAGTGTGGCAGCGCTGCGTCTCGTCTTAGCCTTGTCGGGTCATGTCGTCCTGAAAATCTGGGGAAGTAGAGTTGTCACGTCACTGCGCAAAGCTGCCTCGTTGGGTCACGTCGTTGTGCACAGTTGCAGTGTTGGGTCACTTCCTACTTTTGATGCATCAGTCTATGAAATAATTTTCCTAGGTTTTGTAACATCTATTTGACCCACTTGAAAATTTTGCAGAGACTTAAACATTTATACAGACTTGACTCGGTTTCCACCAGAACCACTCGGTTTCGACCAGAACCACTCTGTTTTGACCAGCCTCTCGATTTCAACCAGCCACTCGATTTCAACCAGCCACTCGGTTTCATCAGCATCTCGATTTTGACTACCTACTCAGTATTGACAAGAACCCCTCGGTTTCGACCAGATCCCATCGATTTCGACCACCCCTCGGTTTCGACCAGAACCCTCGGTTTCGACCAGCCTCTCAATTGCGACCACCCACTCGATTTCGATCAGACCCCCTCGATTTCGATCACCCACTCAGTTTCGACCACATACGACCACCTTCGGCCACTTGCAACCATCTACGACCACTTTCGACGCCCCATTTAAGACTGAAAGAAAGGAGAAAAGGAAGTAAAGAGTGAGGTGAATGGCAGCCAAAACATCTCGTTGGGTCACGTCGCTACACAAAGTTGTCACCTAGGGACACATCGCTGCGCAAAACTGTCTCATTGGGTTACGTCGTTGCGCAAAGCTGACTCGTTAGGTCACGTCGCTGTGCAAAGCTGTCTTGTTGCGTCATGTCGCTGCGCAAAGCTAACTCGTTGGGTCATGTCTCTCCACAAAGTTGTCTCGTTAGTTATTTAAACGCATGGCCGCAAACTTATTCTTCAGAAGTCTCAGGTCTCACTCGCGAAATTTTCGCACTCACTCGCTCGTTCCTCTCAAGCATCTCTCCCTCTTTGAGAGGTGCCTCCCTCTGTCCGAGCAGGATACACTGTATGTATGGTAAGTTCATTTTAGCAACGTATGTATGGGTTTTGTGTTGTGGTTTATTGAAATATTGTGTTATTTTCGTCAGAAATGGTGACACTATACGTGTTCCACGATAACATGCATGGTGACCCAGACGGAGTTGATATGTCGAGCTGCCAACGCGCCTTACTAAACGTTCCCGACTTGGCACACATGGATTTGCTCGAGCAACGACGGTGTATTCGACAGTTATTCGATAGGCACATCGCCAGGAGCAAGAGAGTAATAGAGGCGATCATCGCCACCATTGTCCCACCACACGGGAAGATGTTGTGGGGCCTAGCGAAGGTGACCAGCAGTGCCATGTGGGCACACTACATGGAGATCGTTACGACTCCTCACGCTCCGTTCTATCGATGACTCATGGTGTATGTACATTTTGTTTATCCCGCTTAGTCCTCCGGGGGGCCGCCGTCGAAGGGGCAGCGACGCTCTTGTACCCCTCTTCGGTTCATTGACGACGAGAGAGGTCTCGGAAGCGTCGAACATCGTTAGGCAGAATGCTCCAGTTGATGGAGATTCTGCTAGTTTCCAACCGAATGAAGGCGTGGATAAATATCGGGTGCTCATGTTGATTGTCACAAGATTATTGATGGCATGTCCGAGGGCATTGCCATAGAAGATGAGGACGACTTTGACTCAAAAACCAGCAAAGACGAAGCCGACGATGAGGGTGGGCTCGTTGGTGGTATTGTTTCCACCGACACAGACTATGTTCCAAGTCGGTTGGATTGGCGACCTCTTCCCTTGTTCCACCATAGGACCACGAGTCTTCGTGGACCTTCGATGCGGACACCCTGCTTGTGGGGCAACATTTCCCACACAAGACTACCGCCAAGCAAGCTATCGCTAGTTTCGCAGTGAAGACCAGTCGGACTTACTGAGTTTATAGGTGAGTTTCGATATTGTTTACTGTATCTTCAACTATATACAGTAAGTCGTACTGATCATTATCTGCCTTCCATTATCTACAGGTCTAACCTTGACATGTACATAGTTAAGTGCATGGTTAGCTCTTGCCGGGCAGAGTCTGTGTGCAGAGATTCCCTGGGGCGGGAACGGACTTCAGCATCACAATCGTGGTGGATCACACGTGTGAGCTTGAGGAGCCATTGCAAATGCATAGGAATGTGACCTCAGGCTACATCGCAACTGTCATAAGCCATGTAGTTGTCGCCGATGTTACTATTTCACTGCAGGGGGGCTAGATCTGCAAATTATGTTGGAAGGGGGCTAGTTTTGCAAAAAAAAAGTAGGGGGCATAAATGCCAAAATTTCAAAGATAGAAGCCAATCCATGAAGATTCTACCTTCTTTTGCGTGAAATTCCCCTCTTTTGGTAAGCATCCAATATCTCAGCAAATGAACATTTATCTAAGCTTATCCATTAGCTTACACGTCGTTTGAAAGCTGCTCCAAAGGATCCAACTAATAGCAAGGGTAGATTCCTCTTATTGGTGACTAATCCAATCCAAAAGTAAGTAGGGCTAACCGGAACTGAACTTAAAGAATGATAAGGACATGACCCCCTATGGATACAACCATATTTGATATGCTTGTTGTTCCAATTACAAGCGCTCATATACTTCACTTCAATTATCAGGTCTGTAGATATCTTGGGGATATATACATGATCCTAGGATGATGAGTCAATTGGCAATGGCGTTGTTGGTTTGCCGTTTCACGCGTTTTCGAAGAAGTCAGTGTGTTGTCAGACCTCAGCCGGTTCGACCGGCCATGGCGGCGGTCAGACCGGCTGTGAGGGCGGTCTGACCGGCGTAGTCCAAGTGGTCCGACCGACCCGAAATCGGTCAGACCGGCTATGGTGGCAGCCTGACCGGTTGTGTGCAGATCTTGTTATCTTTAAGGTTTTGGTTTTGGGTTTTGTTATATCCATGTGTATCATGTCTCATATGTTGCATATTGCATGTTTTAGCTAACGTGGGTCAAGTTGTGAAGAACTTGTTCCCGAAAACGATTTCCTTATTTATTGCTGTGCAGGTGGCTTGTAGGTCAACGACGGTCAACGGCGAGGAGGATCGGGACTAAGCTTGGAGGGCTTAGGTCCAAGACGATCATGGATGCCGGGTGAGGTCGAAAGACTCAAGCATGGCGCAGAATGGACAAGATGGATCGAACAGGCAGTTCGATGCAGCTGGTTGTATCAAGCGGCGCGGGGGTCGGTGCAAGTGACTTGGAGGTTCCAATGGGATTCGGACGGGAGAGACTTGCCGACATGATAAGAGCCGTTGATCTACCTACACGTGGCGAAGCAGGCGATTGCTTCAACTGGATTGGACTCAGTCCATGGAGAAGGATCGAGAAGGGGTATTTTGGTCATTTCACCAAATACCGCCTTGAGAGTCGGTTGGCTAAACCGCGGCGCAAGACGGAGCGATGATTAGCGGTTTAGGTCAATCAAAGTGTGTGTGTGTGTGTGTGTTCGTGTCCCGTTTGTTTTGGGCCTTAACGGGAGCCCATTAAGTGAAATCTTCTAGAAGGTCTAAGCCTCCATATAAATAGAGAGGGTGCTGCCTAGCAGCCCCTAAGCACTTCATTAGACAAAACCCTAGTTCGGTTTAGGGTTTAGAGAGGAGAGGTGAGGCTTAGACTCTAGAGAGATGTATTGAGTTTGTGCTCATAGATTGAGATTTTGTCCTCCTTGAGGGAGAGGCTGTACCCAGCAATCATCTGAATCAATCTATGAAAGATCATTCAAAGATGAGTCTCTTTGTGTTCTTTGTGTTTTCTTCTCTTTGGATGATTTTGGTGCTTCCTTGATCCTGTGATTTCTAGTTAGGTTCTTGACCACTTTTATCTTGCTATAACGTGTGGGAATACATCTAAGATCACCTAGATCATCAATCTCTCACGAGCAAGTTTTGGATCAAGTTTTTCGTTTTGCTCGGTTTTGAACCTTCCTTTGGTAAAACAGAAAAATGTCAAAACTTTGACGTGGATCTGATCGATCGTCGCTTGGAATAGATCCCAAATATCCTTAGGGAGGTGTGTTCCAAATTTGGTCAAGTTTCATCGGCTAAATCAAAAGTTAGACCAATTTGTGTTCTTGGCATCGGGCTGATTTTTACATTACGGACTCGGAGGTCGACCGATTTCTAGTTGGAGGTCAAACCGCCCATAGGACCGGTCCGACCGCCATGTATTGAGAGGTCTGACCGATTTCTAGAGGTCAGACCGCCAACTATATGGAGGTCAGACCGCCCAACTCATTTTGGTTTTGAATTGTTGTGTTTTTGGTCTATTTGCTTGGGATTTAAAAGTGAATCCATTTCAAAGTCTTCCACTGTGCTTAAGCATTCATATTCATAGCTCTTGTAGCTATGGAATGATTTATGATTTGCAAATTGAAACCATTATCTTTGCAAAAAGAATTGTGCTCCTATTCACCCCCCCCCTCTAGTCGCCTTTCCGGTCCTACAAGTGGTATCAGAGCCGGTTAGCTCTTCTCAATAGATCTTAACCGGTCTTCAGAGCCATAGCGACTGACAAGTATTCGACCAAACCACATATTTTTTATGGAGTTGATTTTGCTTACTGGAAGGCACGCATGCAGGCGTACATTGAGGCTCAAGGGCACGCAATTTGGCTTAAAGTAAAAAACTCTTATGTTGTGCCAGCCGATGACAATGTAATCACTCCAGATGTTGACGCGAATAGCAAGGCTCAAAATTTTCTGATTCAGGGTCTTAGTCGATCTGAGTTTGAGCGTGTTGCACATTTGAGATCTGCTCGACTCTCTGTGATTACCACGAGGGCTCCACTGCGATCAAGGAAGTGAGACAGAACCAGCTCAAGAAAGCATACTCAAAGATCGAGAAAAAGACCTGGTGAGTCTCTAGATAAGCTATGGGGTAGGTTTTCAAAGATTCTTCATGATCTTCGTGCTGTTGGCCATGTCTTTACTGAGTCGGAGAACGCTCGCACACTTTTGGGTGCTCTTGATATGAATGTCTGGGGAATGAAAGTCACATCCATCAATGATAATACTGTCATGAGTGAGCTTATCATGGATAAGCTTTACTCTAGGTTGAAGACGCATGAGATTGATTTCATCTCGCGTCTCCCCTAGACAGAGTCGATGGCTTTGGTGGCCGACCCATCTAAGGGTAGCTCGTCTGATTCTTTGGATTTTGGCTCATTTGGTTTTTCCTTGTCCGCTTTGCATTCTTTGAGCGATGAGCAGCTAGAGAAGCTACCTGAGGATGATCTAGCCCTTCTATCCACCAAATTCTCGAGATTTTACAACAAGGTAAGGAACAGAAGGAGAGGTGGCCCGGTCACGTGCTTTGAGTGTGGTGAGCCAAACCACATTCGCTCCAGATGCCCCAAGCTGAAGGGCAAGGAGGAGAAGGACTCTCGGAGGTGTCCTCAAGCTAGGGATGCAAAACCCAAGAAGACCAATTACCGCAAGTTCGTCAGCCGGATCCTTGCCGCTCTTGAGAATGTCAACATGAGTGATGTGGACTCGGAGACGGAGGACGACGAGGATGACTCCCATGGCAGGAAGAAGGCTCAAGACTTCACCGGCATGTGCTTCATGGCCAGGGACAGCCACGACATCGACTCATCCAACGACGACTTTCCTTTCAGCGATCCCGATGAGGTATGTCCTTCATCTGCTGAAATGAAACGTGCCTTGGTCCTTGATGAGAAAAATCTAAAGAAGCAAGCTAAAATGATAAAGAAACAGGACACCATGATTGACAACTTGAATCTAGAAGTTGTTAGGCTTAAATCTGTTAATCCTGATGATATTTGTGATTCTTGCACTAGCTTGCTTAATGAATTGACGAATCTAAAATCTGCTCATTCCTCTGTTGTGAATCAACTGAAAGATGCTCTTGATGAATTAGAGTCTCTCAAGTCTAGTCCTGTTTGCATGGATGCTATTTCTCTTGATTTGACTATTGTAGATGTTATTCCTTTATCTTGCTCAAAATGTGCTTTGCTTGAGTTAAAATTGGATAGCGCTATGAAAGAATTGCAGAAATTTGATGCTAGTCACACTTGCTCTCATTGTGAGACTAATAGGATTAAATTGAAAGAGATGAGAGAAATAGTACTTTATTCTAGATCTGCATCATGTGAAAATTGTTCTAAGCTCACAATTGAAATTGAAGCTTTAAACAAGACGCTAGAAGAAAAAACTAAAATTGAAAAATCCATGACTATTACTGCTTCCAAGAAAGTGATTGACTCTACTTGTGTTTTGCATGCTAAAGTTGAATCAATGGTAGAAAAGATAAAACAGGCTTTTAGAGACAAATTTAAGGAGCAGTTGAATAGGATTAGGGATTCCTATTGTGTGTCTTGTGAGGCTTTAAAAGTTGAGGTAGCTCTTCTTAAGAGTGAGTATAATGAGGCAATCAATTCGAGAGGGTGTGCTACATGTGAGAGTCTAACCAAAGAAAATGAATACCTCAAAGTGACTCTTGAGAGATTTACTAGTGGAAAGAAGAATCTCAACATGATTCGTGACCAGTCTAAGGTGAGTGTTAAGAATAGTGGTCTAGGTTTTAATTCCCTAGAGCATTCCAAGAATCATCCACCTAAGATTGCGAGAGTTGTTGAGAGTGGCCTGTTTGAGGTAGAACCTCCTGCACCATCTAAGGTTATTTTTAGATCTGCAGGTTTTGCCCAAACTCAGCCTAACAAGACAGGTGCTTCTGCTTCATCAGGACAGACCTCTCAAAAGGTCAAGTACCATTGTACCTTCTGCAAGAAAAATGGCCACATTGTTGAGTTCTGCTTCCGTAGAGCCAAGATTGCGAGAAAGGAAAGGATGAGTGATTTGAGAACCATTAGAGGAGTTCCTTCACCTGCTGTAGTCTCTAGAGCCAGGCAGCCTGTTTTTCCTGCTAGACATAGGCCTAGGTTTGTATAGTACTTCTTTGACTCTTTTGGTGGCTCTGGCTTACGGCTTAGGATATCTTGAGGAGAAAAAGCATCCGAGTACGATCTTCGGTAGATCGATTCGGAAGGTCTAGGTGGTTCTCGTGTGTATTCTTATTATTTTATTCCTAACCATTTTACTGTTGTTTCTACTATTGTTCCCAAGCTTTCACGAGGAAGCTCAAGATGTTCCTCAATACATATGGAAGCGAGGAAAAAGCGGAAAAGCCGAGATTGTTGAGGTGCTTCCCACAATTTTCCACCTCCAGACCGTGCTCAAAAATACCCTTGGGATGACTCTCTGGCGTGGAATTACCCACCTCATACCTAGTATTTAAAGCAATCTTGCTTTTGTGACTAGGCATCTAGAGAGTTTTCCCACTTGCATATTTGATTGAGTCTACTTAAAATTCTAAGTTACAATGAGCACAAGATAAAAGCATAATTTTATTCGAGATAGTGCTTTGATTGATAATGATTTTGCTTTTAGCTTTGGTATGAATCAATCACCCACTCAAGTGGATTTAGTGTTCGTTTATTGCAATAGCTTTGGTAGCATGTCACGATAGGATAGATGGAAGATATATCCAAGTTTCATCGATTTTGTATGTTGTACTTGCCAATTTAAACTATGTATCAAAGGGACACCGATCTTCTAGTCTTGATGCATTATTTTTAGCTTGTGTTGTTTTTGTCGTATTGCTTAGGGGTTAAGTTGGATTCAAAGTTTTATTGTTAAATCTTGGAGTAAAATCTTAAATGTTCTTAAATGTCGTTAAATGTCGCCTTTTTAATGTTGTTAATTTAGTTAAACGACATCAAATAAGTCACTCATTGCATTGGTGCATGACTCATGAGCATAAGCGAGAGGACATTTCATATCGTAGCTAAGAAAGTATGCCACTTTGCATCGATGATCTACCTAAAAGCTTAGCATAGTACATTCAAACACCAAATCGATTAATAGATTCGGAGTAAGCGATATGCATTATGTCTTTTTCTCCACCATCAAATCTAAAATGAATGTACTAGATAAAGTACTACAGTACCAAATAAAACAGTAAATCACTACAACAAATGTTGCTACAGTAGAAAATCCATTGTTTCCTACGGTACTTGCTGCATTTCTGCTGCCGATTATTGTTTGTACAGACTAGACGGACTGTAGTACAATCGAGGATTCGAATCCGTCCTTACTAGGGGTTCTATCTCTTGTCTGCTCAGATGCAACAACCCACCTATCTGTTATCCTGTTCCTAAGTGAAGTCACAATATACTTTCCTCATACCTCATGATATACGGAT
This sequence comes from Hsuehochloa calcarea, assembly GCA_036346395.1. NCBI lineage: Eukaryota > Viridiplantae > Streptophyta > Magnoliopsida > Poales > Poaceae > Hsuehochloa > Hsuehochloa calcarea. The sequence continues at coordinate 50,499,591 of CM070599.1, forward strand.
ACATACGGACGAATATCACTCATCCCGTATCCTATTACATATTTTTTTGTCGGAGTCGGACACGGGTAGTACCAGATAACCATATATATCTTCTGTATTCGCTTTGCAAACTTTCGATCGCTCGATCGATAATTATCCGCTCCGTTTTGCATACATCCTTGCTTGTCTCGTTCTCTCTAGGCTAGTACTATCACGGAGTGCTGGCTTAGCCAAGCTCACCCATTCCGGAAGATGATAAGGGTATCTCCAATAGTGCCATATCAGCCGCCAGTTAGCCCTTTCATGTCAGTAAAATATTAGGTGGAAGAGAGAAGCATGAGAAGAAGGGAAGCCGTCTCTTCCTCAAACAACCATCTCTACACACGAACCAAGACAAAACAACCAGTGCAAGTGAGAATATTATAAGTTTAGCATGAATGTTAGGGACAACTTGCTAGAGATAGCTTATTGGAGGTGCTGTCTCTAAATCGGTTGACGAGGATCTAAAAATCTTCATTTAATTATTTATTCATAATTCTTATTATAGATAATGACATCATTTTTATGGTTCTTGAGTATACCCCTTAATGCTCATAAGGGAGAAGCTGGAGTAGTAAGATCTTCTACGACTACCTCATGACCGTAAGTTATTCTACGATCACCTCATGGTCGTAAATTCTTTTACGATCAGGTCAGCTACTACCGCTTCATAGTCATAAGTTATTCTACGACTAGCACATGATTGTAAGTTATTCTACGATCACCTTATGGTCGTAAGTCATTCTACGACTAGATCAGTTACAATCACCCTATAATCGATCGAGTTTACAGACAAGTAGACCCAATTAATTATGATATCTAAATAGTCAGTATACGTTATTATTCTCCGGAATAACTGCACGATTAATCTCTCTATCCTAGTGATAACTGCCTGGCAACGTGAGAACATTACTTCCCCAATTGTAATCTCCGGTACTGCGCTATCATATGAAGCATTGTTACACCATTTGAACTGAAGAAATTATCGCCCACTTCGAGTAAGCTATAAAAGGAGGAATCACCAGACGGCGGAGAAAAACGAGGTGGAAAGAGACAATCAGGAGCATAATATATTGCATTTTAGTCTTTTTCTTGATTTGTAATCAGCATTCTCAATATAGCCACACACGAGTAAAGTTGTTATTATCTCCGGAAAAGGCCCGAACCTTTATAAAAATACTTGTGTCATTCTTTCTGCGTGATTTGAGTATTGGAGACCCCCCGAATCAAGCAATCATTACGTAAGTTCGGTTCTAAAACACCAATATCTATCTTTTGATGATGTAGAGTTGATATAGTAAAATTAGAGATGATACAATTAAAAATACCTCGAAGAACATGCAATTCTGTATGGGCATGAGGCCCAGTTTTCCGTCACCACCGTCCGGCCGATTTCTACGCATCCGAGGTATTTACAACCAACAGCTGAGTCCGATTTCTATGCAATGCTCGGCCTGAAAACTGCCGAGGACGAGGCCCGCAGTTTAACTCACTGAGCTTGTAATGGGCTCTTTCTTCCCCTCCAAGTCGGACCACCAGACCGACACAGCTCCCAATTCACCTCCTCTCCTCCGTTCCTCGTCATCTCGCACGCGCCTTTCCACTTCGTTACCAATCCTCCCCACCCGCACACCACCAACACTCGCCGTGTCACCCAACCCTACTAACCAAAACAGAGAGAGACAGCTGACTTCGCCGCCATGGCTGGCGCTCCCCCGACGGCCGCGGAGAAGGAGACCCTCGTCTCCTTCTTCCTCGAGATCGCCGCCGGCCAGACGCCCGAGACGGCGACCCAGTTCCTGCAGGTTCGTCTTCCCTCGTACCAAGCGCCCCCCTTCCGATCGATTGGATCGGCTGGAACCGTCTGAAGCGATCCGCGGGGTTTACGTTTCTCAGATGACGAGCTGGCATCTGGAGGAGGCTTTGCAGCTGTTCTACATCGACGGCGAGGCCGCCCTCGCGGCGCATCCGGCCCCGTCACCGGCTGCGGCGGCGGCGGCTGCGTCGGTGGCTGCGGCGGCGGCAGCGGCTGAGGTGGAGGAGGGGTTGAGGTAGGTGGATCGGAGCGAGATTTCTAGGGTTTTGCCTTCGATCTTGGTTGGATCGTGGAGGGGCTTTGGTGGGTGGTACGTGTTACGTGTATGCTTATCATGTGCTGTGATGGGCAGGTTCGCTCCTCCTCCAGCGGCCGCACTGGGTGATGGAACGTTGCAGGGACTGGGGGAGGAGGACGATGTCCGTGCGCCGCTGCCTGTGAAGCGGGAGACTCTCTACGGCGATGGCCCCATGGTTGTGTAAGTAATGGTGCTTGGCTAGCAACTTTGCATGTTAGCATGGGATCCTGAGATTAAGTTTATCAAGTAGTTATTGATGTTGAAATGTAATCGCTGTGCTGCGTGGCGTTTGTGGTCTGCATGCTCTATTGCTCCATGAAAATGGGATGTATTTGTTACACAGGATTGACTCGAGCGTGACCTGATGAAGCATTGTTCTGACTAGAAGTTAAAGTTGGATTACGTGTTAAGCGCAAGAGCAATGGGGCATGTTCCTTAGGGGCTTGTGATTGTCTTCAAAACCCTCAATAAACTTAAGGCCATGTCTGGGGGTTGCATTTCCAGTGGCTTTAAGTTGAAGCTAAAGCCACTCATAAAAGGCTTAAGTGTGTGTGTGGTTGTTGTCCAATGGATGCCATACACCCATACTAATTTTGGTCATGGCCAATAAAATTTAGTACGTGTGGTTGATGGCCATTGTTTGGCTTGCTGATGGAATTCACGCATTTTAGCAAAAAAAAATGTACCTTTGGCTATGCTATTATGTAGTGCTGCCGTTTTCTAATACCAACAATTTGCAGCCAAGTCTTCTGCTCTGTCTTCTTATGCCAAGCGGGTCCGATCTCTCTTTCCAATAGTTCGCAACCAATGAAGTTGCAGGAATTAAGTTGGCTGCCGATTATTGGCAAGGCAAGCAAGACAGATTGTCCCCACTTAGCATAGAGATAACGACAAATGGTTGACTGCCAACAATTGGGCTCCCAAAGTGGAGCAAACGATTTGGCTAGTCGGCTAAGCAAATTTTGTCTTAAAAATTGTGCTAACTCCACTGGTAGGCCAAATATTGGACATCAACCAAACTCGCTGGCAAGCCAAATAATACTTATAAACTAAACCAGCCTTCCCCTTGTTTGTGACCAAAATTGCTATGGCATCTGTGCAAACCAACCAAACACACCCGAAGTCTTGCCAGACAGGTTGTCTTTTCAATGGTTTTACTTTGTTTGTGTGGAGAAGCTTCAAGCCTTCAATTACTTACCCTTAGCTTAAGCCTTATCATTCTTATGTACAGATTCAAGCCCTGCCAAACAGGAACGAATTTAATTATCCAATTTATTGTACTGGCAGTTTATTTATAGATTGACAGCGCTCATGTTGGTACTTCGAAAACGATGTGCTTGTGGTTGGTCCGACCACCTATCCTAAATTCTTTAATTGCAAAGCAAACAAGCCTCCTTATTAAAGCCAGGCCGTCAAGGAGAATCTGGCCTTTGGATTATATTACAAAATATGACTGCTCATATGACACCTTATTAATTTTTCTGCATTTGTGCCGTCATGCTCCTTGGGTACCAAGATTGATGGCATCCAGTTGGACAAGAGCCTACAACACCTGGCCCACCTTGTAAAGTGCCTTCTATCTTTCACATGCATATCGGGCACAGCTTTATATTCTCTGCCCTGTTGTCCATGACACCAATGGCACATCTGAGATTGGCCAAGTGTTCTCTAGTTTGTATGGCATTGCAAATTAAAGAGAGATACATACGAAGATTCTTAATGCTTTCATACTTTGCACCAAGTATTTAATATAAATGGGGGAACCTCTACTGATGTAAATTTAGTCATTTGTTCGCTAGATGCAACTACGCTAGTTAGCCAGATATGGCAGTATTGCTATGTTTTATCCTGTATAGTGTATAATTAACTTTTATTTATGCTTTGATGCAAGTGTTATCATCCTTTTGTTTTGGACTGACATATCCTAAGCAAGTACTTGTTGCTTTAACTATGCAATCAATGTAGTGTTTCCAGATTCTTTTGAGATTGTAAGGTCTTTGGACTTTTTGATGCTATGACTGTTGCTTTGCTAAAACCAGACTGTTTTATAAAATTTAACAATGCTTTGGACACTTATTTTCAGCCTTCGGCCTAACTCGACAGTCGCATTTCGTAACTTCGAAGAGGAGGCAAGACAATCTGCTGTTTGGGATTCTGAGCAGAATGCTACATCAAGTTCTCATGATAATCTGGCTTCTTTATATCGTCCACCTTTTGCTTTGATGTTCAATGGACCCTTTGACAAGGTCAGCTGCATGCCCTTTATTTTTACATATCCTGTTTGGCAAATGTCTCTGCCATGGCCATGTGCTGCCTATGCCGGCAAAACTGCATTCACACACTGTTTGGGTTTGGGCATGCATCTGCATTTGGAAAAATTGCAAAATTGTAGTAATGACCTAGTGAACTGCTATCATGGAACAATGCAACCTGTAAACTATGAACACTTGTATTGTATCTCAGTTGATATCTCAAGAATCTGAACTGTTGAACAATTAGCTTAGTCTGGTAAGTTGATTTACTCAAGAAAACATTGCCTCTCCTTATACAAGAAACAAGGTCAAACATGTTTTAGGATGTGCTTTATTGACACTATTTATCGCTGAAAAAGCATATCCATGTTATAGTAGTGTTATTTCGAATTCATTGTTTAATGACTGGTACACGTAAACTACTTTTCAGTTAAAATTGATGAACTTTATAATATTAAATTGTGAATCCTTTGATCTTATCTATTACTCATTTATTACGCTTCTAAAAAATTGAATTCCATAAATGTAGGCAAAGTTAGAGGCTTCTTGTCTGGACAAGTGGATGTTAATCAATTTGCAGTCCACAGAGGAATTTAGTTCTCACATGGTAAGCTCAGTTTTATTGTCATCATCCATGCAGCCTTATGGTGATCATTCGTTTTATATCTTGGTAAAGTTTTGACTCGTGAGCCTGTCTTTCTTGAAGCTTAATCGAGACACTTGGGCGAATGAAGCAGTGGCTCAGACAATTCGATCAAACTTTATTTTCTGGCAGGTTGGTCCTCCGTACATTATCTTTCCATATCTGAGTGGTGGCTCTGAATCGCTAATATGGTTCACTTTTTCCCCTAGATGGAACCATGTTTGTGCTCTTCTCAGTTGTCTATTAATGTGTTTTATTGTGTTAAACACAGGTTTATCATGACACCAGTGAGGGGAGGAAGGTATGCACCTACTACAATTTGGTCTCTGTTCCTGCCATTCTTCTAATTGACCCAATCACTGGACAAAAAATGTGTGGTTGGAATGGAATGGTTCACCCGGACCGTTTGCTGGAGGTATTTTTGGTAACCCTGTCTTTCATTTCTCACATTGGGCTGTAGTGGTTTCCTCTAGGGACATGTGAATACTCATAATCAGCTTTAATATGACATAGATGTTCCTTATTACTTTCTGCATGTGCACTGTCCGCAGGATTTGATGCCTTACTTGGATAAAGGTCCAAAGGAGCACCATGCTGCTCAACCTCAAAAGCGCCCAAGAAAAGTTGATCAGGAAACTTCTATAGGCAAACAAGGTAGGATTTGTGTTGATCTGCTCTTAAGAGTTTCACTCCAGCAGTGCTGAAATATTTTCGTCTTGTTTGACGCATTTAAACTAGAAATATTCATTTTTGCAGAACTATATGAGCTAAGCACATCTGACGCATAAACAATCATTTTCTTGAAGCTGACTGCTTCCATTGCAATCTTTTTAAACATTTTTTGGATGCATCTTATAGCTTTCTCTGGGTTAATTTTGTAATAAGAACAATGTGTAGTTAATGGTAAGTTCTTAACGTATCATCTGTTAAGATTCATGGCCTCCAAACAACCTGAATTTCAAATTCTTTGATTGATGTCCAATTCTTGGAAAATTAGCAGGGATGGCACTCATATTGAGGGGGCCTCTAGGTGCACTTGTTTTGTTTTGTATACTTATACAGTTATACTAGCACTTGACACTTTACAAAATGAGCTGGTATTTTCAAGTGTAGTAATGGGGAGGGGGTAGTCCTTACCTCTGTATCACCCAGCCTCCCTTGGTGTTTTCTACACTACATCGGCATGATTTCCAGGGGCAGTTGTCCAATATGGGCTGCTCGGTAATTGTTATAAATTATGATGTAATTGTGGCTGTCTATTGGATGTGTCTGGAACTCTGGCTGGCCTTGGTGGAGTCTGAGGATTCCCTTTAGGAGTCTTCAACTCTTCATGCAGCATCTGTCACTGGATCTGTTTTGGGTTCACTGGCATTGCTCTTTCCCAGGCACTCCAAGGGTGCTTCTGCATCTTGGTGGTCCTACTTTTGTCCATGTGGAACCTTACTCTAGCTCCCAGGTCTTAACGTATTAGTTTCACTGTATAAATTGAAGATTTCTCCTAATTGGAGCAAATTAAGCCATTGATATGGGCATTGCATTTAGAAGCCCATAACATTTTTCCTTTCATAATAGGTATACGAACTTGTAAACTTCCCTCATCTTTATCCTCCCAATGTATTTCTACATCATATTAATTGTATCATTTTCTTTTTGGAGAGAGTACCATTTTCACTTTCCATTGTCTATAATTTTAGAACTGCAGCAGGAAATAAGTCATTTTTGAAAGAAAAGAAGTATACAGTGTTCCGTTTCAAACGATGTACATAGCGACTAGCGAGTCTTGTCACTTCCAGGGTTTAACTTCCTTTTGATAACTGGCAATACTTTACATGGCTGGTTTCAGCCGGATTTTAGTAGGTGCCCTCTAAAACACTAAACGTCTGCAAGCACTAAAACATTGATATTAAGGATTGTGATAGGTTTAGGAAGGACAAGAATTGGAGAAAATGGGGAAAAAACTAAAATAAAATTTTAGTCAACGATAAAACCACTGGAAAACGTCTGGCTTCCGGCAATTACTGTCAATCTGTCATGTCCTTTTATCTTTGAAATTGAGAAATGGTGACTTATGTTTTCCAATAGAGCTCATATTGTAAAGCATAATTGTCATGTGGGGCATCCAGTACAGACGTCGCAAGCCGAAGTTGACAACCGAAGCACTATCACAATCCGACTTGGTTGCTCCCGCAGTGGTGTCGGATTAGATACAGTTTTTCCCCTAGTTTTTCCTTTTCTGTTTCGTAGACTTAGTTAAGAAATACTTGTTAGTTTCCATTTATGATTCAAACTCATTTAGTATTCCAGTTGTTAGGATCTCTATTTAAAGAGAGATACACTTTATGATTGGGGAGTAAGAAAACAAAAAATTGCCTCAACTCTTCTTGTTCGTTCTGCTTGTTTGTTCTGCTATTCATTTGAACTCAGTCGCGCTGTCGTCGCAACCACCGCGCCTCTGCCGCGCCGCCGAGGCCCAGGTCCTCGCCTGAATACGCAACACGATTACTGTCTTCGATCCAATCCATCGTCGGGTACTCCTGCTCTTGACAACCTGGTATCAGAGAATCCCGTTGCAACTTCTATCATGACTGAAGGCGACAACACCGACGCAGTCAGCAAAAAACTCGACACATTGTTCCAGCAGATGGATGTTGATCGATTGAAGCTCCACGATAAAATCGACAGTCTCGCCGGGACAATACGTGATATTGATTATCAACAACGGGCGCATAATTTGGAAATCAATCGATTGGAGCAGGGGCGCACCGCGTTGCCGACCGAGGGTGACCATCCAGTATTCACTGATGCACGGCTCCGTGCAACTGACGGCTTCCTACCAAGCCCTCGGCGCCAGCTGCAAGGATCATCGGTTGTCTCGATGATCGATTGCCGCTCTGCTGACCGGGATGCACATGTTTTCCATCGCCCGTCGACCGATGGCCACTGCGCCAGCCAGGGCAGTGTGTCACGATACCACAAATTAAAATTTTCCAACTTTCGATGGCTAGGAGGATCCACTACCTTGACTGAATCGTAGTGATCAGTTTTTTCACGACCAGCACACATTGGAGGAGGACAAGGTATGGCTGGTCACGTTCCACATGACCGGCTCGGCGTAGTTATGGTATCACTAATGGAGCGTGACACAGGAACACCGTCTTGGCGTCATTTTGTCGAATTGGTTAACACTTGATTCGGCCCCCCACTGTGCACCAATCCTTTGGGTGAACTCATTGCTCTTCGCAAACAAGGTTCAATCCGTGAATTCTCCTACCAGTTTTTGGCGCTCCTGTTCCGGACTGATCATTTGACAGAAAGACAACAAATCCAGCTAGCGGTTTACAGCCAGTTTGGGCCAGTCGCTGCGGACGGATGTGGAACTACAGGCACCCCAGTCACTAGAATCGGCGATGAGTATAGCCCGCGCTTATGAACGTCGAACGCAACTTGTCGTATCAACTAACCCTTCGCCAGCACGTCGTCCTTGGCGCACCGGGAGCACGCCCACTTCAGCTTCCAGTACATCCACGACTACCGACCAAGAGAGCAACGACTTGTCTTCTACGACCAGTTTGCCACGACGCACACTCTCGCCAGCAGAGTTGGAATGGCGTCGTGCACTTGGCTTATGCTACCGTTGTGATGAGAAGTTCACTGCCGGTCACCGCTGCAAACGACTATTTGTATTCGAGGTTCGACCGGACCATGATAGCGATGATGATTCTCCAGTTGCAGACAGCGAACTAGAGATTTCTCTAGCGGCAGTCACGGGTATCCTGCCCAGGTCTGGCCAGATAATGCGGCTTCACGTTGAGATCGGAAGCAGTACTTTGGTCGCTCTCCTCGATTCAGGCTCGATGCAAGCCAACTCTGTTGTTGCTACCACCGGCGTCCTGGTACGGCCGCGCTCGGGCCTTAGTGTCACAGTTGCCAACGGGGATCGTGTGCCTAGCCTAGGGTTATGTCGAGCCATGGCTATCCGCATTGGCCACGAATATTTCACGTTGGATTGCTACGCCATGCCGCTCGACGGATTTGATGTGATCTTGGGGGGGGGTGTCCAATGGCTCGGTACGTTTGGTCCAATTACTTGGGATTTCTCCAACATGACTATGTCATTCGTTCGCCAAGGATGTCGTGTTACTTGGACTGGTCTGCCCATGCCTCCGCGTTCGAGCCATGCACTTGTGTGTACGGGCACCAATTTGTTGGATGATCTCCTCGGCGAATTTAGTGATTTGTTTGTTGAGCCACACAGTCTTCCACAAGTCCGAGATATTTCTCAGCGTATACATCTGAAAAAGGGGACCGAGGCCATTGCTGTCCGTCCGTATCGCTATGCGCAATTGCAGAAGGATGACCTGGAACGTCAGTGTGCTGATATGCTTCAACAAGGGACCATCCGTCGCAGTTCATCGTCCTTCTCCTTGCCGGTATTATTGGTCAAAAAGTGGGATGGTTCTTGACGTTTTTGTGTGGATTATCGCAATCTCAACGATCGCAATATCAAAGACAAATTCCCTGTACCTGTGGTGGATGAATTACTCGATGAACTCTGGGGTGCTAAATTCTTCACCAAATTGGATTTACGTTCCGGATATCACCAAGTGCTCATGCATTCAGCTGATATTGCCAAAACTGCCTTTCGCACTCATTAGGGTCTTCTTGAGTTCCTTGTAATGCCCTTTGGCCTTACCAATGCCCCGACGACTTTCCAGGCTCTTATGAATATCGTGCTTCAAGACTTTCTTCGCCGATTTGTATTTGTTTTCTTTGATAACATCCTCATTTACAGTCCTACATGGTCCGCACATCTACGCCATCTTCGTTCGGTTCTTCAGCATCTTCGCCGTCATTGATTATTTTTTAAGTGCTCCTTCGGCGCTACCGCCGTTACTTATTTGGGTCACGTATTCTCAACCGAAGGAGTGGCAACCGATCAAGCTAAAATTAGCGTCGTATCTAATTGGCCGAGCCCTACATCAGTGCAGGCGGTTCGTTCTTGGGTTAGCAGGTTACTACCGCAAATTTATTCGTGACTTTGGAATTCTTGCGGCACCATTAACACATTTGCTCAAACATGAGGCTTTTCAATAGACCTCCGAAGCTCAGGACGCTTTTCTTTGCCTCTAATCCGCATTAACACAAGCCCCGATACTTCAATTACCAAATTTCAATGATGCTTTTATTGTTGAATGTGACACATTAGGTTATGGGTTTGGGGCAGTATTGCATCATCAAGGAACAAGAACAATTGCATATTTCAGTCGTCCAATTGCCCCACACCACGCTTCACTTGCGGCATATGAGCGGGAATTAATTGGTCTCGTTCAAGCCGGTTGTCATTGGCGTCCTTATTTATGGGGGCATCGGTTCCTGGTACGTACATACCATTACATTTTAAAATTCTTGCTTGATCAACGCCTTTCGACCATTCAGAAGCATCAGTGGGTTAGTAAACTTCTGGGTTATGATTTTTCCGTCGAGTACAAGCCGGGCAGCACTAATGTGGTGGCCGGTTCCCATTCTCGCCGTGATACCGAGCTGCAACCTGCTGCGGCTTTTGCTATTTCGTCACCTCAGTTTTCCTTGTTCGTCGACCTGCGCCAGAGTTTCCAACAAGATGGAGTATGCAATCTTTGCTTCATACAGTTTCGACTGGACAGCAGAATGGTCCGTGGGCGATCACCGATGGTTTTGTTACCTTTCACTGTCGCATTTACATCCCGCCCACCGTTGAGTTGTTACCTTGCATTCTCTAGATGGCGCACGGTACAAGACACGAAGCTCTCAAAAAACAATTCACCGTCTCAAGGTTGACTTCCATGTTCTTAATGCCTGGAAAGTGGTCCAGGATTATATACACTCTTGTGACATTTGTCAACGTAATAAAGGTGACCATCTTCATCCCACTGGGTTGCTTCAGCCATTAGAGGTACCTTAAATGGTTTGGTCGGATATTTCAATGGACTTCGTCAAAGGACTTTCTCGTATTCATGGTAAAACGGTAATCCTCACGGTGGTCGATCGTTTTTCCAAATTAGCTCATTTTATACCAATGGCTCATCCATACACGGCTTATTTAGTGGCTCAGTTATTCTTTAATGAGATTGTTCACCTTCATGGAATACCGACATCCATTGTCAGTGATCGTGATCCAGTTTTTACAAGCAATTTTTGGTTTGAGCTTTTCTGTCTTGCCGATGTTAAGCTTCATCTCAGTTATGCCTTTCACCCCGAATCGGATGGACAATCTGAAGTGGTTAATAAGATTATTATCATGTATCTACGTTGCCTTACTGGAGATCGCCCTAAACAATGGCTTCGTTGGTTACCTTGGGCCGAATTTTGTTATAACACATCATTTCAGACATCCCTTCGTACTACACCATTTAAAGTGGTTTATGGACGGGATCCACCGACTTTGCGTTCTTATACTCATGGGAGCACGCATCTTTCTGGCTGTGGAACAATTGCTCCAAGATAGGGATGAATTTTTGGTTGAAATTCATGATTGTTTAATTCTCGCCCAACAAACCTATAAACGTCATTATGACAGAGGTCATTGTGAGCTAGAATTTTCTGAAGATCAGTGGGTTTGGCTTCGTTTGCATAACTGTCCGACTTCTTCTTTATCTCTGTCACCCAAAGGCGTTACTTTGGGCCTTATAAATTTCTGCATAAAATTGGATTGGTAGCATATCGCTTACAACTACGGCTAGAGCAAAGATTCATGACATGTTTCATGTTAGCTTATTGAAGCTGTTTCTTGTTTAATCTCCTCAATCGCCACCTCCATTGCCGACACTTTTGCATGGCAGAGTTTGTCCGCTACCAGCTAAAGTTTTGAAATCTCATCGGGCTCACGACCGTCTTCAGATTTTGGTTCAGTGGGAAAATGCGTCATAAACGAGTACTTCTTGGGAAGATTTAGAGCAATTTCAAAAATTATATCCTTCATTCAAGCTCGAGGACGAGCTATTTGAAATGGCGGAGAGAGATGTCATGTGGGGCATCCAGTACAGACGTCGCAAGCCGAAGTTGACAACCGAAGCACTATCACAATCCGACTCGGTTGCTCCAGCAGTGGTGTTATTTGCTACAGTTTTCCTTTTATATTTCTTAGATTTAGTTAAGAAATACTTGTTAGTTTTCATTTATGATTCGAACTAGTTTAGTATTCCAGTTGTTAGGATCTCTATTTAAAGAGAGATACACTTTATGATTGGGGAATAAGAAAACAGAAAATCGTCTCAACTCTTGTTTGTCTGCTATCCATCTGAACTCTTTCACGCGGTTGTCGCAACCACGGCACCTCCGCCGCGCCGCCGAGAATACGCAGCACGATTACTGTCTTCGATCCAATCCATCGTCAAGTACTGCTGCTCCTGACATAATATATTTATTTTTAAATTAAAAGGTACTAGTAGTTTGATGGTGCAACAATATGCTATTTAGTTTTTTTTTATTATTCTCACCTATAATTGCAAAGAAAAATTTATCTACATGTCAACCAGGGATGTTTGGTTGGAGCCTTGGAGGTCACAATTGTCCTTTAAGTAAAAAGCTGCACATGTGGCGTTGCTGCAGTATATGACAAGTAAGGTTTGTTTGGCCCGTTGCTGCATTTAGGGGTATAGCAAATTTGGTTTATGGTAAGCAATGACCCCGATTTGTTGTAAGAATGGAATGCGTAACAAAAGTTGTCTAGTCATGCATAGTATAACACGGACGAAATTTGAAGTTTCCAATATGTATATGTACAAATCTCAAATAGCTCACCAATCATTGTAATTGTCGGTGTAATACTAGTATACTACTACGTTTAGCGAAAGATTTTGCTTTAACCATCTTCTGGTAATTTTTTATTTTATTTCAGCCACTGATAATGTGGTTCTTTTTCTTGTTAGTTTTTTTGTTAGCATCTGGATACCTGCAATACAGCTGTTTCCTTGCCATTTTGCGTTTGCCCAAAGCACATGCTCACAATGTTTCTTTGTAGGTAAAACAACTGTAGAGGATGAAGACGAAGAACTAGCACGGGCGGTGGCGGCTTCCCTGGAGGAGAGTAAAGGAGTTGGGGGATCGGATGCTACCGATGACAGGATTAAACCCGAGGAAGAAAATGAACCTAGCTTGAATGTTAAGCTCGATTATCCTCCTATCCCTGAAGAACCCAAAGGAAGTAGGGACCTTCTTTGTAGGGTTGCAATTCGACTACCTGATGGCCGGAGGATCCAGAGGAGTTTTCTTCACACAGATTCTACTAAGGTTACATCACTGAAATCAATTTTCTTACTAATCTCTGTTTTTTTTTTTACTTCTTTACCTGATGCTTTCTCTCTGTGCAGCTCCTGTGGTCATTCTGCTCTCCTCAAGTGGAGGACGGGGATAAGAGGGCCTTCCACTTTGTACAGCCCATTCCTGGAGCATCCAACAACCTGGAGTATGGAAGTGACCAAACTTTCAAAGAAGCCGGGCTGGCCAACTCGATGATCAACCTTTTGTGGGACTAAGCCCATTTCCATTTCATCTTATGCTTGGAGGAAGTCACCCAATTCCAGCATGGGCTTCAAGATGATTTAATTGTTTTGCTTTTGCTATGATGATTAATTTATTGCCCCTCCTTTTCTCTCCTCTGGTGCATGGAGCCAATGACATATCTGTGGCCTGAGCTTAAGTGTGAAAATGCTCGTTTGCCAGTCGGTCCTATGTGTTCATAAACATCCAGGTAGGACGGTTGTTCTATTTAATGCACATATTACTATAGTCCAGTACTGAACAGTAATACTGATACACCTGTTTCTTTCCTTTGGGTCTTGTCAAATGCTGAAACAGAGGGGGTGACACTAACTGCTAGTCAGCTAGTACTTTTCCATGTGCTGATCTGTGTATCGTAACTTGTTGGAAAAGACAAGCGTGATATCCTTTCTCAATGTTTTTTGTTGGTGCCTCTGTAGTCTGTTTCCTTCAGACCCAGTTGGTTATGCAGTAGGGAGTAAGTAGTATCTTTCATTATCAGCTAAACTGCTGCACGTCGGCTCTATCTTGTGCTTTTTGGATGTGAGTGATTGGGTTGGGAGTTTAGTTTAAATTTCAGTTCTCTGAGTAAGCGTGCGTTCGAAAGATTGGGTTATGTATTTAGCATAAGATTCCCCATTCCTGAGTTTGCAAATTTGCATTCTTGATAAAAGTTTAATTGGAAATGCAATTTCCATGGATGTGCCAGATAGTGCTCCCTGCCACTTGCCAGTGGAAATGCGGGGGCAATGACTGAGGATTTGCCACCATCGCAAGGTTCAACTTTGACATTGTTCTGGCGTTGCTTGCTGCCGGTCGTCGGCCGTGGGCAATTCAAACCGTGATGTACGTTTGGTAGCTTCAGCCTTCAGCGCTTGTGCCCACGGGTGGTGGGTGTAACGCCAAAAATTTGAGTTTTAAAATTTTTTGTGTTGATTAGGTTCTTGAAAAATTTGCCGTCGGAGGTGTTGCCGTCGCGTCGCGCAAGCTTGCCGGAGTTGAAGCCAAGCTACCACCGCCATTGAAGCCACCCCCGAGCTTCTTGCAGCTTGTGCTGTCACCGGTGAGGCCTTCCTCTGTTCTCCAGCCTCGTCGGACCCTGTTGGAACCGCGCCACCGTAGCTTCTTCGCCGCTGTCCCCGCCTCTAGCTGAAGTGTGGTTGTCTCGGTTTGTCCGCCGTCCTCGCGCGCTTGTCAGAGATATCCACGCCGATGAGCCACCGTGTCGCTATGCGCCCAATTCCCGTGTCGATCGTGTGCCTTCTCTCCTGTTAGTGCCACATCATTCGACACATCACCGCTTGTCTTTGCCATGCCATTCGCCATGTCACATCTTTGTCCTACGTGTCTACCATGTCATGCCGCGTGTCAGTCATGTAAACGCTTATGTGTCAACTCGAAACCCTAACCCTATTTCTTTCTCTAACGTGTGGGCCTCACTCGTTAGCGACAAGTGTCTCGATGACAATTGGGTCCCACACGTCATCCACTACCCTAAACTCTAGACCCATCCCTCACTTACATGTGGACCCCACATGTCATCCACCCTAGATTCTTTCCTCTCCCACTTACATGTGGGCCCGTATGTCAGGTCAAACCCCAACTTCATGAGCTTGGTCCACTGTGGACTAACGTCTCTCTATGGACTTGGTCCATAGACCAATGGCCCACTTGTCGAAAACTCTTCCTTTTTCTGAAATTATTTTAATTCTAGAAATTCATACACATCAGTAGGTCTCACATGTCATACACTCAGTTATTTTCCAAAATTCAAAAAATATAGATTATCAAGAATATTCCCTTGGCCCCACCTATCAGTTTCTCTCCCCCTTTTCTTTTTCAGCATTTTCCTTACCAATCAAACTTCTAAGAGCTCGTTCCCTCTCATACGAACTCCGATTAAACCCATTCAAATTTCTTATTTCAAGATCTACCTTACAGTACCTTTCAATTTCAATTTGGAGTTTATTTGATTTTTATTTTTGAATTTGTTTGTTTTTTGCGCTTTCCTTCTCATTAAACGTTTACATTCCGGAATCGTCGAATGAGCTAAAGGTTAAGGAAGTAGAAGATCAAAAATAGAATAAGAACATCTTTGTTATAGCAAGGCAAGTTGTACTTTTGATCATGTTGAACCTAGTTTTTTAAAATTATTTTGATTCAAATTATTGCACGTTACTTCAATTATTTAATTATTTAAATATTTTAGGATTGACTATACACCCATTTGTTTATATCCACCTTGCTCATTATATTACCATGATCTTTTGTCACTCTAGGTGGATAATTACTGGTTGGTATTATTATAGTACCAACGTGGGTTAGGTAGATACAAATAGCCTACTTAGCCATGCAATAGGTTATTGATATCATTTCGAGTTGCAAATCTAAACTTGACTGAGTGAATATGGAATACTTTATGAAAAACTATGTGCAGTATGTTGCCACTCGTTGATGACTTATGTTGTATTTAACCAACAGGATAGGAAAGTATTTAGACTGAGGTAAATGGGTGGAATTGTGATATGGTGGAGCTGTGTGCGTTTGAGAAAATATGAATGGCAGTAATTTGGCTATCTCGCATTGGTCAACTGAGGACTTAACTCTGTGTGCCATGGAACCGAGCCATAACTGTACGACCACATGCCTAGTATAGGACATATCTAACTTAGTAAGTTGTGGATTCTTGTCATTGATTGCTCAAACAAATAGGTTATCGCTGTGTACTAGGGTGAATGTTTAATTCTGTCTGTGTGACGATTCATATTTTTAAACAGTTCGCCGTGTCCAGGTCCAACGGTGTGCGTCGGGCCAACAACCTGTGTGGGGTTTTGGTGCCGGTAGTATGTACAACGGGACGATCAATTGTTAAGATGAAGTTTCAAAAGTATTTTGTTGTAATCAACTCCATACAAGTTGATTGCATTTTGTAGTTAAAGTGTACAAACCTCTGCAGAGTGTTAATAAATCTATTTGAATAGCCATATCCATTGTCATAAAAATGCTCGGGGATTTCACACGAGGGGCGGATTTTCATAAAACAATTGGGAGGGGTAGTTGTATGAGTAAACTTATACAGCTGTGTGAAAGAAACTGATTATGTTACATTAGCTTTGTGAAAATACTTGGTAAAATTATTATTATTATTTGTTTAAAATTACGCTTTCAATCTATTATTCAATTGCAACTGCAACTGTTGCTTTAATGCAAAAGAACCATATATGATATATCCTTTGGAACAAGCCACCATCTATAATTGCATTCTGTGGTGCGATTTGCTGAGTATTCCATGTACTCATTTTTGTTATAAACAATGTTGTTCAGTTGAGAATGCTACAACAATTCATCGTTGGTCAGCAAGGTCTACTTCAAGGATTGTGGAGAACTAGGTCGCACTACTCCAGTCGATTACCTATGAGCATATGGATGGACTTCACTGAAGTTATTATGTTTCCTTCCGTTGCAGTTTATTTTAGATATTCGTCTTTTTGAGATATTAATTGTAAGTTTTGATCTTATGATCGTTACTATGATAATTACGATTAATTGTTATTTCTTAGTTATCTTTGTATATGGAATGATATTTCATCAATGTTACTATTGTTTGCATTAGTATGATTCTAAATTAATGTATTATACACAGGTAATCCAGACCTGTATATTTAGATCCCAATAGTGGGCCAGTAAAGCTGGATTCAAATCCTCTCAGTTTAAATACATGGTGCGGCGGGAATAGTCTTGTCAGTCAACATCAGCGTTTTTTTAACTTCAGCCTTTAGCCGTTGAGCATGCTGGTTGGTCTCTCTGAACTGCTCCGCCCAGCATGTCCAAGGAAACTGGTATAGTATCATTGTCAGAGGTTGGCATCTCTGTTGCTTTACTTAGCTCGATCATTCTCACACGTAAAAATCCCCAGCTCATGATGAGATGGGGAGGGTTAAGATCAATTATCTCGCCATGTTAAGGTTAAATGCTGCAGCCGGGGGAGAGAGAGAGGAGAGAGAGAGAGGACTAGTACTATCAAGTATGGATGGTGTGGGGTTGTGGCCTGTGGCTATGGGAATGGTGGAGTTTTGACTGGGCACGTTTGACTGGCAGTGTGGGGCTGGCCTTATGATTTGCCTGCTGCTGTTGCATTGGCCGGTGTCACACTCTCTCTCTCTCTCTCTCTCTCTCTCTCCTCCCAGACGAGCTGACGAGGGGAAGATGAGAGAGAGTTTTGGTTTGGGGCGATCACATTTATAGAACCGGCATCTCCGACGCATCGCTGCAACACCATCGTTCCAATTATTTCGCCGGAGAGATCACTGTTCGTTCAGGTCCCCAGTGGCCACTCACACCTCCATTTCTTTTCCTTCCCCTTTTTTTTTTCTCTCTCCCTCTGAAAGCCTGAAATAAATGGCGAGACTCCATTTATGTCCTGAATCTTGTTATGTTGTATAGCCTTGTAGGGGCCTGGACCTCTCCTCCATGTCCAACCGGCTCCTAGCTAGTTAGGTCTTTGCTAGTACTACAACATTGTAGTAGCTGTACGGATTTGGATCACACACTGGCCAGACACTCGTACGACGAGTCTGCTACTACTAGCCGTTGAACAGAACGGAACGGAACGCAAATGCGCGTGGAAAATCGTGCCTTTTTTTTTTACAGCTTGCATGCACTGCATGCCTTTTTACGGGGCCGGTGGCCGGCTTGAGTGGAGCTAGCATCCGATGCTGCTCGCGGCCTAGCTGCTGTACTGGCTAGGCTTAGCTACTAGTGCTGTACGCACGTGTAGGGCCCCCCTCTAGCCTCTTCAGAAATCACTAGCTGCCGGCTTCGTCATTTTTATGACATCCATCCATGCATGGTGATGGTGATTGTGATGGTGAAGTCGAGGGGCGAGAGTATCCTCCGCCGCGAGTGTGGAGGAGAGTTGCCAGGTGGTAGCTGGAAGAAGAGTTGCTAGGGGCATTTTGGGGAGGAGGGGGCAGCTACGGCGGATGGCAAATGGCATCTCCCTCCGGCCGGTCAAGGGGACTTTGACCACGGCCCTGAGCGCAATGACAGCCGAGATTGTCAGGCCCTTTTCTGACACCAAAAGGAGGAATCCATACATTCACCACCGCCGGTGTCCACCCAAAAATCATCAACGGCGCCACCAAATTAACCTCAAATGGTCTAGCTGATGGTGCTACTGGATACTACTCTCTCTTTTCTGCTGTTTGCTGGTGATGTAAGTCAGGTAGCATTGAGTGTTCAGAATATAGTTGAGAAATATTGAGGTTATGTATGTTAGTAAAAAGAGCTTTTATTCTAAATAAGTATCTTCCCCCCTATGAAAAAACCTGTATATCTATAAGGAAGAATAGATAAATATTCCTCAGCAATGCATCGTGCATTAGGGTTGATGGTGTGTATATTAACTCAAAAGATTATGTTCAAACTAGCTTCGTTGTGTACCAGCCAGCCCAACAGGACGCCCCCCACCACTGCAGCGAGATGTGTAGCCTTGCGGGCGCAGAAGGACCAAAGTGCCCCTACCGCTGGAGGGAGGGATCGATGGCGCGAAGGGACAAGACCACCGAGTCCTGGGAGACGGTGGCCGGAAGCCGACAACACAGCGGTCCACCCTTCTCCAGGTACACATAGACCCATAGACACATGACCCATCTGCCCGCGCGTGGCATCCCCCGCGATTCCGCCCGTTCGGCGAGGGCATTCTCGTCACGCCGCGCGCAGATTCCAAGGATCGCCGTGGTAATCGATCGATTAGGGTTTGCATCTATAGATGCCAATGCCTTTCCCTGCGGATCGATAATCTTTTCGTAAAGCCAAGCAGAGTGAAGAGAAGGCAAGCATATCGATCTCCAAGTTACTAGTAGCAACTAGCAACTAGCTAGTTACACTTCACAGGCGCGGATTAAGTGTGTGATTAGTTGTTGGTACAAAGTGGTATATATATATATATATATATATATATATATATATATTATATATATATATATATATATATATATATATATATATTTGAAAAGTTCATCCATATATTTGGTTCCTTGAATAGAATTGTCCTATTCTAGATGTTAAAATACAAATTTATAAAATATTCTCTCTAGATACTGAACCATCTCATTTATATAAAATAATAAAATCACGTAATACAAATGTCATCCTAACCCATTCTACCAACCAAATACCACCCTAGGTATCCATTAACCAGGTGAAAGAAGAAACAAACCATACGGAATCTCTGTGAAGAGCTAGGGCTAGCATCTAGTAGTATATACATGGTACTACGAATTAATATATTTCTCCTAGCACCCATGCATGATCGAGCTACTACTCCATTATACTGTGTTGCAGTGCGTGTATATTAGTAGGTTTCTAGCCGGTATATACATACATGTATGTGTATATATATACACACACACATATGCTAATATCTATCTTGATCGTTGAATCATGCAATGTGTTTAATGCGAGATATTTGAGATAGGAGCATGCAAGGTGTTTAATGAAGACGCATGGAAGGTGGGAGTATGCAAGGTGATTAAATGGTTTGGAGGTGTGAGCTCGTATTAATCTTGACCGTTCAATCCAGATCCAATAGTCAAGATTATCATTAGTACTTTAGCACTCAATTACCCATTAGTACTTGATCGTTGGATCTGATTTGAACAGTAAAGATTAATAGGGCTTCCACCTCCATACTATTTAATCATCCTGCATACTCTCACCTCCAACGCGTCTTCATTAATGCGTCTACATTAAACGCCCTACACATGCTCCCACCACCAATGTTCTGCATTAAACACGTTGCATATTCCAACGGTCAAGATTGATATTAACACCTTAGATTGAATTATATATTATATATATATATATATATATATATATATATATATATACACACTCGCGAGTACATACTCTGCTGAATATACCACTTAAATAAATATATTATACTTCTTTATCATTTTCAGATACTTAAATACCAATTATAAGATACTCCAATGCGATTTGATTGAAAATTTTCATTGAGTCCTTTATTTTGCTATATACCTTTTTCATACATAAAAGAAGTATATACACAAATTTAGCTATAAAAGGTGGACTTTAATGATTTTTTTCATAGAACTCACTTTGGAGTATCTTATAATCATCATTGGAGTATACTCAAATAGATAAAAAGGTATTATCATACGATTTAAGTGGTATATGAGAGACATACAGAGTACACTATTTTCCTATATATATATATATATATATAGACACACACACACTCTTTGTAGTAACGCCAGAGGAGGCTGGCTACAGATGCATGCAGCAGCTCATGCAGTCATGCGGCTATGCCTCGTGTCGGCGTGCGTGTGGTGTGGGGTACCGATTTTGGATGGGTTATACTACGTACGACTGGTGTGCGTTTAATTTGATCACTAGCATGCATGCGTGCATCAAGCTGGCCGGCCGGCCGGACTACTTTTTGGGTCCGTTTGGACTGTTTTTTCTACAAAACAGTTCAATTTTAGTTTATTTACCACTTTATTATATATAAATTATAGTAAATTATTTATGTAATTTTTATTTTTATCACTATAATTATTCTCGAAAGTTTTAATAACTCATATTTTCATCACATAATTCAAAAAACTAACATAACTTTGAGAAATTGAGCAAAAACAAAAACAATAAAAAATAAAATTATATACCAACAAAAATACAGCAATATGGTAAACCATTTATATTCTAAAGAAAATCATAATAAATTCGGACCTAATTCATAAGATAAAAAAGAAATACAAATCTAAAGAAAAGCTTTATATATTACTCAAGAATATAGTTACATCCCTGCTCGACACAAGATGGAAACCGATCACGCCAAACCGCACAATAATTAGTGGGTTTGGCCGTTTGTGCGAGCACATGAGCAACACAATTTAGATCTCTTCGCGTGCTCTACTTAATTTAGGCACAACGCATGTATGGTGTGGATGCACGCCGAGACAACATCCAGACCCACCAGTTGCGTGCGCGCCTCAGCTGAAATGCACTCCCGCACCCGCATGCTAAGAACGCCCCGGCCCGGCGGCCAGCGTAGGTCCCCGGCCGAACGCACGGAAAAACTACAAAAGTGCAACATTGTACAAGAAACGGGATCTAGTCTATGATAAAATTATCACCCTCTCGGTAGATTATATAAAAATGATCTATAACTATTGTACACCAATTTTACAAAATAGTAATAAAGAGAAGCTAGAAGTTCTCTCATATCTCTGTGTTCAATCTATTATTATGTTATTGTGTTCTTTGCATTGTTTGATGTGATTCTACGTTTGCCTATGAGGTGATCGTTCGGACTGAACTCGCCAGCGACGGTTCCTCAATACGTTATCAGCACGATCGACTCTTCTCGGATCAAAAGGTAACCGTTGTAGTACGACACTCGTAGATCGAATCGTTTTTCTATATCACTTTCAATTTCACAATTGTTGTTTCTAGATTGTTTTATTCTACGGTGCGAATCCGCTCTAATCTACCACGAGCCGCCTTGAAGTCGCCGGCACAATGCCGATCGATAGATTGCATGAAGAGTAGATGATGATTGCACTGTGGATTGCAAATCCATTCTAATCTACCGCGAGCCGACTTGAAGTCGCAAATCAAGCCGATCGGTAAATTGTATGAACAATAATTACATACAAAGTAATTATACGCATAGTCTCAGATGAACAGTAAGAAAAAGAAAAAAATAGACGACAACCACCCGCGCCCAGCCTGGAGCCGTGTTGCCACCGGTCCACCGCCGACCGATGCTGCCCCTGCACGGGTCCTCCACGACCTGGAGCTGTGCCGCCACCACCGGCCACCCGCCTGGAGCCTAGCGCGGGCCATGAAAACAGCACCACCTGAAGCCGCACGGGTTCGACACGCCGACTGCTGCTCAGCCCGGTCCGCATGCCGCAACAACAACGCTGCGCTCCACGGCCGCCATAGCACCCAAGAAGCATCGTCGGCCGAGCCGCACCAGCTCGGGCGCCCGACTCACCTCCATGCATACTTGAAGTCGGACACCTCTGCACGGGCTTGGTCGCCGTCGGCCCTCCCGCATGAGGAGCCGTTGGCGGCACCACCCGAAGAAAAAAAAATGGTGGGGGGATGGGTAGCGCCGGCGCCGCCGTCTAAAGTCGGAGCCGCCGTAGTGCACCGCAAGTTCCCGCCGGGCATCGCGCTTGAAGTCGTCGCTGAAGGTCACGCTCCCTCACACCACCGTATCCCGACCAGCCGCGTCGCTCCGCGCCGCCACCGCATGAACCCGCGCGTGTGCAACTGCCGCCGCCTCCTTGAAGAAGGGGTAGGGAAACCCTATGAGATTTCTTTGAGCCAACCGTGGTGGGCCCAAGTGGGCTAGCGGGCGTTTTGGGCTAGGGGAAAAGGTCAAATAGGCAGAGAGAACCGGGTCGGCCAAAAGAAAAAAAACAAAGGAAAAAGGTAAATCCTAGTTTTTGCAAAAAGACCCTCAAAAATTCTAAAAATTATGCAAAAAAAATTCTCAGAATAGAAAATTAGATGTTTAGCCCTTGAAAAATGCAGAATTTGCCAAAAAATCATATTCCAGCAGAAAAGGGGCTAGATAATTCAAATTTTGAGTCAATTTTAGGATTTGAAGCATATTCAACTTTGTTATTATTGTTTTTGCATAATTTATGTATTGTATTTACTTTTTTTATATAATTTGTGATTGTTTATATTGCTTTTAAATCACTGAAAATAGCAGTAAATCATGAAAAATACAAAGAAAAATACGGGTTTATGAACCGGGAGTTCAAAAAGCATTATAAGAATTTTGCAACCATTATATGTAAATTATCAACAATAATCTTATGGACTCTAAGCAAAGTCTTGTATCGACTTCGACGAACCACTCAAAAATCATAGCACTACACAAGTCTTCACAAGAATATGCTTGGCTTCGGCGGATGATTCACCACGTCCAGTAGTCGTGTGGATTGAATACCGCTCAAACCCCTGCTATTATCTATGAAGATAACGCAGCTTGTGTTGCACAAGTGTAGATGGGTTGTGTGAAGAGTCACATCACAAAGTATATCAACCCCAAGTTTGTCTGTGCTCATGAATTGGAAAAGATGGGCGAAATTAAAGTACTGCATACTAAGTCATGTGAAAATCTTGTTGATTTATTCACTAAGTCGCTTCCAGCATCTAGCTTTGAAAGTTGCATATGTGGTATTGGAATGATGAGACTTAGAAAGGTGCAAAATTTAGGGGGGCTTCACGAACTCTTTATTGAAACTTGATCACGAAGATCGAGTACCCAAAGAATAAATCCTGGAGATTAAATGAAATTGGGTGGATTGTACTCTTTTTTTCCCTTGACGAGTTTTTCTGAAGTTTCTTGGCTAAAGTTTTTAACGAGGTAATTCGTGCAACGCAGAGAAAGTGTTTCATGTACTCTTTCTCTAAATTTTTTCACTAGATTTTTATAGAGTTTTGACGAGACATGAACATGATGAATGAGTGCCCAGAGAGAGTGTTAAGAAACCAAGCCCAGACTAGACAGGCCTGGCCTATGATGGGCTTCTCATCCTCTCAATAGACTATATAGAGGGAAAACCCCAACTATAGTACGATAATTTTACAGAAGAGTAATAAAGAGAAGCTAGAAGTCCTCTCATATCTCTTTGTTCAATCTACTATTATGTTCTTATTTTATTTGATGTGATTCTATGTTTGTCCATGAGGTGATCGTTCGGACTGGACTCATAACCAGCGATGGTTCCTCAACAGTACCACCTCTATGGACATCCATATGCTTCTTCGATGCATACACCTCCACATCGGAGTATCGGATTACCGGTGGTGTACTGGTATACCTGACTTTTTCTAACAAAAAAGATTCAAAATTCAAGCGCGTGCACACACACACATCTTGATCTAGTGGATCTCATCGTTTTCTCCTGAGTCCTAGTCTATGCCTTCTATTATTTTTTTATATTTTTTTTGCAATTTCTTAAGAAGACTTTTGATCCTAGACGTTGTGCTATAGCCTACCCAGTCCGAGGTCCAAATCCGCCCTACTTGTCGTTGTCCACCACCTTCCTCAATTTGCAGCTGGCGTACCTACCACCGCAGGGCACCCTCACCAACCGAAATATATGGTTGGAGTCTAGTAGGCAAAATAAAAACTAATCAACGTGAAAACCTCACCGCCGAGCACCCCTACCCACCCGCTTTCGAACCTCGTTCAGCGTGCATGCTCACCAAATTATTTAAGGTATACACACGCCTATGCGTTTAGTAGAAAAGCACGTGTTCACGCTACATGAGGTCTACATGCCTCTACAAAATTCATAGCGTGTGTAATAGGAAACACACGCTTATGCGTAAATGTGGCATTGTGTGTGTGTGGGTGTGCGCATCTACTTGTACCCCCTAAAAAAACCTCACCGCCGTTGATCACTGAAGCCGCCGCCGCCGCCGCCGCCGCCGCAAATTCAGTGTTAAGAAAACAGGCTATGTGCTGAATAGCAAGTCGTTAGATGTTGTGCTGCTTGTACATATGTCTGTTTTCACGTACGTTATGACTTATGACTCGGTGTTTCCTTTCCGATGAACACCAGGAATGCGGCAGTAGATCGATTGATCGGTAAATGGAAGAGGTACCTCCAGGTACCCGGTAACGATACAGGGGAAGACGACACAGCTCCACAGATCTGGTACCAGGTACATGTAATAATACAGTGATACGCCACAAAGGAATAGATCGGCCGGAGAAAAATAATTAGAAAAACAAGTACGGGTACAGAGAGACAAAGATGCATGGCCAAGATACTGTACGGTGGATTTACAGGTCAGGTCGATCTATTGTACACGACGGCCTAACAGTACATTGCAGGAGGCAGGTCAGGTGATTGCACGAGTACTCGTTGAACAATCGTACATGTGGAGTAGTATAGCCAGATTACTAGTAGCTAGCAAGTAGATGGCATGATATGTACGTACATACACACGAGGGCAAAAGCGGCATTCGATGCAAGCACGAACTTTGATTCGCCCAATACCACCAGTACAGGGAAAGCGATGCATGCAAGGCAATCGCAGAAGCAGGAGTGGAGTGGAGCTGAGCTGCTGCAGCGCAGGTGAGGAGGAGGCCCCACGGCCGGAGATCACATGACAGCGCGGCCTCCCTCCCCTCCCGTCCGCGACACTCATGATCACCGTCCGCGACAAACTCAGAACCCGAGAAATGCAACAGCAGCTCGATCATCGTAACAATACCAGCACGGCAACACCGGCGGTCCATGGAGTCCACACACACCACTGCGCGCGCAGCCAAGCCAAGCGCACAAAAAAACACAGGAGAAGAAGAAGAAGAAGAAGAAGAAGAAGAAAAGCACGCGTCCATCCATCATCCATGCGGTGATGCGATGCCATGCACCCCCAAAAAAAAATCTAGGCACGGCCTCCCCTCCCCTTCCCAACAATGAGCCTTATTTACATCTCACTACCAGATTTGCAAATGTCGGCATGCAATGGGTCCTAGTGCTACCGCTGGCTAAGGGAGAAGAATCAACGCGAACGATCGTCTTTGAGCTTTGCGTTACTCGATCGGCCCTGCTTGGTCGAGCTCTGGCTTCATGAGTGGTCGATCACCTGGAGGAGTCGCCGCTCCGGTGGTCGGAGACGAGCGCGTGGATGGCGCTCGAGAGGCTGTTCACCGCCGAGATGAGCCCCGCGGAGCCCTGGCGCCGCACCTCGGTGCGCTCCTCCTCGAGCCGCAGCCGGCGCTCCTCCAGCTCCAGGACCTCCCTGTGCCGCCGCTCCCTCTTCTCCTCGCACGCCACCAGGGTGCGAGCCAGCACGGTCGCGCTGCGCACCACGCTCGACCCTAGCCGGTTCAGCCGGCGCCGCTTCGGCTCCGGCTCGCCGTCCTCCCCGGACTCCGACGAGCCGGTCAGCTCCTCGGCTACATCAAAAGATCAGTGACAACACTTAGCCGATCACAAGGTGTGTATTAGCTGCTTGACATCGATCAATGCACACCACACCACACTACACTACTAGGATAAAAACAACCGGCATAATTAGATCGAGAGATACTACTACTACACTAGCATACGCACGAATAGGAAACCAAAACAAAAGGTGCTTTCTTGCATGCTTGCTCAGTTGCCCCAAGCTTTCAGGCTTTACTGATGGATTTTGCCGAGGCCTTTAAAAAGTGAATGATTGCAACCTTTGTTTCTTTTTGAGATATTGCAGAGATGGTAGCAGTAGCAGTAGCAGTAGATGAGAGAGCAATACATGCAATAATTTCCCAATTAAAACCCCATAAAATAGCTGGATTCGCCACCAACTTTTCACATGCATAAACTGCACCAACTTCATTCACGCACGCACCGCGCCCCCTACATTATTACCACTACCACGGTACCACCCCTCGGGTCAAGGAACCCACAGTAAAAAGGTTAAAAAGCAACCCCCACACAGCGGTAAATAATTACGCCAACTCAACTCAACTCAACGCAGGTATCTGATCCCGCCCAATCATAACGCGCGGCTTGAATACTATGCTCGTCGCGACTCGCGGCCCCACGTGTCAGTTAAAGAACAGTAAATGGATGGATGGATATAACAGCTGCTAGTATTAAGTACGGACGCGCACCGATCATTACCGGAAACGGACGTCGCCGGCGGCGCCGCCGCCGGGGGCAGCTGCAGCGGCGGAGGCTGAGGACGAGGCTGAGCGAGAAGAGGCTTCGGCGGGGAGGGTGGTGGTGGCGGCGGCGGCGGCGGCAACGCGAGCGGGGGTGGAGGGGTGGGCGCGATCGCCGCGCCCCCGCGGCGCGCGGCCCGGCGGGAGAGCACGTCGGAGAGCGCGTCGTACACCTGGGACGCAAGGTTGGTGGGGAGGTTGCGGTCCTTGCGCTCGTGCCGCTCCATGGTCCAGTAGGACGGGACGGCCCCGGGGGCGGCTGCGCCCGCGGCGGCGCGGGTCTCGTAGTCGTGGACCTTCTTGTAGTCGCGGAGGAGGTTGTCCCACTTGTCGTTGCACTGGTTCTGGCTGCGGAGGCATCCGTTCTTCCAGCAGTAGTTCTCCACCCACTTCCACCGCTGCTCCGCCGACCGCGGCGTCGGCGGCGACCCCCCAGCGCCCGCCGCGTCCATGCCGCCACCTCCCCCACCAGCCCGGCGGTCATCATCGAGGCGCTTGGCGGTGATGAGGATGAGGGTCTCCTGGAGCGTCCAGTTGCCCTTGCGGTAGTCCCGGGACGCGGACGCCGGAGAGGGTGGCGGAGGGGCGGGCCCAGTGGCCGGGGACGTAGGAGTGAGGTGCGGGTGCGGGTGCGGGCGGATGAGGGCAAGCGGGGAGGCGGCGGCGGAGGAGGGCGACGGGTCGGTGGAGGCCGACATGGCTGGCTGGCTATAGAGCTAAGCTAAGCTAAGCCGTTTGGGCGTTGGCGCGTTGGGCATTGGGATGCGATGCAAGGGCGTTGTGGGTTGCCCCCGTATTTACATGGCACGGCGTTTGCCGCCTGCGGTGCAGGTTTACCCCGTCTTCTTTCGAGTAATCGTAGTTGACAAGTTCAATTGAAAAGATTATTTTATAGATAAATTCAAAATTATTATAATAATACAAAAATATAAGAACAAAATAATAAATTAAGCACATAGATATGACGAGACTTCAGACTTCTCTTTATTACTTTTTCTCAAAATTTTGTTACAATAGTAGGAGTTCTCCTTCCTTTATATAGATTACTAGATGGATGAGGAACCCACCTTGGGCAGAACTCCAGGCCTATGCCCGGTTTCTTAACATCCCTTTGGACACTCATCCGTTATGTTCATATCTAATCAAAACTGTATAAAAATCCAGTGAATTTTTTTTGGAGAAAGAGTAAATGATACACGTTCTGCTGTGCTGCATGAATTGCCTCTTTAAAAATCTTTAGCCGATAAACTTCAGGAAAACTCGTCAAGGGAAAAGAGTACAATCCACCCAAAAAAATTTAATCTTCAGGATTTATTCTTTTGGTACTCGGTCTTTATGATCAAGTTTTAATAAAAAGATCGTGAAGATTCTCTCATTAATTCTGCACTTCTCTAAGTCTCATCATTCCAATTCCACATATCTTTCAAAACTAGACGTTGGAAGTGACTTGGTGAATAAATCTGCAAGATTTTCACATGCCTTAGTATGCAATACTTTAATTTCGTTCATCTTTTTACAATTCATGAGCATGGAAGAACTTTTCACATAACTCATCTGCACTTGTAAAACATAAACTGCATTATCTTCATAGTTAATAGTGGGAGTTTGCGTGGTATTCAATCCACATGACTGTTGGATGTGGTGAATCATCCGCTGAAGTCAAGAACATTTTCGTGAGGTCTTGTATAGTGCTATGATTTCTGAATGGTTCGTCGGAGTAGATACAAGACTTTGCTTAGACGATTTCTATGAAATTACAGTTTCACCACATAGGAATACATAACCTGTTTGCGACTTAGCTGTTTGCGGGTCTGACATGTACCCAGCATTTGCATAGCCAGTTATAGTTAGGTCTTAGTTCTTTCTATAGAATAGATCAACATCTTTGCTTCTTTGGAGATATCAGAAGATATCCTTTATTCCTTGCCAATGCCTTTTGGTAGGTTCTGCACTATACCTTGCTAGTAGGTTCACGGCAAATGCAATGTCCGGTCTAGTATAGTTTGTTAAATACATGAGTGCTCCTATTGCACACAAGTACAAAAATTTCGGTCCCAGGACCTCCTTCCCCTCTTCTTTAGGCCTGTATGGGTCATTGTCCTGCTGCAAGAATCTCCGACCATCGGCACTTTCGAAAGATATACCTTTTCAAAGCCGAACCATTCTAACACTTTCAGAGTGTAGGTTGACTGATGTACTAAAATCCCTTAAGGGGTATGCTTAAGCTGCAAGCCTAGGCAATATTTAGTTTTACTCAAATCTTTCATTTCGAACTCCGACTCCAAGTAAGAGCTTTCTTTCTTAATATCTTCCAGGGTCCCGATGATATTCAGATCATCTACATATATTGAGATTATACATAATCCATCCTGGGATCGTCGTATAAAAACACAGTGATAATTCTTATTATTCGTGTAGCCTTTCTTGTAGAAAAAGTCGCTCAAATGATTATACCACATTCTGTCTGATTGCTTCAGTCCATACAGTGACTTTCTGAGTTACACACTGTAAAGATTTCTATTTGCTCTGTCTTGGTCAGGACCGGGATCCCTTCAGGTACCTTCATAAAAATATCCGAATCTAAGTTCCCATAAAGGCATGCAGTTACTACATCCATCAATTTTATTTCTAAATTCAAGTTTACTGTCATTGAGATTAAATATCTAAATGTAGTTCCGCCTATGACTAGGGAATAAGTTTCTTCATAATCGACCCTTGGTCATTGAGTGAAACCTTGTGCAACAAGTCCTGTTTTATGTCTTACAACTTCATTGTTTTTATTTCTCTTTCGAACAAATACACACTTATGCCCTACGGGGTACATGGGGAGGCGTGCCGTTTATAGGCCCAAATACATCTATTTTATTCAGAGATAATAATTCTGCTTCTATTGCCTTCTTCCAATCTTCTCAATTTGATCTTTTCTTATATTCAGCGAGCGATGCAGGCTCTCGATCAAGATTGATGATTGTGGCTATTTTCTTTACAAAATAAACATCGACATTGGCTATTGTTCTATTCATAGATTCTCCCGTGGTCACATAATTTATAGCTATTTCTTCATGGGGCGATACTTCTAATGATTCTACTTGCTCGCCGCTGCTTTCAATTATAGGGGCAAGTCCTTTTAGTTTTTCAGCTCCGATGTGTGCGCACACATCCATGCTGATGCCTCCACCCGTGGGAATATTCAATCCGGTATGCCTTTTATCGAAGGTTCCATAACGGTGCTCCCCTTCTGATTATGGGGACCTTCAGTAATTCGGTGTGTCAAGTCCTTCTTATCTTTCTTCGCTGGGCGTCACCGGTTACTTGGGATTCGAGCGAGGAGTTCTCGTTCTTTTATTCTGAGGCCTCTGAACGGGATCAGGGATTTCTTTGGTATTTCAACCTTCTCCGGCGCATTGTGTGCAGACACATGCGACTTGGTCACACTCTTCAAATCACTAAAGTGGTCAGGTTGTTGATTCGATAATACTTGCAAATCAATTATCTTCTGAACTTCTCTATTTACTTCACTAGTGCGCGGGTCATGTGCATGGATTCCTATGGCTTGCCACGTCATTTTCCAACATTTGTCATCAAGGGGTTGATCCCCTAAAGACGGGAAATTTTCTTCATCAAATATGTTATCAGCGAAGAGGGTTGTATGTAAATCTCCAGTTATGGGGTCCACATGTCTGATTATGGTAGCTGTTTCATAACCAACGTATATCCCAGACTTCCTGAGAGGGCCAATTGCAGTTCGCCGCGGTGGTTGTATAGGTACATAAACCTTGCAACAAAACCTTCGTAGATGAGAGATTTTCGGTGCTGACCCTTGTGCTAGTTGCATAGGTGGATGGATGTTATATGTTGACGGTTGAAAATTGATGGAGTTGATGCGTGTAGGACTGTGTGTTCCCAACATGTAGTTGGTAAATTACAATTCTGCCAGAGTGGCGGGCAATAATTTTAATTCTTTTAATTAATGTCTCTGCTAGTCCATTCTCGGTGTGGACATATGGTATGAAATGCTCAACAGTAATTCCCATTGCCATACAATAATCATCAAATACCTTTGGAGTAAATTCTCTAGCATTTTCCATTCTGATAGACTTCACATGATGATCAGAGAAATTATTCTTAAATTTAATTATCTGCGAGATCTGCTTTTGCAAAAGCACGGTTTCTTGTAGATAATAAGTATACATACGACCATTTCGAGGAAGCATCGATGAGCACCATAAAGTACCTAAATGGCCCTAGCAGGTGTTGTATAGGACCGTAAATGCCTCCCTGGATACGGTCTAGGAATACAGGGATTTCATCCTTTACTTTCAAAGTAGAGGGTCTAGTAATCAGTTTTCTAGTGGCACATGTAGGGCACACAAAATCTTCATGATTCGAAAAATTCTTTATATTGACCTTGTGTCCCCGAGAATTAGTAATTATATTTTCCATCATTCTAAGACCGGGGTGGCCCAATTTATCATGTCAGAGATAGAAAAGTTCAGATATTCAAAAAAAGTGATTTTCAGGACAGTATAGGCTGCAGGTGCCTTAATGTGAGTGTAGTATAGCCCAGATTTATATGAAGGAAGTCGTTCTCATACCCTTTTCCCATTTTCTTCGTGCTTTGTAATGAGCAGGTATTCCTTACCATACTCTTCTTCAGTCTCTATGTGGAGACCGTTAGCTCGAATATCTTTAAAGCTTAAGAGAGTCCTAGTCTATTCTGGGTACAACAAGGCTTCTTCAATGACCAATGTTGTGCCCATCAGGGGTATAATTGTGGCTCTTCCTGAGTCTATTATACAACTATCGCTGCCTACGATTATCGTAAGACTACTAGTATTCTTGCTGATCAACTGAATTTTTTTGTCTCTCTCAATATGGTATTTATTGTGCCGCTATCTGCTAAGCACACTTCCTCTATAGGGCGTCATACGCATTCTGATATATAAAGTATTTATTAATATTAGGTAGGAAGCAATCCATACACGTAAGTAAAATACTTCAAAACAAAATACAACTTGCTATTATTAATATGGGAAAAAATCTTACAGGACTCATCATAAGAATTTATTGCTTTGCTCTCCTATAGCTTACAATCATTATTCAAAATTCAATGTTCTATCACAACCATAAACTGCAAATGACTATAAAATCTAAGTGCAATACGTGCACTGGATTGAATCAGCGAAGTACAAAGAAACTTCTGTCTAAATCTGCTCCATGTCCAACTTATCTTCTTCGGCAACAACAGCTGCCGTCGCTGTGATGTCCAAAGACGGTGTGACGTGGGCTGCTACTGAGCTGTCCACATCCATGGATACAACCCATGATTGTGGATCCTCTATGCCTACAATGGCGAGGTGTGCGTCATGATGTCATTTGCCCTTCTTATACTTGAAAGCATCAATCACGTGTTGCGGTTCACAGTAAACACGTGACCAATATCCCCAAGTGCCACATTTGTAGTAACTTTGGTCATGCGGACCATAGGGCTTCAAATTGTGCTTTTTTGTTCGTTCTTCTTGGCTTGAGCATTCTGCTTGGTTTTGTGACCCATGACGTTACCCTTCTTACCTCTTTATTTTGAGTGAGGCTTCCTCACCTTGTAGCTACTTGCATTGACTTCATGGAAAACTTTGCTACTAGGTGGCTCTGAGATGTTGTTCTTTCTAAGAACGTCATCGTGAGCTTCCACAAGTTGCATGATGTTAATCAGTCCGGCATACTCCTTGTAGCTGTCATGACGATAGTTGTGTGCGGATTGCACCGCGTTTGAGTGAAATGTAAAGATAGTTTTCTCGATCTTCTGCTCATCTATGGTTACCTTACCATAGAGTTGAAAACTTGTACAAATTATGTGCAATGCAGAATTGTACTCCCCCACGATCTTGTAGTCAGCAAAACGTAGTCGGTTCCAATCCTGCTCTGCCCGATGATGGATGGTGTACTTCAACTTCTCGAATCGCTTCTTTAGTGCGGTCCATAAAGTTAGTACGTTCTTTTCTGCCATATACTCATTCTTGAGCGTTAGACAGATATGGTGTATGAGGAAATAAAGTGCTTGATCATTCTCCTCAGTAGTTGGAGCGGCATTCTGCAAGGAGCTAATTCAATAGCATCACGGAGTTTCTTGGCTCCAAGTACGATTTCGACATCTGATGCCTAAGTCAGGTAATTGTGCCCATGCTGGGTCAGCTCTTCGAACTCCCGATTCGTAATGCCAACCATCTTCATATTTATGCAAAGATTTCATAAGATTACTGCTTGTAGTTTGCAAAAATGGTTACAAAAATCTCATAATGTTCCCGCATTGTTCTATGCGTTTTCATGATTTACTGCTATTTTCAGTGATCAAAAGCAATATAAACAATCATAAATAATCAAAATGGTAAATACAATAAATAAATTACATGGAAATAACAATAACAAAGTTAAACATGCTTTAAATGCAAAAATTGATTCAAAAATTAAATTCCCGAGGCCCTTTTCTGTTGGAAAATGAATTTTTTGCGAGTTGTGCAATTTTCAATGGTTAAATTGCAAAATTTCAGTTTTGAGAAAAAATTCCAGAAACACCGAGGCCCTTTTGCAAAAAAAAAATCACCTGCTAATTATCCTCATAATTTTTAGAATCACGAGGGTCCTTTTTGCAAAAATAGGATTTCCTTTTCCCTTTTTATTTTTCTCTTCACCTGGGTGGCCCCTTTCCTTTTATTTCTCTTGGGCCAGCTTTCATTAGCCCATCCGGACCCAGTTCGGTTTGGCTCAAAGGAGCCAAACGGGGTCGGTTTTTCCTACCCCGATTCAAGCGGCGGGCGGGGGAGCGAGGTGGGAAGGTGTGCCAGTGGCGGAGATGGACCGTCTGAGGCCGGCACGGAGGCGGCGCCCATACTGGCGGCGGCGGCGTGGCGAGGTGGGGCCTTGCGGCGGCGCTGGCTCAGCGGTGGCGTGTAGTGGCCGTCTTCGCGCGCCATGGCATGAGGGCGGCGCGCGGCGGGCGGATGCACTACGAGGCGGCGAGGTGGCGGGCGGGCGTTGCGTGGCGGTGCGGTGTCTTGGCGCCATCCATCCCCTACCTTTTCTTTGCTTCGGCGGTGTGTGGCGGCGCGTTCGGCCGGATGAGTGCCGGCGGCGCTGCAAGGCGGCTGCGAGCGGTGCCGACGCCATCCATCCCCCCTACCTTTTTCTTTGCTTCGAGCGGTGTGTGGCGGCGCGTTCGTTCGGCTTCGGATGGTGCTGGCGCTTCTGCGGGTCGGCGGCCTTTCTTCGGGTGCCGTGGCGGTCGTGGAGCGCGGTGCTAGTGTTGCGGCATGTGGGTCGTTGGCCATGCAAGACCGGACCAAGTGGTAGTCGACGGGGCCGAGCCCGTGCTACTTCGGGTGTTTCGGGTGGGCGGAGCTCGGCGCGGAGCCCATGCGGGGGCGATGTGCTTGCGGCGTTGCTACAGCTTCATGCGCGGCGGCCGGCGGCTTCGGGCCGACGGCAATGTGCTAATCTTTTTTTTCATGTTTATTATTCGTGCATATTAGCTCGATAAGGGGCTGATGTAGCCAAGTGGATCAATGCAGTGGTTTGTGAATCGACCATGCGCGGGTTCAATTCCACTTGTTCGCCCATCGCATTATTGCAAATTCCAAAAATACAACTTTTCATATTCCTAATTATGTATTTACTTACGGCGACGAAGAATAAAACTATGACTATATTTTTTCCTTTTCCTAGTGCTACGATAGTTACCTTTCAATCCGAGGAGAGTCGATCGTGTTGATAACGTGTTGAGTAACTGTCGCTGGCGAGTCCAGTTCGAGCGATTATCTCGTAAACAAACTCATAATCGTAAGAAAAATGCTAGAACACAATAACAGAATAATAGATTGAACACAGATATATGAGGAGACTTCATGCTTGTTTTTATTGCTCTTCTCAAAACTGAGTTATAAGGGTTGAGATCCCCTCTCTTTTATATATACTACTGGATGGATGAAGAGTCCAACTTAGGCCTGAACTCCGATCTCGGTTTCTTAACATTTTCCATCGTTTCTTATCATTTTTCTGATGGACGTGGCCAGTGTTGTAAAAAACGGTCGGAACGGTCGATTAATCGTCCGTTTAATCGGAGTCGTCAGGCAAAACGTCACGTATACATGAATTGAAGTAGAGTTAACATTTGTGAACATCAAATCGATCGTATTATCCTATTAGTCAGTCGTTTTCGTATAGTCGCCCTGTATAATCCGCATAAACGGACGATTAATCAGCTGTTCCGACCGTTTTTTACAACAAGAAATCAGCAAAACGTACAAAAAGGTTGTCGCACAGAGTATGTCCAATCTTGATTCCAAATCTACACTACTAGCAATTGATGAAAGTGAGAGTAACAAGGAGTTCGTTGCCTCTGAAGAGGATTTACTTGCTTCTGATGAGCATGAGGCCGAAGTGTTTGGTGGTCATATTGTGCTTGACAATGATTCAGAGTAACTGATTCTCTCGTGGTTATAGGATATTTTGTGTATTTAAATTTAAAACTTAATTCTTTTGCTCGTTGTCTCGCCGGTGTGTTAAGTTAGTCTAGTCTATGTGGCAATACATGTTTTTAATCTATTATCTAAATTCGTTGCAAGTCACACTTTGGTATAGAACTATAATAGTTCGCTGATCAATCTTGTTATCTTTTGAGTTAATAATGAAGTTATCATGTACAGTTAAAGGGTGGTATAAGTTTATTTGATAGTATTAACAATATAATGTGTTCAAATATATCCGAGACTAGCATTATTATCAAATATGTGAGAACGTCAAATTGTTCGCATAATTTCAATTAATTATCTATATTCCGATTAATCACTCGACGGTATCGTATTTCGTTTTTTACAACACTGGACTTGGCATGCGTTAACCGCGGTGCGCGCTACTGGTATTGTAACTAGCTGCAGAGTAACGGAGTGAGTGGAGCGTTTTGTGTGGGTGGGTTGGGTTGGGTTGGGCTGGGTTGGGCTGGGCGTGAAGTGTAAGCATGTGAGGTACTGGAAGTAGTAGGGAGAGTGGCAGAGTTTTCCATGTGAGTGGGGGCTGAGCGCCTCTTCTCATCTTCATGTGGAAGGAGGAGGGGGGAGGGAGAGTCCAGAGCCAGGCTAACTGAACCTCTGCTCGTGTAGTCGTGTTCTCTTCTCCCTTTCTTTCTTTTTTTTTTCCTTGTGTTTTTCCCTCGTCTCCTCCTCCTTTTCTGCTGCTGCTTCTCTTCAGTTCTGTAACTTTTGTTTGGGCTTGTAATAACAAAGCCAAGGGCAAGAAGGCCCTTCCTAATCTGCAAGCTTTAACTTTTTAAGCTACTCATTAATCACTCTTGCTGGCTAGTAGCATGCCATGGAGCACACTGTGTCCCGTAGCTGCCGGAGTGCCCTCCTGATTTCCGGGCACAAGCCGGGGCCCCTTCCAGCAGTGGCCGGCCACGCCATATATTCTACCAAGGACTTTTCACGGTTTAACCCCGTTCTTCCTAGGACACGGCTGACTGTAGCTGTTCATTGTTGTGGCTGATTGTGCTTGTATCTGTGCAACGCAGAGGACTAGAGGGGTACGTACGTGAAACATCTTTTGAATGTGCTTCTAGTATACATTGACATCTTGTCGCGTGCAAAAGTACAGATACTATCATATGCACACACACACAAAATAAAATCCAACAGTGCCAGTTCCCCCCCAAAATCCTGCGCTTTTCATCGACGAACCTTTTCACCGGCGCTCTGGCCCTTGGGGGGTTTTTGCATTGCACAAGAATCAATCTTAGAAGAAAAATACTTCATCGCAATCATTTACTTTACTTCCAAAAGCCCCCACAAGTTGCACACTTAGAAACAGAACTACACCTAGGCTCAGGTCCACTTCAGAAGTTCCATTTGTAGATGTGGCGCTTTGGCATTTTCCCCTCCTTTTGTTGCATCATGTTGTAGTTGTACAGGGTACTACAAGCCTCCCTCCTTTAAATTTTCTTCTTCTCTTTAAGCCTACGAAATGAGGGGTGAATGAATGGAAGGAATCACCCATTCCTCCCTAGCAAAATCACCCTACCGAACTCCTCCTACCCTAGTACCGGTAATCACCACCAAGAACATTCTTCACAAATTATGGCTTTTCCGTGTAGAGATGTTGGTCGCATGCTGTCCTTGTGTACCCTAAAGTAAACGCATCTGTCGCAGAACTGTAGCTGTTTTGGAGCGGAAATGCACGTAGCTTCCCCCTCTCTCTCTCTGTCCCCCCTCTTTTTCTTAACAAAGGGGGCGTTTGGGCTTGAGCTGAACGGATGGGCGTTACGCCGGTTACATGGGCCACTGTTACTGTCACGCGTTTGCCGTGCCTTGCGAAACGCCGGCACAATCACACTGCGTTTCTGGCTTTTTTTGCACGGAACGCGCGGCTGGGCTTCGAAGAGAAGAGAAGAAAGGAAAAGCCCAAGACGAACAGCGGCGCCCCAAGAGAACCAAATCAACAACCAATTGTGCGTCCTCTCAGTCTGAGAGAGAACCAAATGCGCCTTTTATATAATAATAAAAAAAAACAGCAGTAAGAACTAGAACAAAAAAGAATGTTGTGTGATAAAAAAGAATGGAGGTGCGGGGAATCGAACCCCGTGCCTCTCGCATGCGAAGCGAGCGCTCTACCATATGAGCTACACCCCCACCTTGGAGATCTCTAGAATCAAGCTCTACACTGATTATGTTGCTACATATTATCTGCACACGTCGTTCAGATCTAGCGTTCATGCCTAATATAATGGAACACACTTCCACTATCGTTACCAGGAGGCAAGAGGAGACTATATGCAGTTATATTCAGCAACATGAGATTATATTCAGATGAGATGCAACATATACAACCAGCTGACACCCGACACTTCAGTGCTAATTTTGTGGACACTTCAGTGCTAATTTTGTGGACACAATATCACACGTGGCTTCATTGCGGAGCTCATACAACTATACAAGAAAGGAAAACTCATCAAATACGTAAACATTCTCTTACGCCCGACTGTGCTTCTTCGGACAAGCGTATTTGCAGTGTATACAGTACAGTACAGTCTACAAATGAATGTGTCCAAAATGTCGGATGTTTATTTTTTGCCCTTTGGAGGCTTTTCATCAAGAATAATAACCAGCACACTCATCGAACTTGTACGATAGATGATGATTAATCAACTATACAATTGAGTGTTAGATCAAAATAATTTTGACCCCTGAATGAATTACTACTTCTAGAGATACAAGGAATGCTCATAAGTTAACTACGCTTGGCATAGGCTACAAATGTATATAACATGCATTCCTAAACAAAAAATCATGCCGCTGCAGATCTTTCGTTGTCCGGGTCTTCTATATTCAACGCTTGCAATAACTTTGGCCACGATTCGGGTATTCCTCCTGGTAAATTGAACTCCAAGAGTTTCCCCCGTGCTCTGTAGAATTCCTCCACCGGCTCACTCTGCAAAGATGACAACTTAGAAAAGATAACATGATGCCACGCTGAACAACAACACTACGGTCAAACATATAAGTATTCCAAACATATATTATGTGGGAGTTCCATAATATAGTTTTCATGGTTTGAAGAGGAAGTTCTTTTCCAAAAGGAAAAAGGTTTGAAGAGGAAGTGTGCTCATTACTGCATATGAAACAAAGAATACACATAACTTGTAAATGATAATTTGACTGAACACTAAAAGCGCAATGTTAAAGTTCAATATCATGTCTCAGGATTCCACGCATGCAAATCTAGCATCATTTTTTTTATATACAAGCAAATTCGCTAATTTATAAAAACATTCGCTAATGCATCCTACTAGTACAAAACTACAAATGTAGTATTTAGACCCCACAAATAGAAATATAAGTCCAGGTCAAACTGTCAAAAGGCAAATCTCGGGCCACTGGAACATACCAAATCATGGTAAACACGCAATCGCTCCTTTACCACCTCCTCAGTATCATCTGGTCTAGTGATCAGCTTTGATTCACATTGTGGAGGAGGTAGTAGTGGAGGCATGTACATTCGAGGCCCGCCATTCTCACCCTCAATATCAATGGAGGCCACATTGAAGTTTCCTCCACACTGGCTACACATCCTTCTACCAAGGCATTTTGCAAGCAGAGCTTCTTCTCGGAGTCTGAGATTGATAGCCAAATCAATATTTGTAACTCCTTCGAGTATTTCCTATAAAAGCACACGATGCAATTATTTTGGGAACTGACATGCAGTACCGGTGGATAAGTTTTAACATTCGGTGATATTTATTGTCTCAACCATGATATATGCAACAGAGGTGCAGGGACACTGTCTTAATGCTCACTGGTGCAGTACATAAAAGTAAATTCATGCAACTCTTATCAACTTATTCATGGTTACTAAGTTTATTTAGGCTAGTCATCTATCAGATTAGTGTTAATGACCAAATCGAACTTATTAAAAAATATCAGTGTATTGTTCTACTATAAATAAGACTACCACTACAATCAGGTCACACATTATTGGTGTCAAACAGCACATTTAAGTATATTATTTCCCCCCTAAAGAAAATACAAATGAAAAGGGCTTACTGAGAAGATGCAAGTTATATGTTTTGTATACTCACGGTCGGGTCAAATAACTAGCTCACCGCTTGTTTTATGGTTCTAGGAAAACCATCAAGGATGAACCCCAATTCACCTTTCTCTCCTCCCTCTTCAAGGCGCTTTGACAGCAGATTTATGATGATCTCATCGGACACCAGTTTTCCATGATTCACAATCTCAGAAAGCTGGGAAGAAAGCACATACAAAACAATCAAGAAAAATGGACAGAATCAACTGATAGAACACAACCACAGTGGTGAGGTACAAAACTAAAAGATCATAACAGGGTTCTAGTGGTCTATTTGGCATTGCACCAATAGGCTTATTATCCAAATAAGCCTAAGCTACAGTTAAAGAACCAATTCTAATGGAGTTGACTTCTAGAGTTCACAAGCCTGTGAGGGTTTGTAGGCTGAGTTTATAACCCCCAAAAATAAATAATAAAAAAAAACTCTGAGCTTGTTCTAAAAGCTAAAAAATCACCTTATCTGCTAAAAGCCCAATGAACCGACAGCTTGAAAAACAGTCCACGCCTCTGTACGTTGTGCATGTGTTCAACATTTCGTGGAGCTGTAGTTCTTCTTAGTTGTGCAATCGCATCGCACGTGCTCTTTCCAATGTATGTTGCATGGTAACAAACCCACGCTGATCTCATGAATTGTAGAGGCCTCTGTACCGTGAGGACAAGCTGGTTTGCAGAGAATGATACAAGGAACGGTGGAGCTGTGGTCTGGGGTTGGTCTACTCTCATACAAAAGTAAGGACTCTTTTTTCTATACGCGTCGCAATTTTTTTTTCTATACGCATCACAATTATTCGGTCCTTGGTGCTAAAAAATGCGCATGGTGAGGGAATCCATCAATTAGAATAGCCTTAGTGCTTGGAACAGTGGTGAGATTTGTCCAATCTCTGGGTTTTTTAGATTCTAGATGTTCATTGGTATTACAGATCACGACACGCAATTGACCGCGAGGAAATGGAATTTGCAGAAACGTATGCTCTCTTGTTCATATGTCATCGATGCAGTACCATCCATTTGAAATCAGAACTCCAACACAGAACAACATCACAAGGGGAGACTGAGAGGCGATAACACCTGCTTGGAGAGGGGGCCTGGGGAGGCGAGGGCGTCGCGGACGAGGTCGCCGGTGGCGATGTGGGGCACGCCGAGCAGCTGCGAGAGGCGGCTGGCGTAGGTGCCCTTGCCCACCCCGGGGCACCCCAGGAAGATCCACTGCACGCGCCTCCCGTCCTCCCGATCCCGCCCCCTGCGCCCCGTCACCGCCGCCGCCCTCACCGCCGCCGCGGGCACCTCCTTCGCCGATGCAGCCGCCAGGTTCCGCCGGGACGCGGCGGCGCAGGCTCGGATCGCGCGAGAGATCGCCGACATCTCGCCGGCTTGGGAAACGAAGGAACAGAGATATTTTTCGATTCTTTTCTGTTTGTTTTTCCCCCTGTTCGTGTTTGAGTTGTTCGAGACGGGGGGGAGAGAGAAAAGGAGAGGAGTGTTAGGTATGGGGAAAGAGCTCGTCGGCTCAATGACTAGTGGGCCCACACGTGGTGGGGCCTATTATGTGGGCCCCGATTTAAGCGGTAGGGTCACGTGCGCAAATTAAAAATGCTCTCGTTTAGAAGAGGTGAATCCACGTGGAATCTCGCTAGATTCTACACGTTGGGTTGTCAACTGGGCGTGCGTATTTAATTCGAGAAAACCGCTCACAGTTGACTAGTACTTACGAAGCATTTGCCTCGAAATGTTTTAAAACATTTATCTTTAAGTTGTCACCCTTGTTTTTTTAAAAAAAAGATAGTCAAGGTCACCTTTGTTTTTTTAAAATGTTAATGACACCTTTGAACACATTTTTTTTTTCAATTTCTAATTATTGTTAACAACGAGATTTATTTGTTCCAAACAAATGATAATATTTAGACATGATTTGTCCTATATTCTTGGGAAATTTCTACGTTACTGGCACACTCGTAAGAGAGATAAAAATGAATCAAATTGTAAATAAAATCCATAATTGATAATGGAGGGTGTTCCATGAGCTGACATATATCTCAACTTAGCGTAGTTACTATTCTAGCCATAGTGACTTGTCAGCTTCGGAACCATCCAACAGAAGTAGTGGCGGCTAGTTGGGCGATACGGCACGACCCGAACTGGCCTGACCCATCTTAGCACGGCTCATCCTGGCCAGCAAAACAAACGGGTCGTGCTATGTGGCTCATGTGTTGGAGAGGCAGTCCAAACACGTCCCAATCGCTTTTCGTGTCGTGTTGTGTCGTGTCGGTCCGAGCCCATTTGGCCCGATAGGCTGGTTGCGGGCTACTTAGTCCATTAGGCCCGAAAAAATAAAAAAACTGGAAAACAGAAAAATATGTAGAATTAAAAAAAAAAAGATATGAAAATTGCACAAAAAAAAACAAGACAAGCACGTCGAAAATGTAATAAATAGCTTTATTAATATTCAAATGGTTATATCATTAAAACCTTTACGAGGTAAAAACTCAACATGAGAAAACCTCGGTAAAGGAAAAAGAGTATAACATATAGCTCTACATACATCCTTATTCTACGTGCAGATTTTCGAACACCTCCGACAACTCTGGATTTCTCACAGAGTATTGTATTCGTGAATCAGCTTATTCTCAGTTCTTCACAGTTAGAAGTATCCCCACCATCTCACTTGTGAAATGTGTTCTTCTCTCCTGAAATATTCTTGTAGAAAGACTGAAAGCAGACTCGAAGGAAATCGTCGAGATAGGAACAGTTAACACATCATGTGCAAGTATGGATAGTACGAGATATGCTAACTTATGGTCATGCCACAATTGCAAAACATTGAATTTTTTTGAGTTTAAATCCACCGTATCGCTGTCCAGATAAGCGGATAATTCCTCACTCCTTGGGTGAGAGGTTGGTTTTGGACTTTGTTGAGAAGGTGCCCCTGTAGAAGAAGAAGACTTGGACCTAGAGGAAGAGTCTGCACCCAAAATCTTGCCCCACAAATTTGTCTTGTTACTTAAGATGGGTGCTACTGGAGGTCGTTGTAAGCGGACTCATTGGGACTTATTTTCGTATATTTAGAAAACCTCATGTAACCGAGAACAAACATCTACAAAATAGTTAGAATAGTCTAGCACTGTAGCACCACTAAGAAGATCAAGAACAATATCAAATTAGCCAATTTTAACTCTAAG
Source organism: Hsuehochloa calcarea (assembly GCA_036346395.1). Lineage (NCBI taxonomy): Eukaryota > Viridiplantae > Streptophyta > Magnoliopsida > Poales > Poaceae > Hsuehochloa > Hsuehochloa calcarea. The sequence continues at coordinate 50,542,652 of CM070599.1, forward strand.
ATCTAAAATAAACGTAAATGCATATAGGAAAAGGATTTCTTTGCAATATTTTAGGTATTTAGTTTTCATAGCCAAAACAGCTTATCTTAAAATCGTGTCATTTTTATAGTTTTTTAAATGGCTAGCAATCTGTAAAATACTATGCATAATAATAGGAGATGTTGGATAATAGAGAGCGGACAAAACAACACTGGCCTCATAATTTTTTTTCTCTAAAAACTGAAGTATCTTCTCAACAACGAACCAATGTTGCTCAGTCAATAGTATACTACCGTCAGTGCGTTTGAATAAAAACAGAAAAATACTCTTATATGGTAAAAGACTCTTAAGCATCAGGTAAGTAGAGTTCTATCTTATCGACATGTTCAAACTGAACTTTCTTGGACATACACCCATCGTCCTGCAGAAGTTCTTATATGTTGCTATTTTTGCGTTAGAATTATTAAAGTAAGATATCACATCGCAAAAAACTTTAATATACGAATTCAACCTCTTCAAACCACATTTGACTATAAGATTAATAATACAATAAGTGCATCGCTGATATAGCAAGAATGAATCAGCGTATGTACTCAACATTGGAGTAAGAATATCCATGACCCTAGAGTTCGAAGCGGCATTGTCTAAAGTAATTAAGAATATTTTATCTGTAAGACCAAAGTCTTCAACGACTTTGATAATATAGTCCACAATACTTTTCACCAGTGTGTGCTACATCAATTAATTTGAAATCTATAATTATTTTCTTCATTACCCAGTCATTATTAATATAATGAGCAAGTACACTAAGATAATCCTCCCTAACTCGACCACTCCATATTTCCGAGGTCAAGGTCACAAAAAATGTGCACATACTAAACAATTCCTTTATTTTATTACGACGTTCATTGTAGTATTTTACTAGATCCCTAGTATTTTACTAGATTCATAGTTGTTATTTGTCTAGAAATGATAAAAAAATCTAGGATTATGTGCAGTCCTAATGTAAGTTTGGAAAGCAGTAGACTCCCTAAAGCCTCCTCGAAAGCAATTAAACGACAGAGAGATTGACGTGCTATCTCAGGATCTCCCAGATACATACCGTATCGTCGGGGTTGTACTGCAGCTGCGTGTGTCTCATCACCAATCCTTGCGTGGCTTTACATCTTGTATCATGTCTAGGCAAGTGTCACATTCCACCTGTAGACCTTGCAGACAATTCATTGCGATAAATTTTACAAATAGCATATGGTACCTTATTTCCCTATGCTTTATTGTTCTGTCGAAAATCTCCCACACTCCCGATGTAGACAGCCTCAACCTTTTTGCTCTAGTGGTCGCTGACGAAGATGCTGTCATGGAGACTGATGACGGAACTCCGCTACACCCTTTCGCTAACAACTGTGTTTAGTTTGAGGCAGCCACAGCCTCCATGGATGCAACTTCTTTCGGTGGAAGTCTGTAATCTTCAATAGCAAAGCTACCATATTTTTTCATAACGAAAACTGCAAAATCAAAACTAACACTATGAGGAGGGGGATATGGTGACTATTTATAGAATTTTTTTTGCTACTTTAAACCCCCAAAAGGTAAAAAAACGGTCGATTTTTTTTTTTTGAAAATCCGAACGTTACAGCTCAAACGAGTCGTGCTCGGCACGACCCAACGCACGAAATGTCCCAGGCACAACCTATCGTGCCGCGCGGTCCACCCACCCCTTCCTCTCCCCCTATCCCAACTCCTGCCACTTCTCCTCCCGACTCCCTCCCTTCCCGAGCTGGCTACCTCGCCTTCACCTCCCTCCGCCGATGCCGTCCCACCCTCCTTTTCCTCTCCTCCTCGTCGCGGCACCCGTGCCCCCTTTGCCTCCTGGCCTCTCGGAGCCTTCTCCTCCCTCCGCTCGTGTGCCCTGCCACCTTCTCCTCCCTCTGCACCGGCTGCTGGCGTCGCCCCGCCCTCCTACTCTTCTTCCTCTCCTCCTCGCCTGTGCGACCTTCGCCGCCCCTTCTCCCTCCTTTGATTCGACGCCACCCCGCCCTCCTCCCTCGCCGTCGGCTAGCTGCCTAGGTACTCCCCCTGGCTCCCTCCCTCAGCCTCTTTGCACACGGGCCACATGGGCCGTGCTGGGCTCGTGCCGTGCCTAGCACGACCCGACACCGTTCACGTCGTGCCAGGGGCAGCCCAAGCACGACACGGACCTTCGTGTTGTGCCCGCCCGATCGATGAATAGTATGGGCCGTGCCGTGCCGGAGCTCTAGCCACCTCTAGATAGAAGCAAGGGGCTCGCTGCCGTGACCAAATTGGAATCCTATGCTTTGATGTAGAGGATCTACGGTACATAGATATTAAGATCGGTCTCCATCATTTGATAAAAAATTGAAGGATAATATCAATAGTTATATTGTTGCTATAATATTTTGCTGCAGAGGATCTGGAACCAACGCGAACAGCATTTCGGTTGGTTTGGTTTGGTTTGGCGTGGAGCAATCTCGGTCAGCAAGCAGGCATACCTTTCAGCGAAAGAGCACGAGAATGCCGTGCACTTCTCTTCCTCCTCCACCCTGGAAAATGCAAGTTGCAATGACAATAACAACAAAGATACGAGCAAGCAACCCAACCAAACAACATTGAACTCGGCAAATGTCTCATTAATAATAATACCAAGTACCACCATACTAATAGTTCAGTGCCCAAGAACAAGGACTCAGGCATCGACCCCGGTCTATTCCAGGCAGAACGAGAAAATCAAAGATACAACACAATAATTTAGGATTTTGCAATCAATCGCGTGCGCCGACTCGGATGGATTGCACTTGTTTGGCCCTTCCTGGCTTCAGGAAGCAACGAGGAAATCGATCCAATGCCGGCATGGCGGAACGGAGTTAATTTACGTCCTGCAAATCTGAAGAGGAGCGACGACTTCAGCCATCTCGCAGGCCGCGACCTGAACTAGGTCCGGGATGCCCTTCAGCATCAGGAGGCGCTTCCGGCAGTCCTCGGCGGCGGCGAGGCCCGACGAGTAGGCGCCGTGGACGGACCCCGAATGGTCGGCGCTGGCTGCCTCGCCGGTGAAATACAGGCTCTCCACTGGTGCAGAGAACCTGGCGCATACATCGGACGGCTTTCCGACCAGGTCGCATGAATAGGACCCGAGAGAGTTCGGGTCAGAACCCCTGCGTGATACCAAATACTGCGTCTGCAACAACGGATCAGCAAATGCAAACGTGTTAAGCCACAGAAACAAGCATCACAAAATGCGTGTGTTAGTCACAGAAAGAAGTACTATGAAATGAAGTGTGTAATGACAACTTACAGGTTCAGTAGCATCTGGTAGCATTTTCTTCATGTGAGACACGACTAGTAGCCTCCTTGTCTGAAAGTTTCTCCACCGCCTGAGCAAATCTTCCAGCAGCCATGTACACTAGGACCGGATTGCCGGTAGCCTTGTGGAGGTTCAGGAAGTAGCCACATGTTTTAGGCGTTGGGCCAACCATCCCCAACACCTCCACGTTCGGCCAGAACACCTTGTCGAAGTGCATGGCAACCTTGTTCTCAATACCAACGCCGAGGTCAGCAATAGCAGAGCTCTTCCAAGGGGGGCAGTTCAGGCTCAAACTTGATTGTGTTTGCCTTGAGCACACCGAGCGGCACGGAAATTATGCAAGCGTCGGCAGAGTAATTTGTTCCATCTTCAACGGTGACTGTCACTCCGTTGAATTGGCGAAATTATGCAAGCGTCGGCAGAGTAATTTGTTCCATCTTCAACGGTGACTGTCACTCCGTTGAATTGGCGAGCAATTTTGGTTACCCTGAGGGTTTAGCAGTAGCAATAGCAAAGCAAGCAAAACTATTAAGCAATAGCAATTTGCGATTAAAAGAAAATGGTGACGTTATCCAGTCAGGCAAAACACAACAAAGCTTCAAAATGATTATGGTTTCACTCAAATAGCATATGCAATTTAAGTACTTTAAACACTTGACACCTGCTACAGTATTTGTCCGTACCGTGTTTTCATGAAATGTCTATACATAAAAAAGAAGAGGTATACATACTGAAATTATCCCTTGTGTCATATGCTAGGGAAGCAAAAAAAACACCTTTGATTAAGCCGGATGTCAAGACCTTGAGCAAGAGCCTGAATTACAGGATAGTATCCATTCACCTTCAGACCATGACCACCAGTAAGAACACGCTCCTGCAGATCGAAAAACAATTCAATGATAAGTAAGACTGCAAACGACTGGCAAGTTTTCCCCCCGGAAAACAAACTTAAGGCACCATAGAATGCAATAGTCTACTAAATTCTGATTGCAGTAGTGATTTTGCGCTAACCTGATCCCAGTTTTTCAGAGATATTTCATCTGCATCTGCAGCAAACCAGGCCTCTAGCCGGCAGACACACCATTGCAAGACTTGATCATCTAGCCCTTGTAGCCTACAAAAATGGTAACTATATTAGTCAAGCTCTTATGCTGCAACCAACGAATTTATGATTTATCTCTAAATAAATTAACGATGACAACATGGTACAAGATTGCACATACTTTAGATGAGGGTGCCTCTCAAGCACAATTGAAATTGCTTGTAGAAGGGGCATGCCATTTTCCTGCTCATCACGTACTTTCACCATCTGCAATTCAACACAAGTTTTAAAGTAAGCCAGGAAAGCTCTTAAAGAGGCACAAAATTAAGTACAAAGTATGAATTGCTTCACTATGTACCTCCTCAAGAATTATCTCAAATGTTTCTCCAACTTTAGCAACCGTCTCCTTTGGAACCTGATGTCCCTCCTTATCAAATAGAGCATAACTGTAGAGGAATTAAATATAAGAGTAAGAAAGGTAAAGAAATATGTGGGTTGGCAAAAAAGAGAGAGTTAAGTTTAAGAGCTAATAGACCACCTTTCTAAATCATGATCGTACAGAACAGAGTTGTCGCCACTAGTGCGATATAACCTCAGCCCAAGATAGCCAATCAATGGTGCCAATGAATTCTCATTGCACACGCCGTGCAGCCTGAATTTTTTATAAACACCAACGCACGCAAAAAAAAAGTAATTAACAGCTCATACGGATAAACTATACAGAGGATTGCTCCCATTAAGCAATTTGAGCGAGACTAAGTGACTAACCATGAGGCTCCCATATCAACTGGGCATCCAAAGGAGTAGTTGGTGTGAACACGGCCACCAATTCGATCTCTCGACTCCAAAACAGTCACCTGTCGTGCAGCATTGGCATCAGTTAACAGCACACCACAAATCATCAAATTGATGGAGATAGCATAAGGTACATCACTGTAGAAGTGAAGATCTGAATTCGTTACCTCAAACGAAGCATTGGAGAGAGCACGAGCTGCTGTAACCCCCGAGATGCCCCCACCGATCACGATGACGGACGGAGGCGAAGCACATTGCCTCTGAATGGTCTGAAGCAAAAAGGCCTGAAATACATGAGTTCACAGGAATTATTCTCTAATTAGCGCTCAAAATTAAGGGAACATAATCTCTTGAGAGTTTCCAGTTCCGTACTCTGAATAGCGGATACCAACTGCACTATAAATATCAGATTTGCACTCAATTGATCATCTGAATGATTAGATTAGGACAATTTGTTTTAAATCTCCTCTCAACATAAAAAATTCCCCTTTTTTACAATCAAACAGCATAAAACACTAAATGAATTTTCAGAAGAACACAAATATCATACCTCCAGTTTTGAGGCCATTGGGATCCATAGCCGCCGCCGCGGCCGAAGAAGAAGTAGAAGAAAAGGGGGAACAAGAAGCAGCAGAAGATCCCCGCGTCTCCGCACACGCAGCCGTAGACACGAACGCCGTTTACAAGAGATCACTACTACTAATACTACTACTTAAATTCCAATTACTACTACTACTAATACTGGCGCTACGTATGGGAATCGAGATGAAGAAGACAAAGATGAGGAGGCCGTCCTGGAGGCGGCTGGGGTCGGAGCAGCGGCGGTGCGCAAAGCAGCTCATACCCCTATCTGGCTCCAAACCGGCAACTCGAGGTTCCCCCTTCCCCCACACCTCTCCCTCCGAGGAGTCGATCGATCGCGGGAAGTTTTCCTCTCCAGGAGGTGGCTTTGATCTGGTTGGCTCGTGAGTTTTTTGGGATGGAGTTTGCGGCTTTCCTTCCTTGCTCGGCTTGGTTTGGTTTGGTTTGAAAGTAGAGGAAGGATGGGGTTTTGGGGAGCATTATATAGAGCGGAGGAGGAGGAAGTTGGCAACGAGCCAACGACACGGAGCGGCGCTTTGCTTTGCGTAGCCGCGTGGGTCTGTCGGCTGGCAAGTGGGCCGGCCGCCTTAAGGCAGTGTGTATTTCTTCGCCTTCTTTTCCTTTTCCTTTTTTTGCGAAAAAAATTAGTTTGGCTGGGAAATCGCTGTTACATTTAGCTGTTCTGTGGTTATTATACTGAATATCTGATGCGACTGAATAGAATGGAATGGAATGGAATAAAGATTGCAAGTTGTAACATCCCAAAATTTTGGTTTTTTTTTCAAATTTTTTTTAAAGTAATTAATTCAAAGTGTTGGATTTCTTTTGGAGTTTTGGTTTTTATTTAAATTCCTAATCCAAAAATTCAAATCCATTTCGACCGTCACAATTCAAAATTCATCAAATTCAAATTCAAAATTCAAAATTCAAAATTCAAAGTTTGCAATTTGAATTTTACTATGAAATCTTTTTATTTTCCCTCTTCTCTGTCCTTTTTTCCTTTTTTCTCTCTCTCTTCTTTCCTCCTTCTCTGCCTGGCTCTGCCACTGCTCACCCCGAGCAACCTAGCGCACCCGAGCCGCCCTGGCCGCCGTGCCATGCACGCCATGCTGTCCATCACGCTCGCGTTACCGACGATTCCAACTCCGTCCGCGAGTATAAATGGAAGCTTCAGCAGCCCTTCTACCCCCTTCGCACCCCCTATAAACCCCATAGCCATCGGAACTCCGACGTTATCGTATTTCCTGTTTTCCCGAGCGTCGGCCGCCACACCCATTTTTTTTTGTGATTCCTTCAATCGGGTAATTTTCTTGATGTCTACATCGCATCACGACGTGTTCCCGAGCATGACGATCAATACCCCTAAATCAATTTCATTTTTCGTGCAGTGCATCGTCGGAATTTCACCATTTCTACTTCTAGGCCAATGTCACCCCCGTCGATCGATCTTCTTCCTTGGTGAGTATTTCTCCGAGTGAACCACGTCACGACGCGTTCCCGGCCATCCTCCACCTTTCCCCTCTCAATTCGTTCAATTTCTCACCATAGAGTGCCGCTGCCGCCGTCGTCTCTTTGCTACCGCCGATCGCTATGGAGCCGCCACATCAACCAACCTCCAGCCTCCCCGTTTGGCCCCAAACCATCCCTATGTCGGCGCGTAGCCCGTGATCACCTCCATTGCCTCCTCGCGCCACCGGACTGCAGCCGCCACCGCAGCCGGCGGTAACCCCGTCCCTCCACGACGGCGCCGCCACCACCTGTACGTAGAGGACCCCTCCGTGGTTCCATTTTGGAGGTTCGCTGTCCACCCCGCTACCTTCCTCGCCGGTGGCGCCGCCATGCCCGAGCCGCCTAGGAGTTCTTATGTTCTTCTCCGTGAATGTTCTCTGTAATTAGTTCTCTCGAGTCTATGACCTTATGGTCCCTCTAGTGATTGACTCATTCCATTCCTTTCATTTCTTCTCTGTCATTTCTCTTGCAAGTGGGCCTTCATGTCATACACACAAATTTATTTGCTCTACACTGTAAATGTCAAAGCAGTAAAATCCAGATAATATTCCCTCTCCTTCCAATTTTTTAGGAATTTAAATTTCCGGTAAATCTTCTGGGTGTTCGTACTCCTTCATACGAACTCCGATTCCGTTGATTCTTGTTCCTAAATTCTTATAAATTCATTATCCACCTTCCAGTATTTATTTTATAGTTTTTAGATTTTATTTTATTTATGCTATTTATTTTGGTTCGATTAGCGTGTGTAGAGTCCGACGCCGCCGACACCAGTTTGGATCAACTAGAAGTGTTAACCTTCAACTACAAAGGCGAGTCTCCTTTGAACATTTTGTACCTATGATTTTTTAAATTATGTTTTGAGTTTTAAAAGTATTATGTATTGCTAATTCACATAAAATGATAAGTTCAAAGTGTAGTTTGTTAGTTAAACCTAAAATTTGCAATGTCTTCTTTGATAATGGTGCCCTATACCTTTGTAACCATAGCATAGTAATTCTACAATATTGAATAAAACATTATGAAATAGTTAAAAGCGATAAAATTGCTTAAACATGCTTTTCGGTCTTGATCAGCCTTTGGTGGAAAAACCATTATTACCCTTTATGCTTTATTTGGAAAATGTGTGACATTAGGTAATGTTAGTATTTGAAAAATAAAATAAAATTATGAAAATTTGGTTCGACTTGGGCGGATGGTACGAGAACTTGTATTGTAGTAAGTTCCGCCCAAGTCATATTAATGACCGACACTTCTGACTATCAAAACTAAGCAACACCATACAACCACATGTCTTAAAATGAGAAGAATTTGGCCAACTAATTTGCCGAGTCCAAGCATTAAACTCGCAGGTTGTAGTTGGTAGGTGATCTCTTGATTATGGTAACTGTACTATCATATTTTAGGTCGTTGAAAGCATCTAGGCCCCTAAAAATTGTATTTTGGTAATTAATGACATTATGTGAATATGGGACTAACATGTTTGTTGAAGTGATTACAAGGCATAGTCCCAAATGACAAAGTGAAACCAAGGAGCTGCATGTCAAAGAATGTTGAGATGATGGAATTGATCTCAAAGACAAGGTACAAATAGACTAGGACCCCTTTGAATTTTACCGGTCTTTGGAGTATGGAGGAAGACCGGATTATAGGATAAATATCGTACTATTAAGGGGGAGCTTGTCTAGTAGCTTGAAAGCATCTCATTATGCCTTTGGATCAACTTAGGATCATGCATGTTCTTTTGGTTTGGTTTAAAAAGAAAATCCTTTTTCTCTAGACACAATCGGAAGTTCCGGCATGTGTACTGCGGAACTTCCGCTGTGCGGTTCCTCCGAAAAGACTGCGGCTTGATTTTTCCAGAGAGCATCCATTTTCGGGACTTAGCCGATTTCTCGAAGTGCGGAAGTTCCGCAATGATATGAGCGGAAGTTCCGATTATCGGTTGCTCCGAAATATGTACGGTCGAATTTTTCCAGAGAGCATCCGTTTTTGGGACTTAGCCGATTTCTCGAAGTGCGGAAGTTCCGCAATGATACGAGCGGAAGTTCCGATGATAGGTTGCTCCGAAATATGTGCGGTCGGTTTTTTCCAGAGAGCACCCTTTTTGGGGACTTAGCCGTTTTCGCGAGTGCGGAAGTTCCGCTGTGGAAAAAGCGGATCTTCCGATTAATCGGAAGAACCGAAATCTAGTTGGCGGAAGTTCCGCACATAAATCCAACGGCTAGTTCAGAGCATTTAATGCTCACTGTAATGACCGTTACAGTGCACTCGAGTGAAGGGCGGAAGTTCCGCACATTGCACTGCGGAAGTTCCGATTTTCCTGAGTTTTGCCTGATTTTCTGCATAACGGTCATATTTGGTTGTGGGGGGTATAAATACACCCCCACCAGCTCAAGGACGTAGTTGTTGAGCATTCATTCAATTCATTTGAGCCTTGAGCACTCCTCTCACTCCTCATTTACTCTCTTTGCACACATTTGTGAGGTAGTGAGCAAGAACAAGAGCATTGCATTATTAGTTGATCCTTTGGCTCTTGATTGCCGTCAAGTGAAAGGTCAAGTTCTATTCTCTTGGTGCTTGTCGGCACCTAGACGACTTGGCGGAGGTTGCTCGGTGATCTCTTCAAGAAGCTTGTGAAGAGACCCGTTGCCGTTTGTGATTGGTCGGTGTTCACCAACTCCGGAGAGGAGGAAGAACAACCAAGTGATCGAGGGTAGGCTTAATTTGTGGAGCCGGCTTGAGTGGATCAAGCTTCCTCAACGTGGACTAGTGAAGATCGACAAATCTTCGATACCACGGGAAAAACCCCCTTATCCTTGTGTGGTTAATTCTTGTCTTTACTTATTGCACTTATTTTTGTAGCTCATATATTGTGATAAATATCTTTGATTAGAGTATCTTGCTAATTTGGGTAATTTGATTAAGAAAATTTAGAAACCTCCTATTCACCCCCCCTCTAGTCGGTTATCCTTGATCCTACAAGTGGTATCAGAGTTTGGTCTCTCTAATTTTAGACTTAACCGTCTAGGAGAGAAAGGATGGCTAGCGAGGGAATGTCTATAGGCAAGGCTCCTCTATTTGATGGATCAAATTATTCTTATTGAAAAATTAGAATGCCAATTTATTTAAAGGCCATGAGCCCAAGCGTATGGAGAATTGTAAGTGAAGGTTTCGTTATGCCACTTGATCCCACACACCCCACGGATCAAGACGAACGAAACTCTCACCTCAATGCTCAAGCAATGAATGCTCTCTTTGGAGCTTTAAACGCGGATGAGTTCAATCGCGTGAGCAACCTTGAAACTACTCACGAGATATGGACCACGCTTTCTGAAATTCATGAGGGCACATCCACGGTTAAAGAAGCCAAATTGCATAGGCTTAGGATCAAATATGAGACATTTACAATGTTGCCTCAAGAGAGTATCACCGAAATGTACTCTAGACTCAACAACATTGTAAATGAGCTCAAGGGTCTTGGTACTAATTTGCTTGACATTGATGTTGTCTTAAGATGCTTAGGGCTCTTCCCGACAAGTACGAGATGTTGGTGACATTGTTTCTCAACTCTCCCGAGTTGCCAAGAATGACACCAACCGGGCTTTTGGAAAATCTCATCACAAATGAGCTCTACAAGAAAGACAAAGAAGAGCTCATGGAGTCCACTTCTTCAAGAAAGAAAGTTACCGCTTTTAAGGCAAAAGCGGAATCAAGCGATGAAGAAGATGAGGATGAAGACTCCGAGGAAGAGTTTGCCCTCCTTGTGAGGAGGATGAAGAAGTTCATGAGGAGACGTCCTCATCGAAGCTTCAATTTCGATAAGATTGCAAAAGGGCAATCATCCAATGAGAAGAAGCGCTATAGCAACATTCGTTGCCATGAGTGTGATGAGAAGGGTCACATTGCCTCTCATTGCCCAACCAAGAAGGATGACAAGGGTAAGTCATCAAAGAAGAAAGAATTCAATGGAAAGAAGAAGCTTTTCAAGAAGCTTCACAAGGATGGCAAGAATGAAGCCCATATTGGAGAATGGGACTCCGACAAGGAGTTTTTGATTCGACTCGACTCCGATATTGAGGGGTCCTCCAAGAAGAGAGGACTTGTCGGTATTGCCATCAAGGAGGCTCCATCGCTATTTTCAACTCCCACTTGCCTCATGGCAAAAGGAGAAAAGGTAAAATCTCTTGATAGTGAAGAACCCTCCTATGATGAGCTCATGGATATGCTTGAAGAATTAAATGAATATCTTAGAAAGGAAAAGGCTAAATTTAGAGTCTTAAAGAAAGAGCATATATCTTTAAAGAACTCTTATGATGAATTAAAAGAAGCTCATGATTTGCTTGTCCAAGATAAGTCTTACACTAGCATTGGTATTGCTTGCGATATTCAAGAAAAAATACCTAGTGTAAACATTGCTAGAACTAGCATATCCACCTCTTGCGATGATTTGCTTGCTATACCATGTAGCTCAAGTGTTGATTCAAAAATTGAGAATGCTAAATCTTGTGATAAGCTATTTGTAGAGAATAGTAAGCTAAAGGAGCAAGTCACCAAGCTAAGTAAGAGCTTGGAAAGATGTTTCAAGGGTAAATCTACTCTTGACAAGCTTTTGAGTGAGCAAAGGTGCTCATTCAATAAGGAAGGACTTGGGTATGTGCCCAAGAAAGGTAAGAAACCGGTAAACAAGCCCGTGAGGTTTGTTAATCAAAATGGCAAGTTTTGCCAAAAATGCCGGGAAATAGGACATGTTCAACAAAAGTGTCCTATTGGTAAGGTTTCATCAATTGGCTTGTTTGATTCTTGTTATATGCTAAAAAAGGCCAAAGATGGGAAAGTGATTGATAGGTTTGTTGGCACCTCAATTTTAGGTGTTAAGAAGAATGCTATTTGGGTGCCCAAATCTTTGATAACTAACCTCTAAGGACCCAAACAAATATGGGTACCTAAAAGAACTTGATTTCTTTTGTAGGTGAACTACAAGACCGGTGGAACGCATTGGGTGCTCGATAGTGGATGCACTCAACACATGACCGGAGACCGGAAAATGTTCACCTCATTTGAGAATGGGAGCGGAAATGAAAAGATCACATTTGGTGACAATAGCAAAGGAAAGGTAATTGGCTTAGGTAAAATTGCTATCTCAAATGACCTTTCCATTTCAAATGTATCTTTAGTGGAAACATTGAATTTCAATTTGCTATCCGTTGCTCAATTATGTGATCTTGGATTAACTTGCTATTTCTCTAAAAAGGAGGTTACTATTTTTAAAGAAAAAGAAAAAGAAATGATTTTTAAAGGTTTTAGATTTGGCAATCTTTATTTGGTTGATTTCTCCTCAAATGAATCTTGTTTGAAAACTTGTTTGATTGCAAAAACTTCAATGGGTTGGTTATGGCATAGAAGATTAGGTCATGTGGGAATGATTCAACTTAAAAAGCTTTTTAAACATGACTTAGTGGTTGGCTTGAAGGATGTGAAGTTTGAGAAAAATAGACTTTGTAGTGCTTGTCAAGCCGGAAAGCAAGTGGCTAACTCTCATCCTTCCAAAAGTATCATGTCAACTTCTAAGCCATTAGAGCTCTTACATATGGATTTGTTCGGGCCAACAACCTATAAGAGCATTGGGGGCAATAGCTATTGTTTAGTCGTTGTAGATGATTACTCTAGATATACATGGGTATTCTTCTTATATGACAAAGGTGAAGCCTCTAAGATTTTTAAAAGTGTTGCAAAAAGGGCTCAAAATGAATTTGATTTCAAAATAAAGAAAATCTGTAGTGATAATGGTTCCGAGTTCAAAAACACTAATATTGAAGATTATTGTGATGAACTTGGAATAAAGCATGAATTTTCCACTACCTACACTCCGGAGCAAAATGGAGTTGTAGAGAGGAAAAATCGTACATTAATAGAAATGGCTAGGACAATGCTTGATGAGTATAATACTTTCGACCGCTTTTGGGCGGAAGCCATTAATACCGCTTGTCATGCCATAAATCGTCTTTATTTACATAGGCTTTTGAAAAAGACTTCCTATGAACTCCTTATTGGAAGAAAACCGAACATCTCTTACTTTAGAGTATTTGGTTGCAAATGCTATATCTTAAGAAAGGGTGTTCGACTTTCTAAATTTGCAAGTCGGTGTGATGTTGGTTTTCTACTAGGTTATTCTTCAAATAGCAAAGCATATCGTGTCTTTAACAAAACTAGTGGTATTGTTGAAGAAAGACACGATGTACAATTTGATGAAACTAACGGCTCTCAAGAAGAGCAAGAAGATTTTGATGATGTAGGAAATGGAGCTCTCATGGAAGCAATGAAGAATATGCAAATTGGGGACATTAAGCTTAAAGAAGATCAAAATGAACCATCATCGTCCACGAGAGTTGAGCCACCTACCTCTTCCGTGACAAATGAAATTAATCAAAATCAAGAAGATGTCAAGGAAGGTGATCAATCATTGAATCTACCTCAAAGGATCCACAACGCAATAGCTAAAGACCACCCAATAGACCAAATATTGGGTGAAGTAAGCAAAGGTGTCCAAACTCGCTCTCGTATTGCTTCTTTTTGTGAACATTACTCTTTTGTTTCCTCTTTGGAACCAAAGCGTATAGATGAAGCACTAGAAGATCCGGATTGGGTGAATGCTATGCATGAGGAGCTGAATAACTTCGCCCGAAATGATGTTTGGACAATGGTGGAAAGACCCAAGGAACATAATGTTATTGGCACAAAATGGGTCTTTCGAAATAAACAAGATGAAAATGGAGTTGTGGTAAGAAACAAGGCAAGGTTAGTTGCTCAAGGATATACTCAAGTTGAGGGTTTAGATTATGATGAAACATTTGCACCCGTAGCAAGACTTGAGTCTATCCGTATTTTACTTGCTTTTGCATCATGCTTTGATATTAAATTATTTCAAATGGATGTTAAAAGTGCCTTCTTAAATGGCAAAATATCTGAACTTGTTTTTGTTGAACAACCTCCGGGTTTTGAAGATCCCAAAAATCCTGATCATGTGTATAAACTCTCAAAGGCGCTATATGGTTTAAAGCAAGCTCCTAGAGCATGGTATGAGCGCCTTCGAGATTTTCTACTCTCTAAGGGATTCAAAATCGGAAAGGTTGATACAACTTTGTTTACTAAAATTATTGATGGTGATTTCTTTGTTTGTCAAATTTATGTTGATGATATAATTTTTGGTTCCACTAATCAAGATTTTTGCAAAGAATTTGGTGATATGATGTCTAGGGAGTTTGAGATGTCAATGATAGGAGAACTCAGTTTCTTCCTTGGACTTCAAATCAAACAACTCAATGATGGGGTCTTCATAAGTCAATCCAAGTATGTGAAGGACTTACTCAAAAGATTTGGCATGGATGACGCAAAGCCCATCAAGACTCCCATGGCTACAAATGGACATCTTGATCTAAACGAAGGAGGTAAATCTCTTGATTTAAAGCTTTATAGGTCTATGATTGGTAGTTTGCTTTATCTTACCGCATCTAGGCCCGATATTATGTTTAGCGTTTGCATGTGTGCACGTTTTCAATCGGCTCCAAAAGAATGTCATTTCATGGCTGTCAAAAGAATATTAAGATATTTAAAGCATTCCTCAAGTATTGGCCTTTGGTATCCAAAAGGTGCTAAATTTGATTTGATTGGATATTCGGATTCGGATTATGCGGGTTGTAAAGTGGATAGAAAGAGCACATCAGGGAGTTGTCAATTCTTAGGTAGATCCTTAGTGTCATGGTCTTCTAAGAAACAAAACTCTGTTGCCCTTTCCACCGCCGAAGTCGAATATGTTTCTGCAGGTAGTTGTTGTGCACAATTGCTTTGGATGAGGCAAACATTGATGGACTATGGAATAACATTTGATAAAATGCCTCTTTTGTGTGATAATGATAGTGCAGTGAAAATAGCCAACAACCCTGTCCAACATTCAAGAACCAAGCATATAGATATCCGCCATCATTTTCTTAGAGATCATGTGTGCAAGGGAGATATTGAAATTAGCCACATTTGCACTGAAAATCAATTAGCAGATATCTTTACCAAACCTTTAGATGAAGGCCGCTTTTGCCTATTGAGGAATGAGTTAAATGTCATTGACTATTCAAATGTCGCTTGAACTTTTGTCACATGCACTTTGGGTCTTAGTTGCATTTTTGTCTATTTTAAGATGCTTTTACTCAAATTTTCGCTCCAAATGTGATATACTAGTAAAAATTACTTTCTTATATAGACATTAGTCTTTTCATTGCATAATAATCTTGAATGATACTTGGTTGAGTGCAAAAACTAAGGATTATTTGCAAAATCTTCAAATTCAACTCCTCCTTCCAGAAGTGTCAGGATAATCGGAACTTCCGGCCCTCCAGGCGCGGAACTTCCGTTTTCCGGAACTTCCGCTGTTGAGTTGCGGAGCTTCCGTTTTCGACTCTCTTAGAGCGTCGGGATAATCGAACGACCGGCCCTCCAGCGCGGAACTTCGATGTCCGGAACTTCCATTGTTGAAGTCGGAACTTCCGCTTCCGTGGTGAAGCATTTATTGCCTGCGGTCCCTCCGTTTACTTATCTCTCTCCAGCCGCCTGCTATTCTCTCCCAACAGCTTCTCTTCTCCAAAAACCCCACCGAAAAATCTTGCTTGTTCTTCGGTGATTTCCTCAATCTCGACCGATCTCTTGCATCCCCAGGGTTCAATCACTCCTTTGCTCAAGGTATTTCCAATTCCTTTTTGGATTTTTACCTCTCATGAACCCTAGGTTAAGATTTTGGGGAAAATGAAATGTGGATGAAATCTGTGGTTGATTCTTGGGCAAATCAGTTTATTCAGTATTGTATGATGTTTATGCATCGATTTCATGGACTCAATCCATCAAAATACTGAAAAATCCAAAATCTCTATTGCCCTAGAGTCGGCTCAGGATAATCGGAACTTCCGCCGTTGAAAAGCGCGGAACTTCCGCTAGCGGTAGTTCCGGCGTTCAACTTGCGGAGCTTCCGATTATCCTGACAGAACCAGAGTTTTTCATTTCCTTTTGAATCATCCTTTGACACTCCATCCATTGTTATTTTTGAAGATGCCTAGGATGAAGGTCTCTGTCCCAAAGAGCTATTCAGATGCCGGCGCATCTTCTTCGAGAAATGAGGAAGAATTGAAAGAAATTGAGGATCAAAGAGAATCCTCTGAAAATTCAGAAACAGAAGAAAGTGCATCAGGTGAAGGGTCTGAATCTGAGTCTGATGAGGAGTTAGGAGAACCGGAAGAGCCTGAAATTGATCTTAAGGCACTCACAGCAGACGATTACGCTCTTCTTCGGATTAAAGATCAATATTCTCTTCCTGGAAATTGTGATGACCCTCGATTTCATACAAAGTTTCAGAGGCAAGTCTATGATCTTTTCTATGGACCAAACAAACCCTTTGCTGATCACAAGTACATTAATTGGTCCTACCTCAACGGGCTTGATAAATATGAGGGTACCTACAGGCTCTTTCAATAGTAGGATTCATAACTTTGTGGCAATAAAATGCAACTACAGTGATGAACTCATTCGACAGTTTTATGCCACAGTGTGCATTCCTCCTGACTTTTCTCAGCTCACTTGGATGACAGGGACAGTGAGATATTCTTGCTCAAAACGTGCCTTTGAACGTGCATTGGATATCGAGTCGAGCAGATATGAGCAAATCTATGATAGAACAGTTCTCCCTCTTTCAGCCTGGACTCAGTTCTATGACACTACACAGAGATTTATCCCTGGTAAGATAACAGGACTTCTTCCTATTCCCAGCTTGGTAAATAGGATCATTAATCATACCATGTTACCAAAGAGCGGGAATTATGATGCAATTAGAGGACATGTTTGGAATATTTTGGAATGCATCATGTATGGAAGAAAGTTTGATGTAGTGGATGTCATCATAAGGGAGATAGTAGGCACAAAGAATGATCGAATCAAGCGGATAAACTTTGCACCTTATATTATGGCTTTGATCATTCGTCAGACTGGTTATAATAGAGCTACACCTTCAGCGCATAAAGCCTATAAACCAAGAGAAGGTCCTCCAATTCCTGCCAATCTTCAGCGTGCTCCAGCAGAAGAACCTGAAGCTGCACCTGCTGCTGCTGCTGCTCCTCCACAAGGTCAAGCCACTATGGATCAAATTTATGCTACCTTGTTGGAAATGAAGGCGTCTCAGAGACCTTTCAGGCGGCGACCACTTCCAGATTGGATGCTTTTGAGGCAGCCACCACTTCCAGGCTCGACGCCCACACTGCCAGTCTTGACGCACTTTCAACCAGGTTCGCAGAGCAGTTTCCTCCACCTGTTCGTTTTGGACGGCGTCGCCTTCGCTCTCCTCCTGGTGGTCCTCCTGCTGATCCTCCTGTCGCTCCTCCGGTTGATCTTCCTGTTGTTCCTCCGGTTGATCCTCCACAAGATCCTCCTGCGGAGTGACCCTTTTGGCCCTTGATGACAAAGGGGGAGAGGAGTGTGTTAATGAGAGAGAGCTTGTGGTGTTTAAAGGGAAAACCTATCTATTATAATATTGTAATATATAGCTGTCATTTTGACTATGGCTTGTAATGACTCTGTTTGACAACTTGATGCTTATGATGATATATTGTTATCTTATATTTTTGTTGTTCTTGGATCTTTGATTAATGATGAATGACCATGTGATGTGAATGCTCTATCTTTATTGTCATTTGTTCTCTTCCAAGTAACAACGTTCTACAGAAACTCCGCCGAAAATTCCTGAAAATCCAAACATGTGCTTTACATTATCTTCTACTCAATATGCACATGTTAAGGGGGAGCTTTCTGTTTCAAACCAACTATCTCTCACAACTTTATTGTGTTGTCATCAATTACCAAAAAGGGGGAGATTGAAAGCATCTAGGCCCCTAAAAATTGTATTTTGATAATTAATGACATTATGTGAATATGGGACTAACATGTTTGTTGAAGTGATTACAAGGCATAGTCCCAAATGACAAAGTGAAACCAAGGAGCTGCATGTCAAAGAATGTTGAGATGATGGAATTGATCTCAAAGACAAGGTACAAATAGACTAGGACCCCTTTGAATTTTACTGGTCTTTGGAGTATGGAGGAAGACCGGATTATAGGATAAATGTCGTACTATTAAGGGGGAGCTTGTCTAGTAGCTTGAAAGCATCTCATTATGCCTTTGGATCAACTTAGGATCATGCATGTTCTTTTGGTTTGGTTTAAAAAGAAAATCCTTTTTCTCTGGACACAATCGGAAGTTCCGGCATGTGTACTGCGGAACTTCCGCTGTGCGGTTCCTCCGAAAAGACTGCGGCTTGATTTTTCCAGAGAGCATCCATTTTCGGGACTTAGCCGATTTCTCGAAGTGCGGAAGTTCCGCAATGATACGAGCGGAAGTTCCGATTATCGGTTGCTCCGAAATATGTGCGGTCAAATTTTTCCAGAGAGCATCCGTTTTTGGGACTTAGCCGATTTCTCGAAGTGCGGAAGTTCCGCAATGATACGAGCGGAAGTTCCGATGATCGGTTGCTCCGAAATATGTGCGGTCGGTTTTTTCCAGAGAGCACCCTTTTTGGGGACTTAGCCGTTTTCGCGAGTGCGGAAGTTCCGCTGTGGAAAAAGCGGATCTTCCGATTAATCGGAAGAACCGAAATCTAGTTGGCGGAAGTTCCGCACATAAATTCAACGGCTAGTTCAGAGCATTTAATGCTCACTGTAATGACCGTTACAGTGCACTCGAGTGAAGGGCGGAAGTTCCGCACATTGCCTTCGCGGAAGTTCCGATTTTCCGAGTTTTGCTCGATTTTACGCATAACGGTCATATTTGGTTGTGGGGGTATAAATACACCCCACCACTCAAGGGCGTAGTTGTTGAGCATTCATTCAATTCATTTGAGCCTTGAGCACTCCTCTCACTCCTCATTTACTCTCTTTGCACACATTTGTGAGGTAGTGAGCAAGAACAAGAGCATTGCATTATTAGTTGATCCTTTGGCTCTTGATTGCCGTCAAGTGAAAGGTCAAGTTCTATCTCTTGGTGCTTGTCGGCACCTAGACGACTTGGCGGAGGTTGCTCGGTGATCTCTTCAAGAAGCTTGTGAAGAGACCCGTTGCCGTTTGTGATTGGTCGGTGTTCACCAACTCCGGAGAGGAGGAAGAACAACCAAGTGATCGAGGGTAGGCTTAATTTGTGGAGCCGGCTTGAGTGGATCAAGCTTCCTCAACGTGGACTAGTGAAGATCGACAAATCTTCGATACCACGGGAAAAACCCCCTTGTCCTTGTGTGGTTAATTCTTGTCTTTACTTATTGCACTTATTTTTGTAGCTCATAGATTGTGATAAATATCTTTGATTAGAGTATCTTGCTAATTTGGGTAATATTATTAAGAAAATTTAGAAACCTCCTATTCACCCCCCTCTAGTCGGTTATCCTTGATCCTACAGTCGTGTAGACAATGGTAAAGGACTTCCATACCTGTCGGGGCTTGTACCGGGCGATGGTAATTGGTGTCCATGTCCGGACAAGTTATCCCCCACAACGGTGAGCTCTGGGTCGATGGTAAATGACGTCTATGACTTGTGGCTAATCTCATCGGACGAGCTAATGCGAGGATAAAGTATTATAAAAATCCATAGTCGCACACCTTCGGAAGTGTGTAAGACGATATTATAAGTCGATTATCTCGTATGAATCAAGTTGTACAACATCTGTAGAGTGTAAAACTATTTGAATATCCGTGCCCACAGTCAAGGGTGGAAAAGATGTGTTTTCACATAGTAGATTTTGGTTTTGATTTCAAAAGAGTAAACTTTAGGAACTCGAGAGCAGTTGGGACTCTCGGGTTGTTTTTCTGGTAGCTAGAGCCCTATCATTTAAACCTTGGTTGCTAGAGTATTGATACTAGTGGTTAGTAGTTAGAACCTCCACTAGTGTTTAAATTATTTAATCTTCATTTGTCAAATGTGCTTTATGAAAGATGTTTAAATTTAAAATATTGCTTTGTGCAAAAGAACTATATAAGCTCCACTTGTTAAAGCTATACATATCTATTTTTTCCAAGACTCGCGGAGTACTTTTTGTACTCACATGCTACACTCAAAATAAATCTCAGAAGCCTTCAACGACGCTGAGGAGGACTACGATTTTTACGCCTGCGGGTTTGACAAAAAAACATCCGGAGTACTAGGCCGCGCTCCCGAGACGAATGCCGGTGGGCAATTTGATGGGTCATCACTCGGAGTTTATCATTTGTTGTTTCCGCTGCTATAAGACTTAAAGTTTTTTTAATCTCTTTTGTAATAAGTGGCCTTAAGGCCGATACTTTGTTGTT
Organism: Hsuehochloa calcarea; assembly: GCA_036346395.1. Classification (NCBI taxonomy): domain Eukaryota; kingdom Viridiplantae; phylum Streptophyta; class Magnoliopsida; order Poales; family Poaceae; genus Hsuehochloa; species Hsuehochloa calcarea. The sequence goes on from CM070599.1 coordinate 50,563,239, forward strand.
ACTTTTATGTTGAATCATGATTCGAACTTGTTATCAATATTGTATCTACTGTGTGCACTAGTTACTGATCAGGAACTGGTGCAGAAATACACAGAGAGTTCGGATTCAAAAATCCGGTTCCAACACAAGTGGTGGCAGTGGATGTTACATTAGAATGAATACTTTTGATTTGGTTCACTCGATCATGGAACTATTCCCAAATGTGCAGGTTTGGGTGTTGCAACTTTGCAAGGTTTTCGATGGAGATCTTGGGCCCTGAAAGGAAAAGGGCACACTGTTGGGCTTTTGTATTACGTGGCAAGATTGATGCACAACTGGCTTGCACCTAGAATAATTTAGATCGTGCGATCATGCATGTTTTACTTACCTAGTTCCTTGTTAAAGGTCCTGTTGAGGACTTGGCATCATCGGAGGCCGTTGAGCACCTAACCTTGTCCATCCACCTTCGAACCCCATTCGGCACTACGTAAGGTCCTGATGACTCTGTAAATTTTTTAACCTGTGTAATAGGGTACGCACGCACAAGTAATGGTGCATGCATCTGGCTTGTACCCTTAAAAAAAGATCCTTTTGTCTGGTCCGTGCCTCTGCAGTGTTGTTTCCTAACAGAGGATGCTCCTTGAGATGAGGCATTTGAGCACCATTGTTAACTATGCAGCGTTGTTTCTTCATGTACTTTGAAGCACAAAGTATATTCCCATGGATTTTGATTTAAAATAGGATGAACAAAAGGAGGCATATGCTCGCTATGAAGAATCTTCAGCTCCCAGATTCATTGGTCGACAATAGATAGAAGAGAGTTCAGACCATCTTTCAGTAAAAGTTGTCGGCGTGGTTTAGGTTGGGAACAAGGATACAAACCTTCGAATCAGAGAAACACCCGTCCGGCCACCGGTAGCCGAAAAAATCGGTTAAAATTCGAATATGAAAAATTGAACTGTAAGTGTTTTAAACCTAGTAATCGGGATGGTTACCACCCAAAAACTGGAAAAACCGCTACCAAAACTGGAAGAATAGATAAAACCGGTTACGAGTAATTAGCAATTGGAATAATGTAAATATTAATTATAAAGTGTTTAATGAAGTAACAATCCTGATACATAAGAAGCTTGATGTTTAGTTAGAAATTTATAAAGAGCCTGATGTTGTACATAAAAAGTTCTTTATGTTAGCTTGACTATTCAGGAAGCCCTCTCCTCTAAATGTTCTAAAGCATTTAAAATAATAAAAACATAAATTAATGGTAATGAATGATAACTTGACTGACATACTAAAAACAATAATGAAGTAACAATTCATATCAATACATTGTTGAGAAACGTAAAGGTTGTGCAATGTACTCATTGTTATCAATTAGGAGAAGTCCTTCAGATTGAGCTTGGTAGGCTTTGTATTGATCCCAAGTGTATATTTGATGGGCATATTCTACCCAATGATTATAAATTAGTTGGTAATATACGGGTTCCACCCATTGGTAAACAATTTTTGTATTGACTTGATTTCCATAATGGTAAGTAGGATGAGAAGAAATGTCTAACGAATGATAATCATCATCAGAAGGTAATAGGTTGACATCTCAATGTCCATAAGTCCGAATAGACTTTGAGCTAACATGAGATCATGCATGTTTTACTTACCTAGTTCCTTGTTAAAGGTCCTGTTGAGGACTTGGCATCGGAGGCCGTTGAGCACATGACCTTGTCCATCCACCTTCGAACCCCATTCGGCACTACGTAAGGTCCTGATGACTCTGTAAATTTTTTAACCTGTGTAATAGGGTACGCACGCACAAGTAATGGTGCATGCATCTGGTTTGTACCCTTAAAAAAAGATCCTTTTGTCTGGTCCGTGCCTCTGCAACGTTGTTTCCTGACAGAGGATGCCCTTCAAATGAGGTATTTGAGCACCGTTGTTAACTATGCAGCGTTGTTTCTTCATGTACTTTGAAGCACAAAGTATATTCCCATGGATTTTGATTTAAAATGGGCTGAACAAAAGGAGGCATATGCTCGCTATGAAGAATCTTCAGCTCCCAGATTCCTTTGTCGACAATAGATAGAAGAGAGTTCAGACCATCTTTTAGTAAAAGTTGTCGGCGTGGTTTAGGTTGGGAGCAAGGATACAAACCTTCGAATAGGAGAAAAACCCGTACGACGACCGTTAGCCAGAAAAATCGGTTAAAATTCGAATATGAAAAATTGAACTAGAAGTGTTTTAAACCTAGTAACCGGGATGGTTACCACCCAAAAACCGAAAAAACCGCTACCAAAACTGGAAGAATAGAGAAAACCGGTTACGGGTAATTAGCAATTGTAATAATGTAAATATTAATTAGAAAGTATTTAATGAAGTAACAATCCTGATACATAAGAAGCTTGATGTTTAGTTAGAAATCATGTTTAGTTAGAAATTTATAAGGAGTCTGATGTTGTACATAAAAAGTTCTTTTTGTTAGTTTGACTATTCAGGGAAGCCTTCTTCTCTAAATGTTTTAAAGCATTTAAAATAATAAAAACATAAATTAATGATAACTTGACTGACATACTAAAAACAATAATGAAGTAACAATTCATACCAATACATTGTCGAGAAATGCGAAGTTTGTGCAATGTACTCATTGTTATCAATTAGGAGAAGTCCTTCAGATTGAGTTAGGTAGACTTTGTATTGATCCAAAGTATATATTTGATGGGCATATTCTACCCAATGATTATAAATTAGTTGGTAATATGCGAGTTCCACCCATTGGTAAATAATTTTTGTATTGACTTGATTTCCATAATGGTAAGTAGGATGAGAAGAAATGTTTAACGAATGAGAATCATCACCAGAAGGTAATAAGTTGACATCTCGACGTCCATAAATCCGAATAGACCTTGAGCTAGCATGAGATTCATAGGAAGAAGAGTCATGTGACCGAGAATAATCTTGTTGACGATCCTTAGCCCTCTTGTAGGTCTTATTGATTCTTCTTGAAGCACGTCAACCATAGTCTTCATCATAGGTTGCATGCATGAAATTTTTCTCGAATGTGAATTCCAATTGTTGACATGTATTTTATAGTCTTGTACTGTATCATGAGCTGTCCCACCATCGTATTTAAGTATATTTAGCTCATATAATATATAATCTAGCAAAAAAAAAGGACCTAATCCAACCTAGGAAGTGCATTATGCAGCCATAAATTTAAATTTTAAAAAATTTAGATGATTTTTTTCCTCCTGGTTCCCACCGGTTATTCCGGTAACCGCCGTTTTCCCCCTTGGTTGGGAGTGTCCTAGAATGGTTCAAATAGCATCCATGGTAAAGTAACTTACATAAAAACCACTCTAACACGAACTGCTTTATAGAGATTACTAGGAGGCTGGGCGATCTGGACAATGCGCAACAGTAATTTTTTAAAAAATGATATCCCACCTTATCAACCTTACCCAGGCCCCAAATCTCCCATATAACGATAGCGCAATTTATCCGCAAGATGCAAAACAATAAGTCAAAGCTCGATTAATCCAGTCTCAAACCAAACACTAACAGTCTAACACTAGCAATTGAACCAAACACAGAGTTCTGACATTCGATTAAAAAGTCCGGTATCCATGAATTCCTAGATTAAGTTCTGTATATATATTATTTTAAGTTACATAAACATCCAACTGCGAAATAAAACAGTTTTGAAGGCAACACCACGAAGCAGCTAGTGTTAAATCGAATAACACGCTGACGCTGCTAAATAGATAGGTTTGTTCTTCTTTTACAGCCTGGATATCTGGAAGGGAACCATGACTTCAGTCATCTCCTCCCTCATAATAATCTTCCCGACCTGGAACAGATCGGAGATACCTAGCTGCATTGACAGACGCCTTCGGCAGTCCTCTGCCGCAACAATGCCTGAAGAATAAGCTCCATGCACAGACCCAGAGTGATCGATGCAGGCGGCCTCCCCAGCGAAAAACAGGTTGCCCACCGGAGCACAGAATCTTTCGTACAAGTCAGCTGGTTTACCGACCAAGTCGCACGAATAGGAACCAAGTGAATTTGGATCAGTGCCCCACCGCGAAACCAAATACTGAACCTGGATATGTGTAGCACTAGTGTTAGAACAAACAAGCTACTGTACAGAATCTGGAAATTAAAGAGTTGCCAGTACTTCACTGTAGAGAATATGAAACTAAACATAAAGGCTTTACCGGTTCAGTGGCCCCTGGTAGCATTTTCTTGAGCTGAGCCATGACAAAGTTTACGGATTCTTCATCTGATAGCTTCTCGATTTCATATGCGAATCTTCCTGCTACCATGCAGACGAGGACCGGATGTCCTGTGGCCTTGTGCAGGTTAAGAAAATAACCGCAGGCATTAGATGTTGGGGCAACCCTACCTAGTACTTCTACATTGGGCCAAAATACAGTGTTGAACCGGAGGGCTATCTTGTTCTCAATGCCGACACCAAGATCAGAGATTGCTGAAAGTTTCCATTCTGGGAGCTCAGGTTCAAACTTAATGATATTTGCCTTAAGTATGCCGAGAGGGACAGTTATTATAGCAGCATCTGCAAGAAAGCTTGTCCCATCTTCCACACATACAATAACTTTATTATACCGCTGGATGATTTTGGTAACCCTGATCATCAAAAAAGGAAGAGACAATTAACTAACTATTTGGGATTATACCTCACAAATGGCTAATCAATGTATTCATGTGAATTACTCGCCCATGAGGATATGTTGTTGCATACCTGTGGTTCAGGTGGATATCAAGATCTCGAGCGAGAGCTTTGATAACAGGATCGTAGCCGTGCACCATAAGCCCATGTCCACCGGTAAGAACATGTTCCTGTAAATTTGCAAATTTCAGTACACTGTTGTAGCGTAAATGTGCACCTGTATAACTCATGTCAGCATGCATTTCTCTGCCGACCTGGCAAGTGGGGTTCGACAAAACAATTTATCCTAGAACAGACCGCTTGCTGAATGGTACAATCTCTATATGTACATATGAATAATTGAAATTGTCCCTTATTGCATACCTGATCCCAATTTTTCAAAGATATATTATCCACGTCTGTGGCAAACCATGCCTCCAATCTACAAATGCACCACTGCAATACTTCATATTGCAAACCCTCCAGTCTGTAAAGGTAAGTGAACATCGTTAAACATTCCACACCTGCATTAAGACATAATCCTTCCAGAGCTAGGTAAATGCTATATTTCACTTACTTTAGATGTGGATTCCTGTCAAGCACAATTGAGATGGCTTGAATAAGAGGCATGTCATTTGCATTTTCATCTCTTACTTTCAGTGTCTGCAATATTAACAAGAAGTACGCTCATAACTGTTCCATAAAAGCAGTGAACAGATAACATGTAAATGAAAATGATTGCAGTACCTCCTTAAGAATTTTCTCAAATGTTTCCCCGACTTTGGTTACTATCTCCTGGGGAACTTGACGACCATCCTTATCAAAGAGCGCGTAGCTAAATAAACAAAAAACAACAGCTGTAAGAGAAAGAAAGCCAATCAAGTTAAGGGAGGAGCATACACATAGCCCATTATGGATTACGAATTACCTCTCCAAATCATGGTCATACAACACGGAGTTATCACCACTGGTGCGATATAATCTAAGCCCAAGCAGCCTAATCAACGGCGCCAACGAATTCTCATTGCATACACCATGCAACCTGAATCACATGATAAAACCATGAGATCACTCTGTATCAAACTCAATGCAAGGTGGAGTAAAAGAGCTAATACTAGTTCTGGTATGCAACTAACCAAGATGCTCCCATGTCAATTGGGCAGCCAAAAGAATAGTCAGTATGCACACGGCCACCAAGTCGGCCCCTCGACTCTAATAATGTGACCTGCAGGTGTGTAACTTTATCTAAGTACAAGAGGCCCCGGAAGCATCAAAACACTAGTTTTACTTACTGCTTTTGGACAGCAAGCCAAATAGAGCCTGCAAGAGTAAAAGATTCCATCTTTTCATCCTCCAGTGACAACATTTACCTTAAACGAACCATTAGACAACGCACAAGCAGCTGCAATGCCTGAAATCCCTCCACCAATCACAATGACAGAAGGGGGAGAAGCATTTTGCCCATCAATGTGCCGAACAAAAAGACCTGGATGCAAACATATAAGGTATTTACTGCATAAGAACTATTATCTGTATTAAAATTCTGGCATCTTAAAACCAATAAAGCATTAAATTCAACTAGTATAGCATATTTCTCAACCATCTACCTAAACAAGCACATATTAAAAGCTCCGTTCAGTGTCACTATCTGTATTAATTTTTACCGACCAATTGTTTATAACATTTCCAAGTGGACAAAGTTGGTCGTTCTAGCATATGAGTGGCCAGCTGAATAGGACTGTCTTCTAGAGACAGAACACTTCAGGAATATATGTCAAGAGTGATTTATTATTTCCAGTTGATTCGTGACAAGAAAGTGTAATGTTGGAATTAGATCAAACCGAATGATCCCTAGAATATATTTGAAGCGCTGCAGTCTGGATGAACCGATGCAGCAGCATATTCTGCAAAAATGCAAACAAGAACAAGGAAGCAAGTTGACCTTGGATGCTGCTCCCCAATTTTGCTTCTTCCGAACGCAAAAGTCCTTTTTTCACTGTTTAGTGGACTCTGTTTTTCGAACCTTGTTCTACATTCCTTTCGCAGTTTCGCTAGCGAATTGCCATCACAATCCCCTGCTTTACTTGTAACATTCTTTGTTCTAGATTCTTGCTGATCGACATCGCTTTCCGTGATTCAGTTGAGGTCACCAAAATTAACTCGGTTGATCAACCATATTAAAGATCCTCCCTCCTTTAGCATCGTTTTGTGTTCTATGATGACTCCAGACACAAGGGATGCCCCCCTACCAATATTAAATGAATTCAAATCACGATTCTTGTCCTATCATTTTTGCCCTTTTAGCATTGGAGAAGCCACTAAACTGACATTAGTATTGGAGATGCATGGTGGAATGTTAAATTCTCTACACCCAAGACAACACTAAACACAAACAAAATTGCAAAATTACACATAAAACAATAATAACTTTTGAGAGAAAGAGGGGGTGTTGATCGGACACGCACCTCCGGCGGTGAATCCATTAGGCGGCTGGTCCATCCTCTGACGCGGGCAAGTGAACCGGACCCGCTCCGAATCGCGTTCGACGGCAGCGGCTGAGAGAATCGAATCGAATCGAAACAGAGAGATCGGAATCGGATCGCAGAGTGTGAGTGGCGAGATCGATCGGGCCGGCGGCGGCTAGCAATTAGACGAGGTGGACATTAACGAGTGGTCGCGGCTGCCACGTATAGGAAGCGAGAGGTAGAAGACGAAGATGAGGAGGCCGTCCATGAAGCCGCAACAGGGGACGCTGGCAGCGGTGGTCGTCGCCGAATGAACCCCTCTCATACCCAAACCAACTCGTCGCCGGCGAGACCCCCCGCCGCCGCCCGACCCACACCGGCGATTACCTCCCGCGGAGCCACGCCGCCCGCCGCGCGAGCCGAGCGGTGGAGGTGGAGGAGGGGAGGAACGGTCGGAGATTAGCTGGTAGTTGCGGGGGGTGGGTTAGCTATGCCTCTTGCCCAGTGCGGTGCGGGATGGCGCCGCGTAGCCGCGGTTTTTTATAGACGTGGTCGTTTTTCGTTTCGGTCCCTCGGTTGTTAGGTAATTCCGTGCACGTCTGTTCTTGCTCTACCTAGCTAGTGTGTGGAACGGCTAATCCACCCTGCGCCACGGGAAAATGTATCGCGGAAATTTCGACAGTAACTGGAGTCGCTATGTTATTAGTGGGATCTGATATTTTTTTTATATAGAACAAATTTTTTGATTTAATTTAATTTTCATCTAAATTCAAATTTTAGATAAATTTTGAATTTACATACGAAGAATTCAAACTTTAATTTAGAAATTTGGTCAAAAATTTTGCCAAAATATTTGGTAACCAGCGATAACTGATTCTATTGGTGAGATCAGATAAAATTTCCCTATCGATATAGTTTTTCTGCCACGTGCTCTTTCTACAGGCACTTTTCCGGGTGGTCCATGAATTGTGATGCGTAATTCGTAGCTACTGTGAATTGTGACCACAAAAACAGATGTAACGAGCCAAATTTGATGAAATATGGTGGAATTCCGACGAGTGTATTCGAAAGCGATCGGCTTTATGTTTGTTTTTCTGTGTAACAAGCCAATTTCTGGAAAATGTATGCTTCACTCGTACAATTCACAGGAGCCAATTTGTTTCCCGTGGTTCATCCATTGCCGTATCGAACAGAACATGCAGCCAACTAGTTGGTATTGTGTCATACTGTCATGTATCATGATGTCCTTGTGAAAGATTGATAAGACAAAAGGGGGAGAGAGAGGATGTGTTGCTGCAATCGAGGCTGCTACGTATGGGGATGTGTTTGAAGGATCCTTCCTAGGACGAATCGTGATTCCACATGCTTTGCTACGCAACTGATCGGTATCACTGATTCATTGTCGTACTGAAACCAGCTAAAATTGGCCGGATGTCACGTACCATGTCCTTGTGGAAGAGCTCTTACTATTCACATCGCATTTTCGAGAAGATTAATAAGGCAAAATTTACTACTAATATATGTTGCTGCGACGGCTTGTTTTTGAAGTTCGCAGGAACCATGATGCGTGCGCTTAATTTGCGTTTTCAGCTCAATGCATGTGTGCTTCTTTGTTAACTGACAACAGCATTGCAGACACGTACCCTGGAGCTAGGGAGTAGTACTAAATTCTTCAGAACGAGTAGAAAATATCTCCGCGTGCATGCAGCTTTTACCTCCGATTTGTTTTCAGATCTGGACAGACAACAGTGATGCCCACTAGTGTTTCGCAGGCGTAATTTGGAGGGTACCCGGGGGTAACTTTCGAATTACAGAATCTCCAGTTTCTTGGAAGTTGGAACCTGCCTCGCCCATTCGCCATGGTCTCGTCGGCGACGAGCAAGAACATGTGCATCAGCAATGGCGGGTTGATCTATGAACGAGTAATGAGTAATGGACATGCGTGTACCTCCTGGCACTGAGAAAACCTGACGAATTCGAATTGAGGAAGTTGGCAATCGAAGTTGTCACCTCCTTTGCGTGGGCGCATGCACTGGAAACCTTCACGAGCAATCGTCGTTTTCTGATGGGTTTTCCGCTTATCACAGCTGCGCAAAAATTCCGAGAATTTTGGTTCGGAAGCAAGCAAACGAGGACCAGTGCCCCTCCAAAAGGCCGAATGGGTACAGGGTAACGTAACATGGACCACTCCATACTGTTGTAAAACCATAGACTTAGTCCAACAGCTGATCTGTGGGTGGTTGCCTCATCTAAAACTCTAGCAGAATTTATAGTCTACAAATATGGGGGTAATAGTCATTGTAAAAGGTTGATCGTTTCATGAAAAATAAAGAGAAACAAGAAGTTCTCCATATCTCTATGTTCAATCTACTATTTTGTACTTGCGTTCTTGCATTGTTCTAAACGATTCTACGTTTGTTTATGAGGTGATCGTTTCGGACTGGACTCGTCAGCGATGATTGCTCAACACGTTATCAGCACGATCGACTCCGATCTACCTCTAGGCCTACTCTATTCGGATCGAAAGGTAACCGTCGTAGCACGACGCTCGTAGATCGAATCGTATTTTTTAGATCGCTTTCAATTCAGCAAATTTGGCTTTCTACAGTTTTTCTACGGTGCAAATCCGCTCTAATCTACCACGAGCCGATATGAAGTCACCGGCCAATCCGATCGGTGGGTTGCATGAAAGATCAGATAACGATTGCACCGTAAATTGTACATTGGATAAACGGTAATTTGCATGAACAGAAAATACAAAAAAGACGACGCCCCGTACGGTCGTGCCGCCGCCGGCCTGCAGCGACCCCGCATGGCCACCGTCCACATAGCCGTACCGGCACTTGTGCCGCTTGAAGCCGGCCTCCCACACCGCGCCTTCACGCCGCACCTCCGCCCCGCATGACCCGCGCGCAAAGCCGCCGGCCAAGACCTTCCTCACCGAAGGCCGCCCTACATGGGCCCTTCGGCTTGGAGCCACGACTTGCCCCGGCCACCACCACCTCCACCGGCCAACCGCGCGCCCGTCGCGCGCGATCGCATCCCGCACGAGGCACGCCACTATCTTGGCTAGCAAGCCGTCGCGTGCCACATCGCCACGCGCCCGTCGCCGCACAATATTGGCTCGGCCGTCCGATGCGCCGTCGCCACTCGCCTCCTGCACGAGGCGCGCCATTGTCCGCCCAAGAAGCGTCCACTCACAGCGCCATGGCGCATCCACCGCAGATGTCGGCGTCCGCGACGCTTCTGCGCCGCTCGCGCGCCGGTCACGCGCCCGATTCGTCGCCATCGCGACATGCGCCGCCACGCCCGATGTCGTTGGCGGCAATGCCATCGCGCCGTGGAACAACGACGGCTTGAAGCCGCCTCCGCACCATCGCTGAAAGCCATCGCGCGCCGTAGCATCCGCGCGACGCGCCACGTGCCACGCCGCCTGCTCGTCGGTCGCGTGGCCGCGGCTAGACGCCACGCCACGCCGCACGCCGACCGCATCGCCGCCGGAGCCCGCCGCCGGCTCTCCGGTTGCACCCGCCGCGCCTCGCCTGGAGCCGCCGTCACCTTGGGAAAAGGGTAGGGGAAACCCTTCCCCTCCCCTGCCCATTTGACCCGCCCGACTTGGGCCAAGCTGGCCAAAAAACGCAAATGGGTCGGATCGGGCCCAGGAGAATGGGTCGTGGAAATCGGCCCAGTCGGCTGACCGAAAAAGAAAGAAAAAGGAAAATCCTAATTTTTGCAAAAGCCGATCACCGAAGTTACCGAGAACCAGGAGGGGAGCCAGTTGAGACATGGCACTAGTATGAAACCTTCAGAAATGACATACCGGATTTGAATATCCCCATAAAGGAAGACATAAATAGGGATATGTGCGCGCACATCGGAGCTGAAAAACTAAAAGGATTTGCCCCGTAATTGGAAGCTGCGATAAGCAAGTAGAAGCATTAAAAGAATCGTTGTAACACCCCAACTTTTTAGCCTTTGAAAATCTTTTATTCGGTTGCTTGTTGAAATCTCACCATTTGCAATTTGTTTGAATTTAAATTAAAATCTTAATATGGACTTTAATGATAAAATGATTTAATGTGCTTAATCCCAAAATAAACAATTGCCAAAATTATTTTATTTGGATTCTATGTGCTTGGATATATTTTTTAGAAATTTCTAGAATTTTCCCAAAGTAATTTGCTATTTTCTAATTACTATTTGCATTTTCTGGAGTTTCTAAAAAGAAAAATCAAATTTATTTCTTCGGAACAGTGTCAGCCCATCTCGCCGCTCGGTCGCGCCCTCGTCCGTTGGATGCTTGACGCGTGCCCCCCTCCTTCGATCGGACGCCCGCGAGCTCGCCCGCCTTGCCCCGTTGGATTGTCGCCGCGTGGCTTCCGCTTGGATCTCGCCCGCCCACACCGCGCCACTTTCGTCTCTCTATCAAGTGGGACCGCCGAGGCGTCGCCTTTTGCCACGCACCTTCATCCGAGCCGCCGCCGCTGACAAGTGGGTCCCACCGGCACTGCTCATCGCCTCCGACGGGACTTCGCTCGATTCTCTCAAGCGCCAGGCCGCTGCCTCGACATGGGTTCTAGGGTTTCTTGGCCCTATTTAAAGCCGCGCCCGTGTCACGAGGATCGCATCCACCCCGCCGCCTTTTCCCCACAGCCGCCAACCCTAGCTCGCCGTCGTTTACGCGAAGCGAGCTCGAACCTCGCCGCCAGAAGCTTCCTCGCCAATTGCGCCGCCATCGGTGAGCTTCACCGCCATCGAGCCCACTCGAAGTTCGCCACGCCGAGGCAACCCTATCGCGCGTTCGTTGCCCGGGAAGCTCTACCTCGCCGTCGCCACCTTCGACCGTACCGCTCCGCCGCTCCTCGTGTCGTCGCCGCCGTTCTGGTCGTCTCTGGTGGGTAGTGATCGCGTCACCAGGATCGCCAGGTCACGCTGATTCCAGAGTGCACCCCCGCCGCCGCTGAGCCGTCGTTATCCGCCGGATCCGTGGTCGCCGAGATCGCCGGCGCTCGCCTCCGTGGTCGCCATGTGTGCGACCACATCCCGCCTCGATCTTTGGCGTGTCGCTGCGTGGTCGCATCGTCGAGCCACGTTGTCCGGCCCACGGGCTAGTTCTCCTCGGCTCGGTGCACTCGGTCCACCGTGAGTTCGAGGCCGACATGCGGGTCCACATGTCGATCTGCTTTAAATCTATTTCTTTTTTTCGGAAATTCTCGGCTGACGCAAGCATTGCGCAATAATCCGATTTTCCTTTATAAAAATAATTCGGGAAATCAAATTAAAATCCAAATTAGGGTTTTAATTATTTTCCAATCTTCTAAAGCCCATAACTTTTGCATCCGACCTCCGATTGAGCCCAATCAAATTTGTAAATTCATATAAAATCAAGATCTATTTAATGGTGAATTTTATTTGATTTTTGGAGTTGGTTTTGCCTCTGTTATTTATTTGTTTTTGTTTCTTTTGTCTATTTGTAGTAGATCGATACTTTGGAAGTTTTGCAGAAGAAGGAGCACCTCAAGACCAAGACCAATATCTGGATCTATTCCAAGGCAAATTATACCTTTGATCATATTGAACCCAGTTTTCAAAATACCTTGTTTCAATGTATTGCATTCTATTTCAAGTATTTATTTAAATGCTTTTGGTTTAGTTATTAATCCAAATTGTTATATCCACCTTGTCTATTGTTATGTCATATTCTTTTGTCACCCTAGGTTGGTTCATTATTAGTTGGTATTATCGTAGCACCAACGTGGGTTGGTTAGATACGAGTAGACTGCTTAGTCATACCACGAGTCATCATTTCATGAGAGTCGCAATTATGAATTTGACTAATGGAATATGGAATTGTGTGATAAAACTGTATGCTGTGTGCTATTACTCGTTGATGGCATGTGTTGCACTTAATCAACATGGTGGGAAAAGATTTGGACGGAGGCAAGTGGTGGATTCTGTGTGAATGGTGGAGATGTGTACTTATTAAACTTTGTGATTTGGGTTCTTCGGAAGTCTTGCCTTGGTCAATTAAGGACAGACCACTTTGTGCGCCATTGAACCGAGCCTTCTGCACGACCACATGCCTAGTATGAGATGGACCTAACTTAGTAAGTTATGGAGTCTTGACATTGACAACTTAGTTGTATTTAAAAAGTGTGATCAAATTTGGATGTGATATATCACATCGCGGGACGCATTGCATCCTGCCCAACGATGTGTGTTGAACCAAATGAAGAAAGAAAAGGTTATCCAGAAAGCACATCGAGTGTCATTGTTTGAAATGAAGTCTCGAAAGGTTTTGTTATGATTAGTGCTTGCAACGATTGTATCATGGGTAAAGTGTACAACCTCTGAGTGTTTAAACCAATCTATTCGAATAGGACTCGATTATGGACATGCTCGGGATTTACACGAGGGTGGTTTTTCATAAAACAAATGGGAAGGGTCACCGTGTGTGAGATAACATGTGAATAACTTGTTTACTGTGTGTCTTTGTGAAATCAAATGATAAATTATTATTGGTTATTTGTTTTGAATTACGTTTTCAATCTATTATTCGTATTCAATTGCAAATGTTGCATCGCAAATTAACCACGAAGCCATCCTTTTGGAATAAGCCATCATGTATAATTGGGAGTACGACTTGTAGTACGGTGTGTACTCACTCTTGCTAAATAAATCAATGTAGTGGAGGAGTCATCGCCACTTTTGAAGAGGAATTCTACGAAGGTTGATCGTTAGGGTCTTCATCCCAGTCAGTTGCCTGTGGTGTATTGACGGGAGTCCGCTGGAGTTTACTTTGTTTCCGCTCCAGTTTATTTCTTTATTGTCAGCCTTGCATGGCTTAATAAATGTAAACTCGACCGTAAAATTATTTGTTATTCAAAGTACTCGTTTATTCTTATATTCGTTGTATGGATGTGATATTTCATCGATGTTGACACTGTGTGCACTAGCATGATCTGACTAGTGAGAATACAGAGGGCAGATTTGCATATTTGAAGAATCGTCCCATGAAGAAATATCAATAAACTATGTGACCACGGGAGAATCTTTGAATATGACAACAAACAATGTCGATATTTACTTTGCAAAGAAAATTACCACAATCATCGATCTTTATCCAGAGCCTGCATTGCTCGCTGAATGTAAGAAAAGATCAGATTGAGAAGATTAGAAGAAGGTAATAGAAACTGAATTATTATCTCTGAATAAAATAAAAGTGTTTGGGCTTGTAAGCCACACGCCTCCCCATGTGCACCCCGTAGGGTATAAGTTGGTATTTGTTAGAAAGAGAAATGAAAATAAGCAAGGCTCGTTGCACAAGATTTCACTCAACGTTCAGAAGTTGATTATGAAGAAACATATTCCCCGGTCATGGGCGGACTTTTCGATATTTAATCTAAATGACAGCAAACTTGAATTTAGAAATAAAATTGATGGATGTGGTAACTGCATACCTTTATGAAAATTTAGATTCAAATATTTATATGAAGGTACCTGATTGTTTCCTTGTCCCGAACCAAGACAGAGCAAATGAAAATCTGTACAGTGTGAAACTCAGAAAGTCACTATACGGACCTAAACAATCAGGCAAGATGTGATATAATCGCTTGAAGCGACTATGCAAGAAAGGTTACACAAACAATGAGAATTGTCCATGTGTATTTATATGACAATCGCAGGATAGATTTTGTATAATATCAGTGTATGAAGATGATATGAACATCATTGGAACCTGGGAAGGTATTAAGAAAGCAATATGAAGTCGGAGGTCGAAATGAAAGATTTGGGTAGAACCAAATATTGCATAGGCTTGCAGCTTGAGCATGCCCCTGAAGGGATATTAGTGCATCAATCAATCTACACTCAAAAGGTGTTAGAAAGGTTCAGCTTTGGAAAGGCATACCCTTCGAAAGTGCCGATGGTTAGGAGATCCTTGCAGCAAGACAAGAACCAATACAGACCTAGAGACGAGGGGGAGAAAGTTCTGGGACCGAATTCCCATACTTAAGTGCAATAGGAGCACTCATGTACTTAGCAAATTATAGTAGATCGTACATTGCATTTGCCGTGAACCTATTAGCAAGGTATAGTACAGAACCTACCAAAAACATTGGCAGGGAATGAAGGACACCTTCCGACACCTCAAAGGAAGTAAAGACCTTGGTATGTTCTACAGAAAGAACCAAGGATTGTCTATAAATCACTATGTGATACCGGGTACCTATCGGACCCGTATATAGCCAAGTCGCAAACAGACCATGTATTCCTATGTGGTGAAACTACAATTTTATGAAAGTCGTTTAAGCAAAATCTTGTATCAACTTCGATGAACTACTCAAAAATCATAACACCGTACGAGGCCTCACAAGAATGTGCTTGACTTCGACGGATGATTCACCATATCCAGTAGTCGTGTGGATTGAGTAATGCGCAAACCTCGACTATTATCTATGAAGATAATACAACTTGTGTTGCACAAGTGCAAAGGAGTTATGTGAAGAGTCATCCCACAAAGCATATCAACCCCAAGTTCTTCTATGCTCATGAATTACAAAAGATGGACGAAATTAGAGTACTACATATTAAGTCATGTGAAAATCTTATAGATTTATTCAATAAGTCACTTCCAGCATTTAAGTTTGAAAGGTGCATAGGTGGAATTGGAATGATGAGACTTAGAGAAGTGCGGGATTCATGGGGAAAATATTCACGAACTCATTATTGAAATTTGATCACGAAGATCGAGTATCCAAAGAGTAAATCCTGGAGATTAAATGAAATTAGGTGGATTGTACTCTTTTCCCTTGTCGAGTTTTCCGAAGTTTCTCGGCTAAGATTTTTAATGAGGTAATTTGTGCAACGCAACAAGAACGTGTATTATGTACTCTTTCTCCGAATTTTTCCTACTAAATTTTTGTGGAGTTTAACGAGACATGAACATGTGAGGATGGGTGCCCAAGGAGGAGTGTTGGAAAACCATGAGCTTAGCCCAGTAGCCGGCCCATGGGTGGGCCCCCCATCTAAAACTCTAGCAGGGTCTCTAGCCTATAAATAGGGGGTACTAGCCATTGTAAAAGGCTGATCGCTTGATGAAGAAAAAAAGAGAAGCAAAAGGTTCTCCATATCTCTGTGTTCAATATACTATTTTGTACTTGTGTTCTTGCATTGTTCTAAGCGATTCTACGCTTGTCTAAGAGGTGATCGTTCGGGCTGAACTCACTAGCGATAGTTCCTCAGCACACAACTAGCCATGCCTATACAAGCAGACCAGGTCCAATGCGTGGAGATCTCCATTCATCCATACATATCCTAAGGGTATATTCCTGTTCTGTGGATATCATGGGGATATGCTCCAGATCTTAGGATGATGTGACAATTGGCAATGGCGTTAAAGGTTTGTCATTTCACGTGTTTTCGGCAAACTTCCAGGACTGTTAGGTCTCAGCCGGTCTGACCGACTAGGACGGCGGTCAGACCGGTCCAAGATCGGTCTGACCGGCCCTAACGGTGGTCGCACCGGCAATGTCAGAAAGTGGTGGATTGAGCTGGGCCAAAAATAGAGGGTGTAGGCAAGAGAGGAGATTCTATTGCACTTGATCCCATAATTTTTGGAGTCACCGGTCAAAAGTTCTATTGGTTTGAAAATTCCAGTAGGTTTCGTTTTTCCAGAGAGGAAAAATGGCTAAGTCCCAGCTGGCGATCTGAATGGCCCATAGGTGGCGGTCAGACCGCCCAGGGTGGATGGTCAGACCAGCCCTAGGGGCGGTTTGACCGGTTTTCACTTGGTTCGTTGCCCGTCGTGGCGGCGATATTCGGTTGTTAGGTCAAAGTCATGAGTTTCAGGGCATATATGTTGCATGATGCATATTTTGACTAACATGGGTCAAGTTGTGAAGAACTTGTTCACAAATTCGGTTTTCTTGTCTATTGTTGTGCAGGTTGCTTGGTGGTCAACGACGGTCAACGGAGAGGATGATCGGGATTAGGCTTGGAGAGCTGAGGTCCAGAACGATCGACGATGCCGGTTGAGGTCAATGTACTCAAGTGTGGTGCAAGATGGACAAGGGTGACCTATTAGCTAATCCGAGGCGCAAGATGGCGCAAGGTGTAGCTAGTTAGGTCAAGGGGAGATAAAGACGGTGCATTAAAATACGTGCGTAAGTGTCCCGCTTGTTTTGGGCCTTAACGGGAGCCCAACAGAGTCAAACTTCTGGAAGGTCTAAGCCTCCACTATAAATAGGGGAGGGAGGTGGCTGCACCTCTGCTTCGTCTCTTTTGCTATTTTTGTAAACCCTATTTTTTCTAGGGAGGGCTTTTGTGGAGGCTAGGGTTCTTGATAGTTTGATGTAATTTTCGTGCTCTTGGATTGAACATTATCCTCCATTGATGGAGAGGCTGTAAGCCCATATCATATCAATCAATCAAAGAAAAGTTTGATCAATGTTTTGTCTTATTGCGTTCTTTCTCTATATTTGATGATTTTGAGTCTTTCCTTGATCCGCGAGTTTTTAATTGAATTCTCCACGTGATTTAGCTTACTGTGACATGTGGAAACCTATCTAGAATCATCTTGATCATCAATCACCCACGAGCAAGATCTTGGATCAAGTTTTCGTTTTGACCCGGTTTTGAACCTTTCTTCAATCAAACCGAAAAGAATCGCTATTCTTCCAAGAATTATCATAATCTTCAATTGGAATAGGTTCCTGATATCATAGAGAAGGTGTGTACCAAGTTTTATCAAGTTTGGAGTTGTAGATCAAAAGTTTCATATATTTGCAACTTCGTCATCGGCCGTTTGATGCATTCGAGGCCCGGTCACACCGGCGAGTCACCGGCCGACCGACAGCAATCGGTCGACCGTCAAGAATACAACGATCTTTACCGATAATTGCATTGATCTGTTTCAATCTTTGTTGATTTTGTCGTTTCGCTAAGGGGTTTATATTGGATTCAATATTAGTCTTCCGCTGTACTGATATACTGATCTTCATAGCTTCCATAGCTACTGGAGTGAAATTCGTGTTGAATCTATTATTTGTGAAAAAGTGAGCGTGCTCCTATTCACCCCCCTCTAGTCGCATTTTCGGTCCAACAATTTTTTTTTCTTGGCAAACTGTAACTATTATATGGTATATTCCAATAGAGACAAAATAAAATTAAAGGATTCTCATTTTCTAGCTCCACCTCCTAATTCTTAGATGATCCACCCCTCTGAGAATCCAGAGCCAGCTGACGGAATCGTTTGGTGGGAGACTGACTCTCAAAACTTTGAAAGTGAGTATTTGATACAAAACGATCATGACACCCCTGGTTTGAACACCTAAGTTCATTTGTATTGCACTCCTTTCTATTTGTACATAAATTTTGAAAATTTCTTTACAAATTTCACGGAACTGATTCCATTTGATTAAGATACCTTATTCATATACACCAGTTCATGGCAAAAGCATCATACTTTCGTATACAGATACTCGTAGATCGATAATGTATTACTAGAACTCACAGATCACATGACTATAAAAAAGTTCTAGCATTCATCCCAAAAAAGTACTAGCATTCATGCACAGAATCCTAGCAAAAAAACACGCTACCCCTAGTTTTAACACTTCAATTCTAGATATGTCTTAAGAAATAATGCCCAAACTATGAAGCAACATTCGTATTGCCCAATAAATTTTCCACAAAATTTATGTATCATATAAATAAATGCAACAACCACATATCATTCCATCAATTTGTCAGCATATTTCAAACATTAAATTCACACGGAATATCCATATGAAGAATCAAGCTTTTACATGTACTGTAACTTTGGTAGAATTTATACAATAGCTCTGATCTCCCGATGTGAAATTCAATTGCTCCCTCTAAAGAAAACAACAACTGAACAAGAATTACTTCACAAATTCAACCAGAAGCAAGTTGAACAAGTTCTTTATGTCCATACTAGACTGTCAACAAGCAGCGCCACTATGGGCGGATTTACCGTCTCTCCAGTCTTGGTAGTTGCCCAGGCTTGCTGGTGACGCTGCGTGGTAGCCCCGGTGAAGTTCCACGACGTCCACGACCGAAAAATAGCGTCCTACCCAGGCAAAACAAGGATATCAACGCCTCCTCGCGCTCTGTCCAGGCTTTGAAAAATTCTTGGCTCCGCCACTGAGCACACCACTCTCACATGCATAACCTCGATCACCCTATTTCCTAAGCAAAGCTCGTGCTGCATGCTACCCTCGAACCCGTGCTGGACTGTCAAATGGCAATAAAAAATTTAATAAAAAAATTATTACTGAAAGGACAATTAGCAGCATTCATTGATGGTATAGACTCTACATAGCCTACGAGTAATCACAAGTAGTAGCACAATCCACATCAAGGACTATGATTGGTGGTCAGCGAGCAGTAGCATTCACATTAGCATTCATTCATATTGTCTAATTTCTCAAAGAATTATAGCTAATGTCATGGCACATGAAAAAAATTCCACATGAACAAGTATTGTCATGTCGCAAGGCAAAGAGCACCACAGAGCATTAAGTTAATTGGACAAAGTGAAAAATTAGATTTGACATTGCTATAAACAAAGCAATTTACAAAGGCAGTCTACCAATCCATAATTACCAAATCAAATCCTACCAACCATATCGAAGTATACGCATCTCAGATGTCATATTCACCTAAAACATGGACAAACACATATGCTTGCACATTCAGTTAATAAAAATTATAAATGACAATAGAGAAAAAACCCACTATCCCAGATCACCCAAACC
This sequence comes from Hsuehochloa calcarea, assembly GCA_036346395.1. NCBI lineage: Eukaryota > Viridiplantae > Streptophyta > Magnoliopsida > Poales > Poaceae > Hsuehochloa > Hsuehochloa calcarea. Next base: position 50,583,122 of record CM070599.1, read on the forward strand.
TAGACTCAAATCCTCCTCCTTCAAGGCATCTCCTCCACATAGATCTCATTCTCAACCCTCCACCTTGGCTCAGATCTGAAATTTTGTTGCAACTTACAACACGTTAGGGTTAGGGGCGTCGACTGCTTACCTTGACGGGGGGAGAGAAGGAAAGGATGGTCACCGAGGTCGTCGGTGGTATGGTGGCAGCGTGTAGGGCAACGGGGATTTCCTACAAGTCGGAGGGAAGGGTCTCCAATGTGGTGTCTGGGCCGGTGGGGACCTCGACTCCGCCTAGGGTGTAACATCTTGATTTTCGAGGCATTTTGAAAATTTTCAAATTAAAATTAACCATTCAATTTTATTGGATTAATAAAGCTTAAACTTGAAATTTTAGAAAATAAAAGCAATTTGATATGAGTTAATCAAATTTTAATTAAATCAAAATTTAGTTTATTTGAATATTCTTGGGCTTTATTGGATTTAAAGTCAAAAAGAGTATTTTCTTGAATTTTCTAGAATTTAAAAATGGTTTTACGATTTCTTGAATGCCAAAATTAATTTATTTGCAAAATTAAAAGCTAAAGTTAAGTAGAAAATAATTTTATGAAGTTCCAAATAATTTAAGGAATTTATGTGTATTTTTCTAGAATTTTTGGACTTTATTTGCTATTTTCTAAAAATCCTTTTGATTTGTTGTATTTTCTAAAATTCGAAAATCAATATAATCCTGGTTACTGTTCTGGGCCGAATTCTCCTACCCATTCCTATTCCTGCACCAGCCCAGCCGCACGCCTCCCTCACCCTCTCTCCCTGATAGGTGGGCCCCACCGGTCGACCCCTCCCCCTGTGCTTCTTCCTCAGCCCATGTCGCCTGCTCGCGCACGCCCGCATCACCGCTGCGCGAAAGTCGCCGCCTCGCCCGCGGATCACTCCCCTTTCCTCTTGATTTCAACAAGCATTAACCGTCGGGTCTTCTGCCGCCTCCGCTCCCCCGATTTTCTTCCCCTCCACCTGCTCCCATCCCCTCCTCGCCTGCCCTTGTCACGTCGGCCAGAGCTTCGCCATGCCACGCCCATGCCGCTCCCGTCCTCTGGCCATCCCCGAGCCCTTTAAAGGCGAGCACCCGGAGCCCATTCTCCTCCTCTCTCTTTTCCCCCAACCATCTTCCTCTCTCTCGCACCCATTCACCGGGATTTTGAGTTTTGAGAGCTTCGGCCGAAGGTTGCGCCGCCAGACTTTGCGCCGCCTTCGAGGATCTTCAGCCACTTTCGTCTCCACCGTCGACTTCGCACAGTCGTGCGCCACCTCGTGCACGCACCCACTCCACTGGACCGTCGACGAAGCGTCGTCGCCACCGTTCGCCCGCTCCTCACCGCTGCTTCCTCCGCTCGCTACCGGCCACCACCATGTGCATCGCCGCCAAAGCAGTGTGCACTGGAACGTCCTCGCTTCACTCTCCCTCTCGGTGCCCTTGCCGAGGCCCGCCGCGGCGTGTAGCGCTGGCCAGCCTGCTCTCCTGAGCTGCCGGTGTCCCCGTGCCGACGTGGTCACTACATCGACGCCACCTCGCTGCCACCTCCGCACCATCTGGCGCCACCTCACCGCCTCCGCATGGCATGACCCTATGCCACGAGCCGGGTCCACCGTGGACCGGCGCACGCCCGTGAATTGATTTTCCTTTAGAAAACTAATTCCAAAAATTCTAAAAATCCCTTTGTCATCATTTCATGTATTTCCAAATTTTTGAAAGCCTATTCTCCTCCGTTCGAACTCCGATTCGAGTGATCCAAATTTCTAAATTCATCTAAATTCAAAATCTAGACTTCTACACTAATTTTTTTTTTAATTTGGAGTTTATTTGAATCCATTTGAATTTTATTTGATTTTGCTTCACTTTCACGTGTAGATTGCGACAACTCCGGGGAACTCGAATATTGCGAAGAAATAGATCCTCAAGCATTTGAGCAAGGCAAGTTACATCTTTGATCATATTGAATCCCAGAGTTTTAAATGATTTAAATTCTAATGTAAATTATTATTGCATGCGTATTTAAATTCAAATAATTTAAATACTTGTTTTGACTCTATAGTTATTCCTAATTTCATTGTACATCCAAACTTGAATGTTGATGCATCCACCCCTTAACACCATAGTAAAAGCTAGTTGGTACATTAGTATGAACTAGAACATGTTGCAAAACTCTATGCTTAGTCAAAGCTTAGCTCGGAAATATTAAATTTGGGAAAGTTATGAAATGTGTTGAAATTTGGGAAACTAGAACATTATTTAAAATGCTACTATGGTACGGTCTATACCATAGAAATTTATGAAATGTGTTGACTTGTAAATAAAATAAAAATTGGTTTGGACTTAGGCAAAATGGATGTTTGTATGGTGCACGGGATTGAGTCATTTCTATGACCGAGACCCATGGGTTTTATAGAAAGTCGTCCAAGTCAATTAAGAACTGGTCTTCGAGCGCATTTTGCTAAGCCCTATCGTATTACCACATATTATGAATGGGCAGAATCTGGCTAACTAATTTGCAACATCTCACCATGGTCATGTCATCTGGTTGCGTTGGTGTATTTATGATATACTTTTATGTATTCCCACCTAGCGCAAGAGGGAGCCTCAACCCGACGGGTTTCTATCCAAAGAGGGCGAAACATTAGCGAGGCGGGACTATGGTGGGATGGCATATTGTAAATGTCTTGTCACGTACTCTAGACTGCTTACCTAAAGCAATGACCGGTGGTATCGATGGATGCCAAACAAACTAGAGAAGTTGTGGCATGTAGGTAAAGATGTACAATCTCTGTAGAGTGTTATAAACTATTTTAATAGCCGTGTCCACGGTCATGGACATTCTAGCAAAGCCACTCCAAGTTAGATTTTAGTTTTGGTTTCAAAAGACTTGTTAAATGGATTTGGATTTCTATCAAAATGGGAATTAGGCGGGTAGCCTCGTGATAGGAAGGTATCCTTCACCACTCGTTGATGAAGTTATCTGACTATAAAACTTAAAAATTTAGAAAATGGATTTTAGTTATAGAATAACTGCTTTAGAACTTAGTATGGATATTTGAAAATAAACAACGTACTCTGATGCACGAGACAAAACAAAACGTACCCGAACAACTTTGTTACGTACTGTTAGGCAATATCATCGATGTGCCATGTAATCGAGACTAACCATAATTAGGTGAACAAGTATAGCATGTAATCCAATAAATTATGGTTAGGATCAGTAGGGATTTTATCCCGTATAACCTTGTATATGTGCTATATAACCTTGTTGAACAGGGTGGTTTTGGCATATAACAGAGATAGAATGAAGTGGTGTTTGAATAATTCTAAGCACTTTTATGTCCAGTCTTTATATATACATGCTGCTTATGGTGGGGTGACTAGTTGGAAACTGCAGAGGCTGTGGAGCAGCATAATTCCTCTGAAGGTGAAAATCTTCTTGTGGCAGGCCTACCAGGATCGGATTCAAACAACACAACAACTGAGTTTTAGAGGATCGAAGGGAGAAGTAAATTGTGTTCTCTCTAGCATTATTGATGATACAAATAATGTGTTTTTTTGTTGTGTTTTGGCAAAATTTACTTGGTGTTGTATCAAAGAAGTTTTACTTTGAGAAAGAGTACCGAGTCTCTTGATGATCTTCATTTAGGGTGGCTTAATAAAAGGGTGCTAATGATTATAACTTTGATCTTCTCAGTTTTGTAGCTCTTGCCTCGACTCTTTGGAATATTAGGAACAAATGGGCTATTAAGAGTATTTTCCCTAAATTTCCAATTGAAGTCATGTTCAAACTCATATCTTGTTTGCAGCGATGGCAAATCCTCCCTACAAACATTGATCGACGGAAACTTGCAAATCTTCTAGAGCGAATGGGGAATTAGATGAAGGTCTTTTGTGCTTCAAGACAGAACTAGTTGTTATCCTTAGATTGTAATTGGTTTAGAAGTTTGTTATCTTTGTATGACTTTTAAGTGTTTATGTCGATTGTTTCCTTGTTTGTCTTGAGATGTTTTGTTGTAGGGTGGCTGTCAGCTTTTGGTTATCCTGGGTGCTTAGTTTAGTTAGCTGGTCTCCCTAACTTGGAACATCCTTTATTTTTCTGTCTTTGCTTGTAAAACTGTTGATTAGGTTTTTATAAAACGCTGGGATTTTCCTTGTTAAAAAAGAAAAGGAAGGCACGAGGTGTGGCTTATTCCTCCTAATCTTTCATGCTATCATATTGTGTTCGTTCCTGACCGCATCGCTTCTACACCCTCCTGCGCCTCGGCCACCTTCCCCGGCTGTGACGCCTCCTACCCCTCTCACCTCTTGCCACCGACTACCATGGGTGAAAACAAGGGGGAAGCTTCCAACCCTCTCGCCTATCTATGGGCCTAAGCGGTCGCCGTCCAGAGCATCAAAACTCTGGTGCCGGTAACCCTCGACCTCTAGGCGTCAAAGTACGCCAAATGGCGCACCCTCTTCATGGTGGCTGTCAACAAATTTGCCCTCTTTGACCATCTCAAGACGAAGACCCCGCCTGAAGATGAATAGTAGAAACATCTCGACTCCACCGTGCTCCATTGGCTCCTTGGCTCCAACTCGCATGAGATCCTCGACATGGTGATGGAGGGCACCACCTTGGCCTATGTTGTTTGGACCCGCATCGAGGCCCTCTTCTGGGATAACCAGAAGGCCCGAGCTATCTACCTCGGTACGGAATTTCGCAACTTGGTGCTAGGCGACAGATCTGTCTTAGATTATTTTCTGTTGGACCGTAAAGGCGACTAGAGGGGGGGTGAATAGGAGCACACTCACTTTTTCACAAATTATGAACTCAATACAATTTCACTCCAGTAGCTATTAGAAAGCTATGAAGATCAATATACCAAGACAATGGAAGACTAGTATTGAATCCAATTAAACCCTAAGCAATGCTACAAAATCAACTAAGATTGCAAAGACTCACAAAGACGGGCGGTTCGACTGGCTGGACCCAATCGGTCGGACCGATTGCCGGGCGGTCTGACCGACGTTGTGCTGGCGGTCGGACCGCTCCAAAATCGGTCTGACCGGTGATGACGGGCGGATCGACCGCCGACTCGTAACCGATCCGCAGCAAGAAAATCACCGATGACGGTTGCAATTAGGTGAAACTTTTGATTCTCAACTCTAATCTTTATGAAACTTTGCACACACCTTCTATATGCTATTGAGGACCTATTCCAATCGAATATTGTGATAATTCTTGAACGATCTTGAGCAATTGCCAATTGATTAATGAAGGTCTAAAACCGGGCAAGAACGAAAACTTGATCCTAAAGCTTGTTTGTGAGGGATTGATGATCAAGATGATGCTAGATCACACATATCACAGCAAGCTAATTCACGTGAAAGAATCAATCACAAACTCGCGGATCAAAGAAAGCCCTAAAAACACGAAATTGAAAGCAAGAACGAAAAGAGACTTATCTCAAGTAAACCTTGCATAGATTGATTTCGTGATTGTTGCTGGATTACATCCACACCATCATGGATCAGTGAGCAATCAAAGATCACGAAATTCACCACAAACCATCAAGAGCCCTTGCCTCCACCTCAACTCCCTAAAGACAATTAGGGTTTTGAAACATAAAAGGCGAGAGAGAGGTGCGACCACCACCTCCTCCTATTTATAGTGGAGGCCTAGACTCCTAGGGTTTGACTCCATTGGGCTCCGTTAAGGCCCACTAACAAACGGGTCACACACGCACGCCAAAGCGCCTCTTTAACCTTTTGACCTAAACCGCTTCACCATGCGTCATGGATTCGCCAATAGGTCATCCTTGTCCATCTTGTGTCACGCTTGAGTCGTTGACCTCACCCGCATCGCCAATCGCTCGACCTCAACTCTCCGAGTCTAGTCCCGATCCTCCTCGCCGCTGACCGTCGTTGACCACCAAGCAACCTCGCACAACCACGCATAAGCAAACTCGAATTCGGAACAAGTTCTTCACAACTTGACCCATGTTAGTCAAAACATGCATCATGCAAATCATATGCCATGAAACCAATGACTTTGACCTAACAAAACAACATCGCCACGGTTGGCGGACGTTCAAGTAGAAACCGGCCCGACCGCTCCAGTGAGCGGTCGGACCGCTTTCCTGGCGGTCGGACCGCTCCTCGTGAGCTGGTCGGACCGCCTTGGGACTTAGCCAAATTCATACTCCCAAATTCAAACCTTCGGAAATTAAAAACCAAGAGAACTTTTTATCGAGACTCCAAAATCATGAGACCAAGTGCATTGGGATCCTCACTTGCCTACAACACCTATTTTTGGCCCACTGCTTTGAACACTTTTAGGTCACCGCGGTCCGATCGCCCCACATGGCCGGTCCCGACCGATTTGGGACCGGCCGGATCATGATGCAAGGACCGGTCGGACCGCCCGCCCGTAAAACTCGTAGCTTTGTCGAAAACACGTGAAACTACAAACCGTAAACGCCATTGCCAATTGTCACATCATCCTAAGATCTGTAACATATTCCCATGAAATCCACATTTTCACAAGCAAAAGACCCTCACCAACATTGGCGCACCAGTCAACGACAAAACTTTTGTCCTCAACACCATCAAGGGACTGAATCCGAAGTTCGACAACGTGGCAACCCTCATGCCATTATTGACCCCCGTCCCGATCCCCATCCAGACCCAAAATCTTCTCCTTCTTCAGGAGTTGAAGCCTCCCAATGGTGGCCAAAACTCTTTACTCCTTGGCAACTATATTCTACACCAACACCAAGGGTGGCAGGAACAACACCGGCTGGTGCACGGTGGTGCTCCACCCAATGGCAATTGCCATAACAGCGGGCAGTACGGCCGTGTTGGTGGTGCGAAGGCCAGCAATGGCCCTCGATGTACAATCCCTGGACGGGGGCCATCCACATGTGGCCCATGCCTGGCTCCGGTAGTTTGGCCGCACTACTCGGCCGCGCCCGGGAGCATCGGCACCTCACCCTCCTACGCATGGCTTCATGGCCATGCCCCAACCGCCCAAGGGAATGTACGAGTACCCGGGCTATGCCATGCAATCGGACATGCGGCATGGCCTCTACCAACCGGGCACGCCACAGGGCAGCTCCTCTGCTGCACCTCCATCTGGGACGTCAAGCACGCCTTCCTGGGATCCCTCGGCGCTCGTCCACAACTTCAACACCATGACTCTCTAGCCGCCGACCATGAACTGGTTCATGGACACGGGTGCCACAACACATATGTCTATCGATGCTGGTAATCTCGGTCCCTCTCCTCTCATCCTCATTTTCGGCACGTCATCGTTGGTGACGGTTCTTCTCTCCTCGACACCAATTCTGGCCCTGCCACTCTTCCATCTCTATTCCCTAACCGTCCTTTATACCTACGTCATGTTTTAGTAACTCCTTGCATAATAATAAACCAATTTCTGTTTGTCACTTCACATCCGATAATAATTATTCCGCCGAGTTTGACGCTCATGGTTTTTCCGTGAAGGATCTTCCAACCAAGAGTGAGATTCTCAGGTGCAGTAGCACGTCGACCTCTACCCATTCTCCAGCACTTTTTCATCGCCTCACGCTCTTGCCACCACCACCGACACGTCCATCCTTTGGCATCGATGACTTGGACACCCGATCACGATGCTCTCCATCGCATCACGCATTCCTCCGATGTCCCATGCAATAAAGAAATAAAAGACAAAAACGTGTGCCATGCAATGAAATAAATTAGGGTGCCATGTTCGAGTGACATTTTCTACTTCTTTTAGTCGTGCTACTCATCCATTTGAACTTGTTCCTTGTGATCTTTGGACCTCTCCCATTGAGAGTGTTTCATGTTATAAATTTTTCCTAGTGATTCTCGATGATTTCACACATTTCCTATGGATGTTCCCTCTACGACTAAAATATGATGTGTTTAACACAATGTGTTCCTTGCACACACTAGTTTCTACTTAGTTCGCCACCACTTTGCAAGCTATACAATGCGACAATATGCTTCATACTCTAGCAGCTACGCATGGTATACACATTCAATTCTTGTGTCCGTACACATCTCAACAAAACGACAAAGTCAAATGTGTAATACGCACCGTCAATTACATAGTTTGCACTATTCTCTTCTAGGCTAGCATGCTGCCTAGCTTTTGGGTGGAAGCCTTACACACCACCACATATCTCCTCAACAGACTTCCCCACCAAAACACTTTCGAAACCATCTCCTTTCTCTCTCTCTTCCACATACAACCATCATACACTCACTTGCGTGTTTTCAGCTGCTTGTGTCATCCCAATACAACTGCAACCATGCCGCACAAACTAGCTCCTCGATCTGTCACATGTGTGTTCCTTGGTTATTCCTCTAATCATAAGGGATATCGCTGCATGGACCTCTCCTCTCGTTGCATAATCATATCACGTCATGTGATCTTTGATGAATCTACATTCCCTTTTGCGCACACCGACCCTCCTCCTGTGGATTCATATGATTTCCTACAAGACCTCACTCCTTCGGCTCTCCCGTCGTTTCCTGCGCCAACTGCACGTACACCCGCAACTGACCCAATAGTGTCTGAGCCCGCTGATGCTCCCGCGCCTGCCCTAGTGCTTGCGCCCGCTCCACCACCTGCCCTAGTGCTTGCGCCCGCTCCACCACCTGCACCAGCCGCTGGCACCAACTCTACTGCCATCCACCCAATGCCAACACGCCATCACACAACCCTCATAATTCCCCCGCCCAAGCGCCTCAACCTCCACGCTATTGCTCTTGGCATGTACCCGTCCATCCCTAAAACATTGTGTAGTGTGCTAAAGGATCCACGCTGGCATGTGGCCATGACCGTCGAATACAAAGCCCTCTTGAGCAACCATACATGGGATCTTGTGCCCCCTTCCAATGCAAATATTGTTTCCGGAAGTGGATTTTCCAGCATAAATTGAAACCGAATGGCACACTTGAGCGCTATAAAGTGCGATAGGTTATGCGGGGCTTCCCTCAAGAGCAAGGGGTGGATTTCGATGAAACCTTTAGCCCGGTTGTCAGACCGGCTACCATTTGCATTGTTCTCTCCATCATACTCTCACATAGGACTCTCTTTGAGGTGGTCTTCTATCGCCGCCTGCCGGCTTCATAAATTCCTCGCGGACAAACCATGTATGTCGCTTGAATCGATCTCTCTACGGCATTAAACAAGCTCCTTGCACTGGTACCAACGCTTTGCTACATACATTGAGACAATTAGGTTCATTTGCTTGAAGTCGACACTTCTCTCTTTGTTTTTCATAGCTCGTTGAGTATGGCCTTTCTACTTCTTTACTTTGACGACATTGTCTTGATAGCTTCGTCGCCACGGCTCCTTCCGCGGATCATTGCCGCTCTCAGCTCCGAGTTTGCCATCACGGACATGGGGGACCTCCACTACTTCCTTGGCATCGCTGTCACACGCACTTCCTCCGCCTGCTGCTCTTGCAGTCCAAGTATGCCGCGGAGATCATCGAGCGAGCAGGCATGGCATCTTGCAAGTCGTCGTCCACACCGGTGGACACAAAACCAAGCCGGCGACCAACGCCGATCCTCGATTCTGAATCCGTTGGTGTCGCAGCCTTCTTTGCAACGCTGCGACACCTCACCTTCACCCGCCCCGACATCGCCTACGCCGTGCAGCATATATGTCTTCATATGCACGACCCGCAGGGAGCAACATCTTTTGCTGGTCAAGCGTGTGCTTTGCTACATCCAGGGGACACTCCATCACGGTCTGCAGCTCACGTCTTCACCGACTGACACCCTGATAGCCTACACCGACGCCGATTGGTTGGCTGCCCGGACACACGTCGATCCACCTCCGGCTGTTGTATGTTCCTCGGAGAGAACCTTGTGTCTTGGTCGTCCAAACACCAACACACCGTGTCTCGTTCCAGCGCGGAGGTCGAGTATCGAGCGGTGGCAACGCTGTCGCCGAGGCTAGCTGGGCTCGCCAGCTACTTCAGGAGCTTCAACGTCCTCTTACCCAGGCTACCGTCGTCTTTTGCGACAACGTCAGCTCGATCTACATGTCAACAAACTCTGTTTAGCATTAACGCACAAAACACATCGAGATCGACTTGCATTTTGTTTGTGATCGTGTTGCCATCGGACAAGTGCGCATTCTTCACATGCCATCATCGCGTTAGTTCACCAACATCTTCACCAAACACCTGTCGTCATCACTGTACATGAGCTTCCGGGACAGTCTCAACGTCCATGTTCCCCGCTGTGCCTACGGGGGAGTAATGCGGACTAACCATAACTAGGTGGACAAGTATAGCATGTAATCCAACTAATTAAGGTTATGATTGGCAGGGATTTTATCCCATATAATCTTGTATATGTGCTATATATACATAAGAAAAGGAAGACACAGCGCGTTACTTATTCCTCCAAATCTTTCACGTACTACCTGTTAGTAATAGCGCATTGGTCAATATAGATTCGTACACAAATACTACGTGCCAACGAAATAAGCAAGAGAAGCATGTATACTTGTTTGGTTGAGCTGAAAAAAAAGGCCAAAGGCCATACAGTTTCTACAAGTGGCTTTTCTGAAGAAGATACCAGCACTGATTAAAGATACTAATCACTCAAGACTGTCGACTACTCCCTCCGTTGAGAAATACTTTTAGAAAACGTACATTTAAACTTGCTTAACTTTGATCGCTAATATATATATATATCGATAGCATAAAACTAGTATCATTATATTAGTAATGGAAAATTTCCAAATATACTAAGTTTATACTATTTTAAAAAAATATTTATATAAAAAGTAATGATCAAAATTGCATATCGAAGACTATATTAATATCCAAAATATTGTATATTTTTAAACAGATGAGTACTAGGAGAGGTACAATGCACGCCAGAAGTTGATGTATTTAGTCGTCTTCAACTGTACACTGTACAGGACGAAATATCATCTCAATCCATGAGCAACAGTAATTCAAGTATGGAGGCTGCAGACCTGCGGTGCGGTCATGAGATCCAAATGTTAGGCGTGTAACGTTGGACAGGACGACGAAAGCACAATGACAGGCAGGAGTTTTTTTCTTCTCATTTAACCTCCTTTTTTAAAAGAAGTAGCAGATTTAGTTCCATCGCATCCAAAGTTGTAAAATTACCATCCTGGTGTACGTCTAACCCACAAAAGCCACCTGCCTAGCTCCCATATCAAGGTAGCTTTACATGCGAGCGAGACAGCTGGTATGCACACGTTCTCACCACAAACAGATATGTTTCTGCTGTGGTCTAAGAGCGCAGCAGTCGGCCTACTATGGTCTAAAAGCAAGATAGATAATTTTTATGGACTGAAAATACAGTATGTGCCTGTTGTGGTGCTTTTTTTTCCCCCAATTCAGCTACCAATTCAGCTGAAGAATCGGTCCGGAGAGCAAAGGCAAATGGAAGCTGGATCGGTTGTCCGTTGGTTCTTGGGACCCACGCCACTGGATTCCCTCCTAGTCAATCAAGTTGGAAAATATCACTGCAAGTGGGCCCGTGCAGCTGGCCCACCACGGACTTTGGACGCGTTACCTGTTGTCGCACGTTCAAGTTCGCGGAAGATTCAGCCCCCGCCACCGCAATTAAGCATCGGCCGTTTGGAATACATGGATCTCGGGTAAATGTACGAAATTTTCTTGTTTCAAATGATTGAGATTGAGCGTGGAAACAGGTTGAAAGTTTGGGTATTTACCTCTTGCTCACGAGTTGCAGATCACAATTGAGAACAAACTACACTATACCGTGATCATCTGACCAAGTTACCGACTTCTGTTTGGATTCGGGAGTAGGGACAAATGTTACCAACGTGTGGACCAAACCAAAATTTTGTAATGTTAATGAAAACTGACTATTCACTTTTCCTTAGGAAAAGGTCCGGGTAATTCACTTTATATGCGAAGTTGTGAACTAGAACAAGACAGAACAATGCCAATCAGAGAGGGAGCTGGCCTCAGACCAAGGCCTAGAATCAAAAAGTTATGTTTCAATAATGTCTATTCACGAATTTGATCTCGATTGCTCAATTAGATTGGGGTGGATGGATGCGAATATGTTTCTGACAATTTAAATTGTGGCTTTTGAACACCGAGGGGAACATCGATCTTTACACAATCATTCACATTCATCGAACCGTTTGATCGGTTCAAAACCCTGAAGCGCAAAACCATTTAGACCCAAATATCTCCTGGAGTAGAAAAGAAAGGAAAAAACAAAGAGGGCCACGTGAAGGAACCGGCGTCTTTTAAATTTGAAGGCAGAAGTTAGCTCGAACTTGTAACCCCGTGTTTATTCCTAAGTGCTTTATAACGGATCTAGATCTCATGTATTACTACAGAAGTTTACTGTACGAATAATATTTTGTGAGTGTATATACATTCTCTGCGGTGGTATTGCTAGCAAATAAGGCAACAACATTGGAATATTTACATAATAAAAAAATATAGCTAATCTCAACCTTTGATTTTAAATCGGACGGTGAAGATCGCTCATAATATTATGAAACTATAGATCTATGCATTGAATACTTTAATGCAATAACTTTTCAAAAAAGTGTTTTACCACCGCCGCCGCATGACCTTTACAAATACGGAGTATCAACATATTTGATTACGAGGACATGATATTGACGAGCTTTCTTCTAGTTTAAAATATCCTGGGATAAGAAAAATAGACGTTTAAAAGGCTCGGTTACCGAATTACATCCTATTCATAGGGTTGGTGCCGAACTTAGTTTATTGCAGAGAAAGTGGCCCTTTCTAGGCCATGTAGCAGTCACACAGTGACGTGGGCGTATCTCGCAGCTTGTTCTTTTCGAGGAAACAGCAGGAGCTCTGCTATTATTTCGTTAAAGATGGAAAGAAGAAAGGAAACCAATAGTTTAATTTACACAAACAGTCTGGCTGGCCCAGCTACCGGCGGCTTGAACTACAAAAAAGTAGAGACGTTTAAGTGCTAAGATGCAATGAATTGAATTTGACCCTCCTCCGGTAAATAAAAATAAACAGCTAGCCACTTAAAATCCATGCGTGAGCTTCTTCCTTAATGATCTCCGTTACCTCGGTGGTCTCGTTTATCTCATGTTAGAACATCTTTCTATTTCAAATTTGCCAGACAACTAGAATAATCACCCTGCTTCGGCCATTACTTTGATTGCTCGTTTCGTTTTGAAACCTTTCAGTCAACCATTCCAGAACCGCCTCTTGCGTGCCCCAATGCTCCGGGTCCAATTTTTGTCTCTCCTGAGTCCGGTTCGCCACCAAGCTCCAAACACTTATGGCGTACCGGCATTCAACAAACAGATGTGTTGTCTTTTCTTGATGAGAGTTACATAAGGGACACCAATGGTCATTAGATATATGTCGTCTCACCAATATGTCCTCCGTGGTAGTCTTGTTCGATAAGTAGTCATATGAAAATCTTATATTTTTAAAGTTTTCATGGCTTTCATACCAAACATTCAGAGGGCCTTTCCACCGAACCCAAGAAATGAGCATTGTACGCCGATATGGCTAATCACCACCTAGTGTCCATTTCCAAAGCACATCATCTGACCTATGTGGTGATAGTGTGACCAGTTGGAGCATACCAAACAAGTTTACAAATTCCACAATTTGATGTTGGGTTATCCTACTTAAATTAGCGATCCATTTATTTCAGTTTAGTGCCTCTTGCACCGTCCTATTTTTCCTGCTCACAATCTGGTAAAGCCCCGGGGTGCAATCTCCCTCAACAGGGTCGTACCGGAGGCATCTGCCGCATGAGCCACTTGCACAGGGCCCCAAAAAATTAGGCGTCTTTTTTCTATTCATTCTTCGATGACTACTTGCTAATCTTTGTTCTAGTAATAGTAAGACCTAATAAGCGAAAAACTCTTTTATTCACTTCTTATTGAAAACTACCACAGGTTCATATCCATTTCCCCCCGCCTCCTCCCCTCTTTGTGTTCCTTTTGCTAAATATTTACTCTAAAAGTTCATTCATAATAAAATCATCAATATTTTAAAGTTTATGAGATGACTAAATTATTTTCGTAATGTAATTGTTTCATATAGAATTTTGTTGACTATCTCAGCAAATATTGCATCTGTAAAAAAGAGTTTTTATAAATTGAAGTTGTTAAAGTTCTATTTGCATTCTATAATGACTCTGGAAAGACGTAATCATGGCACTTACAATGGATGTTTAGTTTGGCGAAGACTAGCTACGAAGATAATTGAAGATTTTGTTTCAAGGATTACTAGAATAATGACGTTTTTCAAGTAAAATTATTGGTACTAGTTTAGAAATTTGTTTCTTAGCTAGACGTAACCCTTTTACCACGAGAAAAAAATTGTATTACAATTGTAATATCAAATAAAGAATATATTTTAGTTTTGGCAGTTGACTTTTATTAAGTATATAGCCTAATTTTAAATCTAGCATAGGGCCCCCAAAAATGTGGACTGTCCCTTAACGGCGCATCCTTCCAAAAACTCGCCTTGATGCCGTCTCCTAAAAATGATCATTGTGGATGCCCAAAACAGCGACCCAATCTTCTTCGCCAACAGGTCACTGCATTCCAAACCAAGGCCGCCACGGTGTTTTCTATTGATACCATAACCATCGGAGGCGCAATGCTCTCGACTGAAACGTTCAATATCAAGCACTCCAAGGCCGCGGGATTTCTTTGGGCGGCATATCACTTTCTAGTTCACCCAGCATTTTCCGCCGGTACAAGAGTCTTCCCCACTCCAAAAACCAGGCTCTGCGGCGCTTATCAATCCAGTTTTCCATACCCATACCGATATTTCTGACACAGTGAGTTGGTAGATTGGCATGGCTGTGAGCACTGCCTTGAGAATTGTCGATCTCCCAGCCCTTGATAGCATGCGCTCTTTGTAACCTGCTAGTCTCCACTCTCCCTTCAATCCTATCAATCGATATGGTGAGAGAGAGAGAGAGAGAGGGTCTCCTTGCCGAACACCGCGAAGTTGCCAAATTTTATGTCCGCGAGTTCCATTTAACCAGATCTTGGAGCTCGATGTTGCTAGAAGAATGGAAATCCATTCTCTCCATCTAAGCACCAAAGCCCCTTATTTGAAACATATCCAGCAATATAAGGCCATGAAATTAAACCGAGTTGAATGCTTTTGATATGCCAAGTTTTACCATGAGCACCGGCGTCTTCGATCTAGGGTAGTTTGGTGCCAAATTTTGCACATACAAGAAGTTTTCCTGTATGCATCTCCTTTCGATGAACGCACTTTGCTCTTGGAAATCAGCTTATCCGTATGTTTGTCCGCTTGCCTTGCACTAGTTGTCCGGCGTGACGACGACGAGGGCAATCTGCTGACAAGACGCCATAGATCCACCTGCAACTAATTTCCACTGTTGTTCTGTTACTTTTGTACAATCTACTCACTTTGTAATGTCTAGTGCTCCGTGTAATTTTACCACTGGGATCTTCAAGCTGTACTTATGCATTAGACCCGTCAAGATTTTAGGAGAACCAACTCCTAGACAAGCAAAATATCCCTTCTTTGTGCAGCCTGCAGTTGTCTATAGCTAGCCAGGGCGGCGTGTGCCTTGTCACTAATCAGCTAGATGGTCGCTGCAACTTGACCAATAATGCAATGGTCGGTGGATCTAAATAATTCATGTTAAGATATTTGGTTGGTTAACCCCGTGAATGCTCTGATTGGTGAGAGAATAGAGATCCATCTGGACCATCTCATGGCATGCACCGGTGACCCACTCGCACTGATCTGTGATGCATGTGTACCTACGTTACGTCAGGATATTCCAAACGCTAGGGCTTTCGGTCGGTAGCTTAGCTGCCAGTCTGCCAGATGATTGATTTCTAGTGTTTCTCGGGATGGTATCTCAATTTTCTATATGCATAACGAATCATGTGTTCACATACTAGTTGTTCACGTTCATATAATAGGTGTACGCATACACATGATAGCTGTACGTGTTCACATGATAGATATATGCGTTCACATAATAATTGTAATCTATATATGTGTAACTTATGTACTCTGATTTCAACAATAAAAGATATCGCTACTTTCCTCGCTTACATGGTATCAGAGCGGTGCCACTCTTGAGCCGTCACCTCCACAGCTTCTGCCGCGCCGCCCTTGGGAGTGATCTCATCTCCATGATCTCTCCCGGGGACGCGTAACCCATATTTTAAGACATGTCACCGATCATCCGATCAGCTACCAATTAGAGTTTTTCTCGGTCATCTTCAAATCGGATTTTTTTCTATTTTTTTCAATCATAGATCAGTTTGCGTCGCCCTGCCAACCTGTCGACGTTCCTCGGCTCCGGACTTCACCGTCTTAGCTTCGACCTCTCCAGCGCCTCCTCTCTTCCGATGACGTTGTGACGGGACGCGGCACGCTCGTCGACACAGCCCACTCTCCACGGCCTTCCGAGCGCCCCGTCTACCGTCGTCATCACGTCGGATCATCATCGCCGTACCATCGTTCGCGAGACTCCCGTCTTCACCGAATTTAGGTCCAGTCTGAATGCCTTGGCGACGTTCCGACTGCGAAGGGGTGTTAGACAGGATGTTGCATCGGCTTCTTACATGCATGACGCTTTCTCTTCTGAGAGATCACACGTTCACATGCTAACTGTACGCGTTTATATGATAGCTATACGCGTTCACATGATAAGCTATACGTGTTCACATGATAACTGTAATCTATATATATATGTAACTTATGTACTCTGATTTTAACAAACAAAGGTAACATTATTTTGCTTGCTTACATCTACCGTCACTAGTGTAACTCATGAGTGATGGAGGAATATTTATACGCAACATGCATGCATGGACCAGTGCTAAAAATCAACGTCAGAACAGAAGTTCGGAGAGTTTTGTCAATTCAGTCCTTTCCAGCCGCCTCAGGTTTTCCCTAATCGAACAACACGTCCTACGAGAAATTGATTCCTTATGCATTCAGTGGCGGATCCAGTGTTTCTCGGAGTTCAGGATTAACAAAATATTATTTAATAAAAAATATAAAATTTAATCATACTAGAAATATCTTAAAAAATTTATTAAAAACAAATTATGAAATTTAAAAGTTGATATTTGGGACTTGAAAATTGGGTACTAGGGATGCACTTATGCTATTGCCGACGTGCGCGACCTGCCTTACAGGCCCCGACGGCCAGCTAGGCCTCTCGGCGCTTATGCCGCCCGCTTGTTACCTTGCTCCTATCTCCAACCTTGCTCACCTCGCTAACAAGTGAGACTAAAATTATTTAGACTTCGACTATGCAAAAGTGTTTTTTTAAAAAAAATTTATATAAAACCCAGTTTGAGAAAAAAAAATCAAACCGCCTATTTACCCCTTTAGGCGCCCTAATCAGGCTCCTTGATCTACTGTTAGGTCATAGCACTTTAGACGAATTGAAGAGCGGGAGGTGTGAGAGTAGGCCAAAATCTATTGACATTATAAATATAAAGTTTTTGGTATAATTATTAGTGTGTATACCTACTAAATAAAGGGTGTTTCGCTAAAAAAATTTGAGTGTTCAACTAAACCCCTATGAACGATGCTAGGACCGCCACTGTATGCATCGTAACAACCGGGGAACATTAGGTAAAGAGGTGACCGATCTGCATGCTGAGATAAGCTTTTGTTTGTGGATTGTCGCGTGAGACGGATAAGCAACGGAAGTGACGCGGCACAACAGAAAGCAAAACTGCAAGAGGGAGGACGTCCGCGCCCACGCTAACGCTAGAAAGGCCGGGGCTCGGCAGGGGGCAGAGCTTTCATTCAGGCGCCGCGGTCTCTCTTTCCGTTTTGCGCATCGTTAAGAAAACAGTAACTTATACTATATTATATTAGACTGAAAATCAAATCAGATGTTTTGTCTCCTCTAGTCCATCAACTTACAAACTATATATTAGACTACAAAAATCAGTAGTTTTGTTTACTCTAGTCCATAAGCTTGTAAGCTCGAAGCTTAGTATTCCAACAATGATATTTCTTCTTTATAGATGATCTCCTCTTGATCTTGGGTCAAACTCCGCCGCTGCGGCTCGGCGTTGTTGGAATTAAATGGGCTAGGCCCATATTATAATATTCAATTAATTCCTAGTAAATCTCAAAAGCCCATATGCTTGTGCTAAATTATTTAGTTCCATATGGACAATTGAAGGGGAGTTGCACCTGTTTATAAGGTGGAACGTGAGACCTCTTCTTGTGGAATTGGAGAGAGCCAAGAGACAACACACGCACGCTCGCTCGCCTCGCCTCACCGTGCCGTGTGCGGGCGCGATTTTCTTTATCTATTCGAAAATCGAAACGCTCTGACATTGATGGCGACTGTTGGTCTCTAATCTCTTTATTTTTTGCCATTAAAGAACAACGTTCTGGTCCTTAATAATGCTTTATTCACCTTTAACCAGAATGCTTTGTTGTCTTTTGATTTACAGCAAGCTGTTGGCTTTAAGTTTTAGCGTGTAAGCTGTTGGCCTTTGGTTTCAACAGCTTGTTGGCCTTTGGACTCGAGTTTTAGCTATAAAAGGCAGTGCGATTACATTTTTGGGGTTCGGTTTTCCACAATCTGATTCCACGATCTCTTTGTTGTTGTCTCTGGCAATCTCCATCCGTGAGAAGCGTGTGCAGTCGCATGCCGGGAAGCGAGCCTCGGAACCCTCATCCTCGAAGGCTTGCGGCGAGGGCGAATAAGGTTTTGGGGAGGCGTTAGCGTGATTGCTCATTGCCTACGTCTACATCATCAGCGCTCTGCTCGTTCTACATCAACTGTTTGCTACTATACTCTACATCAACCGTACTACTACTACCACTACGTTATGACGAACGACGCAATCATCAAGAGCACTGCTACATCTGAATCTGAATCTGCGTATGGCTACATCTTTCTTGTTACTTGTTTTGCTTTAATGTTTATTGTTGTTTTGAACACTGAGATAGAATTGCTAGCTTCTGTTCTTCTAGAATCTGATTCTGGTATTCCTATAGTGTTCTTTGTGATCTGTTTTATGCAATTGTTTCATCCATTATATTTTTGAATTAAAGTAATCCAAAAAATACTTATATCTTCAACAGGCGTTGCCTTTTCTACATAATCTGTCGCGTAGGTGTTGAGCATTTTTGGGGGCAAACAGGACGATTAGGAGGAGCTAGCAGTGGTCGTCTCATCATGGCATGTGCAGGTATGTATCGTCGATATTGCCATGACCGGAAAGCATGCAGCCGCGGCACACCGGCACTAGTTGCTGCTGCGCCCCTAGTGCTTTCTCTGCTTATCTCATCCGTGCCGCTTTTCAATCGGCAGCGCAGCATGTGATGTGCTTTACCTGCCATCGACCTAAACCATAAGTAAACTGACCTGCAATTGGATCAGATGCGCCGCGTCAAACTTGAATGGTGCTGCAATTTTTTTTTGTTTAACTGTGCGACCGTGGGGCAACAGGGGAAGCCCCCACCTGATTTGTTTCCAGCTTCAATCAAAGTACTAGTAGCGTTATACAGCAGGCATTGACGTGAGCAAGATGGGGTGGAAGGAAGGTGGAGGCCAGATGCATCGTTCGAGCTAATCCGGATGCTATTGCAATTGCGGCTATCACCTTTATCACCGTAGCAAGCTAGCATGCAACGGCGCAATGGTTTTTTAAAAAAATAACATTTTTTTTACTTTTTTTACAAAACTAGGGAGTTATTAAAAAAAATAACATTTTTTTTACTTTTTTTACAAAACTAGGGAGTTAACCCAATAAATTACAAAATTAGATCTCTATCATCAGTTCTCAGTCGCCAGTTCAACTTAAACTGGCGACAAAGACTCTAAACAGTGGGAGAGGTTCCTGTCGCCAGTTCAACTTAAATTGGCGACAAAGACTCTAAACAGTGGGAGCGACAAAGACTATAAACAGTGGGAGAGGTTCCTGTCGCCAGTTCAACTTAAACTGGCGACAAAGACTCTAAACAGTGGGAGAGGTTCACATCGTGATTCAACTAACGATTCTCATCACTAGTACAAGCTGATTTACAGGGACCCTAAGCGATGGGGAGGTTCTTGTAACTGGCGACAAGGTTCATGTCGCTAGTTGACAGGAACTTATGAATTTTTAAATATAGCAAATAAGCTCAACAAATTATGTATTTTTTTGGAACCTCTCGACACAATGCACTTCCTTATTTTATATATTTAGAAATTCCTACAAATAGTATACTTAAATAAATTGTGTAGAAATATACAGAATTGATAAAATTATTAAAAAATTACACAAATAAGTGCCTTTGTGTGGAGGCGCCACAAAAAAAGTTTGTATTTTTTTGAGTTCATTTACTATATTTAAAAATTTCTATATTTCTATCATTCGCCAGGTTACTGGGATCTCTTTATTGTTTAGGGTTCCTGTACCACAACAGACCTAATTTTATAATTTTTGCGGGCGATTCCCTACTTTTGTATTTTTCTTAAAAATATCATTTAAAAAAATCCGATGCAAGAGTATGTGTTGTCAGTTGTCAGTGTTAATTATACCCATGCTGCCGACGCCTCTGCTTTCTTGTTGAGAGAAGAAATGACTATTCTTATCGTACTGTACTGCATTTGTCGCTGTGTACTTAAAGAAAACAGACGAAATGAAGGGCTAATTAACAATGTTTTTTAGGGTAAATCAGCAGGGGAGTCCCCCCTACCTTAGGAGAATTCAATAAAACTTTTGAAAGCGTACAAATGCAGAAACATGTACACGGAAAGACGAGGGAGATGGGGAATTGATCAGTTGAGAAGCACACGCAGGTGCTATAGCAGGGGAGGAGGAGCCGCACATCTGCGCAGAAAAGCAAAACAGCACGGCAAGAGAAATTTGTTAAGAAATTGTTGCCGACGAGTCTAATTCGAAAGATCATCTCGTAGACAAATATACAATTACATTAAACAATACAAGAACAGAAACATAATAGTAGATTAAACACAGAGATTTAGGGAACTTCTTGCTTCTCTTTATTGCTCTTCATGCGATCAGTCTTTTATAATAAATAGTACCCTATATTTATATACTAGAGTCCCTGCTATAGTTTTGGATAGGGCGCCCACACATGGGGCGACTATTGGGTTAAGCTCATGGTTTCCCAACACTCCCTTTGGGCACCCATCCTCACATGTTCATGTCTCGTTAAAACTCTATAAAAACTCAGTAGGAAAATTTTAGAGAAATAGTACATTACACACATCTTGGGAGGCCATGGCAGTATGACAGTATGACAAACTCTATAAAAACTCAGTAGGAAAAACTCTATAAAATCCTTTTGCTGCTGGTAGTTATTCTGACTTTGTGGATTGTGATGTGGTGCCAATGCAAGCGTGTGCATTACTTCTTGGGAGGCCATGGCAGTATGACAAAGACACAGTTCACTATGGGCGTTCCAACAAGTACTCATTTATGCACAAGGAGAAGAAGGTTTCATTAGTTCCCATGTCACCAGAAGAAATTCTCAAGGATGATTTAGATAGGGTGGCGTGAGAGAAAAGAAAGAGATGGCGACATCCACAACACGGGGAAGGAGAACCACAAGCCCAAATTGAGAGAAAAGAAAGGAAAGAGTGAAAAGAAAGGAGAGATACAACAAGGGACATGTTCTTCTAGCCACAAAGAGAGATTCGGAGTTAGAAACCCATCCTCAAGAGTGTTTTGCGCTTGTGTGCAAAGATACTCTCTTTACTACTGATGCTTTACCCTCTACTTTGCCCATTTCGGTTGTTTCGTTGCTGCAGGAGTTCGCGGATGTGTTGCCAGATGAGATACCAGCGGGGCTGCCACCATTGCGAGGGATAGAGCATCAAATCGACTTGATCCCAGGGGCATCTTTGCCTAACCGTCCTCCGTCTGCACCAATCCGAGGAGGCGAAAGAAATTCGGCGCCAAGTGCAAGAACTTCTTGATAAAGGGTGCGTGCGTGAAAGTTTAAGCCCATGTCTTTGTTCCTATTTTATTAGTGCCTAAGAAAGATGGGTCATGGAGAATGTGTGTTGATTGTAGAGCTATTAACAACATTACTGTTAAATATCGTCATCCTATCCCTAGGTTAGATGATATGCTTGATGAATTAAGTGGCTCTACTATCTTTTCGAAAGTTGACTTGCGAAGTGGTTACCACCAAATTAGAATGAAACTAGGTGATGAATGGAAAACTGCGTTTAAGACTAAGTTTGGCTTGTATGAGTGGTTGGTTATGCCTTTTGGTCTTACTAATGCACCTAGTACTTTTATCGTTTAATGAGCGAAGTGTTGAGAGCATTTATCGGAAATTTGTTGTGGTATACTTTGATGATATATTGATATCTGACAAATCATTGGAAGGGCATTTAGACCATTTGCGCCAAGTTTTCTTGCTTTAAGAGAGTGCGCTTGTTTGGTAACCTCGAGAAGTGCACCTTTATGCGGATCGAGTTGTGTTTCTTGGTTTTATTGTATTTTGCGAGGAATTGAAGTGGATGAGCAGAAGGTAGAAGCTATCTGAGCATGGCCTACACCTACAACGATCCACACAAGTCACGGAGTTTTCATGGACTCATTGGTTTCTACTGTCGATTCGTGAAGGATTTCAACACACTCATTGCCCACTCAATGAGTTGACAAAGAAGAATGTGCCATTCAAGTGGGGAAAGCACAAGAGGAAGCCTTCAACATCTTTGAAAGATAGGTTAACTAAAGCACCACTTCTACAACTTCGATTTTGATAAGGCTTTTGAGATAGAATGTGATGCTAGTGGTATTGGGATTGGAGGTGTTCTCATGCAAGATAGAAAGCCCATTGCTTATTTTAGTGAAAAGCTTAGTGGTCCAATTTTAAACTACTCAACATATGACAAAGAATTATATGCCTTGGTTAGAGTATTAGAAACATGGCAACATTATCTCTGGCCAAAAGAATTTGTCATTCATTCGGATCATGAATCACTAAAATATATTCGTAGCCAAAGTAAGTTGAACCGTAGACATGCTAAGTGGATAGAATTTATTGAAACTTTTCCGTACGTTGTGAAACATAAGAAAGGTAAAGAGAATATAGTGGTGACGCATTGTCTAGGCGGTACCATTGTTGTCCCAACTTGATTGTAAAATTCTCGGTTTGGAAAGTTTAAAGAACTATATGCTCTTGATTTAGATTTTGGGACATTTATGCTAATTGTAAAGAAGGGAGATGTTGGGATAAATATGTTCTTAATGATGGTTATTTGTTTAGAGCTAACAAGCTTTGTGTTCCTCGAGTTCTGTTCGTCTTTTGTTATTACAGGAGGCGCATGGAGGTGGTTTGATGGGACATTTCGGTATTCACAAGACCGAGGATGTGTTGGCCACACACTTCTATTGGCCAAAGATGAGGCGCGACGTTGGCGCTACGTGAGAAGATGCTCTACATGTCAAGCGGCTAAGTCTCGCTTAAACCCACATGGATTATATATGCCTCTTTCTGTTCCTAAACTGCCTTGGGAGGATATTTCAATGGATTTTATGTTAGGATTGCCTAAGACTAAAAAGGGGAGGGATAGTATATTTGTTGTGGTGGATAGGTTCTCAAAAATGGCGCATTTTATTCCTTGCCATAAGAGCGATGATGCTACTCATGTTGCTGATTTGTTTTTTAGGGAGGTTGTTCGTTTGCATGGAATACCGAGGACAATTGTTTCAGACCGTGATGCCAAGTTTTTAAGCCACTTTTGGAAGACGCTTTGGAGAAAGCTTGGGACAAAGTTACTATTTTCAACTACTTGTCATCCTCAAACCGACGGGCAAACTGAAGTCGTCAATCGCACACTTGGTACCATGCTACGGGCTATACTCAAGAAGAATTTGAAGCTTTGGGAGGAATGCTTGCCACACATTGAATTCGCCTACAACCGGGTCGTGCATTCTACTACGAAGTTCTGTCCGTTTGAGATTGTCTATGGATTCAAGCCTACAGCCCCGATTGATTTGCTGCCTCTACCACCTTTGGAAAGAGGTAATCTTGATCTTTGAGAAGCGTCTTTGAGATGATTCATAAGCTCCATGAGAAAACCAAAGCAAATATTGAGAAGATGCAAGCCCAATACAACCAAACTTTCATAGATAAGGGAAGGAAGGAGATGGTAGTTGCATATGTGAATGGATGACCGATAAATCGAAAATTGATGAGAGTTGCTACATGTAGGATCAAGGTCGGACAATAAATTTAATTCTTTTAATTAAAGCCTCTGCTAGTCCATTCTAGATGTGGATATGCGGTACGGAATACTCAACAGCAATTCCCATTGCCATATAATAATCATCAAATATCTTTAAAGTAAATTCTCCGGCGTTATCCATTCTGATGGACTTCACATGATGATCAGGGAAATTAATCTTAATTTTAATTATTTGTGAGATCAACTTTGCAAAAGCATAGTTTCTCGTAGATAACAAGCATACATACGACCATTTCGAGGAAGTATAGATGAGCACCATAAAGTACCTAAATGGCTCTGACCGGGGCTGTATAGGACCGTAAATATCTCACTAGATATGGTTCAGAAATGCAGAGATCTCATCATTTACTTTCAGAGTGGATGGTCTAGTTCTTGGGTGGCACACGAAGCACACAAAATCTTGAGCTTTATATTGACATTATGTCCTTGAGAATTAGTAAATATATTTCTCATCATTCTCAGACTGGGGTAGCCTAATCTGTCATGCCAGAGACAGAAAAGCCTAGAGCTTATAAAAGTGGTTTTCAGAACAGTATAGGCTGCAGGTGCCTTAATGTGTATGTAGTATAGCTCCTCAAGACTAGATTCATTTGTGAAGTCGATCACCCAGAGTGGCTCACCAACCCTGTAATGGTTAGAAAAAGCAATGGAAAATGACGAATGTCTGTTGACTTCATAGATCTTAATAAAACTTGTCCGAAGAATGACTTTCCCCTTCCAAGTATTGATCAACTTGTAGACTTTACTTCCGAGTGTAGGCTACAGGTGTCTTAATGTGTGTGTAGTATAGCTCCTCAAGACTGGATTCATTTGTGAAGTCAACCACTCATAGTGGCTCGCCAATCCTGTAATGGTTAGAAAAAGCAATGGGAAATGACGAATGTGTATTGACTTCACAGATCTTAATAAAAGTGGTTTTTAAGACAGTATAAGTTGCAGGTGCCTTAATATGTGTGTA
The DNA here is from genome assembly GCA_036346395.1 of Hsuehochloa calcarea. Classification (NCBI taxonomy): domain Eukaryota; kingdom Viridiplantae; phylum Streptophyta; class Magnoliopsida; order Poales; family Poaceae; genus Hsuehochloa; species Hsuehochloa calcarea. Next base: position 50,608,333 of record CM070599.1, read on the forward strand.
GTATAGCTCCTCAAGATTGGATTCATTTGTGAAGTCAACCACCTAGAGTGGCTCGCCAACCCTGTAATAGTTAGAAAAAGCAATGGGAAATGACGAATGTGTATTGACTTCACAGATCTTAATAAACCTTGTTCGAATCACGACTTTCCCCTTCCACGTATTGATCAACTTATATACTCTACTTCCAAGTGTGAGTTGTTAAGTTTTTTAAATGCGTACTCAGGGTCCAGATTAATATGAGTAAAGATGATGAAGAGAAAACTTCCTTCATCACTCCATATGGCACTTACTACTATGTTAAGGTGTCATTTGGTCTAAAAAAAACGTTGATGCAACTTTTCAAAGATTGATACAAAAAAACATTTAATCCTCATATAGGTCAAAATCTTGAAGCTTACATTGATGACATGGTTGTAAAAAACATCGACGCTAGCGACCAAATTTTCAACCTACATGAGACTTTCAATAACTTAAGAAGGCATAACTTTAAGTTAAATCCAGAGAAGTATGTGTTTGGAGTTTTTTCAGGAAAGCTTCTAGGATTCCTAGTTTCGGCTAGAGGTATTGAAGCAAGCCTAGCAAAAATATCGACCGTCGACCAGATGTGCCCTCCAACTACGAAGAAGGAAGTCCAAAAAACTAACCTGGTGTATGGCAAATATGTCATTCAACTAAACTTTCCTGCAACAAACAATGTGGCAAAATACGAAGGTTTACTAGCAGGACTCCGAGCAGCCAGAGCACTCGAGATTCGGAGATTACTAGTGAAAGACGATTCTCAACTAATAGCGAATCAAGTAGGGAAAGAGTATCATTGCTCAAGTACCAAGATATCATGTTATCTGGCAGAAGTTTCTGGCAACACATTCCTATAAGGGAAAACTTTTTGGCAGACCAGTGGCACAAATGGCCTCCACGAGGTCACCTGTCCCGCCCAGAGTTTTTATTGAGCAACTCGATTCACCCTCGATGGTCGAGTATTTCGAGGATATAGATGTTCCAATAGAGGTCGTACAAATTGATCCTGCGAACATGGATGCTCCACAGGAGGTTGTCACACACGACCCTGGTAGAGATTGAATGACGTCGATCTACAATTATCTTCAGCGTGGCATTATTCCTGAAGATGTTGTAGAGGCTGATCGTATAATCAAAAAGTCAAATCATACACTCTGATCGAACGTACCTTGTATAAACGAGCATCTCACGTAGTATTGATGAGATGCCTATCTCAAACGGATAGCATTAAGTTGCTATCCGACATTCATGCAGGAGTTTGTGGAGCACTACGACCAGTACAATCCAATTGGGAAGATCGAGAGACGATTGTATTTCATATGAAGCATTAACATAGTAAGCACTACGCTTAATGTTATTAGGATTAGTCCATTGCCTTGTCAAGGGCAGCCCCTGTAAAGGATCCAGTCCATAGCAATAAAGAGTAGTCTCATCCTCTCTCAAGAACTCTTTGCCATTTTTCTCTGTTTTATTTCATAAGATCGGCTACTTAATCATCGACACGTTCTTCGTCCCCCTTGTTTTTGTGGTTTTATTCTTTACCTATTCCTGTCGAGTTCTATTTTCTGGATGTGGAGTTTTCCCCCTTGTTTCCGTGTTTTCTTTCGTTGCCTATTCCTGTCGAGTTCTTGTTTTTGGATCTGGAGTCTGGTTGCCTTTCCCGTTTGGCTCGTTGCAACCGGTCGTCTGCTCCGTTGCTCTATCTTTTGCCTTTTCCTTTGTTTCTTATTTCCTACGTGCCTTTTCTGTTCTTCCTCAGCTCTCATTTGGATCTTAGGTATAGATCTTTAGTTTTTGTCATCTACGCCTTTTCTTGTTTTAAGCCCCGTTTATTTGGTCGTGCTCTCCGGATCTGAATCTTGGTTCCCTTTCTCGTTTGTCTTGCTACAGCTGGGCATCTACTCCGTAGCTCTATCGCTCCATCTTTGTTTTTTTTTCTTTGTTCCTTCTTTCTTCCGTGCGCTTGTTGTTCTTCCTTAGCTCCCATTTGGATCTTAGGTTTAGATCTTCGTTTTTTTTACATCTACTTTTTTTCCCGTTCATTTGGTTGTATTCTCTGCTGCTTTCCTTCTTTTTTTAGCCCCCTTTGCCTAAAGTAGCTATGTTGTGGATTTGGATGTTTACGCTGCTTGTTTGGACTTTGGTTTTCTTCTTCCCTGGTTCTCCGTTGTTATGTGACTATTTATACGTTTCCTTTTTTATTCCTTTTTCTTGTTCGTATGATGTTGCTAATGTTTTAGTTTTTTTTTTGTCCTCAAGGATTCTTGTTTTTCTCTTGCTTGCTTCCACATTGTTATATAACTATTTATACACTCTCCCTTTCTATTATTTTTTTTCCCGTCGAGGTTGCATGTTTCTTTATTTGTTTTGCTTTTGAGTTTATCTGCATCTCTTTTTTTGTTGGGTTTCGTTGGATTTGTTTTTCCACGTGCTTATTTCCTTATCGACCTTAAAAGAAGAACGGCACCGGGGTAGAAATTATTGCTTCCTCTTTCTTTTCTTATCTCCAGCTTTCCCATTTTACCTTCTGGTTTTGCCCCGGTTAACACGTTCCCCTTCGTCGGTGCTTATTCTCCTTGCCTTCTATGCAGGACGGTGGGCTTGTGTTTGTCCATATTGCATCCCTGCTTATACTAGCCTGGATGTATCATGTTGTGTTCAATGTTCATCTGTTCCCTTTCTTTGGGTTGTAGGTGCTACTGCTATCTTCCGAGCTTCGTTAGGCACCGGACAGATTTCACAATTACCGCCTGCATGCTACTTAAGGGCACCGCTATTGGTGGATAGTCCTGTTTAGTTGTTTTTGGTTAATTTTCTGCAAGAACCATTTGATCTGATCTCGCGTTGATGCTGTAGGGATTCCTATGCTTGCATTAATTCGTATCTGACCAACCTACGTTGGTGCTACGATAAGACCAACTAATAATGAACCAACCTAGGATGACAAAAGATCATGGCATAACAATAGACAAGGTGGATATAACAAATTATATTAATAACTAAACCTAAAAGCATTTAAATAACCACTTGAAATAGAATGCAATAATTTGAATCAAAGTATTTTGAAAACTGAGTGCAATATGATCAAAGGTATAACTTGCCTTGGAATAGCTCTAGGTACCGGTCTTGACCTTAGTGCAGTCCTTCTTCTTTAAAAGTCTCCGAAGAATTAACGTCTATTCGTAAACGAAATAAATAAATAACAGAGATACAACGAACTCCAAAAATTAAATAAGAATCTCATATAAATAGAGCTCGAATTTACAAATTTGAATGAGTTCAATCGGAGTTCGGATGCAAAAGATATGGATTTTTGAAGTTTGAATCTAAAGAAAAACCCTAAAAATGATTTATTTGGAATTTCCCAATTATTCTTCAACAGAAAAATCGAATTATGATGCAATGCTAACATCAGCCCTGGGAATTACGGGATTAAACGAAATAAAGAAATCTAACATGTGGGACCCACAAGTCAGTGGCTCGGCTCACGGTGAACTGAGTCAACCGAACTGATCGGATCTGAGGAAGGTGGACCAGACACGCGAGCGCTGATGAGGCCGACACGCACACGATACGCGCTGAGGTGGCTAGCTGACCGGAACGCCACATCAGATCGACGGCGGCACGACACCGAACCCGATGGTCGACGGCGAACGGCGGCTCTTCGCCAGCGATGGGTGGTACTGGCCTGTAGCTCGCGCTAATGCGCACTAGTGGGTACACTCACTGGTGGTTGACGTGGACGGTGATGGCGGCGACGAGGTTTGAGCGGCGGAGAGCTTTGGGTATTGTCGGACGGATGCTCCGGCGAGGTATTAGCGGCGGTGAAGGGTCCCAGAGGTCGCTCAGATGACAAGGAAGTCGACGTTGTACTCCACGGAGGCAGAGCGTCATCGGCGGCGGAGGAATTGAAGTTTTAGGGTTTCGGTTTCGGTGACCGAATCCTAAATCTCCAATGGCGGGGGCGCTAGGGCGATTGGGGTGAAATTGAGCCAGGGTTTGGTGTGCGGCAAAGGCGAACCCGGGGGCGCCTTTTATAGGGCCGAGGCATGCCGGATTAGGGAGATCCCAAATTGAGTATGAAACAACCTCTATGAAATCTTGGGGATAAGGAAAGATACGAGATGTGATTACAGGTGCGGAAAAGATAATGATAGGATTCTACGCGGTTTCTAGAAGTAGTTTAGTTGGAGATGTCCATTTGTCGGACGGGACTCGAGCTTCCAACCATGGCGGACTCGATAGCGTACGCGCAACGAAGACGACGCAGATGCGGGCCCACCTGGCAGCGAGGCAAATTAGGATCCCTGCTTATACTGGCCTCGATGTATCATGTTGTGCTCATTGTTCATCTGTTCCCTTTCTTTGGGTTGTAGGTGCTGCTGCTATCTTGCAAGCTTCGTTAGGCACCAGACAGATTTCACAGTTACCGCCTGCATGCTACGTGAGGGCACAGCTATTGGTGGCTAGTCCTGTTTAGTTGCTTTTGGTTAATTTTCTGCAAGAACCATTTGATCTGATCTGGCGTTTATGCTGCAGATATTCCTATGCAGCATTGCATGGTCATTCTGGGTATGCAACTGATCAAATGGCAGTTTAGTCAGGAGCGTTTGCTTGGTACTAATTGTGCTAAGTTTCTTGTTTTGTGGTTCTTGAAGGTCCCTTATCTTGTTGCAAGCCTTGTGATTCTAAGCATTTTGGTTAGCCCTTGTGTAAGTAGTTATCTATCAGCGCCCCCTCTTTGGTTTTTATTTCTTGTTCATTTAACCATGTGAAGAAAATCTGTCTATTGAATTTATTCTTAATTGATAGGGAGCATTGTTTCGAAAAAAAGAGGACCTTCTGAGCAGGTACTAATCTACATCATATAATTTAATCCATGAACTAAATGAGAGGACCCTACTTATTTTGCATAGCATACTAAATACTCTCTTTGCATCATGAACCTTTTCCAATTTTAGCCAAGGGAATGGTTCAAGAGTGTATCACTGGACTAAGCTCAACTGCAAATGTGATATCTCCTTCGTTCTGCTTCATCTGCTCTTGTTCTATAAAAATCTTTGTTGCTGGTTTCCGGTTGTTCCATACCTGCTTGTCATGCTTTAGATGGTCTGTTAATGTATATATTAGTTTTCTTCTAAGCGTTGCTTACGGATACATTACTTACCTTCAGAAATCCACGCATACAGAAACTGCAACAAATGACAATAGTCCTTTTTTTATTCCTATAGAATTAGGATGCTGCATACAATTATCGTTCATGTATCATTGTCGTATGTCCTAGACTAAATGACGTGTTCTCAGATCTGTATCTCTTATGTTGTCTATCTTGCGCAGCTAACAGCATGAGCTATCTACCCATCCAGTGCCCCTCCTGTGCCCTACGATGATAATTTGTGAAACATCTCCTGTTATCCACACCTCAGTTTTCCCCTACTATTTCTGAAATTTATTACATACTTGGGTAGACATTATGCCTATTATGCATCCAGCCAATCATTCCTGCGACACATACGATCACTCTTCTCCCTCCTCGGCTTCTATCCATCTGTTACCTCCCGCTGAAACGCTGTCTGTTCTCGCGCGTCAGGCGGCGCGCGCAGGCTACTAGTCTCTACCATACAAGAGACAAACCGGTCGATTTTTCAGCACCTCCGCGGCCAAAAAAGAGCAGCTTTCGTCGGAGAGCACACCCCCCTTACTCTGAGAACAGTCTTAACTTTGTTTCTTCCTTTTGACAGTAGCCACGCGAAGATTTTGCATTTCTTCGGTGCCGCATTGTCCCAAACGAACGGAGCCCCCGTACAATCACAGCCTCCATAAGTGAGCAGATTATAAAAGGATTTCGCAGCGATCGCCCGGAGCCCGAATGCCATCAAACGAGAGTCAGGTAAGCCGGGTGTGGGAGTGAAATGCGCTATGGAAGCAGGGAGGGTTTGGAGCTCATGTTCAGCACGGTTTGATGTGATCGGACGCAACAGAAGCCGCCGGCCACCATCAACAGAGCAGTCCAGAATAGTGATGTTACAACTTTCGACGTGGGAGACGAGAGCCGGGTATTTATTATAGCAAAATGTATCATCTCCAAACCACCTGTCTAGCCAAAATCAGCGTTCTTACCATCTCCTACCAAGTGCTGAACGTTGGGGGCATGTTCATTGCATTGATTAAGTCGATCGCCTGAGACGCTGAACCAGCCGATTTTTTAGGGTGCATCTGGTCGATTGTACCATTCGGTATATGTATGGGTTGTTTCAAGAAAAAATTTATAGATTTGCTATTTTTAAGTCATCTAAAATCTGGTCATTGAATTTGTGTAGAGATTGATGTGTTATATGATTGGATATTGATCCAATGGATAAAAAATATGACGTATGCTTAAGAAAATTGTAGTCACCTTAAGAATGGGATCATATTGTCGATGGTTTAGTATCGATCTTATGAATGAATGCTATGAGCTCTCCTAGAATGAAACCACACAAAAAGGGACACGAGAATTCTATACATGTTCAGATATTCTCTTGAGAGAATAATAACATTACTTATGTATTACTGTATTGATTGTGTTTACAAGAGAGAAGTCACCGAATGCTAAGACTAATGACTCTTGTTTGTTTCGCCACTTGTCTTCTTCCTCTATCCATTGACTTACTCCTTATATAACGCATGAAGTGGTGGAAGTTGTCCACGTCAAGAGGCGCCTTGTCGTTTGATGCAATATGTATGTTTAAGTGTAGTTATTGTTAGAGACATACCCCTTCACGTCGTCTTGCGGTTATGTCGGAGACAACCGTTTAATACGTACAGTTATCTTCAGAAAAAACAACACGTATTAACTATTGTGTGTATTAAACACATCACATAAATGTCCCTAATCAATTGAGCCTACATATCTGTAAGTTTTATCAATTATAGGATGATCGTAGAAGAACTTATGGCTTGATAGATGGTTGTAGAAGAACTTACGTCAATATAGGGCGGTTGTAGAAAATCTTACGACCACTAGGTGTGTATGATCCCCTCTTATAAGAGACATTATTATCTATAATACTGCAGATAAATAACTTAATTAATTGAGGATTATTATATCATCATCACATCTCATCATAGATGGTGAGAAACAAACTTGTAAAGAATCATCTCATTCAATCAAAACAATATAATCATATGTTACAATATTATCACATCTCACCAACCAAACACACTCTTAGCCAAGCATAGGTACGCACCACAATGTCAGGCTACTTCTAGCAGCGCGTGTTGCCACGCCCAGCGCGATGTACGAGCGGTTGGCGGGGCGCGTTGACGATGACATTCAGATCATCAGTGTGGAAACAGCGGAAGAGGGCACTGCAGACGAACGGCCTGCAGTCGCGTCGCGCGCCGGCATGGTCAGCAACGTAACTACTAGGCGCGGCCGAGAAATGCGCCTGACGACAGCAGCGGCCGAAGGCTGTCAAAACGTGAAGCCGCGCGCGCGATCGGTCGGTCTTGGAGTAGTGATCATTCTGAGAACCTTCTATTGCTGAGGCTCTGAGACTGACAAGATTTTGAGACAGCGAAAATAACGCGTAAGCCTTTATTATTTTATGTCAAGCGCAAAACACAGCAGAAGACGGCGGCGCAGCATAGTTACAGACAGACGAACAAATAGTCTCGAAACTCCGAGGAGGCGAGGTACAGCTAGCATAGTGCAGCACAGTATATATCTGCATGTATGAAATGCCCAAAGCTATACTACCTTGCGTCCAGGAACCATGGGATCGATCGAGAACACACACTATGCAAAGGAGACCTTGATGCCGAGTAGTGCCATGAGCTGGGAGACGAACTCCGGGTGTCCGGGCCAGGCTGCACCAGTCACAAGGTTGCCGTCGGTGAAGCAGCGGTCAATTGGATTAGGCTCCAGCCAAGTTGCCCCGGCAAGAACCACGTTGAGCTTGACAGCTGGATATGCGGTGCATTTCTTCCCCTACAGATCATCCAAGAAAGGAGCATCAGTGCTTGCTTCAATCAAGTAGGCTAGAGAATATCTAGTCAGTGAACGACAAAAATGATTTACATCATTTATCCGTTATTTGAGTGTCATCCTATTGGCATTTTTTGTTTTGTTCGGAAGCGAAATTTGCTATGACTATGCTAGAGTAGAAAAACAATTAAACCAAAACAACCATCAACAGCTACATATTTTCTTTTTGTAAGACCATAAGCCATCAGGAACAGCTACGGTTGTATCTCTTATGAATAACGTTTGTATTCATTGTGATACCAATGGGTTAATATATACAAATAATCTCTTATACAATACACATCTAACACCATCTGGAGCTGTGTTGAGCTTTGATCTGCGCTTTTGTGAGCAATCTGCCAACTAAATTTCTGAAGACACATACTGAAGAGCAACAATCTGGTCCTAAACTTGTATCCGCATGTAGGAAGCATCATATACTTTGTAAGCTTATGCTTCACCGGATTTGTAGCAATGATAATAGCCCCTATACTGTTAGACGAAAGATTAGTAGACGTTGAAACAGAAACACCAAAATCCTCAAGTAACCATCATAACCATGTAGCTTCCGCAGTCAACAAAATCATAGCTCGCAAGTCTGGCTCAGCACTCGAACTAGAAACTGTTGTCTGCTTCTTAGCTTTCCAAGCAATGAGAGAACCACACAAAAAAAACAATAGGTAGAAAGAGACCAGCGATCAGAGTGATCACTAGCCCAGGTAGTATCAGAATATGCTTAGAGCTAGAACAAGAAAAAAAACAGACAACGAGTGATGGTTCCACGAAAATATCGTAGAACACGAAGAAGATGACTATAATGAAGCTGAGAGAGTAGAAACAAACTGACTCAAGATATGCACAGGGTACAAAATGTCAGGACGAGTGACACCTAAATAAACAAGACACCCAACAAGGTGACGATAGCGAATAGGATAGGTAAGAGACTTACTATCAATGGACCAAACATGAACATTAAGCTCCATGAGAGTCTCAGCGGTGTGTTGATCCGTAAGAGAAGCACGATCAAGAAGATTTTGGATATACTTTTTTGGGACAGACAGAAGCCCTTAGGCGTAGAAATAACCTCAATTCCAAGAAAGTAGCAAAGAGGACCCAGATCAGACATGAGAAACTGCTCATGAAGACGCTCATTGATAAAAGTGATGTACTGAGAATCATCTCTAGTAATGATCGTGTCATCAACGTATAAAAGGAGAAACGTCCGACCACAAGGTGAAGTGTAGATAAAAAGGGCAGGATCATGAGCACTGGCAGAGAAATCAGCTGCAGTGATAACAGAAGAGAAACGATCAAACCAAGCATGATGAGCTTGCTTGAGGCTGTAAAGAGATCGGTGAAGACGACAAACCATACCCTCAGGAACAGAATACCCCGGTAGTGGCTGCATATAAACCTTCTCATGCAGCTCACCATTGAGAAAGACATTCTTCACATCAAGCTGAGAGACAGACCATGTCTGAACACATGCCACAGCAAGAAGAGTGCATACGGTGGTCACGTGAGCCACAGAAGTGAATGTCTCATCATAATCATGACCATGCTCCTTCTGAAAACCATGTGCCACGAGACGAGCCTTATAGCGCTCAAGAGAACCATCAGAGCGGGTCTTAACCATGTAAACCCACTTGTACGTGACATGAGTAACACGTACAGAAAAATGGACAATATCCCACGTGTCAATACGCTCAAGGACAGCAATCTCATTTGCCATCGCATACTTCCACTCCTAATAAACAGCAGCATCACGATAAGAAGTTGGTTCGGCAAGAGCTGCTAAACAAAAGCTCGCAGGATACTGAATAGACTGACGATCACGAAGAGTATATCGAGGAGAGGCCGAAAAAAATGACCCATCAGAAGAAGATGGCGCATCAGGAGAATCCTCAACTCGCGGACGACGAGTGTAGTAGAGAGGATAAGAAGAAACAAGGCCAGGAGGAGACTCCGGAGAGGGTGGCGGTGACGAAGGAGGGAGTGGAGGAGGCACCGAAGAGACCAAAGGTTGTGATGGAGGTGTGGTGACTATTAGAGTGGTAGGAAAAGTCAGGAAAGAAAGAGGCTCGACAAGATATGCTGGAGTGGTGGAAGGTGAAGGACGAGGGTAGAAAGGACGAGGCACATCAAAAGTGACGTTCCAAGAAACCTGCATCCATCGGCCAATAGGATCTCAACAGTGATATCCCTTATGCTCAGCACTATAGCCCAGAAAATGCACTCCACGAACTGAGCGGTCAGCTTGGTGCGCTCACGAGGGGCAAGAACATAGCGCACACACACAAAGAGGCGAAGACTAGAATAGTCAGGAGGCTTGCCAAAGAGACGCTCAACTGGGATCCTATCCTGAAGAGCAGGAGGCTGAATGTTAATCAGAAAAGTGGCAGTAGAAACAGTCTCAGCCCAAAAGTGTGGTGGGACAGCAGAAGCAAGCATAAGAGCATGGGTTGTCTCAAGAAGATGGCGATGCTTCCGTTCAGCCACATCGTTCTGGGCATGAGCACTAGGGTAAGAAAACTGAGAGAAAGTATCCTGTTCAGCAAGAAAACCACGAAGGACTCCTCACAAGTATTCTGCAGTAGAGTCAGAACGAAAGACATGAATAGGAGAATCAAACTTAGTACGAATCATGGTGGCAAAAGTCTTGTGGATGGATAAAACCTCATACGAGATGACATAGAGTATATCCATGTATGGCGAGAAAAGATATTAATAAAAATTATATAATATCGATAACCTCCTTTCGAAACGAAAGGAGTTGAACCCCATACATCATAGTGAACAAGATCAAAAAGACGTTGTGACACTGACTCACTGGAAAGATAAGGAAGTTGAAGCTGTTTACCAAGCTTACAACCCTGATAATATAGATAAGCATCACCAAACACAGACCCTAAAAGATCGCAACGAAGTAAAGAAGATACACGCGACCCACAAAGATGTCACAAACGATGAGGTCACTGAGCAAAAGACGCAGTGGAGGATGCAGCAGAAGCAGCGACGACGGTGGAGGCGACAACACTAGCAGGGGCAATGGAAGGAAGATGAAACCAGTCAAGCTCTCAAAGACGCTGTGAGTCATGGCGGCGAGGGCCAGTGCCAACCGAGTCCATGTGCGTCGATCCTGAACTCAACAAGAATCGGAATCGAGAATAACACAACAATCATGATCAGTGAGCTGACTGACCAGCAGATATGAGCTGACAACCATGATTAGTGAGTTACCCGGCAGATATGAGTTGCATGATTAGTTTGGGAATATGAAAAGGGGAATTCAAAAGAGTGTCTTGTCCTGCGACAGAAAGAGAGGTATCATCTGCTGTATAAACAGTAATAGGAGCAGCTAAAGGACGAATAGAAGTGAGACTGGTGGAATCAAATGTCATATGAAAGAAAGCACTAGAGTCAAGAATCCAAGGTGATATACCTTAGGAAGAAGTAGAAGGTGGTCTCTCATTAGAAGATTGTGCAGCAGAACCAACAGAATCGGACGGTCCAAGAACAGTCACACGACGTAGCAGTGTGAGAAACTCCTGAGAATCAGAAGCACCAGAGCTCCTCTAAGAGGAGGAACCATCAGTTCCCTGTGGAGGATGGCCACCATGACGTAAATCATTCTTCTTCTTGTAGCAGGTCTGCTATATATGTCCATCCTTGTTACAGTAAGTGCATTATAGTCTCTTACCAACAGCAACTATCACTGGTGAAGGCACCACTGGTGAAAGAGTAGTTGGAGACGTAGCGGGTGTAGAAGCTGCCAGAATCGAAAAAACGACAGTGATGATAGCAGACCCGCAGCACGAAGACAAATCTCCTCAGTACGAATAGATGCAAGGGCCTCCAACAAAGTCACATGAGGGTGGCGTGCCAGCAACTGAGTACGAGTCTGCTTATACTTAGCCTGGAGACGGGTCAAGAAATCGTAGATACGACGAAGCTCCAGGTGAGACTACTCACGCTGACAGCACTGACACGTTTGGCAAACATCTGGTCCTAAAGAGTTAATCTGACGCCATACCGCAGACAATTTGGCATAAAATTCATCCACAGTGGCATCTTCCTGCTGCAGTGACTGCTCCTGACGCACAACAGAAATATACAAGGAATCACCAAACGGCTCATAGCAGTTGCGCAGATACGTCCACATCAACTGTGCTAAGGCCAAGTCAACCACATCCTTAGTGAGATGAACTTCCATGCTAGCAACCAGAATAGCAGAGACACGGGCATCTTCATCAATCCATGTCTTGTAGGCAGCATATTGAGTCTAAGAAATATACATGGCATCCTCAAAAGCATCAGATATCCCTTTACGAGTGTCTTCGGAAGCATCCTTCGGGAGCACAGGCTCAAGAGGTGGAACAGGGCGAGACGAACAAGGCAACTCGCCAATGAGAAAATCCCAAAGACGCTGACCACGCATATGGAGACGCGTGTGCTAAAATCAGCCCCGATAATTGACATCATTGAAGATCACTGGACAGCGAGGAACGAAAATAATGCCCATTGGTAGGCGGCGCGGCGACCAAGACAACGAAGTCTAATAGGCGGCGTAAGACGGCGTGGCGGTTAGAACGATGTACTATTTTTTTTCTTACCGGGCTCCTTTTTCTCCCCAGGCTGGTTGGCTTAAATCAGCCGAAGCATCGCTCGGCCCAAAAGAGCACGAGGGAACTAGGGTTCCCCCTGCGACAGGACCGAGAGGCGGCGGCGGGACTGACAATGGCGGCGCGCCAGCGACGGGCGAGGAAGACTGGCGAAGACGAGGCGACGCTCCGGATCAGGAAGAAGCCGACGACGAGGCGACGCTTGCACCGATGAAGACGAGGTGACACGGTAAGGAAGATCTGCGAAGTCGAGGCGACGCCAGGCAACACCGGGCGACGCTGAGGAAGACGACATCGAGCAACTTCGAATCGGGATCTCCCGAGCAAAGACGAGGCGCGGTGACAGCGGCGGCACCCCAAAGCGACGGTGGCGGCTCCCCAAGCGGCGGCGGATCGGCGCCAATTGGGGCGACGCCGATGGGCGGCGAGGCGGCGGCTCTCGGAGCGACGGCTGCGGCTCCCCGAGCGGCAACGGATCAGCGCCAATCGAGGCGACATCGACAGGCGACGCGGATGACAAGCGAAGCGACGAGCCGAGGAAGAACCAGCGGCGGCGACTGGCAAAACGAGGCAACAGCGGTGGCTGGAAAAAGAACCAGTGGTGGCGGTGGCTCGAAAAAACCCTAGGAACACTCTGATACATGTTATGAATAGCGCTTGTATTCATTATGACGCCAGTGGGCTAATATATATGCAAATAAAGGTGTGATATATATGCAAATAACTTCTTATACAATACACATCTAACAGTATCAACGAAGAATAAATTAATGTAGAGCAACCATAGGATATATGTCATTATGTACCTGAAGGACCCCAGCAGCAGATAAAATCTGCTGGCCATGGCAAATCGATGCAATTGGCTTTCCTTTATCCATGAAACCCTTCACCAAGCTAATGACTTTATCATTCAACGCAAGGTACTCAGGAGCCCGTCCACCAGGGATCACAAGTGCATCATAGCTTGAAGCATCCACACTGTCAAACGATGCTGTCAAAGCAAAATCATGACCAGGCTTCTCGCTGTAAGTTTGGTCACCTTCGAAGTCATGAATGGCAGTTGGGCACTTTTCCCCGGCACCCTTGTCAGGGCAAACTGCATCAACATGGCAACCAAGAGCTTGAAGAGACTGAAATGGGACCATAACCTCATAATCCTCCATGTAATCCTATTTAGCATGTAGTTAAGCAAAAATGTTCAATACAGTCGTGATGACTTGTGACAAATGAGAAAAACAAATATCAAGAATGTGAATTAAATTGACTTAGAAAGTTTTCTCAAGACATACCCCACAAAGGAACAATATTCTTTTGTTTGAGCCTGCTACAGAGCCTCCAAGTGCTTTCACAAAAAGGCTGATGCATTCAGGATGAGCATCATAAGCCGCTCCAGTGATGAGATTACCATCAGCAACGCATTTTGCCATAGTATCAGCTTCTTCCCACTTAGCACCAGCAGCAACCAAAACTGGTTTAACGGCAGGATATGCGGTGCATGTACGGTTCCGGACTACTGCTGCTGCCGCCAAAATCAACTGTCCATGGCAAACTGACGTGATGGGCTTCTTAGTATCAGAGAACTTCCTAACTAAGTCAAGCACCTTTTCATCAATTGCAAGGTATTCTGGTGCACGGCCTCCAGGAATTACCAATCCATCATATTCAGCAACGTTAATCTCATCAAATGAAGCATTAAGTGCAAAATTATGGCCTCTCGACTCAGAATATGTCTGCATGATGTATCCACAAGACAAAATGAGTGCAGGATTGTCAGAGCAAGATTATGTCAAATACCATCACACTGATAAAAAAAGAGCCACAAAATATGGCTGGTGCTTACAATTGATGGTGTTGCTTCTGTATAAAAAAGCAACACCATCTGGGGGAAAATAGGGACTAATGCAACAATGTGGAAAACAGAAAACTCAGATAAGAACTTATAAAGAATTAAAGCATATTGATGTACTCTAAGACCTGCATGTTTTTGTTTCAGACATACTTCTTGTCGAACTTTTTTGTTTCAGACATAATGACGCAGTGCAGATAGAGAACTACCTGATAGGCGAACATCCAAATCCTCAAACCATAAACAAATTTCTACAACTACAATTCAATTATATAGCCAAAAATGCAGAGGAGCTGCCCAAGTATATGGAAACTAGTGACATCCAGGTATGTTGGAAATGTTTTTACAATCAATCATGCAGAGTTACACGCACTATTTTAGACAGATCGGAAGTATTTCTGTTGAACTTTCAGTTTACCCTCTTGCAGTCCCACTGTGTTATTCAGGTAAAATTAAAAGATCTTTTTTTTCTTAGAAATTAGTCAATTTGCGTCCACTTTCCAACAATTTCTTGTTGCGTAAATATTTAGAGCATTTCTCAAACTAGTTCATCCTAAACATGACCACCAGAAATGCTTGCTGCCATCCCTCTTCTAAAGAGTATAAAGGTGTTTTTTACCAATCTCGACTCTTGACCTTAAAGAAACATGTGTTGCCCATGTAATTCAAACAGAAAATAGCTACCCCTCCCATGCACTATGAATCTTGATAGCATAGTGTCGAATCTCAAATTGTGCAGCCTTCCATTCTTCACTGCCAAATTCAGAAGGAAACACAAAACAAGATCTTCCATACCACTCTAATTAGTCCAGTTCACTACAACCCAGCATTACCCAATCCAATCGAACAGAACTATGAAACAACAGATGGGAGGAACCGATCCAAGTACCTGGTGGCCAGCCCCCTGATGGACGGCGGTGCGGCAGGCGTCGCCGGACTTCTTGCCGGGGCAGACGGCATCCACGGACACCCCGTACGCTTGCAGCGCTTGGAACGGGACCATGGCCTAATCCATCGATTCAAGAACCAATTGGAATTAAAATAAACCAATCAAGAATAGTTCTTGATCTAAATATACTCAGATAGCAGGAAACGAAGTAAACAAAAAACCAATTGATCAGTTCTTTGTTGCACATGATAGCACACGATACAGAGGAGAGGAGTCATGAGAAAGAAACCTCATAATCCTCCATGTAGTCTCCGCAGAGAAGGAGCACTTTCTTGGCAGCCATGTCTGATCTCTCACGCTCCCAATGCGCAGCAGAGACGCTTCGTATTGTGGCGACCTCGAAGTCGAGAAGCCTCCTTTTGGGGGAAGTAGTGTTTTATATGCCACTAGAGAGTCATCCGGAGAAACACTGACTCTGATTTGTTTCTCCCTCTTGTTTGTTTTCTTTTGACGTTTTATGAGTTTCTTTTTTTCTGAAACTGTTTCCTTGGTGTGCTTTTATTTTTATTTTATTTTTGCAAGGATGCTGAAGCTAATTACTTGAGGATGCAGTTGTGTAAAACACTTTCAATATAAAATTACAGCGTAAATTTGCTCCACGCCGCATCCAAAAAATTGTAATATTGGTCAACTCTATTGGCTGGCAAAATTTTGATCGCGATGCAAAGGGTAACTAAATTAGGTTGACAATGTCAAGGTTGATGATTGTTTAATGTGTGTAGATCCGCATTGTAAATTTGTTACTTTGATAACAAAAATATAATTTTCTTCAAAACTTGAATCTACGTACTGCAGAAGTGTATATAGTCGCATATAGACACGTGAAAGTTCATTATTTCATTATTTTAGGCTCCGTTTCAAATGGAATTTTCTAAGATAACTACATAAATTGAACTATTTCCTATGAAAAATCTGTGAAATTATTGTGTTCTATACATGCCCTTAACAAGAGTATGGTCTTGTTGTTACCATTTGGTGGTTTGTTTGCATTCAAAAAGAGCCGTTTGCTGTTGACGTGCAAGGACCGTATGAATGTATGATCTCACATCTACATTCTGTAGTACATGCTGAACGTGCAAGCAGATAAGCAAGTTGATATTTGCCAGGGCAGCAGCATGTGACCTTTTGAGAAGAACGTAATATACTAACAATCTCGTGGTTAGCGAGGTTGGATTTTCTGTCCTGTGATATCCCCAAGTTGCTGATTTGGCCATTATCAATGCAAAAACAGCGTAATTCTTGATAATGGACGTATAAACAATACACTTTTCAGATAAGAACGTCATCACTGATCCAGCGCATAAATAATCCACCCAGATGATGAATGATATGGTGAAGAACGAATGGTAGTTCTTCAAATGTGTTCATCACAAACTCCGGCAGAATCCGATATTTTCAAGAAGAGAATTACAAGTCGTTCCCGTACTGATGAGAATGCTAAATCAACTCACTGATGTAACAAAACACGCTCTGATTTTGCAATCAAATCTATCCAACCATGTCATCTGAAGGAAGTATGCCACAAAAAAGCAATATTGAAGAACCACACATAAACAACCGTAAGTTTTTGTAAAGAAAAGATCCCCTCCAAAAGGGAGTTGATTATATTATCCATCTTAGGCATAAATATCAAATAAATATCTTGCTGTTAGTTAGGAAGAGCTAATACAGTACAAAGTTTCAGGATAGATCAGATATGCTGAACAAAGTACAGCTGTAGGATAGATCAGATATGCTGAACAAAGTACAGCTGTTTTTACACGTAAAGCCTTTATCATTTATGAAATCTACCTCGCTTCATACCTGACCTATACTTATCAGTTATCAGCCTCAGAAAAGAACAGGCTTTGGCACTATGAACTTAAAAAATAAACATGAAGCGCCAGAAGAATTTATCCAAGAGATTCACTAAGCAAAGCAAGCACTTCAGCTTTGCCTAAAGCAACATAACCAAGAAAAGACTTAAGAGAAGACAACTCCTACTTTCCGAGCAAAATCATCATCTTCAAACTCTTCATCTTCTTGATACGCATTCTCATCTTCAGATTTGTAGTCCTGACCTTCAATTGCCTCATAGTCGGACTCCCCCTCCCTCTGGTCATAGTCATCAGCATCTTGATTTCCCACCGGATCCACTTCAATAATATCTTTAACCTCAAGTTTGTCACCATGAGACGAAGATTGCCCATGGCCGTCCACAGGGATCTGGCCTTCCTCTTTATATTCTTCATCGCCTGATCCACTCTTGCATTCTTCAGAACTGATAATGTTGTCAAAGCCTTCCCTCTCAGCTTCAACCAGAGAATCAGGCTGCCCCTGTGAGACCTCAGCAGATTTATCTTCTTTGACATTGTGGGCAGATGAGCCATTGCCCCATGCCGCCTCTCTTTTCCTCTGTAAGATGACGCTGAGGGGCTTTGGACCTTCGAAATCAAGAGACGCTTCAGATTCAACAATTCCGTTGCCCTTCCTAGACTCTCCAAAGTTTTTGCGGGTAGCAAAGTTACGTGAATCCATTACATCCCTTCTTAAATGCTGGCCATCTGCATTCCAGGCACTTGAAGCAAGTTCACTTGATCTCCGCCGGGTCCTCTCTTCATGTTGTCCTGCCTCCCGATGCCTGCCACCCTGGAAATCCATATGCCTAACTGGAGACAGCTTGTCCCGGAGTCGTCTTCTATCTCGCTCTTTCTCAGAACGAGTATCAACTCCATCAGGTGATCTTCCAGGAAGCTTTATTCTGCCTTGCAGACGGGAGTTTAGAGTGCTTCCTCGAGGGCCCTGATGGCGATCTCTGTGTGTATCGCGACCACCATGTGCCCTTTCCCTGTAGTGCTCATCCCTCCAGCGCCGCTCTCCATTGCGTTCTGGACTAATGGCCGATGAAGGACCATTTATTCTTCTCCGAAGCCGGTGACGTAAATCTGATCCATCCATCCCAACAGGATTGATCTCTCCATGTAGAAACCTTCTTTCTGAATGGAAAGGTCTGTCCATGTTCCTCTCAGATGATGTTCTACGGCGCTTCCTCTCATAGCCGTCATACATTTGTCCGATCTGGCCTTGCTCGCCCATTCCATTGAACCGCTCTCTTTCATGATGCACCCGAATATCAAAATCAGCTGGAGCATATTCATAATCTTCTACTGGGTACATATCCCTTCCAAAATCTTCCCCATCATGTAAATAAGCAGCAGCATCTGCATCATTGTCCACAAGAACATCAAAACCAGGCGAAGACTCCCCCAAAAATTCATCAGCCTCCCTACTGTTCTGGGGGAGGTCATCCGTAGGAGGCATTTGGTAATTTTGGTTCCAATCTTGCATGGGATCACTTTCCACAGGAGGATGGTTCTGATAGTACTCAGGATGATCCTCGCCTGACGAAGTTGTGAAACTTTTCTTCACTGCTGGCATACTATTTTGTACCTTCTCTGACTTGGCCCAGGACTTCATTGCATTGGAAACTGGTTCAGCGGGTGTCACAGCTGCAGCTGTCTTCGCAGAATTTGTTGCTAACCAATCAACTGTCAATTTGGACCTGTCATCGATTATTGGACCACCTTGCTGAATTGAATTATTTAGTTGTGCAGACTCCATAATACCCAACAAATCATTATTTTGGGTCTGAGGTTGCTCCAAAGGAAACGAAGAAACCTTTGCCACCTGTTCTGGTGGATTAATTCCAACCGATTGCGGTCCATGATAAAAAGGGCATCTATCACCTTTCAAGCAGTTCCCTTTCTGAAAGTAATAGCATGGGACCATCTGCTTGCCCGAGTTATAAGCAGCATAGTGTGAAGAAATTGCAGGTATCCCAGGAGTTGGAGCACCAAACATACCATCAATTGGCTGCGGAAAAGTAAAGGAAGCAAAATTAGACTTCCGATAACAGCTTTAACTGATAAAACGTCCAAAAAATTGTAATCCTATGGCTGGGAGCAACTACAGGGGTTCCTGAGCATGTCTGGTTAGTTTCTGATGAACTGTTTGACAGAAATTTCATAGTAAATAAGCTGGAAAACGAAAGGGAAAAGGAGTATACCGGATGGCGAAATGAACATTTTGGATTCAAGCAATTGCCATTTAACCAGTACCAACAGTCTCTAGGATTCATCCGGGCACCCTCACTGTGACGAAAATCACATTCATTCCCCTGATAAAAGGAATAAATAAGTACGGTCAGTTAAAAGATTAAGAAATCATGATATATGATGAATAGTGTACCATAATGGGGATAGTGTTCCATAATGAGATTAAGAATTTAACAATACACCAGCTATAGAAAGTGACGCCAGAAAAAAAATAACAGGTCGGTTAAGAAAATTAATAGCAAAGTGAGGAGTCAAGCGCATAATTAAAACAATATCAATCTGAAGCACCCCACAAATAATTATTAACTAGCAACAAATCTAAGCTCATGGCAGCATATACATCACATTGGGTATTCAAAGGTATAAAACAACAGAAAGTGCTAGGTGGACATAATACATTAAGATCCTATGGGTAGAAGCACTGAATGAAACAAGACAAATCCATGAATGGTAACAAAATTATTACTAGGTTGGTAGGTAGACATTAGTTGACTAGGCATGCCTGAGTTGCAGCATGTTGGCATATATATAAAAAAATTGAGACTAACGCATCTAAATAATGATAAACATGCATACATACTCGATTTGGACTGACATAGATCAAGTGTTGGCTTTTCACGTATAACAATAGTTTACCAGAATAGTTATTGGTTTAATTTGGTATTGGATAACATTTAAAAAAAATCCAGGAGCATATGAAATTTTTAGCCAAGCAAGCATCCCCAGTGGGAAATAACAAAATCTTATCAAGTATTCCTCCATAAGAACCAGGAATGATCGACAGCTTGTGCAAATTCGGCATCCCCAATGAGAAAACAGACGCTAGAAGTCCTGTGGCTACCTTCTCCCACAACTAAAAGGTGTATAATCATCGCAACAGTTAAGTGTTGGGGACATATCTCACAATAAATGTGTTGTTTTCATCCTTAGGAGTTTCAATTCCCTGTAAGCCTACCATCACAGTTTTAATTTAAGCAACTGGATCACAACTTGACCTGGCCCTAGCATCGCAAACCAAAAACGCACAAACCTGCACCCAGAGGCGCCAAAGACCTTGAAGGCGCTCAAACGCAACATAATATAATCCAATATTCCAATGTTATCGGCACAAAACAGCCTGGATGCGGGGAAGAACCATCTGAAAGATTCGACCTTTGCATCGCGAAATTCCTCTGGCACCTAGCTCAGAAATCCTACCCCGGCCCGATTCCCAAACCAAATTATCCCCAAGCGAAAATTATAAGCTCCAATCGTGCAAACATCACCCCACAAACCAAACTAGCTTGCAAGGAGAAAGAGAGGAAGGGTCTCATCGAGATGGTACTATTACCTTCTTGCAGGTGAGGGGCGAGGCGAGGAAGTAGACGCAGTCGGTGTTGCGCCTCAGCGCCTCCTCCTCGGGCGTCAGCAGCCTCGAGCCGGCCGACGCACCCGCCGCCGCGGTGCCGTCCGCCTCCATGGCCCCCGTCACGAGGGGGCCGCGGGATCCTCCCCACTTCCCTGCCCAACCCGACCGCACGAGCGCGATGTGAGGGCGCTGATCGCGCCTCCGTCGGCGGGGCGGGGCCTAGGTTCGTCGAGGTTGGCGGCGGCGGCGGCGGAATTAGATCTACGTGTAGGTTAGGGTTGGGGAGCGGGGCGACGGGATGGGTTCGCGACTTCGCGCTGGGTTGCGCCCTCCCGCTGCGCGTGTGAACTGGGTTGGAGGCTGTGGGTTAAAAAGAACACAACAATATGGGCGGCTTTTTTAAAATAATACTTATTTTTCAAAGAAATTTATAAAAATGAAGAATTAATTTTTTAAAAAAATTATGTTATTGTCGCCATTTAAAATGGCAAAATTGTTCTATCACTATTCTAATTAGTGACAGTAGCCTAGAATAATGCAGAGAGATCCCTATTGCGGAGTGAAATGGCAACAAGGTCGTATAATTGTGATATGGATCCCGCAAGTTTTTAAATTTTTTAATATTAAAATTTAAAAAATTATCATTTCCAATGACGACAAAGACCCCGCAAGTCACTGTCACAGTTCCAAATGGCGGCGCAATCTAGCCTATAAAATACCTCAAAACTCTAGCATAACTCACTTTAATTTTTTTTAAAAAAAAAAGAAAGAGAGGAGGGGGAAAGAAACTAGCGAAACGCTGTCCATCCGGTCGTTCATCTTTCATGTAATTTTTTATTAACCAAATGGATTATATAATTTTAAATGTACAGTTACGTAGTGTAGTATGTTATATATAATCTTTTTCAGCTAGTAGTTATTTTTAGATATGTGGTTAATTATGAAAATCTTGTTTGCGGTGCAGTACGTCAAATATGTCAGGCTCCACCAATTTCAAAATTTACCACAGTCACGGAACTATTCTTGAGGGTCCCGGTGGGATTGATTTGCGTTATTTTCAATCAGCGATCGTGACCCTAACAAGAGCAGAGCAACATATATGGGGCGTTGTGATGCGGTGGTTGTTCCGATCATTCGATTTGGATCATGTTGTATATAATCCGAGATTGAGTCGTCTTGCCAACCGAGCACCACAAGACACATATTGGGAGTTAGTGCAACACAAGGGAACAAGGTCATGGTAGTCATATGTACGCAGGGCGAGGGAGGAACTGTGATATTTGGTCCTTCTAGCGCAGGCATATGCCAAACTCACTCCTGCATCGGCGGCTGAACAAGAGGGGGTGATGATACCGAAGAAGAAGTCGGAGACTCTAGCCACAGCGCGATGCACACAATAGCCGAAGGTCCGGGAGTTTTTGATGTTCTCGATGAAAACCGTGCGGAACGAGCTCCTTTAGTTAGGCAAACTAGTGGGTTTGCTGACGAGGGTGGGGAGTTGGAAGCCTAATACAAAGGATGGATCTCGAAGACCAAAACTATATATCATTATCAGAAGATGAGGTATCTGACGATGAAGATGTTGTGGAACAGCAGGCGATTCCATCCTAGTGGAACACAAACCAATTCAACAACCTCGAAGTTAACGAAGGCTCCCATGTGCCGTAGGAGTACAACCAAAGTGAGGTCAGACAATGAGCTATATACAAATGCAAGGAGATCATGCAAGAGGAGGTTAAATCCTAAGTCTTGTCGGTGCGGTGTACATTCACAGTCGTCAAGTTTAACCCAAGATGCTACGATGTGAAGTGCGACATAAATAAATACCCTTGACGAGTGCAAGCATTCCAGCAAAAGTGAGACACCTACTGGAAATACTATATAGTGCTCTCTCACATATCTATCGTTGTTGAGTCAGTCCAGTTCTACGAGAACCTGTCATCAGGCTTCATCGCGGACATCATGTACGGTGAGATCGTGAATAATTTATATTTTGAGCTACGATCCATCGTCCGGCCGATTGAGGCAAGGTTCCAATGCACAATCAACTATGCTAAGATATGGAGGACAAAACAGAAGGCATTAGAATCAAGGTTTGGTATATTCGAGGACTCCTATCACAACCTGCCCAGCCAACTCCGGGTCATACAGGACAGGAATTCTGGTACTCATGTCACCATTGCAGATTTCAAGCATCCAAAGTGGGGGAATAAGAGGGTACTGAACCGAGCATTCTTCGCCTTTGGTCCATGCGTCAATGCATTCCAACACCGCCGTCCAATCTTGTGTGTGGATAACACATTCCTGACTAGAAAGTATAAGGGTAAGATACTGACTGCAATAACGACGGACAGAAACAATCAGGTTCTTCTCGTAGTATTCACATTCGTTGAAAGCGAGAACACAGATAGTTTGTTGTAGTTCCTAAAAAATTTGAGGATTTCTGTTGTACAAGGTTGTCCTAACGTATGTGTCATACATGATCGACATGCGAGGTTGTTGAGTGCAATAACTCAGCTACAACAAGGAGAGAATAAACCACTTCCATGAGTAGATCTATAGAGCAGGTGGTGCATGAGGTACTCAGGTGCAAACTTCTACAAGCAGTTCACAAGGACTTGATGAACCTGTTCAAGCGACTATCCAACTAGAATCAACAGCGAAAGTTTGACGCACTCTGCAACATTCTGGATGAGCGGACCCAGACGCACAGAAAAGAGGCAGCGAAAAAGGCCGCTACAAGCGCTTACCAGACCCCCGAAGTATTGTCACAGTTACCCACAAATAGTCCTAGCGTGGCGAAGAAGACAGGGGCACAGGTGAAATACTTCTCGGACTGGATTGGGCATGAACCTAAAGAGAAGTGGTCGCTGCTACATGACAGGGGTGGTGCTCGATATAGTGTCATGACAACCAATCTAGCCAAGGTGTGCAATTGGGTTATGGGCGGCGCTAGATGCCTCCCTTTGGTTAGTATTGTGGAGGTAATTCTCCACGGTACCACAAATTACTTAATTGATAGAAGCAACAACGCATCGCTCGCCATAACAAATGACAGAGTGCCATAATCCGCCGTGATCACCAAGTACATAGAGGAGAAGAGCAAAAAGGGTGAGATGCACTGAGCATTCGAGATACTGTTCAGGGATAAAGGACGTCGCGGGACGAATCGCGAGATGAATTACCTACGAGTGCACGCTACGTCGTGCTAGTTGCGTATGCACTTGCAACAAGACTCTTCTTTTGCATAGACCTTGCTCACATGTCATGGTTGCATGTGAGACAGTGGCGCAGCATCCCGGTCAATACCTCTCTGATTATTTCAACAATGAGAAGGTGATGCAAACTTGGAGTGCAGAGCTGTATGGTTACGGCGTGGTTGACCATTTCACTGGCCATCCAACCTAGGAGCAACTTATCTGGGCCGCGGACATTGATATGCTGAAAGGAAAAGTTGACCGGTGACAGGTACGACGTATCAGGAACGACGTGGACGAAGCAAAAGCCGGACGTCGTACCAAGAGATGCTCTATTTGCAGGGAGTCTGTGCACACCTTCAAGAAATACCATACGAAAAATGCACAAGGTGAAGGAAGGAGACATCGGCAGTTCGGACGGCACCACAGGGGCCTCATCCGACCGCCCCACTCGAGGCGGTCGATTTGACGGACATTGAGATCGCGACCACGGGAAAGGCTCGTCTTGTTGAAATATGTGATGCTCTATGCTTTGTAATATCATTTTGATTTGTCAAAATACTAGGTGACGGCGTTGTTTTGAATATTTTGTAATATCAGTGTGATTTATCCCAAAAAAAAATATGTGGTCGAAAATAGACAGTAAAAAAACAGACAGGGGTCCATATCAGCAGTTGGAGTGGTGATAGAGCTATATTGTTATTTCAACTGGCGACAAAAACCTCTCTGCACTATTCTAGGCTATTGTCATCATTCCCTAGTGTCGCTATTTGAATAGCGACATAACAATTTTGTCATTTTAAATGACGATAGTAGCCTAGTTTTTGTATTAAAAAAACAACTATTTATTTGTATTTTATTTTAAATAGTATTATTTTAAAAAATCCAACAATACGGGGGGAGGGGGAAGGGGACAACGCCGTGAGGTTTTTTTTTTTTTCTCTTTCGCTACCCTTGTTTGCGTTGCGCACTTGCGCCTGCATGTAATTGTGTGTTGACCGACTATCGTCAGTTCTACATGTACATCTCAAGTACGCGGTTAATTTCGGCTGTTCTTTACAAATACTAGTGGCCTGCCCGCGCGGGACGCAAGCCTGAGAAGCAGCTATCGAAGGCAAGAAATATATAAGAATGTAGGCATGGGCCTATGGCAGTCAATAAATAATAGACTATGTTACAGAATCATTTGGGAGCTAAAAATACATGCATTGATCCAACTATATACGAGTAAGTTGTAGTCTTGGCTAGATTCGATGAGTAGAACAATATGTATATGTAACTATACACGAACAGATTTGAAAGCGAATGTCAGATAATAACTGAGCCTAAAACCAAAAAGAAAACAAATCAAGCAGGAGCAAGACATACGGGTCGGCCCGACTCAGTCAGCACAATCCACAGTAGAAATGGGGTGGAACTTCAGGCTAACACCCTCGGTGGGCTTTATCCGGAATGAGCGCGAAACTCGTATGCAGCCACACTTGGCATCGGTCACCCTCGCACTGCGGAAAAACACAACACAGGATAAAAGATCATAGAAGGATACAGCAAAAGAAACCATAGTTAAGAAATTTAGAAAACTTTGCCTCATGCCCTATTGGTCTTTCAAGGACACTGTGGCAGGAAAGAGTCATTGCCTTCCTCTTTGGGCCTGAAATGATTGAAATCTGACCCGCTGTGGCTCCCAGTGGCTAGGTCAGGAGTGCATTGGATTTGGATTTGCAATTTCCTGGTAATGAAAGCACAAAGACCTCAAAAAAAGGAGCACCAACAATTTCATCTCAAGTATCTGCTCTATTTTGCTATGCAGACAATTTGATACAACAATGAAATTTAACGTGTATGTATCATCAACAACTTGTGCCACTGCCTCCTTTGTAAAAGATTTTTTTTCTTCCCCATCCATGATTCCTTTGACATGCAACAGGTAATTAACACCAATTTAGCAGGTACTTTGGGTAAGTAAAAAATCATCATGTATTCATGCAGAAGAACTGGGTATCATTGAGAGAAACTATCACTGACGATCTGATCCATAGATATTCCAAATAAAGTAAAGATGTGGCGATTTTTCTTTCTTTCGTGCGCCCCCTGGCTGGTTAAAGTAAGCTAGCTAGTTATTGCTCTGCTCGTCTAGTCAAGTAAGAGATTGAACCTGCGCACGCGCACGTTGATACATCACAGTTTTATTCACCAAAGGTATGAGTATACTTCAGGAGAGGCACCGTACCAGCACTAACGAAAAAGACGTTCCAAGGGATGGAATAAGGAATAAGCCAGTTCGTTTGAAAGAAGGATTCTGGATCAAATGGTCTAGCAAATAGCATAATTTCCTCCAGTAGAGAGCTCACGATTCCGCAATTTCTCCCTGGAAAAGACACTGGGCTATCGATCTGACAAGATTCTTCCTAGAATTTATTCTCCTAATCCTAATCAAAGAGATTCGACTTCCGCCTGCAAACCAACTATGGACAAAAAGAAATATCTTATTCAAAAGCCAGCTCCAGGGCTCTCTAAAGAAGAGTCTATCTCAATCAGAAGTAAGAAGAATGGATTTGATTACTCATATTATGTTAGTCTCATATGTGGCCAGCAGTGCAGTCAGTTTAGACTGATCGAGGTAAATTGAGAAAACAACAGCAGCTATAAGCCTAAAAGAAATCAAAATTCAACTTTTACCGAGTTAGAAACCACCAAGCGCTATACTCCTAACTAATAGAATCACAATTCAACTCAATGCGCCACGTATTAGAATCTTAATTCAACTCGACTCAACTTTTAACCCGACTGAACTTGTAAAGTAGCAAAAATACAGTCAAACCAACCCATCCAGATCAGATTCAGAAGAAACAACCAATCAGAACCGCCCCGAGAACTAAATCAATTGAACTAAACCAAACTAAATCTGCAGGAAATCAAGCAGCTAGGACCGCCCCTGAGATCAAATTTGTACTACAAAAGTTCTTCACGCACACCCGATCAGGCCGTACCTGCGGCGGGCATAGGAAACGGACACCGAACTGGTCGCTTGCGCGGGCGGCGAGGCGCCGGCGTAGCCGGTGAAGACGACGCAGGGGAGGCCGGGGCAGAGCTCCTGCACGGCGCGAACCGCGCACCAAAGCCCGCGCTCCCCGCCGCCGCCGCCGTCGCTGGTGTAGGGGTGGAAGAACGGCGCTGCGGAGGCGGGCGCTGGGCGCCGGAGCGTGAGGGCGAGGAGGGTGGAGAGGAAGGTGAGGAGACCGACCACCACGCAATCGAAGACAAGACGGAGCGCCGGAGGCGGACGCGGAGGCGGGGGGATGGGGAAGGGGAGGAGGGCAGAGTGGGGAGGAGGCGGCCATCGTGGGAGATGAGGGAGGGGAACGGGTGGAGCGGGAGAGGCGGCGGTGAAGGAGGAGGGGATACAGCGAAGTCGGGGCGGAGAGCGAGAGAAGCTAGGGGCAAAGCGGATGGACGCGGAGCCGAGGCTGAAGCACGCCAGGCAGGCGCGCAAAACAAAAAAGAGGACGGGCGTGACGCAGAGAAGCGCGGGATCGGCCGGGGCCGAAGAATCGGGGCGACGTGGCAGAAGTAATCTTCGCATATCCACGAGGTCCATCGTCCAAAGCAAATACTAATAACGGTCTGCTTATCTGCACTCCAGTAGTGCTGACATTCACAAAAATCATTGAACGCGGCCTACGTTTAGGTGTAGAACAATCTGTCTTTCCCTGGACGAAACAAATAGCTTTAATATTTTTGAAATACATACATCACCCATAACAATATAAAAACGATTTCATGGATAGATGTTTTAGTTACCATTAATATGAAGATTCTGCACCTTAGGTCCATAGCCCCACCAGTCCACCATTTCTTGTTGTCTATCACAGAGAAATTTTCCTGCCTTTTTTTGGTGGGGGTGGGGGTGGGGGGGGGGGGGTGGGAGGGAACGCAGAAAGCTCAAACCAAATCAAACCAAGTGATGCCATTAGTATAAAGTACAAAACAAGATGTCAGGAAATGTATGGTATCATTGTTCTCGCAAAAATACATAACAAATTAGAGCTTTTAACCTTTTTTGTCGTTGTTAAATTGGAAATACTTTACAGAGGAAAAGATAGACAAAATAAAGCGTTCTCTACAATAGGAATCTGTAAATCTGTTATTTCTCAACCATATAATAGATTTTGGAAAACCCTATGTAGGATCGGATACGGCAATCGAGGGGAGGGGTGAATGATTGTAGTGTCTTCTTTTCGAATTATCAAAGAGGGTCAGTATTGGATTTAACCTACAACTGAATACACCGTACTCGTACGAGATGTCTCCTCGTTTTCATGGTCGAAACTTCTCTGATCTTCTCTGTTAGTCGATACTGTTGTTGACAATCGGGTGAATAGCACAGCACTGGATCGAAGAAGGTGAAGTCGACTTGATCGAAGAAGTTTCGGGCACCTAGTCGAAAGGATTTGACTCTCAGATTTATTCCATCCTCTGACTTGAGATAATCATGCACTGCAAGGAACAGGAACAGATCAAAGACGGTGAATGAGAACTAGTCGAACACACTGCCCAGAAGCACACGCGCCAGCAATGACTAAAGTTTCTTGGAATCGATCTGATCTGTTATGTCTTAATAATGTTCTGTGGCTACAAAGTGCCCAAACAGCACCCCTCAAATGCTAGCACGAAAACAACAAAAGCTTTCTCCGAAAGCCGTTGCCAAAAGCCTCATCTAATCCTTAATCTCTTCTGGCATTTATATATTAGAGTCCTAAACCGTGTCTTTAACAACACGGACACACAATTCTATTTTTTCCTAAAAACAAGGGACCCGAAACCTCTTAAATCACGGGTTTTCTAAAATCTTTAAACATTTCGGTTATGAGCGAATTCCATACGTCCTCACACGTCGAAGCCTTCGGGCCCGCACCTCCCGTAGCTTCTCCACGCATCATGCATTCGACTTTGATCTCCATGTGCCCCAGCGTGAGCCCGACCACCACGTGACATCAACGACCACCTAAACCTTGGAATTCCCCATCCTAATTCTGGCCCTCCTCGTCATCGACCATGGCCGTCACCATGCCCAACATGCACATGCAAAGATCAAATAACATCTTCCCAGCACAAGTTCTTCAACTTGACCAATATCAGTTCACACATGCATATCACACTCACATCTATCAATAAACACGAGTCAAATCAACCACGGCCTTAATTTCTATGCTTTCCGAAAATAACTTCAAACAACTCTCTAAAACTAGTCTTATCACTTTGTACACGCCGATCATACCGCTGGCCAACTAGACACGAGTACTCGAGGTACTCGAAGATTACAAGAGTTAAAACACTCGAAGCATACGACTACCTACCAGAACCACCAATCAGAAGCCTCAGACCACTGATCGCAAAGCCTATGACTACTTACCAGAAGCCAACGACCACCGATTAGAAGCCTACGACTACCGATCGTTGACCAGACGCTGTAGTTTTTGACCATCGACCAGTCACTATAGCTTCGACTATCGACCAATCACTGTAGCTTCCGATCATCGACCATGCAATGTACTTCGTACTCGAAACACACCTCGACTTACGACTAAGTAAATTACTTGGTACTCGGAGCTACAGTACTCGGAGTTCTACCACTCGTTACTCGGAGCTACAATACTCTGAACTCTATTACTCGATACTCGGAGATACAGTACTCTAAGTCCAGTCGAAAGGGATCATCGGGTATCACCGATTGGACCACCCAAACTAAAAATTCCAACAGCTGAAACTTTCACACACATTTATCAAAGCAACCCAAAAGTCAATTATTCATCATCACTAAAATTACGACCAGTCCACATGATCTTTTATGATCAGTCCACATGGTCTAACAGTCTCTCCATTGATAAATACATTGGCAACACTTTAAAAACTTGAGTTTAGTTTTGAAAGAAAAGAAACATTTGCAAAAAGAAAGTTTCAAAGCTACAAAGTAAGGAATTTTAACAAAACACAACAATAGTTGGAAAACCCCCCTCAACACAAGGGAAGCAGATTAGCAGATTTGAAACTTCAAACCACTCTCTAAAACTAGTCTTACCACTGTGTACACGCCGATCATACCGCTGGCCAACTAGACACGAGTACTCGAGGTACTCGAAGATTACAAGAGTTGAAACACTCGAAGCATACGACTACCTACCAAAACCACCAATCAAAAGCCTCAGACCACTAATCGCAAAGCCTATGACTACTTACCAGAAGCCTACGACCACTTACCAGAAGCCAACGACCACCGATTAGAAGCCTACGACTACTGATCGTTGACCAGACGCTGTAGTTTTCGACCATCGACCAGTCACTATAGCTTCGACCATCGACCAATCACTGTAGCTTCCGATCATCGACCATGCAATGTACTTCGTACTCGAAACACACCTCGACTTACGACTAAGTAAATTACTTGGTACTCGGAGCTACAGTACTCTGAACTCTATTACTCGACACTCGGAGATACAGTACTCTAAGTCCAGTCGAAAGGGATCATCGAGTATCACCGATTGGACCACCCAAACTGAAAATTCCAACAGCTGAAACTTTCACACACATTTATCAAAGCAACCCAAAAGTCAATTATTCATCATCACTAAAATTACGACCAGTCCACATGATCTTTTATGACCAGTCCACATGGTCTAACAATCTCTCCATTGATAAATATATTGACAACACTTTAAAAACTTGAGTTTAGTTTTGAAAGAAAAGAAACATTTGCAAAAAGAAAGTTTCAAAGATGCAAAGTAAGGAATTTTAACAAAACACAGCAGTAGTTGAAAAAACTCCCACTCAACACAAGGGAAGCAGATTAGCATATTTCTCTAATTTTTATCCGACTTTGACAATGTAATCATGAAGAACTTTAGAGATGGAAAAAATCTCAAGCAAGAAGCAAGGAGCGTAAAAATCAAGAAGCTTTGTAGATTATCCAAGTCACTATGCATTGATTTAATAAATTGATCAAGCCATCTTTTGAGTAGAGTTATCTAGATCATATAAAGTTATATACCATATAGCAATGTCAAAAATAAGTCTCTAGAATGATTAAGCAATTTAAATTACTGACAGACATCTCAACAATGACCAAATAGATTATAAAGAGCACAATGAGATATCACAAAGAAAAGTTAAAGACTAAAAGTGAAGCAAACTTAAGATCTAACCAAGCTAGCAGTCTCATCTAACAACCTATTACTCCAATTCAAGTCTTCGGCATGTGGCATGCTTGTAGTATACTTCTTTTCAATGATAGCATGCTTGTAGCATACTTCTTTTCGATGGTGGCAAACTTCAAGCATGCTTGTAGCATTTGAAGCATACTTATATATATAAGGGGGTGTGTGTGCGCGCGCGCGCGAGCATAAACAGATTGCAATAAGAGACATGTCGGTGTATTAGAACCGATCTTACGTAAAGATTATTTGATTTCGGGGGGTCTCCTCAAGATGAAATCACGCAGAGTGGTTGACACGGGATGTTTAGACAGGTTCAGGCCTTCTCCAGAGAGAATAATAACCCTAATCCTGTGTGTGTATGGTATTCTTGATGATCAAGTAAGAAGCTAAGACTATTACAGATAATAGTACTTGTGTTTCTCCTTGACCCGCTCTATCTTTTCTTGTCTGTCCGTCCCTCCATCCCTCTGATTGATGCCCTTATATAGTCGTGAAGGAGTAGCCGTTTTGTCCTGCGGAAGATGCGCCTAATTAATCGATGCAGGCGCATGATGGCGATAATTCTGGCGCATTGGCTTCTTCACGCCGTCTGGCAATTATCTTCCAGAGGTAATAGGGTATTTACGCACCATTACTACGCGGAATAATAGTGCGTGTAGACCGTTCGGATTTCTTAATCAATTGGACCCACTTGCATGTAGGTTTGATTATAAGGTGGTCGTGGTTTACTTGGTCGTAGAAGGACTTACGACCAGGTAGTCGTAGAAGGACTTACGACTATGTAGTGGTCGTAGAAGGACTTACGACCATGTAGTGGTCGTAGAAAGACTTACGACCATGACATAGTCGTAGTAAGACTTACGACTATGGGGGTGATTGTAGAAGATCTTACAATCACTTGGTAGCCCTCTCCCTTATAAATATAAGGGGTACTTCTGGGGACTATGTGACATCATATTCACCTATAATAAGAATTATAGATAAAAGATAAAATGAGGATTATTAGATCCTCGTCAAGACATATGAGCCTCCTAGCCAAGATTTAAAATAAGACTCGCAATCAAGCTAATCCTTTTCGATGAACATCACAAAGTATTAAGTATAAACAGTCTAGTCAAAGTATTCCGCCAAGTCATCTTTAGTTCAAATTTGGCAAAGTAATTACACCCAGTCATGATCAAAGCTACACAACCCATGAGTAAATATGATAAAGAGAGCTCTACACCTCAATTGATTTCAATGGTTTGGATTTGATGAATTATTTGATAAGTATAATAAACAAAGCTTTTGACAATTTAAACAACAAGCTTCCCTCAAAATAATCTCATAGGATGCAACACACCCAACTCACTTCGCAAAAGAGCAAACCATGCAGAATCAAGCAGTTTTGTGAGAATATCAGCAACTTAAGAATCTGTATCAGTAAAATGCAAAACAACATCTCCCTTTTTCACATGGTCTCTAAGGAAATGATACTGAATATCAATGTGTTTGGTTCGTGAATGTTGCATATAATTTTTAGTAATACAAATAGCACTAGTGTTATCACAGAAAGAGATGCACTATCCAATTCTAAGTCAAAATTCTTAAGCGTAGCTGGCACCCAAAGCAATTATGCAGCAACAAGAAGCAACAGCCATGTATTCAGCCTTAGTAATGGAAAGAGTAACAGACAATTATTTTCTAGAAACCCAAGAAACAAGAGATGTACTTAAAAAGTGACATATGTCATAAGTACTCTTCCTATCAATTCTACAAACCCCAAAATTCGCATCTGAAAAAGCTCTAAGGGTAAGGCATGATGAAGATGAATATCATAGTCCAAATTTTAAAGTTGAGTGAAGATACCTAAAAATTTGTGTAACTGCCTGATGATGTGAAGCACGTGAGGAAGATTGAAAGCGAGCACACAGACATACAACAAAGTGAATATCAGGTCTTAAAGTAGTGAGATATAGAAGTGAACCAATCATGCTTTTGTATTCTTTTTTATCACCAGACTCTCCATCCTCGTCAGGGTCTAACACTGCAATAGATCCCGTTGGTATGGAGACTGGTTTACTTGTCCCCATGTCGAAGCGACGAAGGAGATCCTTGGTGTACTTGGTTTGATGGACAAAAATACCCAGCTTTGCTTGATCTGAAAGTCTAGGAATAACGTGAGTTTTCACATCATACTCATCTCAAATTTTTCGCTCATAGTATCTGAAAACTTAGAAACAAGAGCGTGAGAGGAACCGCCAAAGATGATATCATCTGTATAAATCTGAATGAGTAAAAGATCATTACCATGCTTGAGAGTAAACAATGTTTTATCTACCTTACCCATTTAAAAGTCATTTTTAAGCAAATATGATTTAAGTCTATCATACCATGCTCTAGGTGCTTGTTTTAAACCACATAAAGCTTTTGACATTTTGAAGATATGATCAATAAATTTAGAATTTTTAAAACAAGGTGGTTATCTTATATACACTTCTTCCTCAATAAAGTCATTTAGAAAATCGCTCTTAACATCCATTTGATACGAACTGAAAACCTTAGATGCAGCAAATGCTAAAATGATTCTAATGGCTTCAAATCGAGCAATGGGTGCAAAAGTTTCACTAAAATCAAGATATTCTACCTAGTTAAAACCCTGAGCCACAAGTATAGCCTTATTTCAAACCACAACACCATCCTGACTTTGTTTATTCTTAAAAATCCATTTGATTCCAATAACATTATGACCATGAGGAGGTGAAACTGAAGTCCAGACTTTATTACGCTCAAAAATGTCTAATTCCTCATGCATGACATTAATCCAAGACTCATCACATAAAGCGTGACTTATATCTTAGAGTTCAAAAGAGGAAAGAAAAGCAGCATGAGCATATGAGGTATTGGAGTTATACCTGTTGTGAAGAACTCTCTCATCTAACTCACCAAATATTTGTTCAGGAGGATGACGTCATTGAATATGTAGAGGAGCATGGGTGTCGTTGGTGATATAGGTGTAGCAGTAGTGGCCTCTACCTCATTGGAGGTAGGATCAGAGCTACTAGTTGTAGACTCCAACTGTATAAATACATGTGTCGAAGTGTGAATCAGGGTTACCCTTTCATCGTCGTCAGAGTCATAGAAGATGACTTCGGATGTGTTATTTACCTGTATACCTCTTGCAAGAACTCGTCCGTGAACATTATCCCCAAAGGTAATCATCTCATCAGCGGTGGCTTGAGTGAGGGAGGAGAACCATCGAGAGTCTCTGGTCATGTGGTGAGAGCAACCGGAGTCAATGAACCATATGTTCTCCTTCCGCTTGCGACGAGGCTACAAAGCACGAACAATCGTAGATATCTTAGTACCTAGTTAAACAATAAAGGTTTAGGTAACCACTACTGAGATACACGACGAATAGAAGCAACAGTAGACAGAGAAAATAAATTTTTAGATTACAGGCACCGACGGCCGGACCATAGATTGACGTGTTTGCGTCGACCTTGGCCAGTATGACCGCGTGATAGACGCTGGTATGACCGGTCCTGTTGCAAAAACTCTCAAACCTACAAAAAATTATTTAGAAGGAGCAAAGCGATGATAAGGAGTTTGATCAAACTCCACTCCAGTACGAGAAATCTTCCTTAACCTGTCTTTCTTTCCTTTCTTTGCTTTTCGAAATCAAAATTGAACCAAATGACCCTCTCAACCACAATGAGTGCATTTATACTTATCTTGATGAGAAGTTGTATCCATTACCTTTATAGCACCCACTTTGTTAGATTAGTCCTTTGCAATACCAGCCGATTTAAAAATAATTTTTTTGTTCAGATTCTATTTCAAATTTTCCAAGTTCAAGAAGATTAACAACCTTAGAAGGATTATTGTTGACATGCTCAACAAAATTAAATCCTAGACCATGATGTTTAACAGTCACTTTTGACCTGTCTAGAATCATATTCAATTTTTTCTTGCCAAGGAAAAATCTCTCTAAAATGTCATTGAGACACTCATTTTCTTTAGCTAGAGAGAGACAAGTTATACATTTAACAGATTCTTCACAAGTTTGTTAGAAGCACTAGACTGAGTCAATCTTTCCTTTTCGAAAAAATCATTAAGTTGTCTAGTCAAAGCTTTTATTTCTATGGTAAGTTTAGGACAGTAAGAGCAAAAAGATATCTCGTGATAAAAATCTGTTAAATTGTTTCCGAGATGAAATAAGTCTAACTTCTAGCAATTCACAATTAGAGCAAATTTTAGTTCGAACATTTGAAATACTTGACTCTATACATGTAAGTGAACTAAACTTGAGCTTTTTAGTTTTATTATTTGCAAGTTGTAACTTTTCATCACAAGAGTCATGTGCCATCCTTAAATCATCAAATTTAGTATTTACATTCCTAAATTGAATCAAGCTTGATGCATTCATTGACCTAGCAATCTCCAACTCAGAATGTAAAAGTTGACAAGACTCACATGATTCTTTATTAGGAATAGAAACTCTAAGTCTATTGATTTAAAAGTTAAGCTTTTAACAAGACAATTATTTTCTTTCAGTTTCTTTTTTGTCTCTTTCAGTTCAATAGCAAGTTTAATCAAACCATCTTCAACCTCATCATATGATGGTCTAACCTCATCGGGATCACTGTCATCGTTGTTGTCGTTTTTCGCCATGAAGCACATGCCTGTGAATTCATCATTGTTCTTCTTCTTATCTTTAGCATTATCTTTGCCGTGATCATCGTCGTCGCAACTTCCATATTCAATATCACTCATATGAAGATGCTTGATAGCAGAAAGAACCTTTTCAGCAAATTTCTAGCGGAACTTGCCATCCATGGTGTTGTTGTTCTTGAATGGCCGACGACGATAATTCTTATCTTTCTTGATTACCTTCCCCTTGATCTTGGACACTCCATCTTAGTTTGGTCTGGCTCGCCAAACTCATAGCACTTGATCAAGCTTGACATGCCACCTCTCTTTCTCATCCTCATATTGTTGAGTGCATTGCATGCTCGTGAGGAGATCAACACCAAATTCTCTTCAGGGAGCTGTTCAAACTGTTCCTCTAAAAAAGGAGACAAAGCAAACACAAGAAAAGAACTTGACGAAACAGGTTGCACGGGGTTAGTCACAAGTGCTAAAAATAAATATTTATCAATCTTAGATGGCAAAGCTCTCATCTCATAGGTTTTCAATCTAGGAAAAAGATCATCCATGGTTAAAGTATCTAGATCGACAGTTTGATTGATAGTTGTGACAACCATCAACCACCCAGGGCATAAAGATCTCAAAATTTTGTTGCATTATCTTCATTAGTAGCAATAATGTTAACACCGCGTAAATTACTCAATAATTTTTCAAACTGGGCAAAAAGATCATCAATAGCTTCATCAGGCTTCATAGCAAAATCATAATATTCTTTTTGATAAAGATTTTTACGTACTTTTTTTAATTTTAGTGGTTCCTTCGTGATAATCACAAATAGTTTTCCATATTAAGTGGGTAGACATAATAAGAGGTACACGATCAAATTCTTTACGTGAAATCCCTTGAAACAGTAAGTTACGAGCTTGAATATTTAAAGCAACATCTGTTTTATTTAGATAAGTAACCGGAACTGGAACCTCATATGGTCTAACAAACTTAATCCAAACATCATTACCTTGAGCCTCACTATAAGCTTGCAAACGACACTTCCAAAAAGCAAAATAAGTATCATCTAGCATGGGGGGATTCACATACCTCTCTGACATCGTAGCAACCGGCTCTGATGCCACGTGTAGGATCGAATACGATATTCAGAGAGGAGGGGGTAAATGATTGTAGTGCCTTCTTTTTGGATTATCGAAGAGGACCAGTTTTATATTTAACCGACAACTAAATACGTCGTACTCGTACAAGATGTCTCCTCGTTGTCGTGGTCAAAACTACTCTGATCTGCTCTACTAGTCGATGCTGTTGTCGACAATCGAATGAACAACACAACACTGGATCAAAGAAGGTGAAGTCGACCTGGTCAAAGAAGTTTTGATTAACTAGTCGAAAGGATTCGACTCTGAGATTTCTTCCATCCTCCGACTTGAGATAATCATGCACTGCAAGGAACAAGAATAAATCGAAGACGATGAATGAGAACATGTCGAACACATTGCCTAGAAGCACACGCCGCTAGCAATGACTAAAGTTTCTTGGAATCGATCTGATCTGTTATGTCTGAATCATGTTCTGTGGCTACAAAGTCCCATAACATCACCCCTTAAACCCTAGCGACGAAAACACCAAAAGTTTTCTCCAAAAGCCGCCGTCAAAAACCTCAACTAATACTTAATCTCTTTTGGCATTTATATGCTAGAGTCCTTGGAGATACGACGGAGTAAATTACTCTGTAATCGAAGCTACATTACTAAGAGTTCTACCACTCGGAGCTCGGAGTTACAGTAATCTGAGTCCAGTCGAAAAGGATCATCGAGTATCACCGATTGGACCACCCAGACTAAAAATTCCAACAATTGAAACTTTCACACACGCAAATATCAAATAACCCAAAAATTAATTATTCATCATCATCAAAATTACTGCCAGTCCACATCCACATGGTCTTACACCCTGATCGGACAAGGAGAATTGTGGACAATGGATAGCAGGTTTTGGAAAGCCCTGGATCGGACCGGTCTCACTAATTCGCAGTTCCCGACTCGTTGGCAACGTTAACGGGGCCAAAACCAGCCAATTCCGGAATCCTCAAAAGGGGTGATGCGCTGCCAACCGCAGCCGATCCTTCAACAGATTCCAATCCTAATTCACGCAAAACCCCCTATGATTTCCTACCACACGAGTGATTAGATTGATCGCGCTATGTCCGTGTAACACTGACACCCGAGTGATTAGATTGGCAGGCAGGCAGGCAGGGGCCAATCCACGTAGAGCTGAAGGGGTGCACTATTAAAACCCACATATATCTGCGGCGGGTCGGCTCACATGGTGGCGACGGCGGTGCAAGAAGAACGGCCAACTCAGCCCGGTTCCCGCAAACGGTATTCCCCTCTTCCTCTGTAAAACTTCGCCTACTGCCCATTCTTCCAGGCAGGGGCTTGTTATCCGAGAGCAGCCATGCCCCACCCGGGAAATCCTGTAATTTCACATGCGGTATTCCACCACAGGCACCCTGCAAAATCAAGTGGATAATGCGCGCATTCTTCGGCAACGAGTCAGCATCAGCATCATCATGCGATTCCCATCGCAGGCGCTAATTAACACACACAGCATACTCAGGAACCATTCAGAAAAAAAAAGCTTCGGATAGACGACTCCACCTGAATCTGCCTTCTGAACATCAGTAAAATCCAGAATACCACCAGCCAGAGAACAAGAACACGAATTAAAACAAATCCTCCTGCATTTAAATTATTACAGTTCTTTCGTCGAAAGCATGTAGAGGAATTTCAAATACATAGATAAATTACGATACAGTATCAACTAAGCATGTAAGACATGATGCAACATGAGAACGACTGCCGTGCGAGTTACAAACCAACTAGGATAGAGTTAAACCGATAATGATTCCTAAGTGGAACCTACAAAATATCAGTTCATGGTATCGGTGGCCTGCACCGAATGCAGGTAACAGGGACTTCTCCAGACGTGTACGGTGTACATGCAAGAGATAGGTTCGAACATGAGAGTTCTAGAGGCGAGTGCGGTCGAGAGCAGGAGCGCTGCCATGTGCTGTAGAATCCTCACAGGAGCCTGTGAATGTAACCCAGGTCAAGATATTAGAGGATAGAGTCATAGATATGAATATCACACAGCTGATTAAATGAAAAGGTTTTTAATTCAAAAAAAATTCGAGAATGCCTCTAATTCAAATTTGGTAGTTGGTAAGACAAGAATTCAGAAAGTTTTGACAGGAAGCGCTGATTGCTGTGCTGAGCGAACCAAAAAAATAGAGCAACAGACATTTGAATACAATAGTCAAATGCATGACAAGATTGTCTCCACGTAACCATTCAACATTTACTTGGGGTGTGAAATACATGTGATCTATTTATCTAAAGACATAGTTCTCGCACATATGTCAGCGATCATCTGAATTTACTCAATGATAGTGGATTGTTCAGGAAAAAAAATGTTAGTACACCAGGTTCTCTTTTTTAAGCATGTGCATGACGTCATTATTTTTGTCACAACACATTGTACGAGGAGATATATCCTTTAGTTTGCTTCTCCTTGCCAGCCATTATTCCTAGATATTGTGCTTTATTACCTGTCTAGCTACCAAAAGCCATCGGCTTGACAAATTTAGAAAACCCAGCAAGATTTTAGATACTACACTTCATCAAGGCTTTATCTGCTTTGTTCATTGAAGACAAATTTTAACTGCAACTCTCAAGGATTATAAGTCTGAGAGCAAACACTTATCCTTACTATCTGCACTAATGGGGAAGTCATTGTGCATTGATCTATACTTCAACCATGATCTTTATTATAGGTTAAATATCATGAATTCCTCATTTAATTCGATTTTTTTCTAGCTTCCATATTCTGTTTGCTACACAAAAGGTGGTTCCAAACCAGAATGTTCGATATGACAATTGTCATAGCCTTACAAAACATAAATCTGACAACAGCATAGACCAGTCAACAGAATCTTATAATAAAAAAATTACAGTACTAATGATAGTAATGACAAATCACACATTGACATGCACAGTAATTAAAAAATAGAGCGGTATCAATTACCAGAAATAGCACCATGTTCTTTCACTTTAGGAAAGGTACCGTGGATCATTTCCTTGCTTGCCCATCTTATGCACATCCTCAGGTGAAAGTATCTTGATGTACCATACACTATTCACAAATGACCTATATCAATTGAGGAAGCTCAGTTTCAGGAGGATCCATATTTATCATGTACACTCATGCACAGATAGTAACTGAGGATCAACTAGACCATCACAACTTACATCAAGAAAAAATACGAGATCAAACATCAAAAGTAAAGAACACTGGACTCAGATTTTTTTTACATATAAATACACAGAAAATATGTGTGCCAGAATAAAGCGCACATGGAATTCTGAACTTAGCAGTATGAAAACAACACACCCCCTTTTAAGCATATCCATGAGGCATTGAGCAATCTGCACGTTCAAGTTTGCTAGTTAATGCAGAAGGCATATCCATTTACCCTAGTACTTGACTCGATAAGCTACGAAGTGGTAGCCAGGAAACCAAGATTAGCGAAAGAAACCATTTCATAACACACCTATGTTAGCACTATGCCAAATTTTCTCCAAGTTAGACACATCTAGTTCTTGAAAAATGTGATAGATTGACAAATGAAATTACAATGTCTGGCGTAGCTTTGCGTAATTCAACATGTCCATCAGCCAATTTTGTGGTCAAATTCAATTTTTAAAGTGGTAACATTTGCACTATGCTTAGAACTAGGTCTAGTAAAATTTTACCATAATATATACAGTAGCATCAAATGCACATGCAAAAAGTATATCAGGTCTAGCAAATTTTTAAATACATTGATGCAACCAAAGCATGCATCATCTCCTAAACTATGCAGTGTAAAATTTTACAACACATCAAACAAGGTTAAGATAAAACTTGAATTTATAACGCAGAATATATATAATACATATAAAGGAAATCAGAATTCTTGTGATGGTGTCTTACTCCCAAGGGTCATCTCCAAGGAGAAGCACATCGTTCTCCCTGTCGACGAATACAAGCTGCCAGCCTGATCTATCAGGGTCATCCAATTGACCCCTAATGCCAAACATCTGACCCAGTTCTTCTCGAAGTTCAGCATAATTAGAGAACCGGGTGATGTCCAATGACCTCCCCACTGATCCTGACTTGTAAACCTGCATTTTATTTAATGGTTCCATTAGAAAGGGCATATATTTGATCTAATGAAGACACAGTATATTACACTCGCCTTCACAAAAGTTCTGGTCGTTGGATCATTCTCTCCTGTATTTTGCAATAAACCAGAAGAGTCGTCCAAGCAACCGTACATTGGATTTTGCAGATAAGTTGACCCAGAAGGAATCGTTGATATGTTATTATCCGCAACATTTGAAGTCAGGTTTGGTACCATGTTGTACAGTAGGGAGGAAGAATCAACTTGAGGACTAAAAAGGGACTGGTTTTGCACATCACGACCAATTTTGTTTTCAGCAGGACCATCTTTGCTTGTGGGTGAGTTAAGCAAAACCGAGCCCCCAAAAGACATTGATTGTGAACCCATAAACTTCTGCTTCCATGCCTGTTGCTGCTGCTGCTGCTGCTCACTAACTCCAGGTTGATTGAATCTAGACAAGTCCACAGCTTTTGAACTTCCCTGAAGGAAGCTCGATTCCAGCATGCTGTCACTACTGCTAGAAGTGATGAAGCTTGAAGAATTCACATTAGGATCAGAGAAGCCAAATTTTTCACGCAAATGGCTTGGTAGTGATGTTGGACTTGGGAGAACGCCACCACTAGGAACCTGATAAGTTTGATCTGGTTGAATCTTCTGCTTCTGATCATTATGAGACTGCTGCATTTGCTGCATTTGTTGAAGTTGCTGCTGCATAGCACTTGGGTTCAGCATTGTTTGAATATTTTGGGTCTCAGGACTAACCATTTGCTGTTGGCTTGCTTGCTGCAGGATTTGTTGCTGCAACAATGGGTTGAGGTTGCAGTGTTCTTGAGGCGACTGCATAGGTTGCTGAAGGTGTAGGAATTGCGGTTTCAAGTAACCACCAGATTGGGAGGCAGCAGCAGCAGCAGCAGCAGCAACCATTGCTTGGTACTGATCATGTTCAGTACTCAGTAAGGATGGATGGAGCCTCTGTTGTCCCCAGGAGCCAATACCAGGAGACTGAAAGTTCAAAGACTGAAAACCTCCATCACCAGCAACTCCTCTCAGCCACATTAAAGCATTGCTGTCATCTTAAGTGCAATACAACATTTAGGAAAAGAACATAAATGTGAATAACAGAGGCTAGAAAAACAACAATGTTAAGCAGATTAGTGTGTCATTTCTCATAATAAGAACATGCACAAAAAAGACAAATGCATGACAATCTGTATAGCATGTTACAGTTATTATAGAGA
Source organism: Hsuehochloa calcarea (assembly GCA_036346395.1). Lineage (NCBI taxonomy): Eukaryota > Viridiplantae > Streptophyta > Magnoliopsida > Poales > Poaceae > Hsuehochloa > Hsuehochloa calcarea. The sequence goes on from CM070599.1 coordinate 50,650,723, forward strand.
GCCTCAGCGAACAACATTGGTCCACCTTGGTGCTTAAAGGTTGGAACCCCATAGAGGAAATCCAGATTTAATTTGTACCATAATTTTACCTGTAGTTTCCATTGATACAAAATTGGGAAAATGAGAAACTTAAGCTGTTGCATATTTTACTTGTTTTAGTTTACCTTATGCCTACATTATATCAAGTTTCATGAATCAATTGTTGGAACAAATCAGTAATAACAGTTGTTCCCAGTAGAGGACCCAACAGGCTCTGACACCAGGTGGAGCTCCAGTGTTACAGATAAATAATTTTAACTTGTACTTCACAAAAACCAATTAGAGCAAAGGTTAATGACAACAATCTCAACCCCTGGTTATTTTCGTCACATTTATGTTATCTGTTGTTTAGGTACAGTGATTTGCACGCAACCAATAAAAGCACTGCACACATGCAGGAAAAGATCGTAGGTGCCACGCATAGCAAAACAAGCTGCAAAGTAACAACAATGAATATCTAAATCGTACCATGAAGGGCAGCAACTCCAGAATACCAAGGATGCTTAACTCTCAGTGGGAACAGAGATGGATACATAGGAAAGGTTGTCAATGGTTCGATTTCCCATAAGGAAACTCTAGGTGGCCTTTCCCCTGCTGTCGATTCATCCCAACCAACCTGCATTTATAGTATCATTGTAGCAACGACACTGGTTAGTGAATCCTCGAAATATCAAATGTCCAACCAGTGAAGAAGCAGAGAAAAGACAAAGTGGTAAGCAACTCTTTACAGCAATTATTACAATATGAAACACAAAAATGGTTGCACACGACAAATTTAATTCTTCACCAAAAAAGATCATAATTACCATAATATCTGAAGATATAACAGCTGCATAATTATTATGGTGAAAACCAGAAGAGCGGATCATAAAAAAAATGAGAACAAAAAAGATCAAAAGAATTATCAGAGAAAGCACCTAATTCTTATTATTGAAGAGAAAAATGCAAACTTAAAATGTGGCTTGAGGGAATCAATCAGGCAGCCCTTCAGAGCAAGTAAAATAATAATAATAAATCTTACCTTCACGGATCTCCAATAGGAACTAGGCCAACGCACTGGGTCCACATCAGTTACTTCAGTTATCGTCCCCATGTACCTGCATTTCATTTAATATCATGTTTATAAGTTTCTTTCAGAAACTTGAGTGAATAATTATCAGACACATGACCCCATAAAGTATGAAGGCATATAAAAAAGGGAATGGTAACTTTAATCACTGGTATACAACTTGCAAATATGTACAAAACCTTTCTGATGCTAACCAAAGATAAAACACACATAATTAATCAAAGATGATCTTTTCATGGACAGAGATTTTAGTCTAGAACCAGGACTGAATTTTGGCATTTTGCTACTTCACCTGCGAACACTAGATTCTTCAGTCTCAAACAACATCCTGAACCGCATCCCAACCGATATCCGGGTGTGAAAAACAGCCTTGATGTATTTTGAAAGTGGTATGACGAATTCTGATGGACTTGCCCTACAAACACTCCTTTCGTAAAAGTTGAACATAGTGAGAAAACACAACATTTCTGTATACTAATCAAACAGTCCAAGTTACCTGGGATTATAGAAAATTGTGAAGCGGCTGTTTGTGGCAGCAGCATGAGCCGCTGCTGCCAGGAGCCCTATGTGCATGCTGTCACTTGAAAGAACAGAGGAAGGCATCACAGTTTGTGACCGGCTGGCATGCCTGATTCCCAGCAAAAGCTGGTTTTTCTCATTCCTAAATCAGAGAATGAACAGTAAGTCCTAGCTACTCAAAAATCCAAGTACAAATTTTCGCAAGCGCAGGAATAAAGCAACAAAGCAAACCATATAAAAAGCACAGAATCTCCGGCAATAAGTCTCTTAGCACTGACAAACACACTCCAGCCAGTAGTTAGCAGATGTCTTTTGGGCTGGCCTGTGAAAAACAAGCATATTATTACAAACATAGCAATATGTGATGTTAAAAAATAATGGTATTAAGCAACTCTTTTAGTGTTGGCTGACCCTACTTCATAATTAGTATAGTACAAGGATCGTCAAGCATGGGTGTTATTGGCATTTGTGTTCGACAACCTTTACTAGTTATGGTCATACAAGATGAAGTATATTCTGCACAATAAATAAGTTAAACTCCATGGGAAGAATGAGCCTTCAAGACAGAAGAAAACACCCTAGATCGTACATTTGTACTGGCTAGAAAGAGTGCACACCAGTACAGTGAGAGCCCCATGTGCAATTTTTTGTTAGCACCTGACTCCCATGAATATTTCAGAAACATCTGAGGAAATATTCCTGCCAATTGTAAATTATATTTAATCCAGTACCGCACTATCCTGACGTATTAAAATCCGAGAAGTTTTAATGAACTAGCCAAATTAATGTTTCCCAGGATTTCATCTTTTGCGTGCCCCTAATTCTACTAAGTTGCACTGGGTGTTTTTTCCCTGTTAAAAGATGCTTAAATCGCATCGTGCAGGAAGGGTTGGTGTTTTTGTGAGCACACTTGAAAAATGTTTGCAGTACAGGGTTTTGATCAATCAGACAAGATAATAAAGTTGAACTGATCCCATAGCAAAGAGGCCAAACTGATTAAGAAACTTATGTTGAGACCAGAAGAATTCACCCCTGATGAATAATTGAAGACCAAGCCCTAGAGATTTTGCGAAACTTGCCTCGGAAGATGTGCCTGAACTTCCACTCCACGTCATGAATATCCCGTGCAATTAACTCCTGGGCTGGAGGCTGCTGTGTGAAATCCTACAAACCACACTATACCACCTGTTATTTGCAACAGCAAACCCAACAATCCATGAAGCTAAAGAAAAGGAACACTGCCCCAAATTACACACTCATCACACCAGAGGGGGGAAGACGCGCTCAGCGGCACGGCGGGGCACAGAGAACCCGCCGTGCGTGCTGGTGTCGCTCGCCGTCAGTGTCTTGCAGAAGTAATTCGTCGGCTGCTTGCTCATGATCCCCATCTCCGCGGGCAGGTACGCATCGTTCTGCTCTTGCTGCACAAATCAACACAACCGAAACCATCAAGACTCCATAAACTTCACACCATCCAACCATTCGAAGCTCGGCACTGCTAATCAACCCCCCGGTGCCTTACTGGGTTCAGCGGCTGCAGTGTCATCTGCGCGTACACTTCATCTGTCTCCACATCCGCCTGCAAAAATATATTGGTAGCCCAACTGAGCACCCACAGCCATCGAAATAGACGTGACGGATCGCAGCAGCATCTGAGAAATTAGGGCTAGAAATCTCGTACATGCATTGTGACATCGTGGAGCTGGCAGATCAGCTGCGGCGGCAGGTTGGGGTAGTTGGGGATGTGACCCTCCACCTCCTTGTTCGTCGACGCTGCCACCTTCACGCAGCTCACGCGCATCAGAAACAAGCGAACGAGCAAAGCAAACCCACGCAGGCAAAACAGCCAACACCTTGCACGCACGCACGCAAGGGTTAAACTTAAACCTAACACCGAGCGAGATAGCCGAGCTCACCTGCTCGCTGTGGCCTTGCGGGAAGTAGACGACGCGCGTGCCGACGGTGGGGAGGCACACAAGCGGGCCGGCGCACGCATGCCACAGCTCCGAGTTGAGGCACTTCTTCTCTGCACACCCACGCACGAACCAGTAAGCATCAAACCAATTTACCACACCAAAACAAAGTAAGCGTGGAGCAAACAAAGCTATCCACCCACCTTCCTCCGGCGGCGCAGCGGGCAGCGGCGGCGGCGGCTGCCCGATGCTGGCCGCCGACGACGAGCTCATCTCTCAGGACCGGAACCAATACCTAACCTATCCCCTCACAAATCCGCCCGAAACCCCATCCCCCTCCTCAAATCGGCCGCATTCTGCAACAAGCCACCGCATCAGACGCCGCGCGAGGAAACCGCGGAGACAAGCACCAACAGGGGTACCTACCTCATCAGCTCACCCGAGCTCGGAGATCGCCATGGTGGGGGATGGGGTTGTTGTGTGTGTGTGGGGGAGAAGAGAGAGCTGTAAATGATTAGGTTTGGGGGATTTAAGCGAGAGGGGGTGGGGAGAGAGTGTGCGGGCGTGTGTGCGCTGGGGCGCAGTAGTGTGCTGAGTTCGCCACAGTGCAGTGGTTGCTGCGTCCTGCGAAGTGTTTTGAATAAAGCGGAGGAGAGAGGGAAAGGCAACCCGCGATAGAGAGAGGAGAGAGGAGAGAGAGAGAGGAGAGAGGGAAAGGCAACCCGCGATAGAGAGGGGAGAGAGAAAAGTTGGAGAGCGGGTTTTTAAAAAAGCCGTATTTTATGGGCTCATGTAAGCGGCTGTCGGGAGGTGTAAGCGCGGCCGTAATGGAGCAGGAGATCCACATACCACCACGGGATAGACAACCTAGGCTGCTGTTCCTGTGGGGGTGGGGTACCCTACTACTACTACTGCTACTACTGTCTCTGCTGTACCCTGCGATGGTTTGTGATCTATTACAGCTAGCTCCGAGTGACTCCGACGTGTTTGTCCAGTTTTGTCCTCTAGATTCTTCCTCTTTCAAAAATTTGATTTGAATTGATTTAACAACTTGTGCTACTGCACTACTGCTACTAGTACTAGTAGTCTACGAGTACTAAGCTTTGGCCTGATTTTTCCGGCCTTGGATGAAACGAAACTGTGTACCCGAATAGATTCTATCGACAGTGGTTCTCTCCTCCTCGTACGTGACTCGCGGTGGTGGTGACGGAAGAGTATCTTGTGTTACTTTCTCCGCACACACTAGCCATAATGCGTAAAATGGTTGTGCCGAACAAGACTCTTGTTGCTGAAGGAAGTAGGAGTAAAGCGCTCATCGTGTTTTGTAGCGCACAAATATCTCCATCCAACCTTACTTTTCGTGCTCTAGCCTGTCGTAGTAGCTTGACCTATCCTATCAGGTACACGAGTATTACTCGTAAACGTTCCACACTGAAGTAACAATTACTCGTAAACATTCCACACCGAAGTAACAATTCCTACTGCACTCTCAAATTAAGAAGCTAATTTGCCGGTATCTTCCTCACATAGAGAGTTAATCGTGTTGTTTAGTTAGATTACTTGATTTGGCTGCGACTCGTCATCCATGTCACTCTTGCAACCATCACATTCACATGTAGGGATTACAGTTGCCATGTCTCCTTAACTCATGTCACCTGTCGCAACCACACTTGCCACAAACGAGCGCTTTATCGAGTTGCATATTGTAATTGACAACAAAAGTGTCAAACTGTTACGCAATGAAGCAAAAATCAAGTGAATAAGGAACTCATCCTTGAGTGCCAAATCCATTAGTTTGAGCTTGGATGCCAAGTTGCTCATCCTCAATATGTGTTCTCTTATCCCACCACCGAATACCTCTCTGTCACACAAGCCGTTTAATCATTTGTTGCATATGTCTTTGAAGAGCGATGGCCGACTCTTTATTTTATCAAGGTATTCTGTGAGCCAGTGTCACGAGTCATGCGATTGAGCCCACATTGCGAGGCTCAATCGTATTTTTATCACACCATACATTTCTTGTTGGTGTGGTCCATTTCTTATGCTCTAGGTCATAAGACATCCGTAAGGGAGCATGATCTCTCTGCCTTTACGCCAAGCAAGATCATCTCATTTTGACCCCTCACCGTGCTAGTAGGCTCGGTGGGTCGTCTTTATAGTGAGGACCAGTCCACCTCGGCTAAGATAAACGCTAAGTCTATCTTTTCTTCCACTCTCCATAATTATCTCCTTTGAGAGTGGGTATTTCTCGATACAACTCATCAAGTTGTATCCTCCGAAAATGTAGATCAAATAAAGTGAGAACGTAACATTAAAATTATATGCCTTATTTCCAACGTTGGTCAAAAATACGACATACAATTAAAACATTTTTATCTATACATTAAAACTATATCACCGTAGCGTAAATAGAAACAATGTATAAAAATATCAATTAAAATTATAATCTTTGTTATTATCAACTTTGGTCGGAAAATAACAATATCATAATTCACATAAATTCTTAAAATTAAATTCTCTCGTTGGTTGAATTTAATTAAAAGAATTAATCAACATTAACTTTGCAATGAGCGTAATTATTCTAAAATAATTCAATATTCGAAGCATTATAACTATACACAATTAATCTCTCAATAATAATAACACGTTGGTGCAAAATTACGAGATTTTAATTCAATTTTCTATTGAAATTCATTCAAAATGCTACGAAAACAATTAAATCAATTTTCGAGTTCTTTGTTAAACCCAGTAAAATCTTTGTTTAAAATGTTCAAAACGCCATTTTACTTTATCGCTTGTGCTTCGCACGCACCGCTAGGGTTTCTTTGAGTCGATGTCGGTAGTTCCGACGGCCGGATTCCAACAAGATCCGCGCGATCCGCGCCATCCATTCCGCATCGCTCGTCGGAGCCGTTGATTTGCATCGAGCTACCGAAATACCGATTGTTGAACAAAACTGCGCGGCGCTGCGCTCTCTGAAAACCCTAGCCCATTTCTCGT